>CM035132.1:99069295-100269295 GCA_020205605.1 Panax ginseng | reverse complement strand
TTATTAATCATTTAATAATATTTTATCCCTTTACTAATATTATTAATCATTTAATAATATTTTATTCACTTACTAATATTATTAATCATTTAATAATATTTTATTTAATCTCTAATATTATTATTTAATAATAATACTCTAATCTAATATTTTTATTTACATAACAACATCATATTATAATATTATTAGTATTATAATAATATTCCAATGATTTATTAAATTAATAAACAATTTATTCTAATTGTTCATCCTTTAATAACCTCTTATTTAATATCCATAAAAGGTCATAAGTAATATTTATTATTATAAATTACCAAAATTCCCTAAGATAGTCATGATATAATATATTATGAGCATTCAAGCATAAAATCATATATTTTTCTCATTAAAGGCATCATTTAACTATTTATTTCCTTTTATTCATAACCTAATCATTTTTAGGAAAATAGCAAACTGATTCCAAAAATTTCAGCTTCTGGATTTTAAATAGAATATGAACCAACAATGATCCTCTAATTTTTCTAGAATTTTAGAAAATGATTTACTATTTTTAGAGTGTCCAAAACACTGGATCTTGCTCTATTTTTCATAAATTTAGTTTTACTCAGAAAAATCTGAAATTTTCAGAGTATGCTCTCTTAACATATATATGAAGCTACTGTAAAAATTTTGGAATTTTCCAGTGTATACACAAAGAGATATTCGCAGGATAATATTTATGGAGTCCTTTACTAAATAGTCATTACGCATAATATATAACTCAAACGTGTCCGCTTTTTTTCCTACGCCAGTAGATAACTTCATAAGGTACCTCTGTAATATTTTTCCAGATTTTTAAAAGACAAGGAACTGACCGAAACAGCCTCATGAAAAACAAGTCAAGATTCGATTTAGAGTTTCAAAGCTTTAGCATATAAAGTGGACTGCTTTGGGAAAAATAATCTTAAAGGTTTCAAAACATGCTAGATTTATGATTCTACCACTTGGGTTTACTAGATAACTCATGTATCTAGCACCCCCTTCGACGGATCATAATTCCAAGTTGTAGAACTTGAGTTACACAAGATTTAGTGGAAGAAAAACAAGAGTTTTCACCCTTGGAGAACATATGCTCATTTTCTTCCTCTAAGTCTTTGATCCAACACTCAAGATACTTAGTTCCATGCATGATGGTATGTATAACTAGTGTATCTTGAGTAGTTGTACATAACCCCATCAAAACTCAAGCTATCAAAACAAGGTAAGAGAAGAAGATGAAGGTACATTATACCTTGATTTAGTGGCTACCTTCCTTGATTTTCCAAAGTAACTAATAAACTTAGGGGGCATAAACCACTAGAACTCCTATAATTCTTCTTCCTATGGCTGAAATTCTCTTTCTTTTCTCTCTTTGAAGTTGGCTAGCTTGGGAACAAGAGGTAGAAGAAGAAGATGAAGAAGATGGAGAGAAAATGAGATGTTGGAAGAATGAATTGTGTTTATAAAATGAAATGGCCAATTCATTAATAATTCTCCCACAATTATTTTGTTTCCCATTAGGTAAAAACTTTGTATTATTACTTACCTTAGGTTAAACATGATTAAATGTGCATAATGGAGTGGCAACCAATGGGAGCCTTACCACATTGTCCTTATGTTTATTCATGTCTACTAATGGACAAGCTAGATTAATTATTCCACTTAGGATCCTCATAATATCCACCATTTAGTTTTTATTTTAAATGCCCAATTTTGATTAATCAAATGTCTAGAATACCCCCAATCAAGTGGGCTAAGTATTGATTACAATTTATTTTCCTTGGGCTTCTCTTTTAATTGATTTGGGCTAGATAAAACATAGTCCAACAATTTTAATAATGTTACCCAATTTGATAATTTAGGGCTTTCATCTCCAATCATATGAAGTTTAATTACTTATACATATGATTTTATCTCATAACCTAATTAGATTTACAAGAATTAGGTTTAAAATTATTAGTCACTTGAAATACTAAGTTTACCCACTTAAGTTAGTATACGATAAAATACTAACTTTTTTCGTGTTACCATAACCCTTAGGTTATTTAATATCCTTACCTAATGTATAATTAGGTCACAAGGCTTTCATTTTAATGAAATCCATAAATGTATGTATCCATATATAATACAAAGTTTAAAAAAATGTACATACATACATGGTGACTTAAGATTCACTATTATTACATCCTCCCCCTTATAAGAATTCCGCCCCTAAATTATATAAGGTTACTCAAAAAGGTGTGGGTAATTTTCTCTTATCCTTTCTTCAAGTTCCCACGTAGCTTCTTCAAAGATTGTGGTTCCTCCAAAAGAACTTTTACGTAATGTATAACCTTATTTCACAATTTCGCTCCTTTCTATCTAAAACTTCGAATCGAATTTCCTCGACGATAAATCTTTTTCGACCTGAATTGGCTCGCACGATATCACATGCTTGTAATCGTGCTTATATGGTCGTAGAAGATCGACATTACGAAACACATTATGAATATGTTCCAGCCAGAGGTAGAGCTACCTCAGACGCCACTTCGCCTATCTTCTTCAAGATCTCAAAAGGTCCAATAAATCTTGACTCACCTTTTACCTTTCTTTCCAAACCTTATCTTTCCTTTCCAAGGAGATACTTTCAAAAATGCATGGCTTCCCACCTCAAAATCTCGCTCAAGCGATGTAAGTTCAGATACTTCTTCCGGCGATCTTGAGTCGCTACCACGGCTCTAATCACCTTAATGGTCTCTACTATCACGCACCAGCCTCGTCCCAATAGCTGACGCTCACCCACTTCATCCCAAAGATACGGGCGTTCTACATTTCCTCCCATACAAAGGCTTCAGACGGCATGCAGATTCTCGATGTCAAGGCGTGGTAGCTATTGTTGTAGATGCGAACTCTACCAATGGAAGATGATCCTCCCAACTACCCTTGAAGTCCATCACACAAGCTCCGAGCATGTCTTCAAGTGTTTGAATCGTTTCTCTCACTTTGCCCATCGGCTCATGGATGATACGCTGTGCTCATCCAAAGTCAAGGCCCCCATTCTTTCTTGAAGACTCTTCCGTAAGTTTGACGTGAAACGCGGATCCCTATCCGGCACAATAGATACCGCACGCCATGTCTCGATATAATTTCTTTGATGTATAATTTGGCTACCGGGTCCAGATTATACCGATCTTGATCGGCAAAAAGTGAGCCGACTTCAGTAAGACGATTTACGATCACCCATATGGCATCGTGTCCCTTTTTGCGTTGTCGAAGTCCCACCACAAAATCCATCGTGATGTGCTCCCATTTCCACTCGAATCTCTAAAGGTCAGAATAGTCCACTTTGGCCGTTGATGTTCGCCGACTCTCCTCTCGAAGTTAGACATTTATCGACACATTCTCGCAACATCTCTCTTCATGTTTGGCCACCAAAAGTGTTGACGTAAGTCTTGATACATTTTGTGCTTCCTCGGTGTATCGAGTACCTCAGACATGTGCTTCTTGCGTAATCTCTTCTCTTAGTTCGGTATTAATCTGCACTCCAAATTCGCCCTTCAAATCTTAGCAAATCCGGTGCCATCAATCTTGTATTTCAATTCATCCCTTCACCTAACCGGCTTCTTGATGTCAGTCGCAATCTTCGCCCTTCTCTTGAGCCTCTTTAACCTTATCTAATAAAGTAGGGCTCACGCCACAAAGAATAATTTCTCATCGACCTCACGGCACTTAACCTCTAAGTCAAGTCGTCAAATCCTTCACCAATTCCTCTTGAATGGTTAACTTCAATAACTTCTCTCCGCTTTTTCTCGCCAGGCATCACCACTACATTTGCTTTGCACGATGGTACAGAATCTCACAATCATAATCCTTGATCAATTCTAGCCATCTACACGCCTCATATTTAGCTCCTTTTGGGTGAAGATATACTTTAGACTCTTATGATCCGTATATATCTCACACTTCTCTCCATACAAATAGTGCCTCCAAATTTTCAAGGCAAAACTATCATCACGCTAACTCCGTGTCATGAGTCTGATAACCCTTCTCATAGTCCTTTAGTCGACGTGAAGCGACGCAATGACCTTGCCATGTCAGCATCAAGACACGCCCAAGACCCTTGTGTGACGATCACTATACACTATAAATCCTCCCGTGTTGTCCCAAGAAAGCCAACACAAAAGCTTGACCGAGCCTCTTCTTCAATTCCATGAAACTATGTTCACATTTTTCCGCCCAAACGAACTTCACCGCTTTTTCTAGTAAGGTCGGTCAATGGCGATGCTACCTTTGAAAAATCTTGGATGAATCTTCGATAAGATCCTCGCTAATCCCAAGAAACTCCTAATTTCGCTTGTTTTTGGTCGTTCCTCATTGATAACCGCTTTACTTTTGATGGATCTAACGAAACACCATCTTTGTCGATAACGTGACCCAAAAATTGCACTCTCCGCAACCAAAATTCACACTTGAGAACTTTGCATACAACTTCTCCCTCCTTAACGCCTCCAACACTTTCCTTAGATGTTCAAATGATCTTCCTCTCGCTCTCGAATATACCGTAATGTCGCCGATGAACACGACAACAAACTTATCCAAATATCGCTTAAACACTGCTCATCAAATCCATGAATGTCATTGGTGCATTAGTTAAACCAAAAGACATTACCGTAAACTCAAAGTGTCCATACCAAGTTCAATGTCGCCTTTGAACATCCTCATGTCTCACCTTCAACAGGTGATAACCACCTCAAGTCAATTTTTGAAAAGTATTTTGCCCCTTCAACCGATCAAACAAATCGTCGATCCCGGCAATGGGTATTTATTCTTAATGGTGACCTTGTTTAACTCTCTGAGAGTCGATACAAAGTCTTAATGACCCATCCTTCTTCTTTACTTAATAAGACCGGTGCTCCCCATGGTGATACGCTTGGTCGAATGTATCCCTTATCTAACAACTCTTGTAGTTGAACCATCGCCTTTCATTTCTACAGAGCCATATGACGATACGGCGCTTTGATACCGTGATGTCCCCGGTGCCAAATCGATAACAAACTCTATCTCTATCCGTGGCAATCCTGAATTTCATCCGGGAAAACGCCAACGAATTCCTTTACAATAGGTATTTAACCCGCCACCCTCGATTCTCATGGGTATCCACAACGTGAGCCAAATAACCTATACAACCCTTCCTAAGCAATCTTCCTTGCTTGCATCATCGCTCGACAAACAAAGATTGTCTTGGCGATTTATCGCCATAAAATACCACCTTTTGACTTATTCTTCGAGTCTTTAGGTGTACGACTTTTTTTCTTACAAATAATGACCGCTTCATGACTTGATAACCAATCCATCCCAAGGATTACATCAAACTCTCCAAGACGAATCGTAGATCAAATCCACGTTAAGCTTAAAACCTCTTACATTAGCACAACAACAGCTCCTATAGATGTAGTCTATGTGGATAATTTCTTTGTTTGCTACTTCTACATTCATCAAGGTGTTCTAATAGTTCATGAGGTAAACTTAATATTTGAGCAAATTCATCGATACAAAAGAACATGAAGCTCCCGAATCGAATAACACATAGGCATTTATATCATTGATCGAATTATACCGACACCACCTCCCCGGATGCCACAAAGATCTTGCACCGCCATATTGAATGTCCGTGGCTGCTTGGCTTGTTTCAATGGGCGGGTCCTCCACCGGTTGTCTTTGTGTTATTGCCCTCACCGCCATTTCCGCCATCCATGCTTTTCTTCTTCTGGGCAATCCTTGATCCGATGTCCCACTTCACCACAATTAAAGCAACCTCCTTTCTTCACCTTAGTACAATTGGGTGAGGTATGCCCTTCATGCCCACATGTATAATATATCATTTTTCCTTTCCAAAGACTTCGAGTGACCCTTTCCACAGCTCCCACACACCGACTTTTTTTTTGTCAGCGCTCCTCACGCATCTCCAGACATTACTACCCCACCGCCCCATTTCCGCTTCTTATTGTTACTACCGCCATCACTTTGAAATTTTGATTCCCACCTTCCGATTTCTTCTTATTCTTCTCCCGATTGATCTTGAGACCGCTTCGCTTCCTCCTTCTCGCTATAAGAGCTTTTTCCAACAGAGTTGAGAATGATGCGATTTGTAAAACCGCTACCTTACTATAAATCCACCATTTTAGTCCATTTTCAAACCTTCTCGCTTCCTCGCCTCGTGTCCACCGATGTGGAGCGAATCCGCCAATTCATTGAATTTCACAAAGATACTGACATCGACATATTCTCCTGTTTCAGCCCAAGAACTTGATCTCCATTCTTGCTTGAACACTCTCGTGGAAGTAGTTCTCAAGAACAACTTCTTGAATGCTTCCCAAGTCACGATTCCAGCTCCCCCGCTTTGTTCGTCGGTTGGCATCCCACCAATAGCTAGCCTCCCCTTCATTAAGTAGGTAGCAAAATTGTCTTCGCTCTTCTTCTACTACTCTAGCAATAACGGCGGCCTTCTCAATCTCCTTTACCCACATTTAGGCTTCTATCGGTCTCATTGTTCCTCCAACTCAAGGCCCCCTCACCTTTGAAGTCCTTAAAGTTTACTATTTGGGTGCTCACTCGATTTCCTGCAGTTGAGCTTGATTCCTCATGGCTTCAACCATCATGTTAATAAAATCTTGCATTGGGTTTTGTTGAGATCCCGCCGCATTATTAACTCGACTCTTCAATATCTTGGTTCTGAGTCCACGCTCATGCGCCCATTATCTAGTGAAACAAAATTCTAACATCGCTACTTTGATTTATTATCATATGATTACTTAGTATGTAATACGCTATTTATTTAAACAATCGATGATCATTATGTGAGAGTTTTAAGTTACCGAGATTTGAAGTCTTTCTCCCCGCTAGTGGGTTAAGTTTGTTTTAAAGAACATTTTCCAAATCACCATCAATTCACATAACATTAAATAGAAAATTTACTATTTAAAATTTTCTAACACATATCATAATAATTCTCGCATTTATATTCATACACCAATCTTCAAAGGACTTTACACGATTAATACATATGTATATTTTATAAATGCTACTATCCCATTTTAACACAAAAGATGGGATTAACTCATAATAATACCTCCCTACAAACACAATTAGGGAAAGTACATAACCATTTACTACCTCACACCTCACCGAGGTTTACATCAACATAAATCCTTATTACACAACAAGAAAAGTACTAATGCATCTATCTACAACTGGGCCATCACATCATCACCATTGGTGGCCTCGCCAGTCACCTCGCAGACAGCTCCTAGGGAAGCAACTCATCGCAGGATCTCGTTTATCTGGATCGACTAGACTCTCCTATCTCAGAGTGGACCTCCTAGCCCTCTCTCATACCGGCCCTCATATCGCCGCATGATCAAGGGCCACCCTAAAGTTTCTACTCGACCTTTACTACCGCAGCTCAATCTTTAATTGGCCCACCACCATCCGACTCATGGAGTGCCTCTTCCACCCGCATCTTATCGGCAATTTCTATCGCTAAACTCACCGCATCTCCAGATGCTTCATGCTCACTTCTCAAACTTTTCCTTTTCATTCTCTAGTTGTACCCTCAAGATTCCACTTGCAACCGGACTCATCAAATTTTTCCTTCGCTCGACTTTCTCCATCCGGGCTTGATGAGCCTCATCCTTGTATTGTTCTTCAAGAAATGAGGTGTGGGTTTCACTTCTAATTCCTCCACTCGCTTCTAATCGATCGATTCTCCTCAACAAGTCCCCTACCGGAGGACCATGAGGGACATCTTGGGTGGCCTCATGCTCAATGGGTTCCTGCTCAACTGAGTAACTACCTTGGCGCTCGTCAGACATCCTACAAACACCATAAAGTTAACGTCAGTACCACAATAAAATATATTCATTGATGAAATGAAATAATATTTTATTAAGTACAACACAAACTTGATGACTTTCCATAATCCATCTCCTAACATACTCCATAAGAGTTTTCTACCAAGGTTATAACCTAGGTTTCGCATTCCTAAAGTTTATAACATACAGCTTTGATACCAACCTGTGACGCCCCCAAATCCAGGTTCTCTAACCTCAGATTCAGTGCTCACGATCCTATCATCATCATAAGAATTCTATAACTATTTTGAAATAATAAACATACATTGTTCATTATACAAAAGTCTCAAAACATGGTCCCAAGGTCTCTCTAACCTTAACTTTAAATACACCATTTATAATACAAACAGTTTACTCAAGAAATTCCATTAGATAATAACTAATTTAACATTCATTCTAAAATTACTCCTCGGATCTTGCCCTTGCCCTTGTCCTTCGTGATTAGATCCTTCTGCTTAATCGAAAATAGAGGTCATGATATAGCAAGAGTAAGCAACTAATTTGCTTCACAAGTTTATAAAGACAAAGGAGATATATCATGACTTAGAAAGAAATATTGCCTTCAATGTTCAACAATAATATAAGATTGTGAAGGAACATGAATTAATAATCAACAATTGAATATTCGATAATTGAATAACATGAACCGAGTGGTTTTGAATAACCATGAACATTTGCCAAGGTGCTCAAAGGATTTAAATCGACCTTTAATAAGTTTTGGTATTCAAGGATCACCTTTTCATACCCCGTGATTTATGCATAAACACTTAATAATCCGACATCGATATCATGCCTTAATCAAATTTGTTCATTTCTCGACCAAGAGTTCTTACCATATCAATTAATAAGAATGCTTATTTAAAATCCATTTGATTTAACAAATTTAGACATGCTTGATCTAGTTGATACAATTAGCATAGATCTATCCCATAAACAGCTCATAAATGAAGAACTTTAATTTAATTCACAGCTCAACGGCAAGAGAATCTAAATTCAATCGCACAAAGTGCTAATTTCAATAATCAATAAAGACGTGAATAATCATCAATAATTATTCACTAATATGCTTTTGAAAATAATAACTCAAGTCGAAAGTTAGAAAACTTGCCTCGATCGAGGTTACAGCCTACGAAATAAATTTCTATCCACTATGTAGTTAAATTATCTTCCTTTGAGAGACCTATAATTAGTCTTTCAATTAGTCATTGCATAACATCGATTATGTAATCACATAGATATCATACATTACAATAAGTTCTTATAAACATTATCATGCCTAGATAAGGTGTTATTAATTAACGATCACCTTTAATTCACATAATATTATTAACTTAGATAATATTAATTCACCTTCTAGTATTATTAGTTCACTAATAATACTTTAAATCATTTACCAACATTTTATTCACTTACTAATATTATTAATCATTTAATAATATTTTATCCCTTTACTAATATTATTAATCATTTAATAATATTTTATTCACTTACTAATATTATTAATCATTTAATAATATTTTATTTAATCTCGAATATTATTATTTAATAATAATACTCTAATCTAATATTTTTATTTACATAACAACATCATATTATAATATTATTAGTATTATAATAATATTCCAATGATTTATTAAATTAATAAACAATTTATTCTAATTGTTCATCCTTTAATAACCTCTTATTTAATATCCATAAAAGGTCATAAGTAATATTTATTATTATAAATTACCAAAATACCCTAAGATAGTCATGATATAATATATTATGAGCATTCAAGCATAAAAATCATATTTTTCTCATTAAAGGCATCATTTAACTATTTATTTCCTTTTATTCATAACCTAATCATTTTTAGGAAAATAGCAAACTGATTCCAAAAATTCTCAGCTTCTGGATTTTAACAGAATATGAACCAACAATGATCCTCTAATTTTTCTAGAATTTTAGAAAATGATTTACTATTTTTAGAGTGTCCAAAACACTCGGATCTTGCTCTATTTTTCATAAATTGAGTTTTACTCAGAAAATCTGAAATGTTCAGGGTATGCTCTCTTAACATATATGAAGCTACTGTAAAAATTTTTGGAATTTTCCAGTGTATACACAAAGTGAGATATTCGCAGGATAATATTTATGGAGTCCTTTACTAAATAGTCATTACGCATAATATATAACTCAAACGTGTCCGTTTTTTTTCCTACGCGTAGATAACTTCATAAGGTACCTCTGTAATATTTTTCCAGATTTTTACAAGACAAGGAACTGACCGAAACAGCCTCATGAAAAACAAGTCAAGAGCTGATTTAGAGTTTCAAAGCTTTAGCATATAAAGTGGACTGCTTTTGGGAAAAATAATCTTAAAGGTTTCAAAACATGCTAGATTTGTGATCTACCACTTGGGTTTACTAGATAACTCATGTATCTAGCACCCCTTCGACGGATCATAATTCCAAGTTGTAGAACTTGAGTTACACAAGATTTAGTGGAAGAAAACAAGAGTTTTCACCCTTGGAGAACATATGCTCATTTTCTTCCTCTAAGCCTTAGATCCAACACTCAAGATACTTAGTTCCATGCATGATGGTATGTATAACTAGTGTATCTTGAGTAGTTGTACATAACCCCATCAAAACTCAAGCTATCAAAACAAGGTAAGAGAAGAAGATGAAGGTACATTATACCTTGACTTAGTGGCTACCTTCCTTGATTTTCCAAAGTAACTAATAAACTTAGGGGGCATAAACCACTAGAACTCCTATAATTCTTCTTCCTATGGCTGAAATTCTCTCTTTCTTTTCTCTCTTTGAAGTTGGCTAGCTTGGGAGCAAGAGGTAGAAGAAGAAGATGAAGAAGATGGAGAGAAAATGAGATGTTGGAAGAATGAATTGTGTTTACAAAATGAAATGGCCAATTCATTAATAATTCTCCCACAATTATTTTGTTTCCCATTAGGTAAAAACTTTGTATTACTACTTACCTTGGGTTAAACATGATTAAATGTGCATAATGGAGTGGCAACCAATGGGAGCCTTACCACATTGTCCTTATGTTTATTCATGTCTACTAATGGACAAGCTAGATTAATTATTCCACTTAGGATCCTCATAATATCCACCATTTAGCTTTTATTTTAAATGCCCAATTTTGATTAATCAAATGTCTAGAATACCCCCAATCAAGTGGGCTAAGTATTGATTACAATTTATTTTCCTTGGGCTTCTTTTTTTTAATTGATTTGGGCTAGATAAAAACATAGTCCAACAATTTTAATAATGTTACCCAATTTGATAATTTAGGGCTTTCATCTCCAATCATATGAAGTTTAATTACTTATACATATGATTTTATCTCATAACCTAATTAGATTTACAAGAATTAGGTTTAAAATTATTAGTCACTTGAAATACTAAGTTTACCCACTTAAGTTAGTATACGTATAAAATACTAACTTTTTCGTGTTACCATAACCCTTAGGTTATTTAATATCCTTACCTAATGTATAATTAGGTCACAAGGCTTTCATTTTTAATGAAATCCATAAATGTATGTATCCATATATAATACAAAGTTTAAAAAAAATGTACATACATACATGGTGACTTAAGATTCACGGTTATTACAGGTGGCACCAAAGGCGGATACGAAAAAGACAAAGTCAACGGTTCCTGGAAGAGCGTTTGTCGTGACCAAATCAAAATAGGAACCCGACGAGTTTAGCACGGGTTAGTTAATTATAATTCTTGCGAAGTTTATACCTTACTAGATACCCCTGTTCTACCCATTCTTTTATCTCTCTTGCTTGCGCTCAACGTTTGAACTTGACTACGGAGAAATTAGACTTTGACCTATTTATGGAGACTCCGTTAGGAGAAACTTTCATTACATCTATTGTTTAGAAGTCTTGTCTGATCCAAGTTGGCACTATCAAATTACCTGTTGATCTTATCTCTTTAAAGATACTTGCTTTTGATGTGATTTTAGGAATTGATTGGTTAACCACTCATCGTGCCAAAATTGATTGTTTTCGTAAGGTTGTTAGTTTTCATATTCCTAACCAACCTGTCATACGAATTCAAACTACTAAACCACAAAGCTATTTGTTTATTGAAAAACGAATGTCAAGCTTTCTTAGCCATGTTATGGACTTGAACAATAATACGTCAGATTTGAATGATATTTTTGTTGTTAGTGAATTTCCTGACGTATTTCCTGAGGAATTTCTTGGCCTACTCCCAAAGTGTGATATTGAATTTTGTATCGACTTTGAACCCCCAGACAAAACCCATTTCTAAAATCTCATATCGAATGGCTCCTATTGAACTTCAGGAGTTAAAAACCCAACTATAGAAGTTGATACACGAGCCTCTATCTTATGACTTCCTTTGTGGAATGCACCGAAGCCAAACTCTCCATAGGGGACGCCATATTCGTGCAGTAGTAAACTGATAGGTGTCATTGTGACATGTTATCCAAGGTTGGGATATGAGTCACAGTTGAGAACAACCTAAGTCAGTAATCGAAATACGTAGCTTTCTAGGCTTAGTTGGTTATTATCGGAGATTAGTTGAAGTATATTCTCGAATCGCTATTCCATTAATGCAGCTGACTCGTAGAGATACAAAATTTGAATGGAGCAAGGAATGTGGGTAGAGCTTCGAAGAACTCAAGAGGAGACTCATTTCAGCACATGTTCTGACCATGCCATCCTGGAAAAGCGAACGTGGTAGCTGACGTGTTGAGTAAAAGATCGTATACGAGTACGAGTACGATATTGTCAAAGACTCATCTCGTATAACTTACAAATGATGAAGATAGAGTTAAAGACTCTAAGTACCCACGTGATGATATACGAGTATAATCGACTTTTATCGATAAAGTTAAAATCGCTCAGGCTACACACCGGAGCTGATGAATATGAAGAAGGAGGTGCAAGAAGTTGTTATTCCAAAAGCGAGAATTGGCGATGTGAGGAAAGCTCAAACCTTCGATTTATTAGTTTATTTGAAATCCTCGATCGAGTAGGAACTGTGGCCTATAGACTCGCTTTACTACCAAGTATGTCGCGTGTTTATAACATTTTTTACGTACCGATGTTACGTAAATATGTGGACGACCCGAATAACATCATTGAGTTAGAACCGCATTTATATAGTTGAAGACTTAACGTAACGAAGAGGTACCTGTCAAGATATTAGATATGAAGGAGCATGTCCTATGTACCGAGGTTATACCACAAGTTAAAGTTTTGTGGAGAAACCATGCTATTGAAGAAATGACCTGGGAGTTGGAAATAGAAATGAAAGCGAGGTATCCTCAACTTTTCGAAACACCAGGTACGTACGTCAATTTCGAGGACGAAATTTCATAAGGAGGGGAGGTTGTAAGACCCCAAATTTTTATAAATAAAATCAAATTTCCTCTAATTATTATTCTTGATTAATAAGGTGGTAATTTGATTAATGTGGTTAGTTATGGGTAAAATGCGCAAATTTTACAAAATAAGCAAGTGGTTATAAAATATTCATTGTTGTCGGGGAATATTCGTTTGGTCGTGGAATATTCGTACTGTCGGGGAATATTCGTACGATGGCGCAGCCATGTGTGGGCCCCATAACGGAAAGCGATTGGAGGAAGAAAACGCGAAATAGATTGAGTTTTATAAATAATTCACAGAGTTATTCTGCTTAACACTGTTGGATTACCCGGTGGTTAAAATACGATGTCTGGCGTGGTTATGCGATGTAGACATGGTATTGCATGATCTTCGTTGAATTATTGATTCGTGATGCGTGAAGGCATTACTCAATAATTATTACGAGTTCTTGCTCAATATTTTATTGATTCAATAATTGTTAAGTTGATATTTATATTATTATTGTTGTCATTTTGCACATAGATTTTCCATTATCAAATCAATAATTCATATTATTTGAATAATATTATTAGATAACATTATTAGCAATGTCTAGAAAGTTCATCTAAGGAGAGGTTTGGTCACCTAATTGCGGCTACGATGAGAGAAATCCTTATTGAAAGCCCCTCTTTCTGAAACTACACGGTTATCGATCTTCGTGATTCTCGCAATATTATTTTAAATAATTAATTATTGATTATTATGATAAAGAAAATATTTATTTTATGTGGATATAGATGGAGAAAATTTTTAATGTGACAATTGTTGAAAATTAATATTTTATCTTTTTCTGATAAAATAATTCATTTAAATATATTATTTTAATAATATATTAACGGTGATATTTTTACAATGAATGTGGGATATATGAGTATATGAGGAGGAAGAGTATTTTTGTGGCATTAAATGTTTAACATATATTTTGTGTGTCGATGGACACAATTCTTGACCGAAAATTGATTATAGACTATAAAATCGCCCGTTTGTGGATTTTGGTCAATATCTGTTTGGAATTTGGGAAACCTTCCTTCTGCAAAGTTGTAGAGAATTGAATTTCCTATAAAAAGTCGCAAGATTCGAATTTTCTGACAAAAGGGCTATTTATCATGAATTATTGAAGTTCCAGAGTTTAGAAATAATTGATTTTTGGAAGTTTTAATTATTTTATATAAGAAAAATGTTTTTGTGGTTGTTGGCACATGGGTGGCTGATGTTTTTGACCAAAGAAGGCATGCTAGAATTTTCAAAACATGTGGGTAGGAATTTTGAATAAATAATAATATATTTTATTAATTTAGTCTCCTTTGGCGTTCTAACATTTTCCTATAAATAGAGGGCTAAGTTAGAATTGAAAATCACACCAGAAACTAAGTTTTCTCTTTCTCTCTCTATATTATCGGCGTATTCTTGTGAGTATACTTTGAGTGTTGCTATACTGGTGCGAAGTTTCATCAAGACTATACCGAAATTAGGTTTGAAGTTCTCTGTTATTTTGAGGTAAGGGTATTATTTTCTTCTTAAATGATATTTTTTCTTCAATATCATTATGCCGAAGTATTGGTGAACTTTTTTTATCAAATTTGGAACTTGTTGTGTCGGGGTTACTATTCACGTATACGACAAACAAAACACGAAAACAAAAGGAAAAAGCTAGATCTGCAGCCTTCGCCTTTGTCTCTGCTCTCTGCTTAGTTCGAAAGCAAGAGTTTCCCCTCAACTATGTTTCAATCCTTTTTCAAAATTGATCTAATTAGAGAAGTTCTCATTCGATCTTTGAAAGTTGACTTGAAAGAAAGGACTAGAGCCGAGAGGCAGGCCGCTTACTCCTTCGTAAACCGAATCTGCAAGGAAGGATAGGGGACACGAATAAGGACCTAAAGTAGGTGTCGGATGAGACCCAAACGATTCGTAGCATCCGCTTATTCAAAAGAAATTTCTATCCATATTGAATGCAACCACTACCGCTCGCGCGGGTACTTCCCTCTAAGGCGGAACGCTCCCCTACCGATGTATTTTTACATCCGTAGGTTCCTTTGTCGTTGGGGCTAAAAATGCACCTTGACTTTTTGGAAAAAGAGGGAGAAGTTTTTTCAATATTCTTTTATTTCAGATTTCAAGGGGACATTATCAATCATGTAAAAACTCGAATAAAATAAATAGGCTGTGCTACCGGAGGCTCTGGGGAAGTCGGAATTTACAAGCAATACAAGGCTCAATAAGGCGCGTTTATCGGCTCCTATTGCTCAGTGTATTGTTGTCTAATATACGACACTATTCACGTATACTGCACTATTCACAAATACGGCACTATTCACCGAAAAATGAAAAATTTTCTTTTTCTTCCAGATGTCTTTTATGGTTACTATCTTTGATTGTATCCATGTTTTGATCGTTATTTTTTGAGTTCTGCTTCAAAATCGTTTATTATGAAGTATTATTGATCTTGGATAAACTGTTGTACGAATCCCTAATATTTGTCCTTCTATTTCACTTTGGATTCGTTCTTAAAATGTTTTCATCATCCTCGGTCCTTAATGGTGATATTTGATGAATATCTTTGGCTCAGAGTGCAAAGATGAATGATTAAACTGATGAATCTCTTTGGCCCGTAGTGCAAAGATGAACAGGAGTTAAGATGAACATGACCAACTGGTGATACAAATGAATATCTTTGGCCTGTAGTGCAAAGATGATTAAAGATGTATATTGATTGTTGTTACAGGGATGAAATATTGATGATGGACTTTTAACTCTTAGAAGACAATAGAATTCATTCTCTACGTGACTCTTCTAATGGATTGTTGTTTCCGCTGCATTTTTTGATCTAAAACTTGTTGTCTATTGTATTCTATTAGATTTTTCCATGTTGAAGACTAACGATAATTTGTTGTATATTATCTTAGTCATAATATTCTTTACTGGGCTAGTTGAGCTCACCCTTTTCCTTGTTGTTCCATTTTCTTCTCAGGAGGTGAGAACATAGCAGGATCGAGTCGGGGTATGGAATGAAGGTTCTAGAGAGAGTTGTTTAGTAGTCCTCACCATTTTTGTAAAATAATGTATCAATAATTATGATGGGGATTTATTTGCGTGTGGATATTGTCTAGACGGCAATATCTGTATTTAAACTCACAGTATGTATTGTCGTATTTCACACGACATTTGTATTATTGAAGTTGTAGTTATTTCTGTACCATGTATTTGGCGACTCAGAATGGGTTGGGTGGAATGGACCTATTTTGGGGGCGTCACATGGATGATTATTGAACAACCAACAAATGAATTGTGGCTTCTCTATTTATAGGCAACTAAATTTTAGGGCAAAATGGACTTTAAACCATCCCACCTCCTCATTTCCACCTCCTCATCCTTCAGCTCCTTACTATTCATTGTTTGACCTCTAAGTCTACTTGCTAAGCACATAAAGTACTTGGTCATCACACATAATCCTTGCCCATCAAGCTTACCCACTTCCTACTTGGTTTGACCCATGGATCAAGGCTTCTTATTGGGCTTGGTTAATTAATCTAACTACTTTCTTAATGGGCTTGTGCTACATAGTTTGGACTAATGATATATCAAACACTTGGGCTTGATTGTCACATTATATTGGACTTCTCTTATTAGGCTAGTAATCCTACAAGTCCATTACCTCTTATTAATCAACTTAACATTTACCCCATGTATAATTCTCATATACTAACTCGTATATTAATTCGTAATATACGTTATTTCATTCTTCATACATAATAGTACAATACGTCGTATTATACTTACATTCATTACCTTTATATAATGAATACACATTATACGATCACAACTTTCTTCCTTTAACGCTTAATAAACCTAACGTTCCCAAATTAAGTCCGCATTCGAAATATTACGTTTTCCATACTTAGATTATTATTACATAATCGATATCACCTTGATATTATAACGTTACGTATTTCTCGGAAGTTCAAAAATAATTTCCGAGCATAAATCGATGAATAGTGTTTTTCAAAAAATTTCTCGGAAAACTTTTATTTTCGTCTTAGAAATTCAAACACCTTAATTCTCTCACGTAGTTAAAAAACTACGACATTTCGACATTTCTAGGTCATAAAACGACATTCATCTTATCAACACGTAATAATAATAAATAATATTATTTTATTCATTATTAAAAGTAATTACAAAATATTCGATTTTTCGGGGCGTTACACATATTTTCTTAATGACTTTTTGACTTATTGGTTGACCTTGGTAATTTAATACCGGTCTGGAGCCATCTGAGTTTAAAAGCTGTATTGACTGAGGAAATCATGGGCTAACTCCTCCTAGTGGTGAATTTTGAAGTTATCCAATCTGTTGTACCATGCTCTGGCTTCTCCAGTCAGACTTTTATGGAATAGCTTCATTTTGAACTTTTCATTCTCGGCATAGGATCCGAGCTCTCCAATGAACACTTTTAAGTGGGTATAAGGATCTCCCAATCTATCATATTTCCCAAAATAGGGAGTTTTGAATTTTTCTTGATAATGAACCCCGGGGAAGATGCAAAGGTCTGAATATGAAACACTCCCATGTGTTCCAATCCCTTCGATGGACTGCATGGTCTCTTCCATTTGTAGAACCTTCTTCCAAATATCATCGGTGTCTTGGTCTTATTTAAGATGGGTGATTTCAGGGGTTTTGTTGGTCTTATCAGTCTGAGACTCAGGTGCTAGAACTTCTCAGTCCAGAACCTGGATTCCTCCATGTGTAGAGGGTTCTGTGTGGATGGGTATTTATGGACCCTGAGTTAATTTGTGTAGTTCTTTGAGCAGAACAGCCAACTCTGTAATTTGATTGCATAATCCTTCGAACTCCTCGTGAGAGACATGAGTAAGATTAAGCTGCCCAGATATAGCCATGTTTGGTTGTAGGCTTAGTGCCTTTTTGGACTTTGAACGGGTAACGGGACCAAAAGTTTCCCAACAAAAAGACTTACGTAGTTTAGTCTGGGAAAACATGGTAATGTTACATACTATGTAATGTGTCCATTTTTTACGAGTATTATCTTGCAAAATGGATGTCAGTTGTTTGAATGATAGGATAACATGATAGGTTTTGATATGAAAAAGGAATGCATGTTCACATATTCCTTTATATTTTCCATTACATTGAGATTGACATGGAAATGAAATTACAAGTAATTGAAATGGGAACGTATGAAGAGACTTCCCTCCGCGTTTGGTTTATCAGAGGTTGACCTATCTTAGGTTACTCTTGCGGCTTATTGGCATGAAGGTTCCTAGATCATCGTAATCATGTGAATCAATAGTAAATCATGTGACTAAATAGTTCTAAACATGTGAAAATATGAATTACAGTATAGTACCTCCATTTATACCTCCATTTTTAACTTAGTCATGCAAGTATTATCAATCTTTCACCAACTCCCCTAATAGTAAATGAATATGAATCAATAGTAGACACATGTGAACAAATAGTTATAATCATGTGAATCAATTGCAATTAATTGCTCATTTACCCGGTTAATTACCCGATTGGTTAATATAACCTCCAGACATCAATTATTATCGAAATAAATGTCGATTTTCACTAACATTAATAATTCCAACACAATGGAACTATCAATTTCATCTTTAATCAACACGAACTTATTCATCATTAATATTATAATTCACAATATTTAACAACCAGGTCATTCCCAGGAAAGAGGGGGCTTTCCGATAAGGATTTGTCCTTATTGGCGCGCAATTAGGTGACCAAACCTTTCCTTGAAAGAACTTCTAGACATTGTCAATATTATAAATAATAATATGAATAACTTTGTCGTCTCAATTATTGATTTAATAATATAACATATTATACAGATGATACTGTGACAATAATTGAATCAATAATATGAGAGATGATGCAGCAATATTGTATTAATAATTGAGTATAACTGAGTGACTTCTTACGTAAGCATCAATAATCAATACCGTGTGCTACTATACAACCACGCGTATTACTGTACTTTTACTACCGGGTAGTTCAACAGTTTTAACGGTAAAACTTTCGCCGTTATTTTTAATAAGAGATATATCTGTCATTTTCTAAATACAACAATACTTCCGTTGTGGGGTCCACCAATGATTATGCCGTCGAACAAATATTCTCTGTGAAAACGAATATTCCCCGACCAATCGAATATTCCCCGACACAACGAATAACAACTTGCGTACTTTGTAAAATTTTTAAATATCACCCTTAACTTTAACTCTTTCTCAATTTAACCATTTACTAAATAAAATAATAATTATAAGAAAATTGAATACTTTCATTTCATAAAATTTGAGATCTCACAATCTCTCCTCCTTATGAAATTTCACCCTCGAAATTTACGTACCTGGTAGTTCGAAGAGATGAGAATACCTTGCTTCCTTTTCGGATTATACCTTCCCGGTTATTTCCTCTGTATCAATATTTTCCCATTGCTCATCTCCTGTATTTCAGATATCATTCTAGAATATATCTTCAAAACAAAGGTTAATTGACATATCACAATCTGTCAACTTATCAAGTAAATAATTTTAGCTTAGGTAAGTCACACACTAGCGAAGTATATTACTCGTCTCTCCCCTCCTAGTTCTAGACCCATATCTCTGCCAGCGACCATATCCCTAAGCTCTGATACCATTTGTGACACCCCCCAAAATAGGTCCACACGACCCATTCTGAGTCGCCAGATATCATACTAAAAAAAATCAAATACAAATTTCATTTATACAACTGTTGAATTGTCGTGCAGAATACAACCACAGTTAAACTGTGAGTTTTAATACAAATGTATATAACTCTCATGGTGCCTCGACCACAACCTTACAAAGGTACTTTACATAAAAGTACAGTCAAAAACTATTTTAGAAATTAAAATCTTTGGGAAGTGCTCAAGGAAACCTTCGTACATGGGAGGCCATGCGTCTAGGTTATGATAGATATCATATGTCCACAGAATTATTCTTGGTTAACCCAATAGACCCCAAAGAAAAATGAGAAGATTACTATCATGTTCTTTCCAATTGTGAGTCTTCTCTTGACATATAACTATCTCCACTGTCTGCAATTGAAATTTATATTTCAACCAAACTCTAAGATCATATAGGTAGTGCTCGTAGATATACTCAACAAGTGGATGTGCAAAACCCTGTCTTATGATAACACGAGGTTGTATGTTATTAGACATCTTGTATGATAGTGGCAAAACACCCTTCCAAAGTTGGGTTCACCTCACCCTATTCGGTTCACCAAAATTAAATATCAAATGACGTATACAATAAGACACACTTATCTAACGTTCTCAATAAAATTATTTTCATACTATTTAGGGAGAACCTCAAAAGCTATAGACCATTGTTCTATTCTCCTGTTACCCCCGCTCAACCCAGCTACACTCTTATTACCTGAAATGAATTGTGAAGTAAGAAGGGTGAGCACAACTAGCCTAGTAAAGAATATCATGACTAAATATAATTTACATCATCAATAGCCTTCATCAGTAATAAATTAGAGATTTAGAACATATGGTAGATGAGAAAACTTTTCAACCATAGTTGCAGCGAAACGAGCAATCCATTAGAAGAGTCAAATAGACCATCAGATCTATTATCTTCTCCATGTTAAAAGTCTCCCAATAATGTTTGATCCCTGTAACATCAATCAACAATTCCTGTCCACAATCATATGAATAACTCATAATCATAATTGTGATTCTAAATTCCTCTTCACACCCAGGACAAAGATAATTTTCATCACCTATTTTCACCTGAAACATCAAAAATCATGGTTATACCAAATCACAATTCCTGTTCATAATCATACTAATAAATTCATCTTTGTACTACGGCCAAAGATATTCATTAACAATTCATCTTTGCACTACATGCCAAAGGCATACAACTGTATTTTAGAAGAGTCAAGTAGAACATGATATCTACTATCTTTTACGAATTAAAAGTGTATAATCAATATTTTATCGCTGAGACTCAGCTTAATAAATAATCCACATCATCGAATCATCCCTGCACTACGGCCAAGGATATTCGTGTAATCATCAATGGTCATGATTATACCGAATAATCCCTGGTTATAATCATACCGATAACTGTCCATCAATGCACTACGGGCCAACGAGGACTTTTACCACATCATCTATAACATTACGGTTCATGATTACACCGAATGATCCCTAGTCATAATCATACCAATAAACAGTTCATTTATGCACATAAGCCAAAGATACTCATCAATCAATAGTTCATCTTTGCACGTAAGCCAAAGATATACAACTATAAAACCAATAATCAACAGTCCATCTTTGCACGTAAGCCAAAGATATACAACTGTAAAACCAATAATCAATAGTCCATCTTTGCACGTAAGCCAAAGATATACAACTATAAAACCAATAATCAACAGTCCATCTTTGCACGTAAGCCAAAGATGACTTTCATCATAATATAAGCATGAGGATGATGACAATGATATAAGTATTAATCAAACGAAATCAAGGATAAATATGAAAGACTTTAAATTTATCCAGAGTTTAAAAATATCTAAATTGTCAACATGATACTGCTTTGTAAAATAAAATTCAAGAATAATATTCATGTACCAAAAATAATTTGGACAGAAAAGAAATATATTTTTTGGGTAAATAGTACCCCATGAATAGTACTTCGAGAATAGTACCCCGACATGAAAAGTACCCCAAATACCCGAGTGAATGATACTAGAGTAAATAGTAATTAGGTGAATAGTAACCCATGAATAGTAACTCATGAATAGTACTCTGGCACGAAAAGTGCCCCGAATACCCGAGTGAATAATACTAGAGTGAATAGTAACCAGGTGAATAAGAACCCATAAATAGTAACTCGTAATGTAAAAAATACCAAAGAAAACGATATTTCATGATTTAGTACAAAAGAAATGATATCCCGAGATGAGTATAATAGAATATAACTTAAATCAAAATGGATTTTCACCCGCCATGCAGAATCCACGTGATGCATCATTTCCACAATTTAATAAAGAATGAATACAAAGGATCATTTACTATGCATGCGGTAATCCACATGTATGAAGTTATTCTAACAATAATAATAAAGAATAATAATGTAAGAATTCACCATGCATGCGATAGACCACATAGACAGGTTATTCCCAAAAGAATAATAAAGAATGCAACTGAGCCATGCGTAATCCGCTTGCATGATAGGATATTCCAATGTAATAATAAAGAATGGAACCAGTCATGCGTAATCCACACGCATGTGATATTCCAAATGAATAATAAAGAATGGAATAACAACAGAATTCACCAAGCATGCGATAGATCAAGATGCATCGTTATTCTAATGAATAATAAAGAATGGAATAACAGAAGAATTCCACCATGTATGCGGTACTTCGCATAGACATGTTATTCCAACATAATAATAAAGAATGGAATAAAAACCCTTACGAGTATTGAAAGAAAATAACTCTCTTCATGAATACGAAAGAATAATACCTCTTACTATAATAATAATATCTCTTACCTCAGAAGAAGACTGGATACAGGAATAGTGAAGTAGCAGACTTCGCTTCTTCTTTCTCTCTATAGCTTCTCTCTCTATAATTTTTCTATAATTATTGCTCTTGTGAGACTTAGTGAATTGTTGAAAAATAATGAAGGAATGAACTTCTATTTATAGGAAAATATAGTTTCCATAATTGCACATTTTGGGGCTCGAAATTTTACAGTATAATACCCTCATCTTTTCCTTCATTTTTTATTTAGTCATGCAAGTATTATCAAACTTGCACCACATCCCTTAATAGTAAATCATGTGAATCAATAGTAAATCATGTGACTCAATAGTTGTAAACATATGAAAATACAAATTATAGTATAGTACCTCCATCTATACCTCCATTTTTAACTTAGTCATGCAAGTATTATCAATCTTGCACCAACTCCCCTAATAGTAAATGAATGTGAATCAATAGTACACACATGTGAACAAAAATTTATAATCATGTGAATCAATAGCAATTAATTGCTCATTTATCCGGTTAATTACCCAATTAGTCAATATAACCTCCAGACATCAATTATTATCGAAATAAATGTCGATTTTCACTAACACTAATAATTCCAACACAATGGAACTATCAATTTCATCTTTAATCAACACAAACTTATTCATCATTAATATTATAATTCACAATATTTAACAACCGTGTCGCTCCCGGTGAAAGAGGGGCTTTTCGATAAGGATTTTTCCTTATTGCGCGCAATTAGGTGACCAAACCTCTCCTCGATGTAACTTCCGGACATTGTCAATATTGCAAATAATAATATGAATAACTTTGCCGTCTCAATTATTGATTTAATAATATAACATATTATACAGATGATACAGTGACAATAATTGAATCAATAATATGAGAGATATGATGCATCAATTAATGTAGCAATAATTGAGTATAACTGAGTGACTTCTTAAGTAAGCATCAATAATCAATACCGTGTGCTACTATGCAACCACACGTATTACTATACTTTTACTACCGGGTAGTTCAACAGTTTTAACGGTAACACTTTCGTTGTTATTTTTAATAAAAGATAAATCTGTCATTTTCTAAATACGACAATACTTCCCTTGTGGGGTCCACCAATGATTATGCTGTCGAACGAATATTCTCTGTGAAAATGAATATTCCCCGACCAATTGAATATTCCCCGACACAACGAATAACAACTTGCTTACTTTGTAAAATTTTCAAATATCACTCTTAACTTTAACCCTTTCTCAATTTAACCATTTACTAAATAAAATAATAATTATAAGAAAATTGAATACTTTCATTTCATAAAATTTGGGATCTCACAACTATTCTTGGTATATCTATGCTAATTTTTTCAGCTAGACAGAAATTGATTTGAAATATCAAAATAAATTTATATCATCCGTACATTCGATGCAAGGATGGTAAAATGATGGAGTTATTAATGCAATTGAACCTGGTGTTAGATGTGATCTTAGGATCAATAACCCACTATGGTATGATGTATAGTGACGAAGTCATAAACTGGCGAAGTCCTCAACGTACTGTGAAAAGTACGGTATCATGACATTATAAAACATTTTGGTGTATTGAAAAAGAATTTAAAGAAGTAGTCGATGTTAATTGAGTTAACTAGACAAATGTTTCAAGTTGATATCCAATTTATTGGTATGGTCTAAGCTACTTGATTCGGCTAGACAAATGGTATGTCATGTTTAAGAGAAAATTGAGCTTTCTTTGAAGAGTTATGCCAAACCAAAATGTTTTGGTGCGGAATCTAATGATTAAGTCTGAGGTGAACACACCCCGAAATGGGGTTATACAATGGATTGATCGCCTATGTATGAAAGATGTAGTTTACCTTCTTGGTGATTGTAAATTGAGCATGAAAGAAAGGTTACAGTGTCATGTTGTTAAACCTAGTAAGAGTTCATGGTCAATTTGACCCCTTAACAAAAGTATGAAATGTTTTAAAGGAATTCTTATATTCCTCATTATTCATTCTACTTCATAATTCTTGATAAGTTATGAAGGTGATAGAATGTTTGAAAAGAAGAAATTCTTTGAAGAGTAGTTGAGAAGAGGGATGATAAAATTTCGAGGACATAATTTTATGAAGAAGGGGTGAATGTGATGACCCGGGAATGGGTGGGGTTTTAAAAATTCTGAGGAAGGAATTTTTATAAGGGAGGAATAATTTTTATTAATAACATTTTGTATTGTGTTTATTAATCATTCTAGAACCTAGGATGCTTATTAATCAGAAGGACTCTGGCTATGAGCTAGACCGAGCGAGTAAGAATTTTCAAGACAAAAATAAAATTTTTCTGGGAACAAAAATATTTCTTAGGAAAATGACGAAATAGACACTATTCACCTGAAAAAATCCTAAGGGTTAGGGTTTGAATAACCTAAGCCTTTCTGAGAGTAAGGTATGTCGAAATGACATTCCGTCGAAAGATTTAACGATAATATGTCGTCAAAAGTTAAGTAAGCCGATAAAAGTTTTTCTTAAAAAACGTGCGGAAATCGAACAAAATAAAAATGACAAAAGTATTGCTATGTACTTTTTACTTGTTTAACTATGTTATGGGAAAACATGAAGGAAAATGCTTAATGGCTAAGTAAAGTGCTTATAAGTGATGAGCAAGAAAACTTAAGGGCTAAGTAAACTTAAGAGCTAAGTAAACTTAAGGGCTAAGTAAAGTGGTGAGTAAGTTAACTTAGTACTTAAGCCATGAATAGTAAGGAGGTTTGAGGGAGAAATGACTATTTTGCCCCTAGCCTTGGTTTTCTATAAATAGGTAGCTTATTTCATTGTTTTGGGATTTTGAAAATCCTACACTTTGAGAGAGAGAGAGAGAGAGAGAGAGAGAGTTTGGATGGCTGAAAGAGAAGGAAAAGGGAGAGGAAAAGCTTGCCCAAGTGCACGCTTTGTCCAATGGAGGAAGATTAAAGAAGAGAGGTGGTAAGTGGATTTTATGTCCACTTATTCGGTATCTTTTACTTGAATTAGTTGCTTATATTCATGTGTCTTAGTTACTTTTCATGCATTTTGTGTTTATTTTGTAGATCTTATGCTTGGGAACGATGTGAGCGATTATTGTTATGAAAACGCAAGGAAAAATAAGGTAAATTCAAAGAAAAGCAATCCGAACATCATTTGGGCTTTCATGTTTACTTCATGTTCTTGGTTTGGAACTTAACTTATATTGTAGAGCGTCTTCTTAGCTTTCCGGAACATCTTGAATCGTTCTAATCAGAGTTCGGATGCAAGAGTTATGATCTTTGTACCAACGGACGTCAAACTTCGCTGTTTTGGTTAGCCATTTTCATAGAAGTCCCTTCCAGCCCAATTTCAGCCTTGATTCGTCCAGAATTTCTCATTCCTTGAAGAATGAAAGTTGTAGATCTCGTCGATATCTTCGATTTTATAGGTAGCAGACCCCGTAACTCTTCCCGGATCAAACGTTATGACCATTTTACCAGAGGACACTGCAACAAAAAATGGACCGCGGGCATGGCTGAATTTAGTCTTGCGATCACATGACCTCGAGCAAAAATGAAATTTTCTGCAAGTTGCGCGCCCGCGTGACCCTTCAAACCAATTCCTACATGGCCGCGCGACTTCGAGCGATGACCACAACTGACTTTTCATTAAACAGAGCAATTGAAGCGTAATCGAGAGGGGGGGGTTCAATTAGGGCTTATATTAGACGTATTTTCATTATGTAAGAGATATTCGACCCCTTGGGGGCTGAACTTACTACTATATTTTCTTTCTTCAACTTTCAATAAGTAGATTAGAGTAGATTAAAGTAGTGATTTATAGAGTTGATTAGATTGAAGACTTGAAGCGATTGGAAAGCATTGGAGATTCAACCTTGGATCAAGAGAACATATTTGCACTACCATTCTCTATTCTTACTCTCTCTTTGATTCCTAATTGTATCTTATGATGTTTATTCAATATGTGGATGATAGCATTAATTCAATTATGATTTAAATTCTATTATGAGATTGTAATGGAGTCTATAGATTAGTTTAATCTGATATATTTCATTGTTAGCTTTATTGATTTCTATGGGATTGTCTATTAAGATTCATGCTTGCTTGTTTAGTTGATTGGCCATCAATTACTGTGGTAATCCATATGGACTTGAGAAATGAAGTATGAGTTTAGATCTGATCTTTTTAGCTTGTGATTGTATATTCTACATTGTGTTGGGATGTATGATTTGTGCGTAGGATAGACATATACCGAAGCACCATTCGTAGTCAATTGAGAACTTGCGCTTAAACCCTAATTATTTGTAAATTACATAGACATATAGTGGTTTAGGTAATGTAGGTGTTCATGTGTATTCTATCAAATGTGGATTATATGTGATATGGGTATAGTACATTGAGAGATGGCTATACTTTTTACTTTCGTGTTCTTGGCAACAACTGCAATACAATTAGTTTGGCTTAACATGAAGTGTATGGATTTGAATGAGTAAATAGATGAAATTGTAATCTCGTGTCTTCATTATCTAGTCTCAAATAGGAATATTTAGATTTATTTAATTTTATAGTTTAAATATAAAATATACTATCATTCGCTTAAATAAGACCTAAAACGGTTATGGGTTAATGCTTGGTGAATTTTATTAGTTAATTCCCTATGGATCGATACTTTACTTACTCAGACATTTTATCGATTTATGTATACTTGTATGAGTTAGAGCTTTTTTGTTAAAACTAAAAAAGAGGCAACAAGTTTTTGGCGCCGTTGCCGGAGAATTATTTTAATAATTTTTGTCAACATTAATTTCAATCAAATTAGTTCTAATTTAAATATTTTATTTTATTTTAATTCTCTTCCTATATTTCTCTCTTTTCAGGTACCATGAGTGACTTTTCTTATCAACGACCTTATGCAAATAGGACTCAACCAAGGAACATAAGCACTGAGGGACTCAATGTATTCTCTATATTGTCAGCACAAATTGCAACACTTTCGGAGAGGTTGGATATTCTTGCAACCCAACGCACTCGAGAGATAGTAGTTACATGTGAGTACTTGTCTTTGGCGAGCATCCGAAAGTATCGGCAAACATCAAGGTTGGACAAGTGCAATTTGGGGGTGATTTCTTCAACAACGATGGTTGGGGGTATCACCCAGATTATGAATGGGGTTATAACTATCAAGATCAATACTGCATCAAAAGTCCAACATATCCATCAAATTTCTCATATCCACCTCTAGTGCAACATGAAGAAAATTCAGAGTTGAAGGAATTCATGTCAAAAAGCATAGCAGACCATGAAGAGATGATGATGAGTCAGGAGTTATCAAGCCAAAATCTTAACAGACAGATGGAACAAATCATTAACTCCTTAATGAATGGTCCTCAATACATGGATTTCAAAATTGAGAAAGATAATTCAAGATTGGAGGATTTGTGGTTCAAATTTGTAGCATCAACTGAGAAGAAGATGATTGAGCAAGAGAGGTCAATTCAAAATCTTCAGAATCAGTTGGATCTAATGTTTGAAGCCTTGAACAATCGCCCTCCAAACAATTGGTGCTATGACATGGACGATGAAACTGATGAAGAGCCAGAAGTGTACATGCCACTAAATGAACTGAAAGGAGTGGATATTGAGGAGACAACTGGGGGCATGGAAAATGAAGAACATGAGCTAACTTGTATAATACCCCAAGTGCCTTCTCAGTTAGACTTGAAAAATTCAGTGAATTTTGCACACCCATGTCCCCTTGGTAGTCACATCCAAAGAAAGAGTTTTTGCGATTATGAGGCCTCTTACAAACCATGGTGGGCTGAGGAAGAGATAATAGAAGAAGAAAAGCATGTTGTATCTTTCATGCCTCAATGAAAAAAATCTATTCACAGATACAACAGGAGGAGCACCTGGCATTGCAATGGAACAAGGGACATCATGTATAGGAAATATGCTAGGTGGCTTCAATTCACAGACTCTCTTGATGGGGAACCTACTGACACAAATTGCAGTTCTAATGGATGGAAGGTTCCTAGCTTATCACAGAGGAATTGGATAGCGGTGTCAAGAAAAGAGTCCAGCTAACGGACTATAAACCGAGCGCTCGATGGGAGGCACCCCATCCAATCTTTCTCCCTCCTTGTTTAATTCTTATTTACATTTCCATATTTAGTAGATGTTAGATAGTGGTAAGTCTTAATAATAGTTTTATCGTTTTTCCTCTCAGGTTCAGTCCAACTGTTATAAGCATTCAAGATCAAACAGAAGTCATAAATTTGAAGCTGCCAAAGTATGAGGTCGTATACCGCCGCTAAACTAAGTTAAACACTGCACACCTTGCAGCACGCTTATAGCTCACCAAGAAAAAAATTGCCAAATTTTTAGAATTTTTGACTTAAGCATTCGAACAGTTAGAAGCCCACACTCAGTCTCCAACTATAGAATATCTCTAACTTAGCCATCGCCTGATATACCATCGGATCATGAGGAGGCGAATGGAGATGACATTGCCACTTAGGGGAGTATTCTTTCACTTTTAATTACAATGAGGGCATTGTTTATTTTAAGTTTGGGGGTATTGGGTTATAGTGAGTAGTTGTTGCATATAGTTAGTTGCATATAATTTGATTGCATGTTTAAGTTGCATAGTAGGGGTATTTTAGTATGAATTTTTTATTTATTTATTTATTTATTTATTTTTATATTTTTTTTAGTTTTCTTTTGCCTTGTTTACTTAGTATGTGTTTAGTTGCATAACATTGCATAATCCCAGGTTTTTAGTTAGTTGAATTCTAATTTGGCCAATGATGACATACAAATTTGATAGATTTTTGAACTTGGTTGATATCTTGAGCTTAGTTGTAATTTTATACACGATATAATTCATGCCTGCTATTTAGATGTTATCGGGTAGCACGACAATGTTCCTATCTGCTTGTTGGTTAAGATTAGCATGTTTGTCTGCTGAGAGGAAAATGTTGTTTTTAATGATAGAATTGTGTAGGAAGTGAGTAATGACTATGAAGACACTGAAACTCAAGTTTTGGGAACGCATGGGTATGCTTGCTATATATAAAAAAAAGAGAAAAAGAAAAAGATATAAAAAATAGAAAAAATTAAATAAACACCATGGCTAGTCTTGTTTCGGGGCCTTTGTTACTTGAGTAAGTACGCCCGAGGGGATTGTCTCTACACCTAGCGCCCTAAGGTCTTAATGGTCTAGGAGTCGTTGGTTGAAAGCTCGCTAAAGGGTAGCACTGTTAGCCTAATGGAATGAGATATTGCACATTCATGGGAAATATATTAAAAAAAAATCAATAAACACCACGAAAAAGTGCAAAAATCGCCCTCGTGAGTAAAACCAAAGCAGAATAAATCCATTGCTGAACATTAATTTGTATTGATGTGTTGGAGTAGTTGATGTCTCATGAGTATATGCAGTTCTTGATTTAAACTTCAATTTTCTGTCTTAAGCAATAAAGCATGTGGTATCTTCACCCTTGTCAAGCTTTTCTGTGAACGTATCACACACACACAACATCTTTATAGCAGGTTAGGATTATATGATTGTATGTCATTATGCCTTTCGCTTAGTTTGATGCTTTGTTCTTAGATCTTGATATTTCTCTGAGGCATATCTTATTAGAATTTTTAATATGGCTAGAAATCTTGGGATTCATTGTCATAGTAGCGTAGCTTGCATAGCATGTAGATTGCATTATGTTGTGTTGCTTGAGGACAAGCAACGAGTTAAGTTTGGGGGTATTTGATAAGTGGATTTTATGTCCACTTATTTGGTATCTTTTACTTGAATTAGTTGCTTATATTCACGTGTCTTAGTTACTTTTCATGCATTTTGTGTTTATTTTGTAGATCTTATGCTTGGAAACGATGTGAGCGATTATTGTTATGAAAACGCAAGGAAAAGCAAGGAAAATACAAAGAAAAGCAATCCGGATATCATTTGGGATTTCATGTTTACTTCATGTTCTTAGTTTAGAACTTAGCTTACAGTGTAGAGCGTCTTCATAGCTTTCCGGAACATCTTGAATCGTTCTAATCGGAGTTCGGATGCAAGAGTTATGATCTTTGTACCAACAGACGTCAAACTTCGTTGTTTTGGTTAGCCATTTTCATAGCAGTCCTTTCCCGCCCAATTTCAGCCTTGATTCCTCCCGAATTTCTCAATCCTCAAAGAATCAAAGTTATAGACCTCGTCGATATCTTCGATTTGATAGGTAGCAGGCCCCGAAACTCTTCCCGGATCAAAAGTTATGGCCATTTTACCAGAGGACACTGCAACAGAAAATGGACCGCGCGGGCGCCTGATTTGTGCTTGTGTCGCACATGACCTTGGAGCAAAAACGTGATTTTCGCGGTAAGTTGCGCCGCCACATGAACCCTTCAAAGCAATTCTCAAGTGGTCAAGACGACGACTTGAGCGATGACCACAACTGACTTTTCATTAAACAGAGCAATTGAAGCGTAATCGAGAGGGGGGTTCAATTAGGGCTTATATATTAGACGTATTTTTATTATGTAAGAGATATTCCACCCCTTGGGGGCTGAACTTACTACTATATTTTCTTTCTTCAACTTTCAATAAGTAGATTAGAGTATTGATTTTCTAGAGTTGATTAGATTGAAGACTTGAAGCGATTGGAAAGCATTGAAGATTCAACCTTGGATCAAGAGAACAGATTTGTACTACCATTCTCTATTCTTACTCTCTCTTTGATTCCTAATTCTATCTTATGATGTTTATTCAATATATGGATGATAGCATTAATTCAATTATGATTTAAATTCTATTATGAGATTGCAATGGAGTCTATGGATTAGTTTAATCTAATATATTTTTTTTTAGCTTTATTGATTTCTATGGGATTGTCTATTAAGATTCATGCTTGCTTGTTTAGTTGATTGGCCATCAATTACTGTGATAATCCATATGGACTTGAGAAACGAAGTATGGGTTTAGATCTGATCTTTTTAGCTTGTGATTGTATATTCTACATTGTGTTGGGATGTATGATTTGTGCTTAGGATAGACATATGCCGAAGCACTATTCGTAGTCAATTGAGAACTTGCGCTTAAACCCTAATTATTTGTAAATCACATAGACATATAGTGGTTTAGGTAATGTGGGTGTTCATGTGTATTCTATCAAATGTGGATTATATGTGATACGGGTATAGTACATTGAGAGATGGCTATACTTTACTTTTGTGTTCTTGGCTAACAATTCGGTACAATTAGTTTGGCTTAACATGAAGTGTATGGATTTGAATGAGTAAATAGATGAAATTGTAATCTTAGGTCTTCATTTTCTAGTCTCACTCTAGGAATATATAGATTAATTTAATTTTATAGTTTAAATATAAAATATACTATCATTCGTTTAAATAAGACTGAAATGGTTATGGATTAATGCTTGGTGAATTTTATTAGTTAATTCCCTGTGGATCGATACTTACTTACATCAGACACTTGTTGACGCATGTATACTTGCATGAGTTAGAGCTCTTTTGTTAAAACTAAAAAAGAGGCAACAAGAGGTCATCCGAAAACCTAGCTTCTAATTAATTTTCTTTAAGTTTTCTATGTTAAAACATAGCTTAATGTGAATAAGGAGTAAAAGATGTTAGAAATGATTTAATATGGATGAAATCATGAGAAAAGAAGAAATAAAAAAGTAAAAATTTAGTTTATAAATTTCTTAAGGAAGTTTTGTAATAACCCGGGATTTCGAATAATCCAAAATTTACGAATAATTTTTTTTTTAACATTGACTGTTAATATTATACTGTGTATCTGTGATACAATTCTCGAGAATTAGCCAATTGTGTATTGACTGAGAAATTAGAGTAGTGTTGTGCTTAACAGCTTTAGAAACCCTAACCCTAATTTCTGGATAGGGATTCGACAGAAATCGCAGTTATAACATCAGTAACTGTGAGTATGTGTTTTTACTGTATAAGGTTAATGACTAATAATTGACTGGATAGGGTTTTATATTGTAAACCCTAATAAGGGATTAGAAACCCTAAACTCATATTTATAAAATCAAATGTACATTTAAAAACCTTAATTGTACGCCGAGAAACCCTAATTTAAAATTCGAGATTTCCTAAATCCTAATTAGGCAACCCTAATTCTAATTGGCATGCCTAAAGTGTTTGTTAAACTTAAATATGATTAGAAAACCCTAATTATATTTTAGTTATCTTAATTTGTATTTTACAAACCCTAATTGTAATTTAGAAATTTAATTTTTCTAATTGAAACCCTAATTAGAAATTTTAGAAGTTTGTGTTTTAAAACCTAAGGGTTAGAACCTTAGGGTTAAGCCCTAAGGGTTTGTGCAAATGCCAAGTTTACCATTAAATTTAGAATGCAAATGACAAGAATACCTTTTTTACATTTTTAATGAGATAACTTGTAAATATTGCACAACCTTTAGTTGGTGACCAACTAAAGGCAGCCAATTCACTTTTATCTCAGCCATTTAATGATCCAAAACGCCACATAGCATGTTATATTCATTGCATCATGCATTATAGGAGATAAAGAGAGAGAAAGGTTGCCAAAATGGTCCATTTTCTAGCCAATCTCTTAACAACTCATTTTCTCTCTAAACCTCCGAAAATCATAAGTGTGGCAGTCCCTAAAACACTTTTTCGATCATCAAGATTAGTGTTGTAGAGCAATGATCTAAGCATCCTCAAGAAAAGGTACACACCTAAACCCATCATAGATCTTGTGTACTAAGAAAACTTTTGTGTTTATGTGTTTAGATCTTTGCTAGATGATGTTTTATGATGATCTATGTTGATATAACATAGATCTATAACATCAAAGTGGGTAACAGTTGAGTTTTTCACAAACTATTCTTGAGTTTGAAATGTGGTCTGACAATAAATGTCAGGGCCACAGATCCTTGTTTGTACATGATATGTGTTGTTTTAAAGTTGTTATTTGTAGATTGTTATGTTGTCTTTCATCTGAAAGTGGTAGTACAACCATTAAATGGCTAGATTTGTAGTTATTTAAGGTCATAACCCGTTGACCGGACATGACTGGGCCAAATTCTGGGTAACCCAGAAAGCATTTTGTTAGTGTCTGACAAGTTTTGTAACGTCCAGATCTATCAGGTTGTTAGTGTTATGATGTTGTTGTTGTGACATATTTATAGCTGGTTATGTGTTCTTTGTATTGGTGGCCTTATATCGCGTAGGATATCAATAGATCAAGGGTAATAGTAGGTCAAAGTAGGCCATTCGGCCATGACTTGAATTTCTTGAAATTCCAGAAAAGGTTTTGCACGAACTTTTTGACATAGTTTGATCGCTTGATAAATTGTGATTTGTTTGTTGTTGGACCGATCTGTTGCTTTGGTATTGTTCCTTGACATAAGGACTATAACTTAGAACATTTAGAACACAAGAAACATGACCAGATCGTATATAAAATCGAGATGAAAGTGACTGGTTGAACAGCCTGGGTTTTTGGAAAACCCAGAACCCATCTGACAGTATGTTTGAGAGCTCAAATCTTTATATTGTGTTGATATATGACTTGTATAGTGGTTGATTGTTGTAGTGGTGCATACTTTCTACAAGATCAACGTTTAAGCAAACCTTGAACATGCCTGAGCTGAGATTAAAGGCCGGTCAAACCTTGCCCCTCGAACACTGAGATTGTCAGTGTTCTTGAGCCAAGAACACTAAAGGCAACAGATATGTGTTGCTAAAGGTTTTAGCGACGGTTTCTAATTATTTTAATTTCTAAATTTCCAGAAATTACTTAAAAATAGAAATAAATAATAAAAATTATTAAAAATGATTTTAAAAATTATTTTAAATTATGAAAAATATTTTTTGACCAATTGAAATATTTTTATTTAATATGTATAATTATTTAAATATTAAAGGTAATTAATTTATTTAATTAGTGTATTAAATAAATTAGAGAAAATGATTTAATATTGTTAAAAATCATTTTAAATAGGAATAAAGTATTTAAAAATATTTTGAGTTATAAAAATAACTTTTAATATTTTTAGAGAATTTTATTAATAATTTAATATTAATGATATTAGATTTATTTAATTACTATATTAAATAAATTAGAGAAAATGATTTTAATATTATAAAAATCATTTTAAATGAGAATAAAGTGTTAGAAAATATTTTGATTTATAAAATTTAATTTTCAATATTTTTTGAGAATTCTCATTATAAAAACATGAGTGTAAGCAAATAATTCAAGTAATAGATACCGGATAACTAGGTATAAAACCTACTTATTACATACCCCCAAACTTAAACATTTTCTTGTCCTCAAGCAACAATAAAACAAAAATGCAATGCAATGTAATAGAATGCAACTAATCTATATGCCTACGAATCCAGCAGTATTGATAAACACAAGTCTATTCAACCGACCTCAGCGAAATGAAATAAACATGACAATACTTCATATCAAAACCAATCAACAATTTCTTAATCAATCATCAAATCTTAAACTGTTATTACTGGTATAGTGCGTGTGTGCTCAACATCCATGCTAACTGATATAATGCTAAATACAACACATAATAGATCTCTTTAAAGGCATCATATAGTGTAAACTCACAAAATTCATGAACAAGCTAGATCAAACTAAAGTCAAACCTCCACCAAATTCAAGAGTCCAATCTGGGATACTTATGCTTTACTTTGCATTACGGGGGCTTTTTGCTCTTTTCCCGTTTTATTATTTTTTTTTTAACCATGACTGTGCAATGTCTCATTCCATTAGGCTAACAATTGCTACCCCTTAGCGAGTTTTTCACCAACGACTCCTGCACTATATAAGACCTTAGGGCGCTATGTGTAAAGACAATCCCCTCATGCATTTTTTCTTAAGTAACAAAGGCCCCAAACAAGACTAACCACGATATTTTTTTCATCATTTTTATTGTTTTTTTCTTTGTTTTTTTTAAGCTTATATATCCCAAATTTTTCCCCCAAACTTAAGTTTTTGTCTAAATTTAGCCATCTCCTTTGCTCATGTCTTTCATTTATTCAAACTAATATTATCCTTAAGAAGTTAATTATGTATCAATTTAAACTTAATCACTCAACAAAGTTGTCTCTAACGTCTAACTCGATTATACCAGCTTCAAACAGAAAAAGATTCAATTAATAATAAGAAATCACATTAAAGTTCTAATAATCAAGATTATACTTGTCTACTCAATCCCATTCTCATCATCGGCCAAATAGACCTGTAATTATCAAACAAATTGGACTCATGCAAGATGAACATAGTAACTAACTATTATTTTTGAATTTTTGATTTTTTTTTTTTTTTTACAAGAAACTGAATATAATGTTATTCAAACTATACTACTATGCAACTACTTATGCAAATTGTACTACATGAATGCAAACATAATGAACCTAAACTAAATTAACAACATATGCAAAATAACATAACATAAACATGAAACTTAACATGCAATAAAGAACTAAACTAAACTCCCCTAAACTTAGCAATTACAATGTCCTCATTGTAAAAATATAGCGGTAAGTAGAAAAGAACTTCCCAGTAATTAGCTAAGCATGAGGTGATGGTGGCGATGGCGACGACGATCATTTTCCTATCCATTGAACCTCCAATACCTGCAATGAAGAGAGACAACTTGGATTAGAATATCACTTTGGAATATAAAGTGATTCCTATCTACTAAATAAACTAGGAAAGCATATAAATATAAAAAAAAAAAAAAAATCTTGGGTTGCCTCCCAGTCAGCGCTTGATTTACAGTCTTTCAACCTGACTTTGTCTGGTCAACGCTATCCAATTCCTCTTCGGTAATTGAGGATTCCTCCATCCATCAATAGCAAATAATCCTTTGGGAAGTTCCCACAAGCGATGGCCATAGCATCAAAGTCACTTAGCATGCTCTGACTCGATATAATCTCCATGAAGAAGGGCAAATAACTAAGTGCTATCTCCATTGTGTTTGTGATCATATTTGGTCATGGAAGTGTGTCAAACACAATGGGCTCTTCGTCTATCTTCTCTTTCTCATCCCACCACGGCTTCATTGTTTTACTCGCTCTTATGTCATAAAGAGCTTCACGACGATACATGACTACCAAGTGGGCACGGTTTTGCAAATCTAATCGGACCCTTAACCTTTGGTGGAGAAGGAACTTGGGGCACTAATAACATCACCTCATCCTCATTGGTACTCATAGTTAGTTCTTCACCGACCTTATTTTCATTATCCCCACTTATCTCCTCTTTTCAACATCTTGTGTGTCATCCAGCTTATAGATTTGGCTCGAGCACTTCATCAATCTCTAATCCTCGCCATAACACCAATTATTTTGAGGACAATTGTTCAAGGCTTTGAGTATTTGATCCATCCGCTCTCGCAGATTTTGAATTGATATCTCTTTATTAATCCTCCTCTCCTCATTTGATGTTACTTAACTTGGACCACAATTCCTCCAACTTTGAATTATATGTCTCTGATCTCTAAGCCATGTATTGAGGACCATTGGTTGAGGTAGTGACGAGTTTGTTCCATCCGATTATTAAAATTTTGGGTTGATGCTCTTGTCTAATCCTCATCTCCTCTAGGTTTGATATGCCTTCAATATTACATCCCTCGAATTTGGCTTTTCTTCTTGTGGCAATGAAGGTGGACATGAAAATTCCAAAGTATATGTTGGATTTGAAGCGTAGTATTGGTCTTCATAAGTATAGCTCCACGACGAATCCGGGTGATACCCCCAAACTTAATGATAATTAGCATATGTATAATCGCTGAGGTATTCACCACCATGTTGTTCAACCAAAACTAATCTGCGGTGCATTGATGACTCGGTTGATTACCAAAGACAATAATTGCAATTAATCGCTATCCTTCGATTACATTAGCCATCCGAGCCTTCGATTTGGCATTTACGAATTTCCGAAACTCTATGAACACCGCTCGGCTGAGTTTGACCGAGCTATAATTTGTGTTTGATTTGTTGTTTAATTGATCTATTGTTGAAGTGTTGTTCCTTGTCATGTTTACTATATGTTTGAACGAAGAAATCAACAAACTAATGAACGTAACACCAAATTAATTGATCTCGAAAGTGCCTACTTGAATGTACTGGGTTTCGAAAACCCTAGAAACGCTCGACATGAACTTTGAAGACTCGAGATCTTCCTAGTGTGATGTTGTATGACCTATCTAGTTGTGGGAAAATGTAATGTTACAATAAGTACTACGATCTATAAGCATTAGTTGGTCCATAACATGCCCGGATCGAAAATTAAATCGTCAAAGTCAAAGTAAGGACCTTGAATATCGACTTTGTCACCGTTTTGAGCCAAGAACACCTAAGACTATGTAATGTGTCGCTAAAGACCAATAAATGACTTGGTTTATTTAATTTTATTTTCCTAATTTCCGGAAAATGATTAAAAATAGAAAATAAATTATAAAATTATTAAAAATGGTTTTAAAAATTATTTTAAATTATAAAAAATAATTTTTGACCAATTGAAATATTTTTCTTTAATATTTATAATTATTTAAATATTAAAGGTATTTAATTTATTTGATTAGTGTATTAAATAAATTAGAGGAAAATAATTTAATATTATGAAAAATCATTTTAAATAAGAATAATGTATTTAAAAATATTTTGAGTTATAAAGTATAACTTTAAATTTTTAAAGAATTTTCATTAATAATTTTATATTAATGACATTAGATTTATTTAATTATTATATTAAATAATTGCGTTAAAAATGATTTTATATTTTAAAAATCATTTTAAATGAGAATAAAGTATTAGAAAATATTTTGAATTATAAAATATAATTTTCAATATTTTTGGAGAATTCTCATTAATAAATTAATATTAATGATATTAGTTTTATTTAATTATTATATTAAATAAATGAATTAAAAATAATTTTATTAATTTAAAAATCATTTAAAATGAGAAAATGATTTAAAATTATTTTAAGTTATAATTAATGACTTTTAATATTTGATGATAATTTCATTAATATTTAAATATTAATGGTGATGATTTAAAAATGATTTTAATTATTTTAAAAATCATTTGAGTGGAATATTGTTGATTTAAAATATTTTAAGTTATTGATAATAACTTTAATATTTTGATAAGTATGTCATTAATATTTTTTATATTATTAAATATTAATGATGATAAGATTATTTGTTAATTAAATCATTTAAAGATGATTCTGATGTTTGAAAATTATTATAAATTATAATAATTGTTTGATAATTATTAAAAGCTTCCGAAAAATATTATAAAGGATAATTAACTTATCTAAATTAATATTGAAGCTTAGAAACCGAATTTAATTGACAATAATCGTGTTAATTGTTTGGATAGGTGACCGTAACATCGAGAATGGACCAAGTCCAACCGCATCAAAAGCAGTTAGACTTGTTAAGTGTTTATATAGGTTATAAACACTGATGTGGCTATGTCGTAATGTGTCTAGGAGAAGATTGACTGTGAATTACAGTATTATGTGTTATAAATTATTGTGCTAATTGTGAGACCGATATTATTGGTTATAGGTCTTACGAACGCAAATAAGTATTTTGTGTAGCTGTAATCAGCGAAGAAGGCAAGTTTCCTTAACTCAACCATGAGTTAACATTGTTCAATTATTATGGTGGTTAATTATTGTTAATTAGACCACGTTCAAGAATTTATTGTTGATTATTCGCAGTTAGTGCATGCTTATTAATTCAAATTGAATTGTTAATTCTGAGAATATACTTGTAGAATAATTGTTGTTGGATATTCATATTCGTAGAAGCTAGTATTGACAGTACAGATAATTCCTGTTTATTATCGAATTATGTTGAGAAATGTCTTAGCTAATTATTCAGCTGATTTAACATTTGTTAGAACTTGATCGGTTCAAGAAGAGAATTCAATTATTAATGACGGATCGATGCCAATTATTTTGGCTAGATTGAGAAGTAATTAGAATTTGAAATCACATTATTTTGTTGTTAAATAAAAATCTTGATTCGAGATCGAGAAGAACAACCTTTATACAAAGGAATTTTTTATCGGTCGAATTAGACCTTTGCACGCGATGTAAGTATTATGCATAATATAGGTACAAGGAGTCACGACTTTCGAGTACTTGCACAGGGTATAATTTAATCTTTATGGTTATCTCGATACACCGGGTATATCAAATTCCAATCTTTGATAATTACTCAAGAAGAGAAGTTCAAGATCCAATGGATCACTCAAAGATAACCGAAAAACATTCGACTTTGTTATTGCGTAGAACTGATTCTTGATTATTCATTAGAATATCGTAGAAACTTTAAAAGCGTTGTACTCTTTCATTATCAAATTATCGTGTTGCATAGAATGCGAGAAGACTTGTTATTGATTAACGAATTGTTCAGTTATTTCAAAGTTTCCCGATTTTTGGTTTTATTCTATCAAAGTAGATAGTCTGTTGTTCTGATTATTATACATTCACTGTATATCGTAACTTACGGGGCAAACTTGTTGCTCACCTTTGCTAAATAAAATATTTTAGCTAGGGATGAAGTGGCAGGAGGTGCTGCGTAGGACAAAGGAAAAGGCGTAGTTATAAATTAGTTATGATTAGCATATTTATTATGTTGTTTGTAAACCCTTTATGTATATCAAAAGGGTATGTTTGTAATTTTAAGGTTAGAGAACCTGGGGTATTGTATTAACAATCTCTGTTAATGACTTATGTATTACTATTTATAAATTAAATGGGTAGTTAAATGTTGTTTATATTGTGGATCGTGAGCACCAAATTCGGGGGTCAAGTAACCCGAATTTGGGGGCGTCACAGGTTGGTATCAAATATGTAGGTTATAAACCTTAAGTGGGGTGGGGAAAACCCAAGGATTATAACCATGAGCGAGATAGAGAATACTCATTTAGAGTACTAAGTGAGGGATTGCAAAAGTGTATCAATAGTGAGATAAGTGGACACATAGTGTGAGAAGATTGTACTAATTGAGTATTAATCAAGTTGTTTAAACTAATTGTAGGATGTCTGGAGAAGATAAGATGAGTACGGAGATGCCAAATGATCGTCGCACCAAAGGCCGAAGAATCGAGGTCCCAAAGACAAAGCGAGTCAGTCGAAGAAGTAGGAAAAGATGAACCCATGGTTAATCTCGGGAGTGATCATGATGATTATCCCGAGATGTATCTGAGTGGTGATAAGCAATCCATTAGAAGAGTCAAGTAGAGAATAAAATCTACTATCTTCTATGATTTAAAAGGTTTTTCATTACTTTAATCGCTGAGACTCAGATCAATAAATAATCAACATCATCCCTGCACTACGGCCAAGGATATTCATTAGTATCACAAGCACAAATTATCCATGCACTACGGGTCAAGGATATTCGTGTATTCATCAATGGTCATAATCATGCCAACAACTGTCCATCAATGCACTACGGGCCAATAAGGACTTTTACCACATCATTTGTAACATTACGGTTATGATTATACCGAATAATCCCTGGTCATAATCATTTTAAGTCCATCTATGCACTACAGGCCACAGATGACTTTCAACATAATATAAACATGAGAATGATGACAATGATATAAGAATTCAATAAAAACAAGTTCAAGAATTAATTTATCCAGGAACCAATGACGCCCAAATTGTCAACATGATATTTCTTTGTGGAGTAAAATTCAAGAATGCTCAGAAGAATATTTCCATGAAAAGATACTGGATGAAGCGCAAATATCAAAGATATTCCACTAATTTCATGGAGTATAAAAGCCAAAACTTTAACCAACTGAGTATAATAACGAATGGAATAACAAAAGAATTCACCAAGCATGCGATAGATCGCATGCATAAAAGTTATTCCAATGTAATAATAAATAATGGAACCAGTCATGCGTAAAAGCAATGTATAGGATGTTCCAACGAATAATAAATAATGGAACCAGTCATGCGTAAACACACGCATGTGATATTCCAACGTAATAATAAATAATGGAACTGGTCATCATGCGTAAACGCACGCATGTGATGTTCCAAATGTAATAATGAAGAATGGAATAACAGAAGAATTTCACCATGTATGCGGTATTTTGCATAGACAGGTTATTCCAACATAATAATAAAGAATGGAATAACAAAAGAATTTCACCAAGTATGCGGTACTTCGCATAGACAGGTTATTCCAACATAATAATAAAGAATGGAATAACAGAAGAATTTCACCAAGTATAGGGTAGTCCGCGATATACAAAGTTATTCCAACAGAATAATAAAGAATGGAATAACAGAAGTTCTCTTCATGAATACAAAAGAAATAATACCCCTTACGACTATTGAAAGAAAATAATTCTCTTCATGAATACGAAAGAAATAACACCCGTTGCGAGTATTGAAAGAAAATAATTCTCTTAATGAATACGAAAGAAATAATACCCCTTACCTTAGAAGAAACTGGATATAGGAGTAGTGAAGTAGCAGAATAATTTTCTTCTTTCTCTCTATAGTTTCTCTCTTTAGAGTTTCAGTGAATTCGTAAGAAATAATTAAGGAATGAGCTTCTATTTATAGGAGAATGGACTGAATAGTAACTAATTCATGAACGGTCCAGATTGATTTAATTTTAAACGGACGGTCCATATTCAATTATTATGCAGTATTAATAAAATATTCTTATAAAAGTATTCTGTTTTATATAAAAAGATTTTACTATGCAAATACTATGCAGGCACTATGCAAACACTATACATAATAGAGTATTATATATTCTATTTATAGTCTAATAAAACGAATAACTTTATAAAAGTATTCTGTTTTATATAAAAAGATTTTACTATGCAAACACTATGCAGGCACTATGCAAACACTATGTATAATAGAATATTATATATTCTATTTATAGTCTAATAAAATGAATAACTTTATAAAAGTATTCTATTTTATATAAAAAGATTTTACTATGCCAACACTATCCAGGCACTATGCAAACACTATACATAATAGAATATTATATATTCTATTTATAGTCTAATAAAATGAATAACTTTATAAAAGTATTTTTTTTATATAAAAGTTTTCGCTTTTATTACATTTATAATAATAATAAAACAAAACTTATCACCTTTATTGTAATTCACAATATTAATCGACAAGGTCGCTCCCAAGAAAGAGGGGGCTTTCTAATAAGGATTTCTCCCTATTATGCGCAATTAGGTGACCAAACCTCTCCTCGATGTAACTTCTAGGCATCATTAATATTGCAAATAATAATATTAATAACTTTGTTATCTCAATTATTGATTTAATAATATATAAAATATCGACAATAATTGAATCAAATAATGTGAGATACTATGCAACAAATATTGTAGCAATAATTGAACAAAACTGAGTGACTTCTCACGTAAGCATCAATAATCAATACCGCTATTGCTACTATGCAACCACGCCAGATTACTATACTTTTAACATCGGGTGTTTCAACAGCTTAATCGGTAAAACTTCCGCCGTTATTTTTATAAAAATATTTTTGTCAATTTCTCAATCCGAAAATAATTTCGTTGTGGGATCCACCAATGATTGTACCATTGCATTTAATCATATTTCCCGATAAAAAGAATATTTCCCGATCAATCGAATATTATATAATAACTTGCATACTTTTCAAAATTTCTAAATATTACCCACAACTATAACATTATCTCAAATCCACACCATAATTTTGAAAAAAAATATTTCAAAAAATTTAAATCTTTATTCATAAAATTTGGGCTCTCACAATTTCCCCTCCTTATGAAATTTCGCCCTCAAAATTTACGTACGTACCTGGTATGCCGAACAAATGAGAACACTTCGTCAGATTCTAACTCTTGAGGTATAACCATTGAGTGTTGAATATGATCCTTCTTATCCAAGATTTTAACATGTATCTCCTCATACGTTAAATCTTCTGCTATCTCGTCTAGTTTTAATTCAATAATGTGGTTCAGGTCGTCCACATATTTACGTAACATCGATACGTGAAAAAGGTTATGAACACGCGACATACTTGGCGGTAAAGCGAGTTTATAGGCCACAGTTCCTACTTGAACGAGAATTTCAAATGGGCCAATTAAATCAAGGGTTGAGATTTCCTCTCTTCATCGACTCTAGCTTCTAGAATAACGCCCTCTTGAACCTTCTTCTTCATATTCATCAGCTCCAGGTGTGTAGTTTGAGTGGTTTTAACTTTATCGATTAAAGTCGATTCTAATCATATATTTCTTATCTTCATGTGGGTCCCTAGAGTCTTTAACTCTATCTTCATCATTTGTAAGTTATACGAAATGGGTCTTTATGTTAACAACATCGCACTCATAAACGCATACGATCTTCTACTCAACGCGTCAGCTACCACGTTCGCTCTTCTATAATGATATTGAATGGTATAGTCGTAATCTTCAACAAATTTCGAGCCAACGCTCTTTGGCGCATTATAATGCTCATTTTGGTTGAAGAAATATTTAAGGGTTGAAGAAATGGGTTTTGTACTAGGGTCAATACAAAATTCGATTTCACGCTCTAGGGGTAGGCTAAGAAGTTCTTCGAGAATACGTCAGGAAATTTATTAACGATAGAAATATCATTCAAAATTGTGACCCTCATCCAAGACTTGGATAGCACGTCACATTGATACCTATCAACTTGCCACCGTTATTTATGGCTTCCCCTACAGAAAGTCTGGCTTTGGTGCATTCCACACAAGGAAGTCACCAGCGAAAGGCTCAGGGCTCTTTAGTTATGGCTTGGTATGACAGTGATTGACTTTAGTGGTTTGGTTGCTTGAATTCGCATAATAGGTTGGTTATGAATATGAAAGTTAACAACCTTACCAAGAGCTTGATGAGTAGTTAACCAACTGATTCCTAAAATCATATCAAAGGCAAGTATTTTCAAAGAGATAAGATCGACAAGTAACGTGAAAGTGTCAATTTGAATCAAATAAGATTTATAAACAGTGGAGGTAACGAAGGTTTCTCCTAACGGAGTTTCACCAGATACATCAAAGTCTAATTTCTCAGGAGTCAAATTTAAACGTTGAGCGCAAGCAAGAGAGATAAAAGAATGGGTAGAACCAGTATCAAATAAGGTATAGACTTTGTAAGCATTTATGATTAACTTACCCGTGATAACTTCGTTCAGGTTCCTCGACAAACGCTCTCACTTAAACTACCGACTTTGACTTGTCTGACACATCCTTTGGCATCACTATCCCAGCTGGACTTGACTTCACTACAAGACAAAATCGAGCTAGGTGATCTTCTCTTCCACAATTGAAACACGCTTTGGATTGCTGCGTACAGTTTGGACGGATGTGTCCCCCCTGTCCGCATTTGAAATATAGGACCGGTGATCGTTCTTCTTCCTTTGAAACGGGTGCTGATGCTGCTGTCTTTCCATCATTATTGAACCTCCTCTTCTTGAAATTTCCACTTCTATTATATTGGTCATGATTACCACTGAAGTGGTTACCATTCTTTGTATTATAATTTCCCCCACGATGGTTATCATTTTTCCGATGGCCGTTGCCACCGGTACGATTATTATCGTGTTGTTGGTCGTTGCCTTTTGGTTGTGCTGACTCATTATCACGCTCCAATAACTGAGCCCTATTCACAACATCTGAATATAAACAAAGTTTGTGAGAAATGAGGTATTTACGTATATTGGGTTTCAACCCTCTTAGAAATATTCGCGTCATTCGCTCCTCATTATCGACCAAATGGGATGCAAACTGGGATAACTTCGCAAATTTAACACTGTCACAAAGCAATGGTTAATTGACATACCAAATATTATCTCTATACTCTGACCAACCAATTAAATACCAAATAAACTTAGGTAGGACATACTAGCGAAGGAATTCCCCGTCTCTCCCCTCCTAGTTCTTATCTCACATCTCAGCCAGGGATCATATTCCTAAGCATTGATACCAACCGTGACGCCTTCAAAAATAGGTATACATCACCTATTCTCGAGTCACCAAATACATGGTACGTAATACAAATACAATCTTGAATATATAACATGAAATGTGAGTTTTAATACAAATATTGTCTTCTAGATAGTATTCAAACTCAAAATAAGTCCTCAATACATTTATTAACACACTATTTCATAGAATAGTGAGGACTACTAATGCTATCATCTAGACTGTCACTCTATTTTTCAACTAGTCCTCGCTACGCTCACATTTCTCAAGAGAACAATGAAAGTAAAAGGGTGAGCTCAACTAGCCCAGTAAGAAATATTATGACTAAGATAATGCGTAATAAATTATCATTAGTCTTCAACAATGTTAAACCGATAAAATACAATAGACATCAAATTTAATCTGCGGCTGAATAAGCAATCCATTAGAAGAGTCAAGTAGAGAATAAAATCTACTATCTTCTATGATTTAAAAGGTTTTTCATTACTTTTATCGCTGAGACTCAGATCAATAAATAATCAACATCATCCCTGCACTACGGCCAAGGATATTCATTAGTATCACAAGCACAAATTATCCATGCACTACGGGTCAAGGATATTCGTGTATTCATCAATGCTCATGATCATGCCAACAACAACAAGCATCCATCAATGCACTACGGGCCAATAAGGACTTTTACCACATCATTTGTAACATTACGGTTATAATTATACCGAATAATCCCTGGTCATAATCATTCCAAGTCTATCTATGCACTACAGGCCACAGATGACTTTCAACATAATATAAACATGAGAATGATGACAATGATATAAGAATTCAATAAAACAAGTTCAAGAATTAATTTATCCAGGAACCAATGACGCCCAAATTGTCAACATGATATTTCTTTGTGGAGTAAAATTCAAGAATGCTCAGAAGAATATTTCCATGAAAAGATACTGGATGAAGCGCAAATATCAAAGATATTCCACTAATTTCATGGAGTATAAAAGCCAAAACTTTAACCAACTGAGTATAATAACGAATGGAATAACAAAAGAATTCACCAAGCATGCGATAGACCGCATGAGCGCATGTGTTATTCCAATGTAATAATAAATAATGGAACCAGTCATGCGTAAAGCATGCATGTAAATGTTCCAAATGAATAATAAATAATAGAACCATGTCATGTGTAAACGCACGCATGTGATATTCTAATGAGAATAATAAATAATGGAACCGGTCATGCGTAAACGCATTGCATGTGATGTTCCAACAAAATAATAAAGAATGGAATAATGTAAGAATTTCACCATGTATGCGGTACTTGGCATGTAAGTTATTCCAACATAATAATAAAGAATGGAATAACAAAAGAATTTCACCAAGTATGCGGTAATTCGCATAGACAGGTTATTCCAACATAATAATAAAGAATGGAATAACAGAAGAATTTCACCAAGTATAGGATAGTCTGCGTATACATGTTATTCCAACAGAATAATAAAGAATGGAATAACAGAAGTTCTCTTCATGAATACAAAAGAAATAATACCCCTTACGAGTATTGAAAGATAATAATTCTCTTCATGAATATGAAAGAAATAATACTCCTTACGAGTATTGAAAGAAAATAATTCTCTTCATGAATACGAAAGAAATAATACCTCTTACCTTAGAAGAAACTGGATATAGGAGTAGTGAAGTAGCAGAATACTTTTCTTCTTTCTCTCTATAGTTTCTCTCTCTATAGTTTCAGTGAATTCGTAATAAATAATTAAGGAATGAGCTTCTATTTATAGGAGAATGGACTGAATAGTAACTAATTCATGAACGGTCCAAATTGATTTACTTTTAAATAGACAGTCCATATTCAATTACTATGCAGTATTAATAAAATATTCTAATAAAACAAAATCTTTTAAATAAAATATAATATATTCTATTTATAATCTAATAAAACGAATAACTTTATAAAAGTATTCTGTTTTATATAAAAAGATTTTACTATGCAAACACTATGCAGGCACTATGCACATATTAGAATATTATATATTCTATTTATAGTCTAATAAAACGAATAACGTTATAAAAGTATTTTGTTTTATATAAAAAGATTTTGCTATGCAAATACTATGCAGGCACTATGCAAACACTATGCATAATAGAATATTATATATTCTATTTATAATCTAATAAAATGAATAACTTTATAAAAGTATTCTGTTTTATATAAAAAGATTTTACTATGCCAACACTATGCAGGCACAATGCAAACACTATGCATAATAGAATATTATATATTCTATTTATAGTCTAATAAAACGAATAACTTTATAAAAGTATTCTGTTTTATATAAAAAAAATTCTGTTTTATTACATTTATAATAATAATAAAACAAAACTTATCACCTTTATTATAATTCACAATATTAATTGACCAGGTCGTTCCGAGGAAAGAGGGGGGCTTTCCAATAAGGATTTCTCCCTATTGGCGCCCAATTAAGTGATCAAACCTCTCCTTGACAGAATTTCTAGACATCGTTAATATTGTAAATAATAATATTAATAACTTTGTTATCTCAATTATTGATTTAATAATATATAAAACATCGACAATAATTAAATAAAATAACGTGAGATACTATGCAACATTTACTGTAGCAATAATTGAACAAAACTGAGTGACTTCTAATGTAAACATCAATAATCAATACCGTGTTCTACTATGCAACCACGCGTATTACTATACTTTTAACATCGTGTTTTCAACAGCTTAATCAGTAAAACTTCCGCCGTTATTTTCATAAAAATATTTTTGTCATTTTCTCAATCCGACAATAATTCCGTTGTGGGGTCCACCAATGATTGTACCGTCGTACAGATCATATTCCCGACAAAAAGAATATTTCCCGATCAATCGAATATTATATAACAACTTGCATACTTTTTAAAATTTCTAAATATTACCCACAATTATAACATTATCTCAAATCCACATTATAATTTTGAAAATTTTAAATCTTTATTCGTAAAATTTGGGATCTCACATCAGGTAACCCGGATTTGGGGGCGTCACATACAAAATGATGGGTTGATCCCTTTAATATCTGCTATGGTCCATCCAATGGCTGATTTTGTAATAACCCGATATTTTCTATATAAATAAATAAGAAATTTTGCATAAAATTTTATTATTATTATTTTAAAGATAGGAATATGTGCCAAGTAATGTGTATGTATATATGTGATGAATAAATTTTATTTATTACATGAATAATTCCAAATAGTTTTATTTTAAAATTATTGATCATTATAAAGTATATTCTTATAATAATTAATTTTATAGTAGAAATGTTTTATTATTTATTTTCATAAAAATATGATTTTGTATTATTTAAACAATATATGAAATGATTATAGAATTATTATAATAATTATATTATTTTATTATATGAATTTTAGTTCAGATTATTTAAGTTAATTATTGTTAACTTAATTAATGATGTTATATATGAAAGATAAATCAGGTATGGAATCCAAACCCTAATTTTGGATTTTGAGCAATAAATGAGAATAATAATATTATATTAAATATAAAATTATTTTTTTTAGTGCTATAAATATATACAGTATATGTGTAGGCTGATAATGGTCAGTCAATTATGGTGTATCATGACAAACCCTAATATTACTGTCATAAACCATAATTGGAAACTCAGAACTGGAATTTAAGATCGGTCAGAAATTGTGTTATATTAATTATGTTGCACATTATAGAATTTATGTTAAATAGGAAAACTCTAATTAATATTTGAAAACCCTAATTTTCTAATTAAGAACCCTAATTATTATTTTAGTAAATTGAATTGTTAATTTGGGAACCCTAATAATATTAAGGAACCCTAATTATTTAAACCCTAATTTTCTATTAAAACCCCTAATTTTAATTAGTGTGTTTTAATTAAAATTTTATTTTACTTTAATTTTAATTTTTCAAACCCTAGAAATTAATTGAGAAACTTTAAGGTTTAAAATCTAGTGATTAAACCCTAGATTCAAGTACCATTTTACCCTTTTTTATCCCATTTGGTGAATTATTGCTCGAAAATCTAACAAAATCTTGACAAGCCACCCTAGTCTAAGCTATGAGCCTACAAAACTACAGCTCTCAGTCATTATTAACAGCCACATTCATTGCATCAATTGATATACAAGATTAAAGAAAGAGAATGTCCAAAAACTAGCTCATTTATTTCCAAACACTTAATCAAGACTCTATCTCTCCTCACCCACGAAATTCATTAGTATTTCAGTCCCACATCAAGCTCCTAGATCACCCATAATAGATCAAGAAGCCAGATTTAAGATTTTATTCATAAAAAGGTATGAACCCTAATTTATAATCTGATCTTGAAGGCCATGTTAGATGTTAGATTTTTATGTTAAAACATGTTATATATAGTGTATAATGATGATCTGGGTTGTTACTTCCTAGATCCATAACATTAATATGCTCAAAATCAAGTTTTAAAAAAATCTGGAAATTTTTTTTTGTGTTGTCTGACAACGAATGTCAAACCCTATAGATTTCACTCTGTTTATGTTTTTGGTTGTTTTAAGCTTTGATCTTATAGTATGCTATGAGCTCTTTAAACTGGAACTTGAATCAAGGTCAGAACATGAACAGATTTCATGTTATTCGTGGTCAAACCATGTTGACCAGCATTGACCGAGCATTTCTGGGTAATCCAGATTTACCCAGATAATGTCTGACAAGATTTTTATTTGCCTCAGATCTGTCAGTGTGTTGTTGTTTTAATTCTATTTTTGTAACTAAGTTGTAGCTTGTTATGTGTACTATGGATACATGCTTTAAGATCACTAAATAATCAAGTGGATTGAACTTTAGTGGTTAAGTTAAACTAGCCAAGTCGAAAGATATGTTCTCTCGCTTTTTACGGGTAACCCAGAAAACATATGAACATGTCAACTGACATGGTTTAACCGGATCATAACTGTTAATTGGAAGTTGTGGAAGCCCAAATATGGCTACTCAAACTGTTCTTCATTTCTGGGCAAACCCAGAAATTAAGAACATCTCTGACAACTACTTTGTGTGCCCAGATCTCCTTTGTTATGTAATGTATGATCGTTATGGTTGATATATCATGTAGTGTTGCATTAGTTCTACAAGTTGTGATCAACAGATGGCCCAGAAACATCATATACAAAGAATTAAACCTGGTCAAACTTGTCCCCTCGATAACTACCTTTGAATGTCTGGGTTTGCTAAAGAACACCTATAGTGACAGTTTTGTCACTATAGGTACCTTTAGTGGCATACTGTGTAAAATTAATTAATTTAATTTCTAACAATCATTTAAAATAGAAAATAATTTCTAAAAATTACAAAAATTATTTTAAGTTATAAAAATTAACTTTTAATAATTTGACATATTTTTCATAAATATTAGTATTTATTTGATACTTAAATCATTTAATAATGATTTCAGTGTTTGGAAAATCATGATAAATTATAATTATTATTTAAAAATTATTATAAGTCATTTAAAAATAATACGACTGATAATTACAGTCATTGAACTACAGAATAGAGTTTTAGACTTAATAATTACCCGATTAAGTTATTGGTACACCGAAATATTTCAGAAATTGATCTAGACTTATATAAATGGACTCGATAAGTGGTTGTTTGTGATGCAATGACTGTTAAACATATGTGACAATGTGATTAAGTTATGTGCTGACTGCAATTAGCAGTACTATGTGTTATGATACATTATTCTAATCGAACGAATAATCTTATTAATGATAGGTTTCGATATAAAAGATTAATCTAATTTGTGTTATAGTAAGCAGCAGCTCAGGCAAGTATCTGAACTATTCTTTACATTGTGCAAGTTTCCTAACTTTGCTTTTACTTTATGCAATGGACATGAGTAAGAAAGTTTCAGAATTATATTATCATTTTGCCAGATTATCAACTCTTTTGTTATTGATTATGTATCCAATCTTTGTATTCATATAAGTTCTTAAATTATCCGATCATTGTTTATTAACACAGTATTAGTGCAAAAATCTAGATATTTATTCTGTTCGTTAGTTTCTAAATATGGTTATACAAGTGTCCCCACGTGGATAATCATTGTATTTAATCACATGTTGATACATACCTATTGATTTTTTGGTATGTATACATTAATTAAAAGTTGTCTAAGCGACTTGATCCAGCTACACTTTTATTGTTGATCATGATAGAACTTTATTGTATCCAACCAGATTATTTTGGTTCAGATTCCTGACTAAGTATGAACATCCCGAACATGGGAAACTTTTGTGCACCTAAGGTGGATAGAGTGAACGATAATATCGTTCTTGCATGTAGTATTGATCAATATAGGGCGCATTGGGATGATCACCCTCGTGCCCGTAAGTTATGACGGTTTGCGGATGAAGTTCTGCTAAACCTTAGCAAAAATTAAAAAAAAACAATATTCATAGTCTGTCGACTAATCTCCAGTTATAGTCAGTACATAGTTTCAAAAATTTGATATAGAATTGTTATGTTCTTATTATTGGTTCAGCTTACTTCACAACTGTTGATTCGTTGTTGAAGTGTCATTCAAAGAAAACATTTGATTCTTTCAGCTTATATTTATTGTTGCTATTACTTGATGGGCAATCAAATGATCATTCTTGCTTTAAATTTAAATGTTTTCAGGTAAGCATGATCAACCGAAATGCTCAGGCCAGAACAAGGGAAAAGGAAAGCAAACAGAATAACCTTATATTATATTTTGTAATAGTTAGATAGTATTAAGACAATGATATTTATTATCTATCATGTAATGTATTGTAGTAAATGTCGCGTACTTGGGATTAGACTCTGTTGAATGTAAATTAAGTTTGAATTTTTATATTATTATTAGTAGTAGTAGTATTATTACGCTCATAGAAATGGTATCGTAAAACACCGAGTTCGGGTTTCAAGTACCTGAATTTGGGGGCGTTACAACATGGTATCAGAGCTTTTGGGTTAGAAACCTTAGGTGGGATAGACCTTAGGCTATAACTTTAGAATAGAGGGAAGCGTTGAAAATACAAATAACTTATATAGAGTTTAAAAGGAGATGAATTGAATAAATTCATCATTAAACAAAATATAAGATAACTTTTACAAAATTATTAATTGTTGTGTGTATATACTACGTGCTAATCAGGACAATTTATGTGTGTAGATGTCAGATGAAAAAGAATTAGGATACCCTCAGATCGTAAAGAAGGATTCAACCACTATTATTGAGCCAATATCAAAGTAAATAGTTGAAATAGAGGCTCACTTTGAAAGCAACCCTAATGAGGTGATTATGCTATAAAATATAGTACCGGACCCAGAAATGATAGTATAACTGATAGGTAGAGTATAGTTAGATAATATAAAGTTAAGCTCGAGTTCTTAAAACTCATACTTATGGTAAGTTCATGACTCATAATTATATGAAATTTTTGAACCCCTCAGCGAATGGACGCCAAATGTGAGACCCCAAATTTTATGAAAAGAAAGTATTCAATTTTCTTATAATTATTCTATTTAGTAAATGGTTAAATTGATAAAAGGTTAAAGTTAAGGGTGATATATGAAAATTTTTTAAAGTAAACAAGTTGTCATAAAATAATCGGTGATAAAAGTATAGTAATATGCGTGGTTGCATAGTAGCACACGGTATAGTACAGTATTTTGGACGTGAGAAGTCACTCAGTTTTATTCAATTATTATCACAATATTTTATATTATTAAATCAATAATTAAGATGACACGGTTATTCATATTATTATTTGCAATATTGACAATGTCTAGAAGTTCTGTCAAGGAGAGGTTAGGTCATCTAATTGCGCCGACATATAGGAGAAATCCTTATCGAAAAGCCCCTCTTTCCCTGAACGACTTCGGTTGTTAAATATTGTGAGTTATAATATTAATGATGAATAAGTTCGTGTTGATTAAAGATGAAATTGATAGTTCCATTATGTTGGAATTATTGGTGTTAGTGAAAAATTGACATTTATTTCGATGATAATTAATGTCTGGAAGTTATATTGACCAATCGGGTAATTAATCGGATAAATGAGCAATTAATTATTATTAATTTATATGCTTATAACTATGTGTTCACATGTGTGTACTATTGATTCACATGATTTACTATTAGGAAAGTTGGTGCAAGATTGATAATACTTGCATGACTAAATTAAAAATGGAGGTATAGTTGAAGGTACTATACTGTAATTAATTTTTTCACATGTTTAGAACTATTGAGTCACATGATTTACTATTGATTCACATGATTTACTATTAGGGGAGGTGGTGCAAGTTTGATAATACTTGCAGGAGTAATTTAAAAATGAAAAAAAAGAGGAAGGTATTATACTGTAATATTTCAAGCCCCAAAATGTGCAATTATCGAAACTATATTTTCCTATAAATAGAAGCTCATTCCTTCATTATTTTTCACCAATTCACTAAAGCTATAGAGCAATTATTATAGAGAGAAATTATAGAGAGAGAAGAAGAGAAGTCCACTACCTCACTATTCCAAAGATCAACCTTCTTTTGAGGTAAGGGGTATTATTCTTTCGTATTCATGAAGAGAGTTATTTTCTTTCAATACTCGTAAGGGTTGTTATTCCATTCTTTGTTATTATGTTGGAATAACCTATCTATGTGAAGTACCGCATATATGGTAAAATTCTTCTGTTATTCCATTCTTTATTATTCTGTTGGAATAACCTGTCTGAGCGGTCTATCGCATGCTTGGTGAATTCTGTTGTTATTCCGTTCTTTATTATTCTGTTGGAATATCCTGTCTGTGTGGATTATGCATGACCTAGTTCCATTCTTTATTATTCTGTTGGAATATCCTGTCTGTGCGGATTACGCATGACCTGGTTCCATTCTTTATTACTCTGTTAGGAATAACCTGTATGTGTGGTCTATCTCATGCATGGTGAATTCTTCTGTTATTCCATTCTTTATTATTCTGTTGGAATAACCTGTCTATGTGGATTACCGCATGCATGGTGAATGATCCTTTGTATTCATTCCATATTAAAATGTGGGAATGATCTGTCTACGTGGATTACCGCATGGTGGGCGAAAATCCATTTGCAGTTTCATATATTTTATTATACTCAGTTGGTTAAAGTTTTGGCTTCTATACTCCATGAAATTAGTGGAATATCCTTGATATTTGCGCTTCATCCCGTATCTTTTCATGGAAATATTCTTCTGAGCATTCTCTAATTTTACTCCACAAAGAAGTATCATGTTGAAAATTTGGACGTTATTGATTTCTGGATAAATTAAAATTATAAATCTTTAAAATTTATCCTTGAACTTGTTTTATTGAATTATTATCTTATTGTCATCATCCTCATGTTTATATTGTGATGAAAGTCATCTTTGGCTTACGTGCATAGATGGACTTGGTATGATTATGACCAGGGATTATTCGGTATAATAATGACCTATAATGTTATAAATGATGTGGTAAAAGTCCTCAGTAGCCTGCAGTGCATTGATGGATAGTTTTTGGTATGATTATGACCAGGGATTATTCAGTATAGTCATGACCATTAATGATTTAATGAATATCCTTGGCCCGTAGTGCAGGGATGACTCGATTTTATTTATTAAGATGGGTCTCAGCGATAAAGTTGATGAAAAACTTTTTAAATCATAGAAGATAGTAGATTTTATGCTCTACTTGACTCTTCTAATGGATTGCTTATTCCTCTGCAGTTAAACTTGTTGTCTATTATATTCTATCAGTTTAACATTGTTGAAGGCTAATGATAATTTATTCTGCATTATTTTAGTCATAATATTTCTTACTGCGCTAGTTGAGCTCACCCTTTCTTTCACTGTTCTCTTCAGGAAATGAGAACGTAGTCGGGACTAGTCGGGGGACGGAGTAATGGTCCAGATGATAGCATTAGTAGTCCTCACTATTTTGTTAAATAGTATAACAATAAATGTAATGAGGACTCCATTGAGTGTGGATATTGTCTAGATGACAATATTCTTATTAAAACTCGTAGATTATGTTATGTCGTATTTTACACGACTGTTGTATAATTAAGTTGTATTTGAATTTTGTACTATGTATTTGGCGACTCAAGATGGGTGATGTATACCTGTGTTGGGGGCGTCACAGTTGGTATCAAAGCTTAGGGATATGATCCCTGGCTGAGATGTGAGACTAGAACTAGGAGGGGAGAGACGGGTAATTCCTTCACTAGTATGACCTACCTAAGTTATTTGGTATTTAATTGGTCGATCAGAGTATAGGGATAATATATGGCATGTCAATTAACCCTTATTTTGAAACTATATTCTAGAATGATATTTGAAATACAGGAGATGAGAAATGGGAAAATCATGATAGAGAGGAAATAATCGGGAAGGTACAATCCGAAAAGAAAGCAAGGTATTCTCATCTCTTCGAACTATCAGGTACGTAAATTTCGAGGGCAAAATTTCATAAGGAGGAGAGATTGTGAGACCCCGAATTTTATGAAATGAAAGTATTCAATTTTTTTATAATTATTCTATTTAGTAAATGGTTAAATTGATAAAAGGTTAAAGTTAAGGGTGATCTGTGAAAATTTTTCAAAGTAAACAAGTTGTCATAAAATAATCGGTGATAAAAGTATAGTAATATGTGTGGTTGCATAGTAGCACACGGTATTGTACAGTATTTTTGATTATTGATGCTTACGTGAGAAGTCACTCAGTTTTATTCAATTATTGTCACAATATTTTATATTTATTAAATCAATAATTAAGATGACACAGTTATTCATATTATTATTTGTAATATTGACAATGTCTAGAAGTTCTGTCAAGGAGAGGTTAGGTCATCTAATTGCGCGTCAATAGGAAAAAATCCTTATCAGAAAGCCCCCTCTTTCCTGGAACGACCTGGTTGTTAAATATTGTGAGTTATAATATTAATGATGAATAAGTTCGTGTTGATTAAAGATGAAATTGATAGTTCCATTGTGTTGGGATTTTTGGTGTTAGTGAAAAATTGACATTTATTTCGATGATAATTAATGTCTGAAAGTTATATTGACCAATCGGGTAATTAATCAGATAAATGAACAATTAATTGTTATTAATTCACATGTTTATAACTATGTGTTCACATGTGTGTACTATTGATTCACATGATTTACTATTAGAGAAGTTGGTGCAAGATTGATAATACTTGCATGACTAAATTAAAAATGGAGGTATAGTTGAAGGTACTATACTGTAATTAATTTTTTCACATGTTTAGAACTATTGAGTCACATGATTTACTATTGATTCACATGATTTACTATTAAGGGAGGTGGTGCAAGTTTGATAATACTTGCAGGACTAAATTAAAAATGGAGAAAAAGAGGAAGGTATTATACTGCAATATTTTGAGCCCCAAAACGTGTAATTATCGAAACTGTATTTTCCTATAAATAGAAGCTCATTCCTTCATTATTTTTCACCAATTCACTAAAGCTATAGAGCAATTATTATAGAGAGAAATTATAGAGAGAAAGAAGAAGAGAAGTCTGCTACCTCACTATTCGGTATCCGGTCTTCTTTTTTCGAGGTAAGGGTATTATTCTTTCGTATTCATGAAGAGAGTTATTTTCTTTCAATACTCGTAAGGGTTGTTATTCCATTCTTTGTTATTATGTTGGAATAAACTGTCTATGCGAAGTACCGCATACATTGTGAAATTCTTCTGTTATTTCATTCATTATTATTCTGTTGGAATAACTCATGCATCTGCGGTCCATCCATCGCATGCCCGTGAATTCTTCGTTGTTATTCCGTTCTTTATTATTCTGTTGGAATATCTTATATGTGCGGATTACGCATGACCTGATTCCATTCTTTATTATTCTGTTGGAATATATATTTGTGTAGCTTACGCATGACCTAGTTCTATTCTTTATTATTCTGTTGGAATATCCTCTCTATGCAGGTTACGCATGACCTGGTTCCATTCTTTATTACTCTGTTGGGAATAACCTGTCTGTGCGGTCTATCGCATGCATGGTGAATTCTTCTATTATTCCATTCTTTATTATTCAGTTGGAATAACATGTCTATGTAGATTACCGCATGCATGGTGAATGATCCTTTGTATTCATTCCTTATTAAATTGTGAGAATGATCTGTCTACGTGGATTACCGCATGGCGGGCAAAAATCTATTTGCAGTTTCATATATTCTATTATACTCAGTTGGTTAAAGTTTTGGCTTCTATACTCCATGAAATTAGTGGAATATCCTTGATATTTGCGCTTCATCCAGTATCTTCTCATGGAAATATTCTTCTGAGAATTCTTGAATTTTACTCCACAAAGAAGTATCATGTTGACAATTTGGATGTTATTGATTTCTGGATAAAATAAAATTATAAATCTTTAAAATTTATCCTTGAACTTGTTTTATTGAATTATTATGTCATTGTCATCATCCTCATGCTTATATTGTGATGAAAGTCATCTTTGGTATACGTGCATAAATGGACTTGGTATGATTATGACCGAGGATTATTCTTGAAGATAATCATGATCGTAATGTGACGAATGATGTGGTAAAAGTCCTCATTGGCCCGTAGTTCATTGATGGACAGTTGTTGGTGTGATTATGACCAGGGATTATTCGGTATAGTCATGACCATTGATGATTACATGAATATCCTAGGCCGTGATGCAGGAATGATTCGATTTTATTTATTAAGCCTCAGCGATAAAGTTGGTGAAAAACTTTTTAAATCATAGAAGATAGTAGATTTTATGCTCTACTTGACTCTTCTAATGGATTGCTTGTTCCGCTGCAGTTAAACTTGTTTTCAATTATATTCTATCAGTTTAACATTGTTGAAGGCTAATGATAATTTATTCTGCATTATCTTAGTCATAATATTTCTTACTGGGCTAGTTGAGCTCACCCTTTCTTTCACTGTTCTCTTCAGGAAATGAGAATGTAGCCGGGACTAGTCGGGGGACGGAGTGATGGTCCAGATGATAGCATTACTAGTCCTCACTATTCTGTTAAATAGTGTGACAATAAATATAATGAGGACTCCATTGAGTGTGGATATTGTCTAGATGACAATATTCTTATTAAAACTCTTAGATTATGTTATGTCGTATTTTACACAACTGTTGTATAATTAAGTTGTATTTGAATTTTGTACCATGTATTTGGCGACTCAAGATGGGTGATATATACCTGTGTTGGGGGTGTCACACCAAAGGTCTGACTAGGACAAGTTCTTAAACTCATATGATTGTGGTAAGTTCATGAACTTATAATGTGTGGTAAGTTTGACGAACTTGGTATAGTTATGTGAGAATGGATTATTGAGGATAATAGGAATATATAGAATGCTAAGCAATTGATCCTTAGTGAAGGCGTAAGAAATAAGTAGTATTAGTGTTACTTTAATGTGTATGATTCTATGATATGTATATGATAAGTGTGTGGGTGTAAAGCAATATTCTCAACTTATGTATAAGTTGTAGCAGCGATTCCCGACTTTTGTGTCACAAAGGGATAGCAGATATTTAAAGCAGTATGTCCTATGCTATGAAAAGTACTATGAATTAGTTAGATAAACATGATTTTATTTAATCAGATAATGCCACCAAGACGAGGCTTAGAGTTAGCAGTGCACAAGCCTCTGGCTTTGCGCTGTGGCACGACCATTCTAGGCTTAGAGTCGCGCCGCGACGCGGACTCTGTGCCTCAGAAAATTTTTCAGTCTTGACATTTTAACGAACTTCCCGGACGCATAACTTCTTCGTTTTAAGTCCGAATTGGTCCATTCAAAAGCTTACGGTTCAAAAATTTCATAATCTACGCGTTCAAACAAGAATTTTATCTATTTCACCTATGAGTTTATTTTTAACGAAAACGATAAACGTTCATGAACGTTCAACGCTCGTTTCTTTGTTTCAAGTCAGAATCAGGTCATTTTTGAGTCCGCAACTCTATAATGACTAAAATGACTTGTCTCCATCGAAAACCAACGTTTTCGACTTCAAACACAAAATACGACTTCCATTCCAAGAATTTCACGAATTCGACGTTAATTGTCCAATCGTGTGAATTCCGGCAAATATTCATTACTAAGCGTTCTTAATGGATTTTAATCAACATATGATCATTACAAATTACTTATTAACCCATCTTATAAATAAGGTAGGTTTTACCTTATTTTCATAAGTCATTAACTTATTTAGCTTATGAACTAGAAATCTTCATGCACATGACTTATTAATAACTTAAGTCCTTCAATCAAAGTTCTCATGCTATATTCAACATACTAGACATCATATGAAAACATATGATAGGTTCTTCATGGTCTTAGCAACTTATTAATGTTCAAGTTGCTTATTCAACTTATTCGGCTTAAGTTCATTCTTTAATAACTTATTACATGTTATCCTCAAACCATCCCCCTTCTCTATCAATCCTATCATAGAAAAGATGTAGATAAAAGAGATGAGTCTTACCCTTGAAGACTAAGACTTCAATTCACTTTGGAAAACTAGCAAAGGTTGAAGTGGCTTATAAGTGCTTAAGTGGCTTATTCTTCCTAACCAATAAGTAGCTTTATATTGAGAGGAAAGTTGGATGAAATAACAACCAACAAAATTGAAATGAGCTTGGAATTTATAGGCTATCAAAAGCTAGGGTAGAATGGTCATTAACACATCCCACCTCCTTATTTCCACCTCCTCAATTACTCTCATTAATTCCACCTCCTTACTATTCACAACTTAACCTTCAAGTATTCTTGCTAGCCACTTCTTTTACTTGCTCACCACAACACTTGGTCATCATACTAATTGTTTGCCCATCAAGCTTACCCACTTCCTACTTGGTTTGACCCATGGATCAAGGCTTCTCATTGGGCTTGGTTAATTAATCTAACTACTTTCTTATTGGGCTTGTGCTACAAATAGATTAGACTAATGATTAACAAGCACTTGGGCTTGCATATCCCTTCCTATTGGACTTCTATCAATAAGCTAGCAATTCTACAAGTCCATTACCTTAAATTACTTAACTTAACAAATATACCCCACGTATAATTCTCGTATGTTATCTCGTATATTAATTCGCAATATACGTTATTTCATTCTTCATACATAATAGTACAATACATCGTATTATACGTACATCCATTACTTCATATAATGAATACACATTATATAATTACAACTCTCTTCCTTTAACGCTTAATAACCTAACATTCCCAAATTAAGTCCGCATGCAAAATATTACGTTTTCCATACTTAGGTTATTATTACATAATCAATATCACCTCGATACTATAACGTTACGTATTTCTCGGAAGCTCAAAAATAGTTCCCGAGCAGAAATCGATGAATAGTGTTTATCAGAAAATTTCTCGGAAAACTTTTGTTTTCGTTTTAGAAATTCAAACACTTTAATTCTCCCACGTAGTGAAAATACTATGACGTTTCGACGTTTCTAGGTTATAGAACGACATTCATCTTCTCAACACGTAATAATAATAAATAATATTATTTTATTCATTATTAAAAGTAATTACAAAATGTTCGATTTTCCGGGGCGTAACACTCTCTCCCTCTTATAAGGATTCTGTCCCCAGAATCTCGCAAAAAAAAAAATTTACACAAATAATTGAGGGTAATTCTTTTTCATCATTTCTTCTAACTTCCACGTTGCTTCTTCTGCATCGTGGTTCTTCCATATCACCTTCACGGAAGGTATGACTTTATTCCGCAAAACTTGTTCTTTTCTATCGATAATTTGAATCGGCGTTTCCTCGTACGTTAAGTCCTTCTCGACATGGATAGGCTCATATTCTATCACGTGCTTATAATCTGGCTTATAAGGACGCAATACCGACACGTGAAATACATTATGTATTCATTCTAGGTCTGGAGGTAATGCTATCATATAAGCTACCTCACCCACCCGTTTTAATACTTCGAAGGGTCCTATAAACCTCGGACTTAACTTCCCCTTTTTTCCAAAACGTATCTTTCCTTTCCAGGGAGATACTTTTAGAAATACGCATGAACCTACTTCAAACTCTCGATTCTCTCTATGCGGATCCGTGAACTTCTTCTGTCTGTCTTGAGCTACTAGAAGACGCATCTGAATCTTCTTGACAATATCCGCTGTCTGTTGCACCAATTCTGGTCCCAACATTCGGCGTTCTCCTACCTCATCCCAATACAGTGGCATTCTGCATTTTCTCCTATACAAAGCTTTGTAAGGTGGCATACCTATGCTTGCATGATAACTATTGTTATACGCAAACTCCACTAATGGTAGATGATCATCCCAACTACCCTTGAAATCCATGATGCAAGATCTTAGCATATCTTCTAACATCCGAATTGTCCTCTCGCTCGGCCCATCCGTCTCAGGATGATACGTCAGACTCGACTTTTTTAATCGCTCCTCCCAATCGCTTTGTAGACTTCTCCAAAAGTTTGACGTGAATCGTGGATCACGATCTGACACAATCGATACTGGCACTCCATGTCTAGAGATTATTTCCTTAATATAAAGTCTAGCTAATTGGTCTAAGTTATACTTAACCCTAACTGGCAAAAAGTGAGCCGACTTCGTCAACCGGTCCACTATTACCCAAATCGCATAATACCCCTTCTGAGTAGTCGGAAGTCCTACCACAAAATCAATCGTGATATTCTCCCATTTCCACTCCGGAATTTTCAATGACTGTAATAAGCCACTTGGTCGTTGATGTTCGGCCTTAACCCTCTGACAAGTTAAGCACCTACTAACGTACTTGGCTATCTCTCTCTTCATGTTCGGCCACCAGAAACTCTGTCGAAGATCTTGATACATCTTAGTGCTACCAGGATGAATCAAAAACCTTGAACTATGAGCCTCTTGTAGAACCTGCTCCTTTAATTCCGTCTTATCGAAACCCAAATTCTTCCTTCAAATCTCAATAATCCCTCATTATCAAGACTGCACTTAGTATCTTTTTCATTTGTCAGTCGCTCCCTCATCCGGTTACACTCATCTGTTTTGAGTTGTACCTCTTTAACTCTCTCTACAATGGTAGATTGCATCTCCATCGCAAACAACATTGGTCCTCCTTCATTTGGTATCTTCACTTCCAAATCCATCCTAGCCATCTCTGTTACTAACTCAGTTTGAGCCATTAACAAAGACAACTTTTCCCGACCCTTCCTACTTAAGGCGTCGGCAACTACATTGGCTTTTCTAGGGTGATATAGGATTTCACAATCATAATCCTTTATCAACTCCAGCCATCTCCTCTGCCTCATATTCAACTCCTTCTGTGTGAAGATATATTTTAGACTCTTGTGGTCCGTGTATATCTCACATTTTTCTCCATAAAGATAATGTCTCCATATCTTTAGAGCAAAAAACATCATGCGCCAATGAGATCATGAGTAGGATAAACTTTCTCATAATCCTTCAACTGCCTAGATGCATACGCAATGACCTTTCCATGCTGCATGAGCACGCAACCAAGTCCTCTATGTGAAGCATCACTATAAACTACAAAATTTCCTGTGTCATCGGATAATGACAAAACAGGCGTTTCACTCAATCTTTTCTTCAATTCTTGAAAACTATCTTCACACTTCTCCGTCCACACGTACTTCACCGTCTTCCTTGTCAAGTTAGTCAACGGAGTAGCTATCTTCGAAAAATCCTGGATAAATCTTCGATAGTAACCCGCTAACCCTAGGAAACTCCGCACCTCGGTCGGCGTTTTTGGTTGTTCCCAATTCATCACGGCTTCCACCTTCGCTGGATCTACTGAAATCCCCTCATGGTCAATGACATGTCCTAAAAATTTCACCTTCTCTAACCAAAATTCACACTTCATGAATTTTGCGTACAACTTCTCCTTCCTTAATGTCTCCAATACTAATCTTAGGTGTTCAACATGATCTTCTGGCGTCTTAGAGTAGACTAGAATATCATCTATAAACACCACGATGAACTTGTCCAAATACTGTTTGAACACTCTATTCATCATATCCATGAATGCAGCTGGTGCATTTGTCAACCCAAACGACATCACTAAAAACTCGTAATGACCGTAACGAGTCCTAAATGCTGTCTTTGGCACATCCTCCTTCCTAACCTTCAACTGATGATACCCCGTTCTTAAATCTATTTTAGAAAAATACTTAGCCCATTTCAACTGATCAAAGAGATCATCGATCCTGGGCAATGGGTATTTATTCTTTATTGTTAACTTGTTCAACTCTCTATAGTCGATACAAAGTCTTAACGATCCGTCCTTTTTCTTGACAAACAGTACTGGCACTCCCCACGATGACACACTCGGCTGAATGTACTTCCGATCCAACAGTTCTTACAACTGCACCATCAACTCCTTCATTTCCACTAGCGCCATATGATACGGTACCCTGGAAACTGGTGCCGCTCCTGGCACAATGTCTATCACAAACTCGGTCTCCCTATCCTGCGGAAGACCCGGCAATTCACTCGGAAATACATCGACGAATTCTCTCACTATAGGTATTTGTTCCATGGTTGCTACCACTCTCTGGGTATCAACAACATGACACAGATAGCTTACGCACCCTTTCCTCAATAATTTCCTAGTTTGTGTCATGGTTAGACAACACAAACGTCCCAGCGATCTATTCCCGTAAAATACTACCTGAGGTTGTTTTAACGTCTTAATGTTCACACATTTCTTTTGACAATCTATAATTGCCCCATGGTTTACCAACCAATCCATTCCGAGAATTACATCGAATTTTCCTAACTTTATTGGTAATAGATCTACTGATAATTTACAACCCCGTATATCTACACAATAACTCTATGAACATTTTCAACAGGAATTATTTCTTCATTTTCTACCTTAATATTTAAAGGTATAGACAACTTTTTGGGAAGTAATCATAATCGTTTAGCAAAATCGCATGCTATAAACGAACAAGTAGCACCCGAATCAAATAGCACATACGCATTGATATCGTTGATTGGAATAATACATGCGACGACGTCCCCTGATGCAACCGCATCTTGGACTCTCATATTAAAGGTACAACCCATCGGCCTACCCGGATGCGTTGGACCCCCAATAGCTAACTTACTGCTATTAGTGCCCCGATTCCCGTTCGTTCCCTTCTTCGGGCAGTTCTTCGCTATGTGGTCAGTTGACCCACACACAAAGCATCCGTGATTCTTCTTCGGACTTGGGCAAGTTAAGCTTGATGTGCCCCCCATCCGTCTATTGTGTAGCAGACACGCTTCCCTTGAGACAGACTCCTAAGTGAGTCATCCCACAGGTCTTGCAGGCCTCCATTCTTCTCTTCGAGTCTCCTTGCTTCACTCCGGTATTCCCAGAGCTAAATATCTTCCTCTTCTGACCCTCACCACTTCCACTAGCTCCCTCAATCTTGACTCTCTCGTCAACCTTTCCCTTATTCTTCTTTTCTTTGTGGTATTGGCTCAACGCCTCACTACCACCCTTGGCGATTATCGCCTTCTCTAAAATGGTTCCAAAAGAAGTACTTTGGAACACTGATATACGGTTATAGAGCCAGGGTTTCAAGCCTTGCTCGAACCATCGCGCCTTCCTCACCTCGGTATCCACTTGATGTGGAGCGAACCTCGCCAGTTCATTGAACTTGGCAGCGTATTGGGGAACAGTCATGTCCCCTTGTTTCAACTTGAGAAACCGCATCTCCATCCTTCCCTGCATGCTTGTGGGAAAGTAGTTCTTGAAGAATATCTCCTTGAACCTATCCCACGTTAAATTCGCTATCCCAACCCTAGCCTGATTGGCTTCCCACCAAAAGTTGGCTTCTCCTTTCATCATATAGGTCGCAAAGGCAACCTTCTGGGCCTAGTCGACATTTGCTATTACAAATGCCTTCTCTATTTCCTTAACCCATGTTTGGGCTTCAATAGGGTCCGTAGTTCCTTTGAACTCCGGCGGACCCACACTCTTGAAATCCTTAAAGGTAGTAGCTCGTGCTACTCCTGGATTTACGGGGATATTATCCCCTGTTCTATTAAATGCAGTTGTTAATAAATTTATAAACTCCTGCATTGGGTTAACCGGACCTCCCTCCGGTTGATTTACATTCGCGTCTTGATTACGTTGCACTCTTCTCGGCGGCATTTTGCTGATACAATAAACACATTACGTTATTATTTCTTTCTTTATTAGTTATCATTAATATTAAACAATAACATCAACATCCCTAACACATTGTTTTCCATGAAAAGAACTTATATTCATTCTTCGTAGTATAATACTACATCGGTTACATACTCAGCCTAAGCTAATTACATTACTTTCCCGCTATCACTTTCCAAAAATTGGGATTTACAAAAGACTACCCTTTACTATACAAAAAGGGCTTTACGTCACTACTACTTACAAAAATATTTACACACTACCTTAAATACCACTAATCTACATCTGCCTCAAGGCATTATCGAAATCTGCCTTGGCAAGACCGGCAATGATATCACGACTAATAGTATGCCGTGTTTGACCCACCTCTACAGGATATCCAGCTACCTACTGCTGAAAATCCGTATGAGAACTCCTATAGATATAGGACATTCTCCATATCTTCTGCACCTTAGTCTTTAGCTCCTCCTTGAGCTCAAAGACCTCGTGCTTTAAATCATGGACTTTGTCCTTAGCTAAAATCCGTTCATCATGCTCCTGCTCCCACATGGACTCGACATCAATCTTGTCCTCTCTAACAATTTGGAGCTCTGCCTTAAGCTCCTTAACCTCCTAACAGTAATGGATATTTCTATCCAACACTGACATGAATAGAGACATCATCGACCCCCCGGGAGCTATCTCTGCTGCTATAGCCACTGGGTTAAAGGAGACTGTCTCTACCTCCTCCTCTATCATCCCGTCAAACATTGACATATAGTCAGCTTCCTCTGAGTCTCCAGACTCAATAATCACTACATCTGCCTCTGCTGTTATAGGGTTCGGTATAACTTCTATTTGGTTCACCGACTTTTCACTAATGGCTTGATCACTAACAAACATCTCGTTTACTCCTGACATCTAAACAACACAATTAAGTTGATTAGTACATGTCAATAGAATAATAAAAACACATAACATAATCATAATGCATTTTTATAAGGTTATTTTCTTCTTGTACTTCTTTGACTCCTCTTAAGGTTATGACTTAAGGTTTTTAATTCCCTCCCTTAAGTTGTATAACCTAATGCTTTAATACCAACCTGTGACGCCCCCAAATCCGGGTCTCTTCCAACCCGACAGATGGTGTTACACGGTAATACCATTCATTCATACATTCCATTGAATAGTCTCAAAATGACTAATATAACCTCTATATAATTAAAATAATATTACATTTCCCAGGTTCTTTGTAACCCTTTCAATTGTTCTTGTCATAATATCAATATATTACATAAGTATGATACGGGTTCGTCTTCGCCTTGCCTTTATCCTTGTCGGAACCTTCGGTCCGCTCAATTTTAGCTGTGTTCATATGGTTCAAGCAAGAGTGAGCATGTCTAGCTCAGCAAGTACTACAATTCTAATAAACAACATGCTTGAAACATAGAACTTGTATATCTTCAATAACTGAACAATAGTTATGAAGTACTATCGATAATTCAGAATAACACTTCTTTTCCTTCAAAACGTTTTCCAACAATATTTAGTAGAATAACAATTATGGCTCAAGTCAATGAGCATTCATAAGTTCTTTTAAAAAGGACAACCCGGCACTAAGTCCGTAAGTCCGGCATATCTTACGAGCACTTCTGAGTGATCAGCTCATAGTACTCTATGTTGATCAACACTACATTCATTAAACGTGTAAACGTTTAAGTTGTGGCAACCTCACGTGCCTGTCGTTAAACGACAAAAACATTTTAGCATACTTGGTCTTCGATTGAAAACCATACCAATATAACTCGGTAAACATTAATCATGCTTGACAAATTCATAATATAAGTCTTGCCGAAAGAATTGGCTTTGACTTCATCATTAAAACTTCATATGCGAAAGAATACATGAATTACACAGCTTGTTCAGACTGAACTGGAACAAGGGTTAGAATACTTGCCTTTGACGTCTGATTACTGATTAATATCCATACAGTACTTTAAGTCTTTATAATTCTACAATACATAATCATATAACGTATCACATTAGGTCATACACAATCAAGTATGATTACTATTATATTTTACCCTTCATCTCAATATAATTCCTAACTTAGATTCGTTATTTAGGGTTTTCGGATTTCATTACGTCATTCACATTCCGCTCATCTTCGATTGATTATTAACTCTTAATCAACATGCATTAGTGTCTTACAAGTACCTTACAATGTCTTAACCATGTTATGATTACATCTTAATTCATTACTAACAAGTTCCCTTTCCTTCTACACTTGAAATCATTCTTCACTATCATTTTTCTTGGATTGGCGCCAGTATTTTCAAGGATTCTTTCTATGACTCACGCAGCAATGCGTGAGTTAGCGATCAGTACAAGCCTCCTACCTCGCTGGCACTTGCTGGCGACCGATTTCTAGGCTTAGAGTCGCACCTGCACGCGACTCGTGCCTCGAAAAATTTTTCGGTTTGACATTTTTACGAACTTCCTGACGCATAACTTCTTCGTTTTAAGTCCGAATTGGTCCGTTCAAAAGCCAACGGTTCAAAAATTTCATAATCTACGCGTTCATGTAAGAATTTTATCTATTTGACTTCATTTGCTAAAAATTCACCTATGAGTTTATTTTTAACAAAAACGATAAACGTTCATGAACGTTCAACGCTCGTTTCTTCGTTTCAAGTCGGAATCCGGTCATTTTTGAGTCCGCAATTCTATAATGACTAAAATGACTTGTCTCCATCGAAAACCAACGTTTCCAACTTCAAACACAAAATACGACTTCCATTCCAAGAATTTCACGAATTCGACGTTAATCGTCCAATCGTGTGAATTCCGGCAAATATTCATTACTAAGCGTTCTTAATGGATTTTAATCAACATATGATCATTACAAATTACTTATTAACCCATCTTATAAACAAGGTAGGTTTTGACTTATTTTCATAAGTCATTAACTTATTTAGCTTATGAACTAGAAATCTTCATGCACATGACTTATTAATAACTTAAGTCCTTCAATCAAAGTTCTCATGCTATATTCAACATACTAGACATCATATGAAAACATATGATAGGTTCTTCATGGTCTTAGCAACTTATTAATGTTCAAGTTGCTTATTCAACTTATTCGGCTTAAGTTCATTCTTTAATAACTTATTACATGTTATCCTCAAACCATCCCCCTTCTCTATCAATCCTATCATAGAAAAGATGTAGATAAAAGAGATGAGTCTTACCCTTGAAGACTAAGAATTCAATTCACTTTGCAAAACTAGCAAAGGTTGAAGTGGCTTATAAGTGCTTAAGTGGCTTATTCTTCCTAACCAATAAGTAGCTTTATATTGAGAGGAAAGTTGGATGAAATAACAACCAACAAAATTTAAATGAGCTTGGTATTTATAGGCTATCAAAAGCTAGGGTAGAATGGTCATTAACACATCCCACCTCCTTATTTCCACCTCCTCAATTACTCTCATTAATTCCACCTCCTTACTATTCACAACTTAACCTTCAAGTATTCTTGCTAGCCACTTTTTTTTACTTGCTCACCACAACACTTGGTCATCATACTAATTGTTTGCCCGTCAAGCTTACCCACTTCCTACTTGGTTTGACCCATAGATCAAGGCTTCTCATTGGGCTTGGTTAATTAATCTAACTACTTTCTTATTGGGCTTGTGCTACAAATAGATTAGACTAATGATTAACAAGCACTTGGGCTTGCATATCCCTTCCTATTGGACTTCTATCAATAAGCTAGCAATTCTACAAGTCCATTACCTTAAATTACTTAACTTAACAAATATACCCCACGTATAATTCTCGTATGTTATCTCGTATATTAATTCGCAATATACATTATTTCATTCTTCATACATAATAGTACAATACATCGTATTATACTTACATCCATTACTTCATATAATGAATACACATTATATAATTACAACTCTCTTCCTTTAACGCTTAATAACCTAACATTCCCAAATTAAGTCCGCATGCAAAATATTACATTTTCCATACTTAGGTTATTATTACATAATCAATATCACCTCGATATTATAACGTTACGTATTTCTCGGAAGCTCAAAAATAGTTCCCGAGAAAAAATCGATGAATAGTGTTTATCGGAAAATTTCTCGGAAAACTTTTATTTTCGTTTTAGAAATTCAAACACTTTAATTCTCCCACGTAGTGAAAATACTACGACGTTCCGACGTTTCTAGGTTATAGAACGACCTTCATCTTCTCAACACGTAATAATAATAAATAATATTATTTTATTCATTATCAAAAGTAATTATAAAATGTTCGATTTTTCGAGGCGTTACAGGATATTATTGATTGGCGGCTGCGACACAGGCCAATAACACCTGGCAAGAGGACAGATCGATATACGGATCTCTCATGTGGTGGTCCTGATAGTACGCTCTCCTAAATAGAGCTCACATCCTCTATCTGTGAAGAGAGGAATCCTACGGGTGGACATCTTATGCTCGACACCATTCGAGAAACCACCCTCAAAGCCAACTATCAAGTGGTCCTAAGAATAGGGAACCCATGTGATGACATCGGCTATCAACAACTCCGGCTGTAAGAGAGAATGGGTGAAACCCTCAGCTACAGGAACCTCCACGTGCGTGGAGTGATGCCATCGCCGTCCCCACGGATAGGTCTCTAAACCTAACAGGCTAATGGGACGCAGACATGGAAGCCTCTCATAGGCCCAAAACTGCCAATACAAGAGCAAACATCTGCGGTCAGTCAACACTCTTAACTTGTACAAGGGAAATCAAAAGAGAAATACTCACTAGTAGAAATGGGTAAAATCCTATCCAAGCCTCTGTCAAGCCCTGCGAATGCATGCGCATTCTGTTAGAGTTTATGCCCTAGAGGTCAATTATTTGATATAATTGCTTAACATTTTGATATTATATTTGATTGATTAAATGAATGATTTTATTATGGTTTTATTTACTGCGTTATATAAATGTTAACATAATAAAAATCCTTAGAATAGTGATACAAATTATATAGTTTCAAGTATGTGACTTGAACATGAGATTATATAATTACAATTAGTATCATTGTTCTTAAATGTTCCTAGTCAAGTATCATTGTTGATGGGACAACAATGATGCATTGAGACTAGTATGTGGATTGACTGATGACCAAATCTCATTTGTCATAAATATATGAGATATTAAGTCAATGCATAGGTACATGTTAGAGAACGATGTACTGGACAGACCCACCATGAGAATTCTATGTGGAGCATTATGCGAAGTGTCATTAGAAATTCTCATAGTGACAATGATGTAATGGTCCTCCGACCTAAAATCACTATATTACTACACGGGAATTTATGTACTTTGATATCATCAAATGTCACCTTTAATAGGGTGGACTATAAAGGTGATTATTGGGTACATCATGAATTGTGTGAGGAATATGAGTGATCTAGATGGAATTTAACCCTCCTATTTATTAGGGGTGATATCTATAGGCCTCTTCATTGAGCAGGACTATGAAATGCATGGCCATGCTCAAATAGTGATTTGTTTCATATAGTCTACTCATTGATCAAGAAAACTCAGATTAAATTATGAAGAGTATGACACATTCCATGACTCATTTTTAATCTAGGATATTAAGGTTAAAAGGATTAAATTACATTGAAACATTGGTCACAAAAAGGTTGCATTGAACCATCGATCTTATTATTACTTTGGTAGCAGTGATGCATTACTAGATGCCGCTCACTATTTATAATTTTATAATATGATTTTAAAATTATTGCCAACGTAATAATAACCTATAGGGTCATACACATAGAACGTTATTAAAAGGGAATTAATTTAAATTATAAGGATTTAAATATATTAATATGATTAATATTATTTAAATCACGAATTTAAATTAAAAGGATAATTTGTATATATATATATATATATATATATATATATATGTATATTAATTAAGTAAGACTTAATTAAGATATATATATATATATATATAATTCAATTTTATGAAATTAGGTTTTGATTTGATTAATTCCTTTTAACTACTATATATATGATATATAGCGACTACTTAGGGTTACATCATAATTGAAAACCCTAAATAGCTTCTTAGAGAGACTAGAGAGAAAAGGCCATAATCGTTCCTTTGGTGGCTAGTACCGCAAGTCCCTCTTATTGAAGAATCGTTCGACGGTTCGTGCGGCGTTCGTGTGGATACCATAGAGGCGCGGTTCTAATTGGATTGCGTAAAGCATTCGAAGCTATTTCAGAATTTTTCCATAATCGGTATAATATCTAAACCACTGAATTAATTTTAGTTTCGCTTGGATCCTGTTTTGGGTTTCGGAATTGCTTTGATTTATTTTCTATTTCCGCTGCATTTTTGTGCCGAAAACCCTATAGTGGTATCAGAGCTACTTGCAAAACGATTAATTCAGATAACGTGTTTAATTGTTTTCGATATATATGGTATGTGATGATACAATTTTACCGATCTGAAATTGATTATATTGTTTTCGATATATATGATATATGATGATACAATTTTACCGAACTGTTAATTGAGTATATGATATTATGTAATCGACATATTTTGATATTATAAATATCAGTAATAGATATGCATGTATATGTTGTTCTGTTAATTGTATCTTATATGGCGTAATAACAGTATTCAGTTTAATATGATTAATTGAAACTGGACATATATGATATGTATCGGGTGTATTGTTATTATGACTATTTTGGTGGATTAAAATACGTGATTCTGAAACTGTTTCAGAGAATCATTTGGAAAAATTCTGCAATACAGATTGTAGTTCGAAACAATTAAATAGTTTCGAACTACAATTAAACTTTTCCAATATAATTAAACAATTAAATTTTTTTATATATATTTTTCTTTAATTTTATATAAACTGTTATATGCTTATTGTGATATGCATAGTGCACAGTTATGGCCTTTTGACCCATAGGTTAGTGGTTTTGGTTTTGAAATACGGCTTGCATGTCGTGCCTTTCTAAAAATTCTAATGTAAAATTCTCTTCTAATCTAAATCCCCTCGAATGTAACTCGAGGTTTCTTTATGTCATGTAATAATCTGTAATCGATGAAGATGAAAAGATGAAGGACATGATGGAAAGATGATGATGGAGAGGAGGCACATGCTTGAGGAAGATCCAAGGAAGCTATTTATTTTAAGATCTTTTGCCACCTTAGATTGACCTTCAATCTTTCATTAGCTTGAAAAGATTGACAATGGATTGGGCCATAACTGTGACACATTTAATTTTGCACTTTATTTATTCTTGTATGTGATATGATATGATAAATAATGTGCATGCTTAATAAGATTAAAATTGGTGAGATCTAAATTTATTAATAAAATCCCTCATTAAATTATTAAGTCTAAATCAGATGCCTTCCAATGAATAACACTCATCAAGACCTTGATCAATAGATGTAGGTTTGCCAAAGCAAAGTACCCTATTTATCTAGGTAAGATGCTATAGGATAATTGTGATATCCAAACTGTTAAAATCATTGGGCCCGACTTAACTAAGTTATCTCAATAGGATTGTGGACTTAGAGGCATAGAGTTTGGTAGGTACCATTAGATGGACTAGAAACAATTGTTGTTTACCAAACTATCCAAGAGTTATATATGATATAATTGACAAAAAGGGTTGTCTACCTAAATAATTATGTTTTAAGAGATTAGTCAAAGCTAACTTAGGGCATAATGAAATATGGATCTTGGCTCACTAGAAAGATTTAATTGAAAAATGCTTTTCGAATTAATGGTGAGGGCTATTAATTTGAATAAAATTGTGGGAGGTATATTTTGAATGTACTATTATCAATTACATAATATCAACTCTGCAATTTGACTTATTATTTTTTACACTTATAAATTGTAGATATCTGCAAACAACAACAATACAAGTAGTCTTTCACTACGATCAGTCCTTGAGAAGGACAAGTTGAGTGGAATTAATTTTCTTGACTGGCATAGGAACTTGAGGATTGTCCTCAAACAAGAGCGCAAGCTATATGTCATTGAAAAGCCCATTCTGCGGCACGGTGATCATCGCACTAACGTCAAGAAGCATAATGCTTACAAGAAGCATCAAGATGATGCTCTGGACGTGAGTTGTCTCATGCTAGCAACCATGAACACTGAGCTTCAGAAGCAACATGAGTTGATGGATGCTTATGAGATAATCGAGCATCTCAAGAAATTGTTCGGAGGGCATGCTCGACAGGAGAGGTATGATATAAGCAAGGTATTGTATCACTGCAAAATGGGTGAACGTGATCTAGTTGGTCCACATGTGCTGAAAATGATTGGGTATATTGAGTACCTTGATAGGTTGGGTTTTCCAATCACTCCGGAGGCCCAAACAGATCTTGTTTTGCAATCCCTAAACAGCAGCTACTCTCAATTTGTCATGAATTATCTTATGAATGATATTGCAAAACCCCTTATTGAGTTGTTGAGCATGTTAAGAACTGCCAAGAACAACATGAAAAAGGCAGGACCAGCTCCCATAATGATGGTGCAAAAAGGGGAATGCTAAAGGAAATTAGAAAGGCAAGAAGAAGATAGGATCTAAATCTGGTGCCAAACCTAATTCCAAAAACAAACAGGCTTTAAAACCTAAAGGTGGGGTGGCTAAAGAAGGTGATTGTCACTTCTGTGGAAAACCTGGACACTGAAAAAGGAATTGTCATGCTTATTTGGAAGAAGTGAAGAAAAGGAAAGGAAGTATGACTTCCGATTCAGGTATATATGTTATAGAAGTCAATTTGTCTACTGGTATTGGATACTGGATGTGGTTCTCACATTTTTGTTAATGTGCAGGAACTTCGAAGGAGTAGGACTTTGGCAAAAGGAGAGGTTGACCTACGAGTTGGGAATGGAGCAAAAGTTCTTTTGACGGCCGTAGGAACTTATCATTTATCTTTGCCCTCCGGGCTAGTTTTAGAATTAGAAGATTGTTATTTTATGCCCCGCTATAAGCAAAAACATTATTTCATTTCTTGTTTGACAAGAAAGGTTTTTCATTTATAATAAAGAACAACCGTTGTTCGTTTTACTTAAATGATATATGCTATGGTGTTGCACAATTATTTAATGGTCTCTATATTCTTGACTTAGATATGCCTATCTATAATATAAATACAAAATGATTTAAATCAAATGATTCAAATCCAACATATCTCTGGCACTGTCGTTTAGTCCATATAAATGAGAAACGCATATCAAAACTCCATAAAGATGGGTTTTTGGATTCATTTGATTTTGAATCATATGAGAAATACGAGTCTTGTTTATTAGGCAAGATGACTAAAGCCCCTTTCACTAGACACAATGAACAGGCTAGCGATGTATTGGGACTTATACATAGTGATGTATGTGGACTCATGAGTTCGTTAGCAAGAGGTAGGTTTCATTACTTCATTACATTTACTGACGACTTCAGTAGATATGGATATGTGTATCTAATGAGACATAAATCCAAATCCTTTGAAAAGTTCAAAGAATTCAAGAATGAAGTTCAAAACCAATTTGGCAAAAGCATAAAAGCCCTTCGATCCGATCGAGGAGGTGAATACTTAAGCCAAGACTTTGATGACCTTCTAAAGGAGTGTGGTATTATATCACAAATCACTCCACCGGAACACCACAATGGAATGGTGTGTGTCGAGAGGAGAATCGAACCTTGTTGGACATGGTACGATCAATGATGAGTCATGTAGATCTTCCAATAAGCTTCTGGGGTCTTGCCCTAGAGACAGCTGCATTCACACTTAACCGTGTTCCTACAAAGACGGTTCAGAAGACACCATATGAGATGTGGACTGGGAAACGTCCTAGTGTGTCGTTCATGAAGATTTGGGGTTGCGAGGTGTTTGTAAAACGTCTGGATTCTGACAAACTCGGACCCAAATCTGACAAATGTAATTTTGTGGGATACCCAAAAGAAACAAAAGGGTATTATTTCTACAAACCTTCTGAGAACAAAGTGTTTGTTGCTCGAACTGGTATTTTTCTAGAAAGAGAATTTGTCTCTAAAGGAAAACAATGGGAGGAAAGTAGAACTCAAGAAATTCGAGAACCACGAATATCATTGAACTCGAAGTGGACCGTGAGCGGGAACCCACAGATGTTGTGGAAAGTGAACTCCGCTCAAATTACACAAGGAATTCGTAGATCTGGTAGGACACGCCAAGAGCCCGAGAGATATTATGGATATCTTGTGACTCAAAATGGCGATGTGATGTTCATAGATCAGGATGAGCCTGCTTCCTACCAAGAAGCTATGAATGGACCAGATTCTAAGAGATGGCTTAAAGCCATGAGATCTGAAATAGACTCCATGTATATTAACCAAGTATGGACTTTGGTTGATCCACCCGAAGGGGTAAAACCAATCGGGTGCAAGTGGGTTTTCAAGAAGAAAACAGACATGGATGGTAATGTACAAACCTACAAAGGTTAACTGGTAGCAAAAGGTTACAAACAAGTTCAAGATGTTGACTATGATGAAACCTTCTCTCCAGTGGCAATGGTTAAATCCATCAGGATCTTACTTGCTATTGCAGCCTTTTACGATTACGAAATCTGGTAGATGGATGTCAAAACTGCTTTCCTTAATGGAAATCTCCTTGAGGATGTGTACATGACACAACCTGAGGGATTTTTCAATCCAAAGGATGCTGGAAAGGTATATAAGCTGCAGCGTTCCATTTATGGATTGAAGCAAGCCTCTCAGAGTTGGAATCTTCGATTTGATGAAGCAGTCAAAGAGTTTGGCTTTATTAAAAATGAAGATGAACCTTGTGTATATAAGAAGGTTAGTGGGAGTCACATTGTATTCCTGATATTATATGTTGACGACATATTAATTATTGGGAATGACATTCCTTCATTACAAAACAGAAAAACATGGTTAGGAAAATATTTCTCCATGAAAGATTTAGGCGATGCAGCCTACATTTTAGGTATCAAGATCTATCAAGATAGATCGAGAAAAATGCTCAGCCTAAGTCAAAGTACATATATTGATAAAGTGTTTGAAGCTGTTCGAAGATGCAAGAGGCAAAAAGAGGACACTTACCCATGACTCATGGTGTAAAGATCTCTAAAGCCCAATGTCCTCAATCACAAGATGATGAGGAGCGTATGAGAAAGATCCCTTATGCTTCGGCAATTGGATCTATCATGTATGCAATGATATGTACTCGTCTGGATGTCTCGTATGCTTTGAGCATGACGAGCGATACTGTCGAATCCGTGAAGGTCATCGATGTTAGCCAAGAATATCCTCAAGTACCTAAAAAGGACTAAGGATTCATTCTTGGTATATGGAGGTGAAGACAAACTGGCAGTAAAGGGTTACACAGATGCTAGTTTCTAGACTGACAATGATGACTATAAGTCTCAATCTAGTTTTGTGTTTTGCCTTAATAGTGGTCTTTGTTATGAAGAGTTCAAGCAAGAGATGAGTCGATTCTACAATATAGGCTGAGTATATTGTTGCTTCTAGTGCAGCCAAGGAGGTTATATGGATTAAAAAGTTCATCACTGAACTTGGTGTTGTTCCAACCATTGTTGATCCGGTTGCTCTATACTGTGATAATAATGGAGCCATTGCACAGGCTAAGGAACCCGGATCTCATCAACGATCCAAGCATATACTTAAAGCGGTACCATCTCATCCGTGAAATCATTGATAGAGGAGATGTACATATAGGAAGAGTGCCAATGTATGATGATAATGTTGCAGATCCACTAACCAAGGCTTTGTCAGCAGTAAGCAACGATTTACTACCACACTAGTTCCATGGGTATTAGATACATGAGTGATTGGCTCTAGTGCAAGTGGGAGACTGTTAGAGTTTATGCCCTAGAGGCCAATTATTTGATATAATTGCTTAACATTTTGATATTATATTTGATTGATTAAATGAATGATTTTATTATGGTTTTATTTACTGCGTTATATAAATGTTAACATAATAAAAATCCGTAGAATAGTGATACAAATTATATAGTTTCAAGTATGTGACTTGAACGTGAGATTATATAATTACAATTAGTATCATTGTTCTTAAATGTCCCTAGTCGAGTATCATTGTTGATGGGACAACAATGATGCATTGAGACTAGTATTTGGATTGACTGATGACCAAATCTCATTGGTCATAAATATATGAGATATTAAGTCAATGCATAGGTACATGTTAGAGAACAATGTACTGGACAGACCCACCATGAGAATTCTATGTGGAGCATTATGCGAAGTGTCATTAGAAATTCTCATAGTGACAATGATGTAATGGTCCTCCGACCTAAAATCACTATATTACTACACGGGAATTTATGTACTTTGATATCATCAAATGTCACCTTTAATAGGGTGGACTATAAAGGTGATTATTGGGTACATCATGAATCGTGTGAGGAATATGAGTGATCTAGATGGAATTTAACCCTCCTATTTATTAGGGGTGATATCCATAGGCCTCTTGATTGAGTAGGACTATGAAATTCATGGCCATGCTCAAATAGTGATTTGTTTCATATAGTCTACTCATTGATCAAGAAAACTCAGATTAAATTATGAAGAGTATGACACATTCCATGACTCGAGTTTAATCTAAGATATTAAGGTTAAAAGGATTAAATTACATTGAACCATTGGTCACAAAAAGGTTGCATTGAATCATCGATCTTATTATTACTTGGGTAGCGAAGATGCATTACTAGATGTCAGCTCACTTATTTATAATTTTATAATATGATTTTAAAATTATTGCCAACGTAATAATAACCTATAGGTCACACACATGTAACGTTATTAAAGGGAATTAATTTAAATTATAAGGATTTAAATATATTAATATGATTAATATTATTTAAATCACAATTTAAATTAAAAGAATAATTTGTATATATATATATATATATGTATATTAATTAAGTAAGACTTAATTAAGATATATATATATATATATATATATAATTCAGATTTTATGAAATTAGGTTTTGATTTGATTAATTCCTTTTAACTACTATATATATGATATATAGCAGCTACTTAGGGTTACATCATAATTAAAAAACCCTAGCTACTCTTAGAAAGAGACTAGAGAGAAAACAGTTTCATAATCGTTCCTTTGGTGGCTAGTATTACATAGGTACTACAATATTGAACCATAAGTTAGTCCAAAACATGATGAGGCTGTAAATCAAAACCGGTCAAACGTGCACCCTTGAACTCGGATCTGACAGTGTTCTTGAGCTCAAGAACACCTAAGACGACAGATAAGTGTCGTTATAGGTTATAGCGACGGTTTCCATTTATTTTATTTTCTGATTTTCCGAAAAATATTTAAACAATAGAAATAGATTCTAAAAATTATTAAAAATAGTTTTAAAAATTATTTTAAATTATGAAAAATAATTTTTGACCAATTGAAATATTTTTATTTAATATTTATAGTTATTTAAATATTAAAGGTATTTAATTTATATAGTTAGTGTATTAAATAAATTAGAGAAAAAAGATTTAAATATTTTAAAAATCATTTTAAATTAGAATAATGTATTTAAAAATATTTTGAGTTATAAAATGTAACTTTTAATATTTTTAGAGAATTATCATTAATAAATTAATATTAATGATATTAGATTTATTTAATTGTTATATTAAATAAATGAATTAAAAATATTTTTAATATTATAAAAATTATTTTAAAGAAGAATAAAGTGTTTAAAAATATTTGGAATTATAAAATATAATTTTCAATATTTTTGGAGAATTCTCATTAATAAATTAATATTGATGATATTAGATTTATTTAATTATTATATTAAATAAATGAATTAAAAATTATTTTATTGATTTAAAAATTATTTTAAAATGAGAAAAATGATTTTAAAATATTTTAAGTTATAATTAATGACTTTTAATATTTTGATGATAATTTCATTAATATTTAAATATTAATGGTGATGATTTAAAAATGATTTTAATTATTTTAAAAATCATTTAAGAAGAATATAGATAATTTAAGTTATTGATAATAACTTTAATATTTTGATAAGTATGTCATTAATATTTTATATTATTAAATATTAATGATGATAAGATTATTTGATAATTAAATCATTTAAAAATGATTCCAATGTTTGAAAAATTATTATAAATTATAATAATTATTTATAAATTATTAAAAGCTTCCAAAAAATATTATAAAGGATAATTGACTTATCTAATATGATATTGAAGCTTAGAGACTAAGTGTAATTGACAATAACTTTGTTAATTGTCGAATAGGGTGACCAGAACACCAAGAATGGACCGAAATCCAACCAGACCGAAATAGTTAGACTTGTTAAGTGTTTATATAGGATATAAATACTGATGTGGCTATGTGGTAATGTGCCTAGGAGAAGTTTGACTGTGAATTACAGTGTTATGTGTTGTGATGTATTATGCTAATTGTGAGACCAATATTGTTAATTATAGGTCTTACGAACGCAGATAAGTTTATTTGAGTAGCAGTAATCAACGCGAAAGGTAAGTTTCTTTAACTCAACCTTGAGTTAATATTGTTCAATTATTATGGTGGTTAATTATTGTAATTATACCATGTCCAAGAATTTATTGTTGATTATTCGCAGTTAGTGCATGTTTAATAATTCAAATTGAATTACTGATTCGAAGAATATACATTCGTAGAATAACTATTGTTGAATATTCATATTCATAGAAGCTAGTATTGACAACATAGATAATTTCTGTTTATTGTCGAATTATGTTAAGAAATGTCTTAGCAAATTATTCTGGTTAGACGAACATTTGTTATGTAAGAACCCGAATTTTTAGAAAATATTAAAATAAGAATTTAGTAAATAAAATTCTTAAAGCATGATATGGGTTCGAATAAAAATATTTATGTGATACGAGGTATGTAGGAATGTGTTACATAGGGTGATATGAACCTGTAATATGTGATTTTTGTGATTAATAAATATATTATTTTTATATATTGTTATTGATCGCAGAGATAATTCAGTTGAGATAAAGGAAGTGGATAAAAATTTCCTATCAATATTAAATAGTTTATAGGATTATTTTATCTTAGTAAGTGGATGACATTAATGTATAATTGTCATTTTCTTGTGTATGTGTACTAATAACTGGTATGATTATAATATAGGTTATTGATAGTATGTAAGTTATCCGCGAATGGGTTTGGATAGTGAAACATGAGTTAGTTGAGAGAATTAACTAATAAGAATAAATATTGGTTAATTGATAGTTGAGAGTTATGTTATGGAATAATATAATGTGTGTGTTAAACCTTAAATAACTATGGTAATATAGTACAAGGTTTAATTTACTTAAGTAAAGGAGTGAATTAATATGTGTGTTGAATATGTGATACTTTATATATGTTACTCAAAATGGTAATATGTGAAAAAGTCTAATGTACGAATAACGTTAAATATATATACGTTATTAAAGGGAGACATAAATCATTATATATTTAAATGGATATTTAATATGTGAAGAAATTATTTTGGGAACAATTTATAGAGGGAGAGAAATAATAATTATATATTTCTAATAAAGGATATTAAAATAATTTCTAATATTGAGTTATTTTAATAAAAAGAGAAAATGTTATTTTTGAATAATAATATTACCTTATATATTTTTGTATGAGGTATGATTAATAATATAGTAAATATATTAAAACGTATTTGCTATATGTAAATAAATTGATGGAAACAATTTATTATAATAGAAAATAAACTTATTATCTATTTTCAGATATAATATATATACATGTGTTGTATATATAGTTAATTGATATTATATTAAGAATAATATCTTGAGACAATAAGCAAATTAATATCTTTATTGTAAAGAAAACATAATAATACTTATGTTATGACAAAATAAATAATTTCTAATGTATTTTCAAGAGAGTTAATTAATGAAAGAAAACTAAGTTATTTTAATATATTAAATAACTTAAGTTATTATTTTATCGTGGATGATATCATTTAAATAACTAATGGAGTATATATTAATTATTATAAGCGTAAAGGTTATACTTATAATTAATTAAGGTAGTTTAGCATTTAAATGCTTGAGTCACACAAATATTATATTGAAAGAATAATAAGTGTGGAGAATGAGAGAAGCTTAAGATCGAGATTGTGAAATATGCCTAGTGTGGCAAAGTGAAGGAATAAGCATTCATTAAATAATTTAATGAATGAATAATTGAAGGTATTAATTTGTATGTGCAATGATTATATATTATATAGTAGCTACATCTATATGATATGGAATGAAGTGTGACACTTCAATGGTAACTATATAATATAGGAAGTATTTGAATACATATATATAAATACTAGTATGTTAGCATTATGTACAAGTGAGATAATAAAATGTAACATGGTGCAATAGACCACTTCCATGACCATGTTATAAGATGTAATGTTGAGAATAATGTTATTTTGTGAGATTATATTATTACAAGCTTGTGAGCTATTAATTACTAAGTTCACATAATTATGTCTTGTGTGGCATAATTAGTAAAGTTAAATCAAATGGGGATTTAATGGGAAAATAAATCGTGAGTTCATAAATAATTGATATTAATTATCATTATGATAATTGGGTATATTTGAGATGATAAATTTTATGAAAAACAATATTGGTGCCCAACTAAGTTATATTCTAGTCTAATGTAAATATTATTTGGAGTAATTAAATGTACATGGATTATATAAGTCTATGTGAGATGCACATTTGGGGAAACATATCAAATAAACCATATATGCTAATATGAAGTGCTGAGTATTAGAAGGGAGTGTCCCAAATTGTGTGTCATTTTCATTCACGTGAAATACAAAAAAGCTAGTAGCTATCTTGCTTCTTTTTCTCCAAAATCCATAGCTCCAAATGATGAAGAGGGGAGTGGGTTGATTTGATTTTTCACCGAACTCCTTCAATCCAATGGCTTCTTCTTCTTCCTCTTGGTTTAAATTGTTGGACAAAATCATTGTATGGACAATGATTTCTCTATAAATGGGGACTCCTCTCTTCTCAAAATCAATTGCTGAGATTTCTAAATGGAGCTTATATAAGTATACTATGAGAATGAGAGGGAGAAGTCAGAAGGTTAGAAACAAGCTTGGCAACTTAGCTTCAAGAGGTATAATTCTTAAACTATGTTCTTAAGTTCAAGTTTTATAAAGTTCTTTGAAAAAGTAGCTTTTGAGTCATAAAATTGATGGGTAAGGATTGTTATAATCCATAAATTGTTGTTAGATATTTTTAATATAGTCAAGTGCGAAAACAACGGAAGTTAAATGAACCAAATTAGTTGAGAAACGAATTCGCAGTGAATGATTTCACTAAATTGTCCAAAACATGAACATTTGCATGAACATGAGTTGTGAATTCATATTTGGGTTAGTTAATGTTTATGTTATTTGATGGGTATTATAGTTTGTTGTAGTTCTATGAATTACGAATCCATAGAATCGAAAATGAACTAATTTGGACATGTATAACTTAAATTATGAAGGTTAGAAAGAAGTTTGGCTTGTTATTTCGTAGCAGGGCATGAAACTTTGAGTTCTGAGCTAGGCCCCACCCGTGAAGGTGGTCCGACTTTCTATTCTTGAGAAAATCGATGTAATATGTTTTACTAAAATGGGCATAACATTTTCATAAGAACTTCGATTGAAGAGATTCAAGATGATCCGAAACGAGAACGAATAGACCTACAACTTTTGTTCTTTAAGTTTTTCAATTTGAGGTCATTAGGAAGGGTCAAAATAGTCATCTTTGTGATGGTTACGTAATCGAAGGCCATCGGAGGGCGTTGAACGAGCACATACGCAAGTATAGTGCTCCCGACGATGGAATATGTTATTCTAAGTGATTTAACATGAAAATGCATGATAGTATACATGACATATACGATAAATTACTCATAATATAATGCTTTAGCATGGCTTAGTATGTGTTTTAAAAAGAAACTTAGAGTTTTGAAAAATGAGTATTGACGAACCTTGAGTCTTTGAAGTTATGATATTTTAACACATACATGTTGTTGAGTTATGAGTATGATTAAGAATGAGAAGTGATTTAAATTTACTTTACTTATTATCAACTTACAATAGCTTAGTTGAAAATAATTTCTAAAGAAAACTTGAAACTTTAAGAACGAACTTAAAGTAACTTGTGTACTTAAAGTTCTAAACATGATAACATATATACATTGCTTAGTTAGCTATGAAATGAGATTAAAAGTTGCACCTAGTTGCTTGACCTTGGCCTAGAATGACTTTTAAAAGTGAACTTGAATGCCTTATGCCTCTAGACATGACGGATATGTTAATCATCTAGCTAAGCATGAATTGGACCTTTCAAGTGTGGTTTAAAATATGTCTTCAAATAATGAACTATGCTATGTACATGTGAAGCATGCTATTAGAGACTTATTAGTACTAATATATGGTTTAAAAGCTTATAACATCAAATCTTGTTAAAGTAAGTTTTTAAGCTTTATTGATTGAAATAAATCATTATGGAACTAAGTAGTTTGAATATGAACGACGTAGATCACGTATCTATAAACTTTAAATATGTGACGAACACATAGCGAGTCAAGTGTGTGATAAATGTATATGAAGTTTATGTTAAGTATGGATGGTTAAGGAATACCTATACATACATAGCAATTCTAAAAGGCCGATAAGAAAGTGAAATGAAGGTTTTACAAACCTAATTAAGAAACAATGTAATATTTATTGTTATATTAAGAACGTATGAAATGTATGACTAATGGATATGAATCCATGATTATATAACTGTGTAGGAGTACACGCAGTGCAGATAAACTTTAAGCAGTTAAGTCGTAGTTGATAAACTACGAATCAGGCAAGTCTTTTAGTTCCTAATTGATATATGGATTCTATAACTGTTAGTTGAGCTATATTATGCTATTAGAATGCTGATGTATATATATGAAATGCATATGAGCTATGTATGAAATTTGAAAGTTGATCTTTGATGATATGCTTGTGAAGTAAATTTCTATACATGTTATGTGTGAAGTAACATGCGTAGTTAATATTAATTGATTATGAATGCATGAACTGAATATGCTATTATATGATATGTGCTGCATGAAAACTGTTAGAATTGTTGGGCTGTCGAGCTCACCCTTGCAAATAACCACTTTTGCAGGTTAAGGATTCACGATAAAGATTACGTGCTACTTGATTGATAAAGATCAATAATATTAAAGGAGATTGATTCATTTGTTTGAATATATACTTTTGAACCATGTTTAGGTTCTAGAAAATATACGTGATAGTAGTTTACAACGTGTAATACATGTTAAGTTATAAAGTTGTACTAGGCGGTACATAGAGGAATTCAAATTGAGATGTAAAAATTTATACAGTAATTGAATAGAGTGAATCATAGCATAATTTGATTCAGGGATTTGTAATTGATTCAAGTTAAGAAATTAATATAGGATTTTTTTTCAAAGAAGATTGAAAAGGGTTTAAATTATTCCGCATATTTTTATAACATCGAATATGATGTAAGACAGGAATGGTAATGACCAAGATTAGAAAATTATAAAAGTTTGGGGTCATTGTACAGATCCTGGAAATGGAAAGTATTTATTTTCTAAATTGTAATAAGCAAAGTTATATTCATTAAGTTATGAATAAAAGATAGAAATAGTTTGATGATAGTAGTATCGTGGCGGACCAAATTCGAGGTTCGAAGGGATCTGGGTTTGGGGGCGTCACATGTTAGGACTTGATAGGTTCGAGAAAAGAATTCAATTATTATTGATAGATCGATGCCAATTATTTCGACTAGATAGAGAAATAATAGGAAATTGAAATCACAGTATTTCGTTGTTAAATCAAAATCTTGATTCTGAGACTGAGAAGAACAACCTTTTATATAAAGGGAACATTTTATTGGTCATAAATTCGACCTTTGCATGCATTTTGAGTATTATGCATAATATAGGGTACAAGGAGTTGGCCGGCTCTAAGTACTTGCAGAGGGGTATGATTTAATCTTTATGGTTATTTGATATAACTGAGTATATATCAAAGTAAATCTTTGATATCTACCCGAGAAGATAAGTTCAAGATCTTGTGTGATCACTCAGCATAAATCTGGAAAACATTCCACTTTGTTATTGCGTAAAATTGATTCTTGATTATTCATTAGAATATCGTAGAAACTTTGAAAGCATTGTACTCTTTCATTATTGAACTATTGTGTTGTATAGAATACGAGAAGACTTGTTATTGAATAACGAATTATTCAGCTATTTCAAAGTTCCCCGAACTTTTGTTTCATTCTATCAAAATAGATAGTCTGTTCTTATTGATTCTTATACATTTATTGTATGACTTAACTTGCGGAGCAAATTTATTGCTCACCCTTGCTAAATAAAAATTTTCAGCTAGGGACGAAGTGGCAGGAGGTGCTGTGAAGAAGAATAAGGGGAAAGACATCGTGATAAATTAGTTATGATTAGCAAATTTATTATGTTGTATTGTAAACCCTTTTTGTATATCTAAGGGGTATGTTTGTAATGTTAAGGTTAGCAGACCTGGGACTATTGTATTAATAGCATATGTTAATATAGTATGTATTACTATTTATATATAAATGGGTAGTTATATGTTATTATATTGTGGATCATGAACACCAAACTCGAGGGTTAGGTAACCCGAATTTGGGGGTGTCACAGAAGTGATTGAAGAGAAGGCAGTGAAGAGGAGACATATCGTTTATGGCTGAGGATGATTATGAGGAAGAGGAAGAGGAAGAGATTAAGCCAACTTGGTAAATAACTCAGTGAAATTGAACGAAATTGAATCAAATTAATTAAGAGTCGACTCCAAATTAAGAACGTCTTTGCTGCCTTTATATATAAAATATTGATTATTCTTTAAAAACATTTAGTGATGTATAAACAAGTTTATATATAATATAATATTATTTATAAACTTGTTTATACATCAAATATATATGTATAAACAAGTTTTAGTTATTTGATATAATATTTTGATTTATAAATATTATAAATGCATTAGAGTACGTTGAATTTTAGTAGCATTATCGTTTGATATAATATTATGATTTATATATAGTTGTAGTTTATTATGGCATTTTTTAATATGTTTCCAAATTTAAATATATATCATTCTCAATCATTAATTGGTAGATGAGAATAAAGTATCCTTAAGTTTAACAAATTTAAACTTTAAATAAATACCTGAACACTACTGAGCGTTAACTATAGCACCATAGCGTAGCAGTATGTTGAAATTGAGTTGGAATTGAATCGAAAAGGTAGATCAAACAACATTCAATCAATTACACTTAAAAGGATACACATGTTATATTTGAAAAAATAAAGGATAGTTTTGTCCATAAATTTTTAATCCCTCATAATGAGATTATAATACCTAATTAGATATGGTATTAAATAATTCTTCGTATTAAGTTATCTGTATTAAGTCATCTTATAATTTCAGGACTAATAGTCCCAAGTCCAAATTTAAAAATAAACAAGACACTTGAGATTAATAATCATATTCTAAATGCAATCTTTGCAAACAAAGTTAGCCTAAGAGTTTTAATCGGTGAAAAGACTAATTGAGCTATGTAGACTAGTTGTATTTTATACAAATAATATATTACAAAGTTAAATAAGAATAAATATATTCATATATTTTGGTGACATTAAAAGAGTTTAATGTGTAAATTAAATGAGTTATAATTAATATATTTATTGAGATTTTGTAACGGTTAAATTAATATTAATTATTGGGATATTAATAATATATTACCGTTGCATTAATATAGAGTGTGTCGTTGCCATATATCTTTGTGTTATATATATTACCGTTTGACAATAGTGTATGATTGCTATCTTTGTATATATATATTTCTAACTAAACACTATTTGAGAGAGAGATACTTTGGAAAACATTACTGAGTTAATATCTTGATAGCTTCTATTGCTAGTTTTATATATTATATATAACAGTGTCTATTCTATTATATATATATATATATAAACAATAAATTTTATATCTATATTTTATTGTTTATACACGGATTAATTTTTGAGTTTGAGTAAGAAAAATTAGAAGTTGTTCATGGGTCATTCAACTATTTCTAGTGCTAGTTAGTTGGGTGAAGAGCCGTTGAATCCTGGAGTGGGATTTCGTTAGTGACCTTAGCACCGAGAAAAAAAGTTCTCCGAGGGGCGAAATTTCTACTTAAGGACAGTGCACTGCACGCCTCTGCTCAACATAATTTGCACTACATCGATAAGTTTTATTTATGCCCTTCTTTTATTTTATAGTTGAATCCTATATTTATTCGTATTTTTCCGACAATCTTAAGTAGAAAACTTTTTGGATTCTTATATGTTCCTATAATGCTGGCGACGAATTTGATACAAAAGTTAATTTTCATTTTCTGTGAACCTGAAATAATTAAAAAGTTTATTGAGAATCGAGATATTCATTTAATTATTTAATAAAATCTACGTTTAGTGACTCTTTATTGGTGGGCTAAACTGAGAAGAAAGTTTAAAATTTCAATTCCTAATATGAATAGTTAAGTTTGAATACTTATGTGTATAAAGTGTATATAAAGTTACTTGTTGGTGAAAACTGAAAAAACATAATTATAACAATGTTATATACGTGTACGGTCAATTTGATGAAGTGGGAAATTAAAGTATGCTTTTGGTCACAATAACCAAGCTGGTTGTGAAGACCTCTCCTATACGACATTGTTTTGATTAGTTAAATGATTAAAAAAACATTAATATAATATAAGGGGCACAAAGGTGATCATGCATGGAATTTTGATGACTACAAGTCTATAACAATTATATATATCCCTTATAAATGATCATAGCCACAATTAGCTGCTAGCTAACATCCGAAAAATTACAGTTATCGGACGGTATTTCACACACTTAACGTCCCACAAACTTTTTGAAGGACTTCCCTTAAACACGTCCAGTAAATTGTTTGAAGGTTCATGATATGTTTTATCCAGGCTTTCTATTGGTATTTGTAGTGCATCGTTTGTCAATCTTAATGCATGTATAAATGTAGAAGCTATAACTACTAAAAAAAAATACATGCACTGCATTTGTTATTATTGTTGAGAATCTACTATTAATTGAGGTGTGAAGATTCCAACAATAGATACTTTCTGTGATGCCTTTTCTCTGCTCTTTCCAACAGTTGGGGTGTGCACCGAGTGATCTGGCCTGTTTATTGCGTGATGATATTTTAGGCCATGTGAATTACTTGGGAATTTTAAAAGATGTTAAAATTTTAAATACCAAGAAATGTCAAGTGTGTGTGGAAGCCAAAACTACTAAAAAGACATGGCAATTAATATTAGTTAGAGAATCTGAACCTCTCAGTTTAATTCATTTAGACTAAGGTGATATGTCTAGAAATATCTTAAAGTGTGGGGGTGTCTTACTAAGGTATTATTACCTGACCCTAAAAAAAAGAAAATTGGTTCTAAAACTGCTAATATGCAGTTAATAGACTCAGCAGATACATTCATAATCCTAATAAGGATCATTAGACTGCTTTATGTAGAATACTCAAGTATCTGCGAGGTACTATTGGATTTGGTTTGTATTACTGCGATGATCATGCAGTTCTTGAGGGCTATAGTGATGCCAACTGAATCTCTGATTCAGATGAGATCAAATCCACGAGTAACTACATATTTACCTTAGGAGGAGGAGCAGTTACTTGGAAGTCTACTAAACAGACTTGTATAGCTTGCTCTACTATGGAGTCTGAGTTTATTGCCTTAGAGAAGGCAGGTTCTGAAGCATAGTGGCTCATAAATTTTTTGGAAAATATTCCTTTGTGAACGAGACCAGTTCCATCTGTGTCTTTACATTGTGATTGCCAAGCTGCTATAGGCAGAGCTAAGAATAAGAGCTATAATGGCAAGAGTAGGCATATACGCCTAAGACATAATATTGTGAGACAAATGTTATATGATGGGATTATATCCCTTAATTTTGTTAGAGTTAAATCTTGTGGATCCTCTAACAAAGCCACTAAGCAAGAAGCTAGTGAGCAATACATCGAGGGGGATGGGACTACTGTCTATTACAAAAATCAACAGTGATGGTAACCCAACCTATGAATGGTAATCCCAGGAAGTAGGTTCATATGGGTAACAACAAGTCATTGGTTGATTGGTTGAGACACTATCCATCTTATACATATTTGAGTTCATCCCTATGGTGTAAGATAGTGTAATTCTACAGTGTTAGATGTTGAGTTATATACTCTTAATGTTTTCCATAGTCCTGTTGGGTGATGTGTTTAACTGTAGAACACATTTGATGAAAACACCTATATGAGTGTAGAGGTGAGGCCGCCTCTTATGAAAACAAGACAGGTTTTCTAGAGCGCTCATGAATTCCAGGTATGGCACAAGGCCAAAATGTGCCGAATCGCATAGAATAACTTCTAATTAGAGTTTATAGTGTGAGTAATATGATTACTGATTCATAATAAGGAATAAGGTTCATAGAAATTTTTATTTCACCAAATTCCTGTGAATCAAGTCCTATTCACTCTATACATTGGTTCATAGTCCAAAAGACACCAGTGTTAACGCACTACATTCTTATATTTCTTACTCAAATTTATTTTATTTTTACTTTGTAATATGTGGGGGATTGTTGTATTTTATACAAATAATATATTACAAAGTTAAATAAGAATAAATATATTCATATATTTTGGTGAAATTAAAAGAGTTTAATGTGTAAATTAAATGAGTTATAATTAATATATTTATTGAGATTTTGTAACGGTTAAATTAATATTAATTATTGGGATATTAATAATATATTACCTTGCATTAATATAGAGTATGCCGTTGCCATATATATTTGTGTTATATATATTACCGTTTGACAGTAGTGTATGATTGTTATCTTTGTATATATATATTTCTGACTAAACACTATTTGAGAGAGAGATACTTTGAAAAACATTACTGAGTTAATATCTTGATAGCTTCTGTTGCTAGTGTTATATATATATATATATATATATATATATATATAACAGTGTCTATTCTATTATGTATATATATATATATATATATATATATATATATATATATATAAACAATAAATTTTATATCTATATTTTATTGTTTATACACGGATTAATTTTTGAGTTTGAGTAAGAAAAATTAGAAGTTGTTCATGGGTCATTCAATTATTTAGTCTTTGGTTAGTTGGGTGAAGAAATTAAATTTGAATCATGGAGTAGGATTTATTTCAATGACCTTTAGACCGAGAAAAAAAGTTCTCAGGAGAGCGAAATTTCTACTTAGACAAACGAGACTGCATGCATTTCTCTTTCAACATAATTTGCTCTACATCGATAAATTTTATTTCTACTCTTCTTTTATTTTATAGTTGAATCTTATATTTATTCGTATTTTTCCAACAGAGACTTCTAAAAGCCAACACAACAAAAATAAAGCAAAACGATGCAAAAACAAGGGAGGAAACTCGAGTAACAGGGGGACGGCCAAAGAATCCTTGTAACTTGAAATTTGGACATCAAGTATTTATCATTTATCAAGCCGGGTCGAGTATCAAGCAGCTCGATTCGTTTAATGGCCATAAGTTTGTAAATTTACTGAAATGGTGGTTTTAATATGTCACGCTAAGTATTTATTTTATTATTTATATTTTTTTATTATTCCTATTGAGCAACTTATACTATTATATTTCAATCCTAGTAAGTAGTGACATAGAGGGAAATATGAAAAGCGTCAAAGGGGAAACTATAAAAAAATAAAATAGAAATCTACATTTGTTATGAAGCTCATGTATTAATTTCACTGTCGAATAACTCCAACATATGGTAATGCACAATAAAAAGAGAGGTTCTACTATTTGGCTCTCTCCGCTAGTATATGTATGGTAAGGAAGATTATTGCCTGATTGTGTAATCCTGTAATAATAGTGATATTTAATATATATTTATATATATATATATATAATTAATGACAAAACAGAATCAAATTATAAAATGAATAACATATAATTTTGAGTCTTTTGAATTCACAAAGTCTCCTTAAAGCAAATTTATTCCCTCACTGGTACTAAGAATTAAATGAATAATTGCTTCCCAAGATAAAACAGATTTTCAGTTCTTAATTAGAAACACTTCAAAATTAAGAACACCTTGAACACAATTCAATGTTATGTACTGAACTGAATGAATAATAATGATGCATGCATAAAGAAAACTGGGAAAACTTACTGCACAATTAACACTTTGGCAGAGAACGGGATTTTGCAGAAACGGGAAGTAACACTTTGGCAGAGAACAAAATTTTGCAGAAACGGGAGAAGAGACAGAACGGGAAAATTACTTATGTTTTTAATCGCGCCCACATAGATTAATTTATAGAATAATTACGCGGTTTATTAGTTGAGATATTATCATTGGCGCGCAAACCGTTTGTCAAAACTACGTAGTATTGATAATAACTTAAACAAAATCTGATAATATATTAAATAGATTTTGTCTAAAAAAATATATATCATGACCCACCCGCCCGAACCGACCGGACGTACGTCGGCGGCGACGCGCGCGTGTGGGTTTAAACCAAGCCTTGGGGTGACTTTGAAGTGCCCCTTGGGGCCCTTCCCATTGAGCAAACATCCCATATATAAATTCTTCATTTTTCTCTCTAATGCCCTATGTGAGACTTTTACAATTTTCAATATTTCAAGTAAGTGACTTTGGAGTCAATTTTCTCATTCAATTCTTAATGGATTTGAACACATAAATATACCACGTTATACTCCTCGCGGAGGAGAACGCATTGGTGCATGGACCCGACATTTTCGGAGTGTGGGTCCCACATTAAATTAAGCCACAAAATGCTTAAATATTTATTTTGTCAAACCATTTCCAACAGATTGATCTAATGGTACTTTTTGTATAAAATAAAGAAAAGAAAAATAGAGCGCCCATTGCATTATGAAGTAATTTACAATAAATTTTACAGTAAAACCCTTATTTAAGAATACTCTATATAAGAATAACCTCTACAATATTATAAAAAAATTGGTCCCAATTTGAGCTAGTTATAAATAGGAATAACCTCTAAATTGTAATATGTTATATACTTTTTAAGTCCCGTATTAAGAAATTATATCTCTATATAGTAATAATTTCATATATATATATATATATATATATATATATATATATATATATATATATATATATGACTTGAGAGACAATAAAAGACTATATTTTCTATAAAAGATTACATTTTCTATAAAGAACTATATTTCCTATAAAAGATTACATTTCCTATAAAAGACTATATTTTTCTATAAAAGACTATATTTCCTATAAAATACTATATTTTCTATAAAAGACTACATTTTTCTAGTTTGAAAATCTAAATAATTTATGTTTTCTTTAATTTTTGTTATAAAATCTTTATTTTTGTTAAAGTGGATATTTTTGGGTGTTTAAAAAATATTTTGTACCAATACCTCTATTTAGTAATAAACTCTCAATTAGAATATAAATAGTTTGGTTCCAAGTCTATTCCTAAACAGAGATTTTACTGTATATGACATTAAATGTGTGTTGGTTACACAACATTTTTTGTGGTTGAAAATTTTATTTATTCAAAATTAATTTATTTTAAATATAATTTATTTAACTCATAAATATAATATTTACAAATAAAAAATATTGCATCACAAATAGTATAATGCGGTTAGAAGGTCAAATATTGCAATATTATTATCGTAAACACCGTAAATTCTAGTAAAGAAACGAGATAAATTAACTTTTGGTACCTGTACTGGGATACGACTTACAATTTGGTACCTGAAGTGAAAAAAGTTACAAACCCATGATTGTCTTTCGAAAATGTTACACTTCAGCTTAAACATTAGATACACAACTTACAATTTGGTACCCGAAGTGAAAAAAAGTTACAAACTGGTGATTGTATTAAAAAAAATTTGTAATCTGGTGCTTGTACTTTCTAATTTTTAAATAATCGTTAAAATTGATCCAACAGGAGAGACAAACATACAGAGAGAGAAGCGAAGTCGACGCGAAGAAGATCATTGATGTTTTGTTCCATCTTTTCTTACCTCCCACATTCGCACCATTGCTCCAAAGTGGCACCGACTTGAGAACTCTGGTGTAATCCATTTATTTATGTTGCATAAACTACAATCTTCTTCCCCGATTTTATTTACAATTCCACTCCAAGACGAGCTCATCCTTTCAAGTAAACACTGAAAATCCTTTAATAAATATATGAGAACCAGTAATCAATGGAGAATCGAGACAAGAAGAATGACAGAAGAAGAAGGACAGAAGAAGAGAACTCTAATTTTGAAACAGAATAAAGATGAAACTCTACTGTTTAACGGAGTGTAATATTTTTTGAGTACAAACATCAGTTTGTAATTTTTTTTACTTCGAGTACCAAATTGTAAGTGATGTCCCTAATATTTAACGGAGTAATATTTTTCAAGTACAATCACCAATTTGTAACTTTTTTCGGTATTAAAAAAGTAGATTAGGCTATAACTTTTTTTACTCTCTCATATCGGAACTAAAAACTAAAAACAATAGATAAAAGAGTGAGAAAGAAGGAAACTCCCACCTTTATTTCATGTTTTCCCTATAATACAACGAAAATAAACAATTTTTCCTGCTCATCGGGCGGGGATGAGTCCTTTCTAACGACCTCCACGCCTCTCTGTCTCTCTAAATTGTTTACAGTCTTCTGAGTTGGTTCAGAAAACCCTAACCCTATTTCTAACTCCCAAAAATTACTAATTAATTGATTCGATAGCCTCTATCGATGATTTGTGTTCGTAGCTGCTGCAGGCAGCTGCTACATTACTACTTAATTTCTCTGTAATTGCTAAGGTCAGGTTAAAGTAGCAATCTCATAAATTAAACATTTCTCTATTTGAATGCAATTGTTTTTCTTCTATCCTGAACCCTTCTTTATCCTCTTTTCTCAGTTACGGTTATAGCAGTTAAGGGCGACTCAATTCGCAATATTAGGTATTCATTAATTTCACGTCTGCTTACATGTTTTTCTAGCTATAATTTCAAGTTTTTATTTTTATCATTATTTTTTTATCTTTTGGAATTTGGAATGGATTGGCAAATATGGCGAAATGACATTCTGGGTCAGGTTTCCCAGTCCGTGGTTAGGGGAGAATTGGGTAACATTGTTGATCCGAGTGTAAATTTGAGATAATTGCTGCTCGCCTGCTCTTGTTGTATTATTTTGTTTTTATACTTACATTGTAGATTATACTCTAAATAAAATCTAGAGAGCAGTTATTTAATTTGAACTTGTGTACTAGTAGAATTAAAACTGAAAAATAATACTTAAGGTGATGAAGCACAAATGGAACAAAGTCGGGTGAAAAAAGAGTTGTAGTGCTTAGAGAAGTATTAGAACCTTTTTTGCCGATGGGCAAAATGATGGGGGCACGGGCATCTAGGATGCACCAAAGACCTACTGACCATTTTATCAAATTTTCTTGTCAACCTCCTCATTGGTCACTTATCTATTACTAATAGTTTGGTAAAAACCATCATTCATGAACATCTTCCTGATCAGGACAGTTCAAATCCACATTTTGTCTGCGACATATGATCTCCTAAATCACAATCCGAGAGCTGTAAATGTATTATCTACATTAACCGTAACTGGCATCTTCTGGTCCCACTAGGGTGCAACATAACACTAGTTCCTCTGATAAGTATATGTATTTGTCTGATATGGCAGTAAGTGCTTTGCCATCCCAAAGTCAGAAGTTTTCAAAGACCGACTCATCCATGAGTATGTTTTGACTTTTGAGGCTTTATGTCGCAATGGTCTGTGTTCCGAACCCTTTTTGTAGATAGTGGACACATGGCAATATCAAGAGCATTTCTAATTCTTTCGTCCCAACTTGGTTGGATTTCAGGTACGAGTATTATATCTGCAATCCATATAATGTGTTCATCTAGACATATACCAGAAGATTGTTTGCACGAAATATCCTCCTATTGTAAGACTTATTGAATTGAAGCTTGCATTGAGCACGTAATAATGCCCTTCACCTCCAAGATCAAGTGTCATATTTTCTTCTACTCCACGGGTGCCTAATTACCAGTAATAACGTGGGTCAGTCTCCGGAACTCGCTGGATAATGCACAAGGTTCACATCACCTTGAATTTTGAGAAGGGAATTTTATGCCAAGTGGTCAATTTATAGACTTCTGGGCATCAGCTTTGATCTTTTAAAAAACAATAACCAGGTAAAAGGGTGCAGTTGGGTAGTCAAAACTCTGCCAAATTATTTCCTGATCAGAATCATAGAGCACAAAAATAGGTCTAGCATGGAAACTGAAAAAAATAGATTTTGAAACTGTAACAAGCCCTTCTATTTGGTTGTGGTTGGATGAGTGTTCAATAAGTGGTTAAGAATAAAAAAGTAATATACCCACTTTCTTTTGTTCTCTTCTCAACTTTTAAACAATTGGAGAAAAAAACTCTTCTTTCCAAAAGGCTCCTAAACAAAGGAGAGAAAGTAACTTTCTCTTATCATCGTTTTCTCCTATGACCTATCATCCCAAACATCGTAGAAAGAACTAAAAAGTTTATTGTGTTTTCTAAATTACCTTACTTCACTTGAAAGAGTTGCACTTCCCTAAAATTTCCTTTAAACTAGGATTATTAGACGGTAACTACTCTTAACTGGTTTTGTATAGTAGTACTATTAGTCTATTACCTGTAACCTAGTTTCTTATTTTTGCATAACAAAGAATGTAAGGAATATTGACTGGAAAGCAAGAAGAGTCACTGGTTAACCAATCTTCATGCACATTTATCTCTCAACTGTGCTTGAATAGTTATGCATATTAGTGTTCACTCAATTTAATTTTTGTCACTATGAACTCTTGTATTACGAAGGAATTTAGCATTTTGAATATTGCTCCTTTTTTTGCAGTGTGTTTACTCAGCATCCTTTTATTTAAAATCGTGTATAGTATATCTGTTTTTGAGATCACGATTTGGGGCAATTTTTATTGTGATTAGACATCACACCGACATCAAATATTCATCACACCTAGGGTTGAAATTTCATCAAATAATTGCAAAGAGCTTTACTACTTTTTCTTGAAACCGACTTCTATTGAATAAAAAGCATAAAGACATTATTCCTTTCTTCCCAAAATGCCCTTAGCTCTAGAAATTTAAGTAAATCACACGAATATTCTACCCTAGTGGGTATTCAAGAATCAGTACATGCAATTTTAATGAATTTGAAAGAAATTATATTGAGAAGTAATCTATATGGAACTTGCGGCACATCTATTTGTGTTAGAGATCCTAGATATGTAACTGCTCTAAACATACTTTTTTCTTTAATTTATTTCTTAGAAATAAGAACATACAAATTGAGCCTATAGTACGTGGACTCTTCACTTTGCCCTGGAGTACCTGCATCCAACACTTGACACTTGGACATTGGTACGAGTGTTGGACACTTTATTTTGCTGTTAAAAAATGACAAAATTGATGAGTACCCGTGTCAGACTCTTCAAAGTACATGTGTACGTGTGTCCGACTATAAACTCCATCCAAGTCCATGAACTTAGAATTGAACCGAAATTAAGCTATTGATTAATATTACAATGGATTCCACTATGTATAAATTTGACTATGCAAGGTTCCAGTGGTTCCAACTTGAAGTTGAACCTATTTCCAAATTTTATCGCTTATTTAAATGTTTTTTTCCTTTATTTTGTTAATGGACTCCTCCAGATTCGTTGTTTTTGACATTCTAAATTCCCTTCCCCATGATAATATTGAAAAGCTTAATGTGGGTTGTTACTAAGTTCTGATACGTTTCCATTATGGCAGAAACTTCTAAGTGGAAATGAAAGCCACTAGGCATGCATTTTCTTTGATGCAACCTATTATTACTGCCAGATCTATCATCTATACCGATTGAATTATTATGAATGTAGTTCACATTTGGATGCTCCAGATTGCTACCAACTGTTGCTGCAGTAGCTCTTAAAATGAAACCAAAAGCCAATGGGGTTCCTAGAGCACAAATGTCAAAAGTTTACCAGGGAGAAGGACCAAATTGGATCCTCATAGCAGGTGGTGCATTGCTAAGTACATTATCAATGCGCCTAGGTTACAAGCTCAAGCAGGTTCTTGACACAAAGCAAATGGAGAATAGTAACAATGATTCGAAAGGTCTTGTAATATGTAAACATTCCTTAATAATTTTCATAGTTGAATGGCTCTTCTTAACTAGGGTTAACGATGCAGGAAGCAAAAAATCTACGGAGAGTAAGAAAACAGGGAATGGCCGCTTGCATTCAGATGTATACTGCTTTGCCTTTACGCAACATGATGATGGTTGCTTCAATTGTATGTCAGGTGGGAACTTCTTAGATCCTCAATCCTTAGCTTTGAAGGGTTAGCTATAATTTAAATATGAGTTTTGCATTTAACCTTATTCTTGACTTCCTGTCCAACTGGTATCACTGTCTGTTTTATTACATGATAAGGAGATGTGATTGACCTGCAGGTGGATATTTTGGCGGATAATTTACATTTTTTGTCTTCCTGAGTTCTCTTTTACCCCTGATGTCAAAAGAATCATCATTTGGTGGTTTACTACATTTGTTGTTTTCCTGAGTTCTCTTTTACCCCTGATGTCAAAAGAATCATCATTTGGTGGACAAGGGAACGGAACCTCCATTGACAAAAGCTTAAGCTTTATGCTAAAAATTCTCATATATTTTATTCCACATAAAGCAAGATCCACATAAGTAGTACAATAGAGACCCAACACCAACTTCCTGAATAATTAGCTAGTGAAAAATCACTACATACCTACCCACGAATATCACTTCCTAATATTTGTAACAACTATGAGCACTCTTCCGCAAGACTATGACTCTTCTAACTAGAAATTAAATAAAATGCTTATTTGCTTTCAATTCTTGGGGGATGCCATATCTGGAATCATGACAGGTCTTCAAGCGGTTTAAAATAATCCATGTCTAATTTTGTTGGGTTGATGAAGCAGGAAACAAAGGTATGATGGAGAATAAACAGCAACAGAACAACCAGATGCTTACTGAACATGACATGGCGCTCTCTCCGGTGACGGTTTCTGCTCCTGAATATAACAAGGAGAATGGTGTGATCTGGGCGTCCTCTCCTGACCGTCTTGAGCTGCCACAAAAGCCATTCCATTACTCAAACAGCTCCGACTCTCCATGTGTCTCTGATTCTGGTTCTGACATCTTCACCAAGCGAGAAGTGATACAAAAGCTTCGGCAACAGTTGAAGAGAAGGGATGATATGATATTGGAGATGCAAGATCAGATTGCGGAACTGCAGAATTCTCTGAGAACTCAGCTTTCGCATTCTACCCATTTGCAGTCATTGCTGGATCCTGCAAACAGGGATCTGTTTGATTCTGAAAGAGAAATCCAGAGATTGAGGAAGGCAATTGCAGATCATTGTGTAGGGCAAGTGGGTCCTTATGATAAGCCCCCAACGGTCACTATATGGCCTCCTGAGGGGAGGAATGTACATGCTAATGGGTATCTTGATGTTGAGAGCAATTTGGACTCCTTAGAGAAGGGAAGAGGAGATGGGGAAAGGATTGAGGTGCTGAGAAGGGAAGTAAGCGAGTTGAAGGAAGTTATAGAGGGAAAGGAGTACCTTCTACAAAGCTACAAGGAGCAGAAGGCAGAGCTCTCCATGAAGATCAAGGAGTTGCAGCAGAGACTGGATTCTCAGCTCCCGCATATTTTGTAGACAGTCTTAGTTTTGTGTATTCATGTTTGGCTTTCTCTTTGTTTTTCTCCCTCGGTTATTTGGATGTCAAATTCCAATTTTCAGAAAAGCTTCTTTTCATGTTATGGTGTCTCTTCTTTTCAACCATTGTTCGTAAGGTACTGTGTAGAATGATTTTCTAGTGTGAATATGTGGAAAATTGTTCTTCATCTTTGGCAATCAAGTAAATTGATCCATGTTTGAACAAAGAAGCTGCCGGTGTCAGTTTCCAGTTTAGGTTGCAGCTACTTAAAAGTTATTCTAGAGTCTAGACTAGAATTGAACATGTAGTGCAAAAGATTTTATGTAAGCTATCAATTTTACATACTAGTATATGAAAGAGTTTGGATTTCGAAGGCAACTTAAAATAATTGCCTCAGTTTGTTTTGCATATTTGCCATATGATTCGTCTGCATATCTCAGGAGATTGATTATTTTAGGTTTATTATAGGTTGGTTCCTTACCATTTGTACGTTGATGACAATAAAATTGTGCTAGTTCTTTATGAACCAATCAGAAACAATTTCGGACCGGTCCAGGTGGAACATATGATTGCTCGGTTTAGTACAAGTAGTGTGAAAATAGAGGATGAAACCAAATTCGAATTCTATTAACCGTTTCAGGTTTTTTCTTTAAAAATGGGTTTGGACTGGTTTAGCTGGTACAGAGTCATTCGGTCCAATTCAATTATCAGGAAAGTAGAGCACGAAATCAAATTTACTTTTTGTTATCCGGGCTTGGGACCATCAACATGACAACATGTAAATATAGAGACTAAGGTAAACTATTTTTATCCTGATTAATTTTAACAAAGTTATTTTGAACCTAAATAACATAATAGGTTCACATTTAATTTCAACAAAATATAAACCAAATAAATAAGCTATGTAAACAAATACTCCCTTTGATGACCAAGTACATTTTTAATATATATTAAGAAAATAAAAATAGAGAAAATGGAATAAATAATTTTAAATTTATTTTTAGTGGCCTCACAAATATATAAAGTGATACGTACTTTTATTTTTTTAATACTAATGGACCCCACTAAATAATATATTTACCCTTCACTTCATGTATTGTGACGCCCCCAAATCCGAGTATCTTCAAACTCCAGATTCAGTGCTTCGCGGTGCTAATACTAACATACATCTAACCATGCATTCATGCTAACAGGAAAGTAATTACTAATTATTACAAGTCTATTATTACATACACATGTTCTATAACCTTTAAATCTTTTAACATGATAATTAACAGTAATTATTTACAATAAACATATCTATTACAAATAGGATCCATAGTTCTCTTATCCGTTCATTTTTCCTTTACCATTGTCCTTTCCGGAATCTTCCACACGCTCAGTTTTTGCTGAAAACATTTAATTTTAAGCAAGAATGAACATTTACATGTCCAACAAGTATAACAGTTATATATAAAACAACAAAATCAAGAATCATGCTTTCATACTTCTAGAACTTCAACAACTGAACAAAAGTTGTGAAGAGACCTCAAACGATAAGAAATTACTTCCTTTGTTTTCAAAACATATTTTTGAAACAACTTAGTGACTTTAGCTGAGCGATCATAAGACCTCGAACTTTCATTTTTATTTCGAAAAGGTTTGAACTGTTATTCCGCTGTAAACCGTCTTAACTTACGAGTACGTTGGATGATCAACCCTTTGTACCTTGTGTTAACGCCAAGATTCGTCCACGCACTCCAATCACCAAAGCGCGTCCAATCCTACACAAAAATGAAGTCACACCAAAAGCTTAACGACTTGGGCCGCCGGGGGATAACTCCGGTGTGAGAATAAGTACAGGCTGAATAAGGTTTTACAATGGAGGCTTAATGCTCTAGTGCTGTAAAAAAATTGAGTATGTGTGTACCTTAGAATCAAGGTAAAACCTTGTATTTATAATGATCTCATCACTTCCATAGAGTCCTTCCTCGTATAGAATTGGAAATCCTCATTAGGTATATTTCCTTAATGGGATCAAATATATTTTCCTTAAGGAAAGGAAGTCGGTTTATAACCTGACACTTTTCTTAGGGATTATAAACCAAATATAATTAAGAATCTCTAATTCCTTAAATCACTCAACTACCAAAAAGGTTCATACATGGGTTAAAATAACTCCACGTGGACTTTGGCCCACCATATAATTCAGGCCCAAATAATCACACCCCAACATTTCCCCCCAGTCTTCGATTAAATGGAACATTTAATGAAAGAGTATTTCAATCAAAGCCCAATAATTGACAATAAATATCATCGAACCCAACCACCTCGAAAAATCGCCCAGAATATAAAGTGGGGGCCTACCAGCTACCTCCCACGTCTGCAATCATGACAGCCCATTAATTAGTCATTTCTAAAAAAATGCGCGAAGCTGAAAAGTTATTTCACTTATAAACCCTCCTCCCCAAATCGAACAGATCTACTCTCCTAATTGTGAATCCTCAAAAATCTTTCCTCCTCCTTGCAAGATCTATTCTCCAGCAACTGTTTCTCTAAGCTTCCCATCAATAGCGTCCTCCAGCACTCCTATCAGCTCTAGCCCCAACACCACCGAATCAATCAACGCTATCCTACTTTCATCTATTCCGGCCTTGCCGATAACTGCCTCTACATTCTCTACCTTCAATCCCTAGACCACTGTTATTGCCAGTGCCACCGAATCCACCATCGTCACCACTACTACCACCCACTCTACCCCCTCAGACCACCAACACACCCATAGCAGAATCTGACTTTCAAAAAATGATCCGAATATATTCTAATGAAGCCAAGTTTCCCAACGCAAATACCCTATCCCAGATCACCGAAAGCGACCTTGCTACCATCCGAGAACATTACCACATCCCAGCCACCCATCAACTCAAAGCCTCTTCAGCTACCTACCGCATATATCACCACCCTGATTGTGATGCCCCCAAATCCGGGTATCTTCCAACCCAACATATGGTACTACACGGTGCTACAGTTCACACATATATTCAATTGAAATGCCTCAAAAGAATGAATATGTCTTATATATATTCCAAACAATATTCCCTTCCCAGGTTCTTTATAACCAATACATAAGTTCTTTGTTATAATATCAAATACATTACAACATTAAACCTATACTATTACATAGATAGTTCAACGATCTGCCTTAGCCTTCCCTTTATCTTTATCGGATCCTTCGGTCCGTTCGGTCTTAGCTACATTCATATGGTTCAAGCAAGAGTGAGCATAACTAGCTCAGCAAGTACAACAATTCCATTTAAACGACATGTTTGAAATATACAAATCATATATCTTCAATAACTGAACAATAGTTATGAAGTACTATCGATAATTTAAAATATCACTTCTCTTTTCTTTAAAACATTTTACAATGACAACATTCAGTAAAACATCAATTCTGGTCCAAGACCTTAAGCATTTCATACTTTCTTTGAAAAGGATAACCCGGCACTAAGTTCGTAAGTCCGGCATTACTTACGAGCACATCTAGGTGATCAGCCTATAGTACTCTATGTTGATCAACACTATATTCTTTAAACGTATGTACGTTTAAAATGTGGCAACCTCACGTGCCTGTCGTTTGACGACAAAACATTTGTTTAGCATACTCAGTCTTCATTTGAAAACCATACCAACATAGTTTGGCAAAACATTAGCAATACTTTGATAGATTATAAGAAATCCAACATATATCATAAGTCTAGCCGAAAGAATTGGCTTTGACTTCATCATACATCAATTCATGCATAAGAATACATGAATCACAAAACTTATCTAGATTGAACATAGACAAGGGTTAGAACACTTGCCTTAAACGTCTGCTACTGTTATTACACTTTCCCTTTAAGTCTTTAAGGTCTCTACAATATATGATCACGTAACGTAACACATTAGGTCATGAATAAACATACATGGTTCCTAATGAATCTCACCATTCTTCTCAATCTAATCATGTATTAGATTTGTTACTATTGGTTTTGACTTGCCGTTATAATTTACATCGTTCTTACGTTCACGTTCGATTGATTATCTTCAACCTTTAGTTATCATACTTAAGGTTTAACAATGTCTTAAACAATGTTACATTAAGTTTCTTGTTCATTACTAATCAATTAACTTTCTTTCTTTACTTATAAACTTTCCTTACTGTGCATGATCTAGTGATGACGCTGCGGCGCTAGCTTCTCTTCCTTGTGTTGTTGTTTGTATGCTAGTTAATAGTGATGAGGCTCGCCTTGGCATTTCTTGGCTCAAGCTTAGTTCTATTAGGCTGTCTTCTGGCGCCACTCTTCGATGGCTAGAGTTTAACTTCATTGACTGCTGGCCTGACAGTTATAGTCTTAATCTTCTAACTGCACTGACACTGACTCTGTAGTAGAATGCAGGCATGGTCAAAGTGACTGCAGCCGCCACTTTTTGGCCTTGGGCTAGCGCCGCGATGCCAACTCTGTGCACCAGATTAAATTAACAGTTTTTGAACTTTGCGAACTTCCCAGACTCCAAATTTGATCATTTTAAGTCTGAATTGGCTCGTTCAAAAGCCATTAGCTCACAAATTACATACTCTATGTGTTTATGCAAGAATTTTATATTTTTGACTTTGTTAACTTAAAATTCACCTATTAGTCCATTTTAACGATAACAATAAACGTTCGTGAACGTTCAACGCTCGTTTCTTCGTTCTAAGTCGAAATTCGGTCATTTTCGAGTCCGCAACTCTATAATTCCAAATAAGACTTGTCCCCATTGAAAACTAACATTTTCGAGCTCAATATCAAAATTTGACTTCTATTTCGAGAATTTCATGAATTCGACGATTATCGTCTATTCGTGTGAATTTTGGCATAACTTCGTTACTTATGATTTCTTCATCGTTTTAAATGGATTCTTTCCATCATACTAACATCTTAACATACATATTTCATTAACTTATTTACATGATAAGTTATTACTTGTTCTTCTTGAGTTTATAACTTATAAAAGTATAAACTACTTTTAATTTCATTTCACATGATTTATCATGGTTTTAGCCTTCTAACCACCATCCTTACTTCTTCTTATCATACAAACTTCATTATTGTAAACATATGACAAGTTCTTACAAGTTCTTCCTTAGTTCATAACTTATATATGAACAAATAGCTTATTCAAAGCTTATTAAGACTTAAGTCCTTTGGTTATCCATTCTCTTTACTTCTTAGCATAAATACTTCATTAATCAACACTTCTCTATCAAACTAGTATTGAAGAGTAAGAAGATTAATGGTATAAGAGTCTTACCCTTGATGATCAAGCTTTGCTCTTCTTCTTTTCTACTAACGAAAGTCTAGCTTTTTCTTACTTATTCTCTCTAACAAATAAGTTGTAAGTTGTTGGATGAAATAAACAAGTGTAAAAATGATCCAACTCTCGTTCTATTTATAGAATTGCTAAGGTTAGGGTATAATAGTCAATAAACATCCTACCTCCTTAAACAACTTCCTTACTATTCATTACTTAACTAACTTGCTTATCACAACTATTTCTTGCTCATCTCTTCCTTTGCTTGGCCACCAAGATTACCCATGTGATCATGGGGCCCACATGGGTTGCCCCATGGATCTTCTTTACCCATTGGATTTTTAATTTGGGCTTTAATTCAATTAGCTTAACATATGCTTTTGGGCTTGCATTAATCCACTTTGGACTTCACATTAACCAACACTTGGACTTTAACAATAGTTTACGTTGGGCTTAATCACAATCCCAATTAAACTATACTCTTCCTACACAATCATACAAGTACAATTATATATGGCTTAAAGCCTTAGAACGTATTCTCTTCGTATTAATCTCGTATTCTAACTCGTATACTCATTTATCATATACGACATACCATCATTCATACATACTCGTATAATACTTTGTATCATACTCATATTCATTACCTCGTACAATACCTACGTATTATACGATAATTGCTTTAACTAGTTCACGCTTTACTTTTCCTAACGTTCTTGAATTAAGTCCGCATGCGAAAAACTACATTTTCCATACTTGAATTATTATTACATAATCTATCTCACCTCGATATTCTATCATTACTTATTTCTCGGAAGTTCAAAAATAATTCTCGAGCAGAAATCAGTGAATAGTATTTTTCAAAAAATTTCTCGAAAAACTTTTATTTTCATCTTGGAAATTCAAACACTTTAATTCCTTCACGTAGTCAAAATACTACGACATTCCAACGTTTCTAGATTATAGAACGACATTCATCTTACTAACACATAATAATAACAAATAATATAATTTTATTCATTATTTAATTAAATAAAATTATTTTACAATAGATCCGAATTTCTCGGTCGTTACACTGATGGCTAGACAACGATGCCACTTACCCTGCTAGAAAAAGGGGTTTGACTACCCCTCTACGCCTTCATCATAACCTTGCTAGGGTTCATTGGCATCGGCTTCGCGTAACTGGTTCCAAACTCTTATATCAACATAGTTGCCTTCATCGCCTTCTACTATGAGGCCGACGTCCCTCCAACCATCGATTTCTTTATTACTTTATTCCAACTGAACAAATCCTAAGAATCTATTTTCAAAACTCTTGGAAGACAACCACCAAAACCCACCCAAAAAATCGAGAAGCGTTCCATCATGAATACCCCTTCCAGCAATAAAGGATAACACAAGGATTGGTTCTTTGTCAAAGGACCAAACACCCACAAAATTTAGACTGGGCTTCCTATGTTTGCCCTAACATCAACATCAGTGAAACCCCTCCCCAGCGAATCCTCGAGTTAGTGAAATTGATTGAGAAATTGTCGATGAAAGAATGGCACTTCAACCTTCTCACTAAAGATGCCTGGCTTTTCGATCATAAACGTAAGCTCTGAAACCCTTCTTTTCATTTTAAATTTATCAATTGCCAAAAAATTTAACCTATCCTTGGAGTACAGTGTCTCTAATTAAGTTGACCATAGCTGAGAGGAAAGACCTTGAAGAATTTCTTGCCAAAGAGAACCCACAACCAACCAACAGCCCCCCAATCACCAAAACCACACCATTGGAGGTTCTAATCGAAGAGGCAATTTCTTCCCAAACCAAGTCAAAACACAGTAAAAAGGTACCGAAGACAAAAGCAATCCCCAATCCCACTTTCAAAGAATGCCTCTTAGATATGCCCCAATCCGAACGGGAAAAAATTCTTCGGATTAAGAAAAGACGTACTAAAATCATTCCCCTTACTCGCGATGCCCTTAAAGTCCCTTCATCCGAAGCTCCTAACACCCAAACCGATAACCTTCCCACTACCAAAACCAATCCAATCAGTACGTCTAAACTAACCCCCAACCAAAACCTAAAGCGAAAAAAACCCAAAGACCACTCCTCCGAACCTCCCCACAAGAAAGCCAACACAACAACTTCTCCCGCACATTATCCTCAACGTGTTTTATTACCACCCAAATAGCCTTCTCCTATTCGAACCCAAAAGACTGCATCTTCATCAACCCTTTGGCCAGAAGATCCCGATGAATATCCACTCGAACGATTCGACCAATTTGTCTTTCCAACTGACGAGCCCAGATTCAAAGACATCTCCACTACTGATCTCGTTGTCACTGGAATCATGCATCAAGGCCGAGTGAGCTCATTCGCACCCATCCTTTTCCTGCAACCTTCATCCAATTTTACTTCTAATTTCATATTATTTATTTTAGGCCGATGTCGCCTGGGGTCGCATCCTGCAACGATGTAAAGAACTCGAAGCCGAAGAAAACCAAATTAAAAGGAACATCGAGCTATTAAAGGCCACTCTGGAAAAAGAAAGAGGTCTCCACGGCAACACTGCCTTCTACTGCGAAAACCTCAAAGCCGATATTGCCAAACTGAAGCAAGAAGCCATAGAATCAGAAGCTCACCAAAAAGCTGTCTTCGCCAACTATGAAGCAGTTCAAAAGGAAAACGAAGAATTGAAACATGATATCCAAATCCTTCGATGCCAAAATAAAGATCTGACGAAAAGGGAGGAGAAAACCCATCAACAGTGCATCACTCTAGATAAAAAATTCACAGAATACAATGCACTGGGCCCTCCCCTAACTAAAGAACTACGAAACCAGATCCAACAAGACTACCGAAAATTCGAGGGGCTCTCGACTGAAATAATATGAATGTACGCTGAGGGATACTGTAATAGCCGCAAATTTTATAAATAATATTAATAGTAGAAATAAAAAGGTTTATATATTTATTTGAATATAAATATATTTTTATGGCATGAAATGTGATAATTCAATTAAATTGAATTATGTATGTGATAATTAAGATATGTGGTGGAAATAATAATGAGCTTAATTAAGCTTGTGTGATGTCTAGTTTGTCGTAAAGATGGAATAAATGATTGTTTAATCTAAATTAATGAATAAATAATGTGATGGACTATTATTATTATTATTATTATTATTATTATTATTATTATTATTATTATTATTATTTAAATATTTAATTATTATGTGTAAATTATATGTGTTGTACCGATAAATAAAATTGCACCATTTATGAAATATAAAATATGATATTAAGGATAATGTTATAATGAGAATAATTATCATATAAGACTACATTATAATAAGATTAAGTTGTGTGAATTACTAAGTTAGTGAATATGAGCCTTGTGTGGCATAATGTTTCATGGAGAATAAATAAAATGTGTATTTTTGATTTATGGAAGAAAATAAATTTTAAGGAAATAAATTCTTGATATTAATTATTATTATGTTATTTGGGTATAATTAGAATAATAAGTTTTATGGAAAATAATGGGTTGTTAGTACCCAACTAAAATATATTCTAGCCCAATTCAAATATTATTAGGACTAACCCAATGTACATAGATTATATGTATTTGAATATGTGCCCTAACTAAACTTAGGTAATAACAATAAGTCATTTAATTTGCCTTGTAAGCCTAAAAGGAAATTAAAAATAAGGCAGTAAACAAACCTTGTCCCAAAATCATTGTCTCATTTCTTTCATCACCCGTTTATAGGCCATTGGCATATTCCTTGTTGCTGATCAACCAAAAAGGCTAGACTTCACGGTGATGATGGCTAAGGGTGTGGGTTTGAGGGGGTGGTTGAGAGCTTTTCACCAACTTCTTGTTACCGAATGAGTCCATCTATCTTCTCTTGGTTTAATTTATTGTGCAAAATCCATCAATTCGGTAATAGATTCTCTATAAATGGGAGCTTCCATTTACAATTCAAGGTTGCTAACTTGCTAAGAATTAGTTTTGATATAGAGAGAAAGGCAGTGAGGTTGAGAGATAAAAAATTATTAGGAGAACTATTGCAAATTGGTATTACAGTAAGAAGAAGGAGCATTCTATTAATTAAGGAAAATCATCAAAGGCATTTAACTTTCAATCTTTATGTTTCTGGAAGTATTAAATCAGTATATAATGGTGAAAGCATGATGATTATGTGATTATAATGTAGGAATGTATAATTTTGAGAGTTTGATGAATTCTTAGAGATTTCATGAATTACTTGTTAATCGAATTGGAAATTGATGTCATAATGTTATATAAGTTTTATGTATGTTATGGAATCAATATGGGTAGTTTAAGCATGTTAGGTTGAAATTATATATGTTGTATTGTCTGAATTCTACAGAAGTAGAGTCATGTCTGGGTCTGTGCTAAAGTGGCACGACCACGCCACTTCCCAGGCCAAATCCAGCGCGGCCGCTTCGGCTGCCAGTCTTTGAAAGTGATTTCTATTATGATGAGCATGTTAGTTTAGCTTAGTTATGCATGAAAATAGGTGTAACATATAGTCTAAAGCTCCTTTGCATAACATGAGTTTCTTTAGTTGCTTTAGTTTCTTTAGTATACATTTTCTAAAGAAAACCTAGAGTTTTGAAAATTAACCTTGACGAACCTTGAGTCGTTTAAGTTTTGATCTTTTTAGCATGTATATATGGCTTAGTTATGCATATAAATGGGTGTGGAATATGATTCAAAGTTGCTTTGCATATGTTAGGTTGCTTTATTTTGGTGTAATATGGATTTTAAGAGAAAACTTAAATTTTTGAAAACTAAAATGCACAAGCCTTATTTTAGTGAGATTCTGAACTTATAAGATTGCATGTTAGGACACTTTATGCCACTACACGGGACTGATATGTTTACATATTGAGTTACGCATGGCATAAGCTATTCAAGTATGGTTTAAAAATGAGTTTTCAAGGGTAAAGCTATGTTAACTTGGAATTTATGATTTGAATAATTTTGAGCATGTGTGTTAAAGATTTATTAGCCTCATTATGTGGTGTAATGGTTTTCATGGTTAGCCTTTGTGAAATAAACTTATCTAGCCTTATTAAATAGAAATTTTCCAAATAACACCATAATGTGTGAAAGTAATCTTAAATTGAACATAAGAGACATCAAAACTAGTCCAAGAGCTCTTAACATATGTGTATGATATGAATCAGTGTCCATGTATCCTAGAAAGTAGGATGGAATCAAGTAAACTCAAATTCAATTATGGTTTTGACAAGGAGCAGTGCGGCTGCGCCACTCCTAAGTCATAGTGTAGCGCGGATGCGCCACATGCCAGTGCAATCTAACTTTTTAAACTTTGGTCTAAACCTTATAACATGTGTGTAGACACTTAAAATTTTGTGTTCCTATTACAAACCCTGCAGGAGGGCATAATCATCTTTAAGAGATAACCCTAGAAGTCATATCAGTATTCAACCTTGGAGATAACCCCAGGAAATCCAGTTCTAATCTCAGAGATAACCCTGAGAGATTCAGTCCAAGTTCCGGAGATAACCCCAAAAAAGTCAGTTTCAACCCCAGAGATAACCCCGGGATACTCAGTTTAACCCTGGAAATAACTCCGGGAGGTCAAGCCAACCTCAGAGATAACCCTGAGGACATTCAGCATACATAACAGCCCAATCTCGGAGATAACCCTGAGAAACGACTGCTAAATTTGCGCCAAAGCCGGAGATAACCCCGATGGGGAAAAAATCATCATTTTGCCACCTCAACATCACACCAAAGTCATCTCAACACAATTAAATTCAAACTGCGTATCAAGGTGTCCCACAAGAACCATGGCTCAAATCCCGAGCGACAACTTCACAAGACAGCACAACTGATAGACTTTAAAGACTTGGAGATCTGGTTATGGACCCATCTTCTCGGCTTCGTACAACCTCTAATCCGATGTCATTGTGCAGCTTTCGACAACAACATTCTGAAAAGGTACATCACTCCTTTATCGGATGCCTGGATTGAAAGTTATGAAGGTTCGAGCGGACAACGTGTAGTCCAAGTGCACGTACTTCGAGACGACGAGACTCACATGGCCCGAGGCAGCCCAGGCAGTCGCAGGTAGACCTGCGGCCATCTGGTCTTTAAATATGGGCTCTTGGCAGCTCATTTTAAAAAAAGAAGAAACGAGAGAAAACTCAGTCCATTTCAATCTGTAGCCCCTGCTAGAGTCCTCTAAACTAAGTGATTCTTCTTTCTAAACACTTGTAAGGTCGTGTTTTGTAACATACTGAAGTTTAACCGGTGAAAACCGAGTTTTTAGGCATCAAAAGCTATCTAAAGTCTTCTTGGCAGCCCACTGTAAGATATTTCAGATTTTTAAGCTTTCTACTACTTTTATATCTTTATATATACTAACGTTGATAGTCTTTTTGAGTGGGTATTCCCGGATCATCGATTCATGGCTTTTTATAGCTTATATATATATATATATATATATATATATATATATATATATATATATCATCGAAATCGAACTTGATTGAGCACGATAGAATATTCAGAGGCGTTCTATCACGATATATATATATATATATATATATATATATATTTCAAAGTCCTGCCCAGAGTTTAATTCGTGGCAGTTGATCGTCCATATATATATATATACATTAATATATATTTATTGCTTTTATACAAATATCTGCTTTAACTACTTTTGTGACAACCCGAAAAGTTTCTAAAATCTTGAATGATTAGAATAAAGGTTAAAGAATAAAACCTAGATGAGAATTTGAGAATTTATTTAAAATTTTCAAGAAAAACCTATATGGTTTGATATTCGAATGAGAATAGAGAAAATATGGGTTACAAAATTCCAAAACCCTAAAAATGAATTAATATGTACTTGAAGGAATATCAAGAATAAGGTATTACGATACCTGTAAATTCGATGTGAACTGAATAGTCTAAGAAATGTTATATAAGTACATATGGAAATTTTATTATTGGAAATAAGATTTCACATGAAGAGATGCTATGAGGTTAAACGAAGATGAGTATATGTATAGAAATATATATATACTTAGTAATGTGCTATATATATTTAAGCAAGAATAATGATGAATTAAGTTAATGATATAATGATCAAGATTAAAACTATGTTAGTAATTAACATAGCTTGAGTGTTGGCCTTGATTGGCAAATAAGAATTTGAATAAGTATAAAGTCGTTAGTTAATACGATTAGTAATGAGAATGGAGTAATTTAAAACTCAAAATTTGAGTTAGAGATAGAATTTTGAAGCATGGATTTGCTCGATTTTGCGTCCAAAAGCGTCGAGTTTAGTCGAATGGACAATAAGCACAAAATGTGTAAAGATTGACTTTTGGTCAAAGTCAACGATTAACTTTTATGGAGAAAAGTCAAAATTAATGTGAGAAGTGAAATATGTTATGATTATGTGAATTATGGATATGAGTAAATAAATATACATTATATAATGTGAATACATTTATTTTGTATATAAGGGTGGAGTAAGAATTAAGTTATGTAACCTAATATATATATTAGGTGTGGTGATTAAATAACTTTGAGAGGTTATAATATGGGAGAATATTAGTATATAAATGTATATATCACGACATTAAGAGATTTATTTTATATATCTCCAATAATTAATTTTATAACCAAGTATAATTTGGTTTATGAAATTAAAAGGGCATGAGTAAGGAATTTATTTTCTAGAGTGAGAGATGTAAACCCTAATTTAAAGATAAGGGTAGAATGGAATAGAATTAAAAATAATGGACTATAATAAGGTTATAGCCCAATTAATTTGAATAGAGTCCAAGAGGAGTAGATTTAATGGACTAATGATGTTATATCATCTAAATAAGCCCAATTAATTAATTAAGCATGAGACTTGTAGATAAAGTGATTAAGGGCAATTAATTATTTAATCTAGCCCAATATATTATGTATGGGACAAGTATTATAATGACCCAATTAAATTTTGGGGGAAGCCCAAGTTAGTTTTTGTTAGTAGGTAACACAAGTAAAATGGCTAGCTCAATGGGATTAATTAATGGCCCAAACTAAGCCTACTTGTGGGAGAATAGTAATAATATTAAAATTATATTAAGTTAAGAGATATATTTTATTATCTCAAGATTTTAATTTTATAACTTAATTAAAATATGCTTAATTGGGTTATAAAATTTATTGTAGTAGAGTGATGATTTAAATTCTAATTATTTGGAATGATACTCTAATTAAATATTTAGATTGGATATCCTAATTAAATATTTAGGGTTGGGTAAGATAGAAAAGAATTTGACTATGTTAATTTACATGGCCCAAAAAGAATTAAATTTTAAGTTCAATATATTATTTATTGATAGCCCAAAAGATGGAAATGGTGGCCCAAATTTAAGCCCAATTAAGGAGGGACATATTGGACATTTGGTATGCTAAATAAGAAAAAAAAAAGAATCAATTATTGATATGGAAATGTCCATTTTACCCTTTTGTCCCATTTTGGTGAATAATTGCTAAAGAATCCTATGTTCAATAATTGGCAACTTGATGGGGCAATAATCCAAGCAATATTAGCCCCTCATATCAACCAAACCATTTGCATCAATTATTTTCAAGAATTAAAGAGAGAAAGTTCATCCATGGAAGAAGGAAGAAGAAGAAGAAGAAGAAGGAAGGCTTAAGAAAAAGGTATGAAAATTTCCTAAATTCAAAACTCTTGTTAGTTTAAAAGTGTTTTGATATGGTGTTTTAGATCAAGTGTTGAACTTATGATTTTGATCCATATGAGGAAGATCTACATGATATATGATATTTTATGGTTAGATCTTGCCATTTTTATGGTTGATAGGCTTGAACAAAGAAGAATAACCAAAACAGTTTTTTTTTTTTTGTTTTAAATGAGTTAGTGGACTGCTGCCCTAAAACAGAAAATTTCGGATTTGTTAGAGTGCTCTAAAAATTCTGGACTTGTGATATGTTATAGTACACTCAATAAGCTTTCCATAGACTCCGAAACGGACTAAATCCGACATCGGAGGAGGGAGTTATGGGATTTCTCCCAAACTACACAAAGTTAAGAAAACTGTGAAAAGGACAGTTTTGGAACAGTCACTTCCGGGCTAAATTCCGGGAGCTAAACATATCAAATATGGATTGTGATATATGAAAACTATAGTTCGGAAAGATACTGAATCCAACAAAATTGACGGATCATTAATCGGAGTTACAGATTTCGTTTTATTTAAGTTTTGGTGAAGGACTCCAAAACTGCCAAAGTGCAAAAAGTTTCTGGCCAAAATTTTCCGAGGGCTGTTTTGGACATTTAGTTAATGAGAAAAATTACAGGCTTTTGGGAAATGAAAATATATGGTAATATGTAGCTCGTGTCCAAAAATGAGCTAATTCCGGCTTAAAACGACCAAGTTATGACCATTTCAATTTTTGTGATTTTCCGACGAAAATCGCTATAACCGGAGTTCTACAACTCCGATTGCCACGAAATTTAAAATGGAGCATCACGTTAACATATATAAGGTTATGTCAAAAGATGGGCATCTCTGGAGTTAAGCACGAGGTAGCTAATTTTCTTAAGTCACGCACTAATTATGATTTTTGAAAAATAGTAAAAGAAATTGAAAAATTACGGAAAAATATTTTTTATGTATGAAATACATGTATATATGTTTGACCAAAGGATAAAAAAATAATAAGTTGATTTGGTATTTTTCGTGAAAAAGAATAGTGATTTCGGGATACTGAAATAAAATCCGTCTTACTGAAATGGTATTTCGGTTTACTAAGATGTTATCTAATTTACTAGGATAACATATAAAAAATGAATAACTTATAAGTATAAGTTATGATGTGATTAAAAGAATATCAAAGTATAATAATAATATTAAGACTTAAAACTAATGTCTAATACTTAACTATATGTTATGACTAGCAAGAAAGATCTATTATAGGTTTTATATCTTTGTATAGGCGATAGGAGTATGTGGAAATATGTTTAAGTTATTTTATAACAATGATGATATTATTCTAATATTGGAGATCTATATTATTAATATTAGGTCTTGGGAGAAGCGTATTATATTGCGTTACGGTAATCAACGGTTCAGGCAAGTTTTTTCAAGTTCTTTTTACTTAAACTCTTTTAAGAGTGGTTTCAGATAGATATGCTTATGAATTGTACTCTGTACATCTTGTATGTATAAGTCGGGTATGAAAGGCTGATCACCTTCATTACCAGTTGGTCCGAGATATTGTTATTCTGTTAAATACTTGTTCAGTCAAAACTTTGTTCATGCTAATTCACAAATACATTGTGAAGGATAGTCAGCTTATTATTCAAACTCTTTCCATCATGATATATCTTTGCATTGTTTTTAAACTTGCTGGGCAACTTTCATGCTCACCCTTGCTATATCATGATAAAACATTGCGATAAAAGCGAATCTGACGATTCTGAGAAAAGGAAAATGCCAAGTTCGAACAGGGGATAGAATGTCTGACTAATTTGTAAAAGTATGGTTGAAGAATAGTATTGTTATGTGTTAGATAGTTTATGAATTGTGTATAAGTTAAGGTTACTCGATTTTGGGAATAGTGTGTAAAGTTTAATGTATAAATAATTTATGTTTATATCTAAAGTAAAAGTTATAGAAATTAGCGAACCAAATCCATGGCGATTTGGGGCGGATTAGGGCCTTCTGATTGGTATCAAAGTCATGAGGTTATAAACCTTAGGTAGGTGTACCTTAGGCTATAACCACAAAGATGATAAGTAATAAACTCGAATAGAGTTTAAGCGATAAGAGATGAGTTTATGGAAATTCATCATTAAGTAAAGAGAAAGATAAAGAAGATTCAAAGAAGAATCTTAAAGAGCTATAAGGATAAGAATGCAGGTTACGACTCCGATAATAGAGATGAAAAGTGATACTAAATAGAGCGATGTCTATAAGAGGAAAAGTGCTAATAAAATCATAATATAATATGATTAAAGAGAAGAATAAGAAGATCGTAAAATAAAAGCGATACGTAAGCATAAGGAGAAATGATTTCAAAATAAGATCACAACGTGATCAGATTAAATCATTGAATAACATATGATATGTTAAGTGATTGGCATAATATAGCTTGATGCTATAAAGAGAAGGTACTATGAAAGGGTACAATGTAAACTCAGAAATGAGTGGAAAATGTTAAGATACTGATTAAAGAAAATTCATTATTAAGAAAAGAAAGTTAAGATTATATGGGTTTTCAATTGAGGACTCATATCGATTAGAAATGAGTTGTATGATTCCTTGTATGGGCGGGGAATTTGTACTTGGTTTTAGAATCACTTAGCTTCCTGGTCGATATAGTGGTTAGGTTGACCAATTCTTTGTATGGGCGGGAATTGTCCGCTTAGCTTCTATATTGATTAGTGGTAGAGTTTGGTTTGACAACCACTTAGCTTCTTACATTGATAATCATTGGAACCTAATGTCGCGCTATTTGATATATGCATGTTGTTGAGAAGGTGATTCTTTTCTTATGTGTATAACGAATAGGTAAAGAATATAAGGTTAATTACGAGTTCTTAAAACTCATACTTATGGTAAGTTCATGACTCATAATCATATGGTATGTTTTGAACCCCTCGTGAATGGGCGCCTTATGGTCCGACTAGGATAAGTTCTTAAACTCATATGATTGTGGCAAGTTCTGAACTCATAATGTGTGGTAAGTTTGATGAACTGGGGTATAGCAAAGTGGTGAATGGAGCATTGAGGATTATAAGAATAGATAGATCTATTAAGTAATGGATCGATGAAAAAGTGAAGTTGATGATGGAAGCATAGGTATTTCAAATCTTCTAGCTATGCTAGACTTCAAAGTTTTGACATCAAGCTAAATCACGCACTATGTGCTTTTGAAAAATAAATTTTATTCTCAACTCCACAGGTGATTATTGTGTATGCGTGGACTTGACCCATCGACACCTCGTTACTGTTGAGATGATAAAAGCGATTTGCAAAGATTTTTGAAACGATTTAAAATACGATCTATGCTACTTATTTCTGGCTGAGACGCGAATGATTTGAAGTATCAAAAGTTGTTTTTATTTATCACTTATGTACCATGCAACTTTGATGCGAGATGATAAAAAAAATGATGGAGTCATCAATGCAATGATATTACTTAGTGTTGGATGTGATCTCGGGATCGTCAACCCACTATGGTATGATGTAGTATGATAAAATCACCAAATGACGGAATCCTCAACGGACTGTAAATACAGTGCGGCATCATGACGTCATTCTCAAAAAATGTTTTCAAAATTTTAATTTGCCAACGGGGTTTGGCTATACTTAAATAATTCTATTGAACTGAATTATCGATATGAGTCTATGCTATTCGATTCAGCTAGACTAATGTTTATGAAAACTCTAAGTGTTCATTGAAAAAAATTTCCCGAACCAAATTGTTTTGGTGCGAAATCCTATACTAAGTCTGAGGTGAACAACCCTGAAAATGGGGATATACTAATTGGATAGAATATTCCAATTTAAGGACGCATATAGTCGTTAGGATTACTAAGGTACAATAGTGATCATCTAAAGTACGAATCGGTGGTTTACCTTCTTCGTGATTGTAAACATACCTATTAAAGAAATGTTTAAGAGGTAGAGTACCTTTCTTTCTTAATTGAAAGAGGTAGCAGGTAGAAATATCCCTAAACCTCGGAGTTCAAAGTTCATAATTTTTATGATCCCTCAGACAGATATGAAAAGTTTTTTTTAACTCTTCAGAGTAATGTTGTGGTAGAATGTGATGATGGATATGAAATAGTGTAAACTCGTTGCGTACGAGTAGAATCTGAGATGATTAAATAAAGGTTATTATGACAACCTAGTTTTGAAGAATGTTTAGAAGATGTAAACTCCTAGTGAGTAGTTCTGGTGAAATGTGATGATAGAAAGAGAAATCCTCAAAGGAGGAAATTGTAAAGGTTAAGTTGAAAACCTAGTTATGAATAAGAGAATAAGCAGAGATTAGTATGCTTTAATTTCGAGGACGAAATTCTTAGAAGAAGGGGTGAATGTGACAACCCGAAAAGTTTCTAAAATCTTGAATGATTAGAATAAAGGTTAAAGAATAAAACCTAGATGAGAATTTGAGAATTTATTTAAAATTTTCAAGAAAAACCTATATGGTTTGATATTTGAATGAGAATAGAGAAAATATGGGTTTAAAATTCCAAAACCCTAAAATGAATTAATATGTACTTGAAGGAATATCAAGAATAAGGTATTACGATACTGTAAATTGATGTGAAAAAATAGTCTAAGAAATGTTATATAAGTACATATGGAAATTTTATTATTGGAAATAAGATTTCACATGAAGAGATGCTATGAGGTTAAACGAAGATGAGTATATGTATAGAAATATATATATATACTTAGTAATGTGCTATATATATTTAAGCAAGAAGAATGATGAATTAAGTTAATGATATAATGATCAAGATTAAAACTATGTTAGTAATTAACATAGCTTGAGTGTTAGCCTTGATTGGCAAATAAGAATTTGAATAAGTATAAAATCGTTAGTTAATACGATTAGTAATGAGAATGGAGTAATTTAAAACTCAAAATTTGAGTTAGAGATAGAATTTTGAAGCATGGATTTGCTCGATTGCGTCCAAAACGTCGAGTTTAGTCAGAATGGACAGTAAGCACAAAATGTGTAAAGATTGACTTTTGGTCAAAGTCAACAGTTAACTTTTATGGAGAAAAGTCAAAATTAATGTGAGAAGTGAAATATGTTATGATTATGTGAATTATGGATATGAGTAAATAAATATACATTATATAATGTGAATACATTTATTTTGTATATAAGGGTGGAGTAAGAATTAAGTTATGTAACCTAATATATATATTAGGTGTGGTGATTAAATAACCTGAGAGGTTATAATATGGGAGAATATTAGTATATAAATGTATATATACTGACATTAAGAGATTTATTTTATATATCTCCAATAATTAATTTTATAACCAAGTATAATTTGGTTTATGAAATTAAAAGGGCATGAGTAAAGAATTTATTTTCTAGAGTGAGAGATGTAAACCCTAATTTAAAGATAAGGGTAGAATGGAATAGAATTAAAAATAATGGACTATAATAAGGTTATAGCCCAATTAATTTGAATAGAGTCCAAGAGGAGTAGATTTAATGGACTAATGATGTTATATCATCTAAATAAGCCCAATTAATTAATTAAGCATGGGACTTGTAGATAAAGTGATTAAGGGCAATTAATTATTTAATCTAGCCCAATATATTATGTATGGGACAAGTATTATAATGACCCAATTAAATTTTGGGTGGAAGCCCAAGTTAGTTTTTGTTAGTAGGTAACACAAGTAAAATGGCTAGCTCAATGGGATTAATTAATGGCCCAAACTAAGCCTACTTGTGGGAGAATAGTAATAATATTAAAATTATATTAAGTTAAGAGATATATTTTATTATCTCAAGATTTTAATTTTATAACTTAATTAAAATATGCTTAATTGGGTTATAAAATTTATTGTAGTAGAGTGATGATTTAAATTCTAATTATTTGGAATGATACTCTAATTAAATATTTAGATTGGATATCCTAATTAAATATTTAGGGTTGGGTAAGATAGAAAAGAATTTGACTATGTTAATTTACATGGCCCAAAAATTAAATTTTAAGTCAATATATTATTTATTGATAGCCCAAAAGATGGAAATGGTGGCCCAAATTTAAGCCCAATTAAGGAGGGACATATTGGACATTTGGTATGCTAAATAAGAAAAAAAAAAAAAAAATCAATTATTGATATGGAAATGTCCATTTTACCCTTTTGTCCCATTTTGGTGAATAATTGCTAAAGAATCCTATGTTCAATAATTGGCAACTTGATGGGGCAATAATCCAAGCAATATTAGCCCTCATATCAACCAAACCATTTGCATCAATTATTTTCAAGAATTAAAGAGAGAAAAGTTCATCCATGGAAGAAGGAAGAAGAAGAAGAAGAAGAAGAAGAAGGAAGGCTTAAGAAAAAAAGGTATGAAAATTTCCTAAATTCAAAACTCTTGTTAGTTTAAAAGTGTTTTGATATGGTGTTTTAGATCAAGTGTTGAACTTATGATTTTGATCCATATGAGGAAGATCTACATGATATATGATATTTTATGGTTAGATCTTGCCATTTTTAGGGTTGATAGGCTTGAACAAAGAAGAATAACCAAAACAGTTTTTTTTTTTTTTAAATGAGTTAGTGGACTGCTGCCCTAAAACAGAAAATTTCGGATTTGTTAGAGTGCTCTAAAAATTCTGGACTTGTGATATGTTATAGTACACTCAATAAGCTTTCCATAGACTCAAAAGCGGACTAAATCCGACATCGGAGGAGGGAGTTATGGGATTTCTCCCAAACTACACAAAGTTAAGAAAACTGTGAAAAGGACAGTTTTGGAACAGTCACTTCCGGCTAAATTCCGGGATCTAAACATATCCAAATATGGATTGTGATATATGAAAACTTTAGTTCGGAAAGATACGAATCAAACAAAATTGACGGATCATTAATCGGAGTTACAGATTTCGTTTTATTTAAGTTTTGGTGAAGGACTCCAAAACTGCCAAAGTGCAAAAGTTTCTGGCCAAAATTTTCCGAGGGCTGTTTTGGACATTTAGTTAATGAGAAAAAATTACAGGCTTTTGGGAAATGAAAATATATGGTAATATGTAGCTCGTGTCCAAAAATGAGCTAATTCCGGCTTAAAACGACCAAGTTATGACCATTTCAATTTTGTGATTTTCCGAAATGAAATCGCTATAACCGAGTTCTACAACTCCGATTGCTACGAAATTTAAAATGGAGCATCACGTTAACATATATAAGGTTATGTCAAAAGATGGGCATCTCTGGAGTTAAGCACGAGGTAGCTAATTTTCTTAAGTCACGCACTAATTATGATTTTTGAAAAATAGTAAAAGAAATTGAAAAATTACGGAAAAATATTTTTATGTATGAAATACATGTATATATGTTTGACCAAAGGATAAAAAAATAATAAGTTGATTTTGTATTTTTTTTGTGAAAAAGAATAGTGATTTCGGGATACTGAAATAAAATCCGTCTTACTGAAATGGTATTTCGGTTTACTAAGATGTTATCTAATTTACTAGGATAACATATAAAAATGAATAACTTATAAGTATAAGTTATGATGTGATTAAAAGAATATCAAAGTATAATAATAATATTAAGACTTAAAACTAATGTCTAATACTTAACTATATGTTATGACTAACCGAAAGATCTATTATAGGTTTTATATGCTGTATAGACTGATAGGAGTATGTGGAAATATGTTTAAGTTATTTTATAACAATGATGATATTATTCTAATATTGGAGATCTATATTATTAATATTAGGTCTTCAGGAGAAGCGTATTATATTGCGTTACGGTAATCAACGGTTCAGGCAAGTTTTTCAAGTTCTTTTTACTTAAACTCTTTTAAGAGTGGTTTCAGATAGATATGCTTATGAATTGTACTCTGTACATCTTGTATGTATAAGTCGGGTATGAAAGGCTGATCACCTTCATTACCAGTTGGTCCGATATATTGTTATTCTGTTAAATACTTGTTCATTGAAACTTTGTTCATGCTAATTCACAAATACATTGTGAAGGATAGTCACTTATTATTCAAACTCTTTCCATCATGATATATCTTTGCATTGTTTTTAAACTTGTTTGGGCAACTTTCATGCTCACCCTTGCTATATCATGATAAAACATTGCGAGATAAAGACGAATACGGCGATTCTGAGGAAAAGGAAAATGCCAAGTTCAAACTTTGGGATAGAATGTCTGACTAATTTGTAAAAGTATGGTTGAAGAATAGTATTGTTATGTGTTAGATAGTTTATGAATTGTGTATAAGTTAAGGTTACTCGATTTTGGGAATAATGTGTAAAGTTTAATGTATAAATAATTTATGTTTATATCTAAAGTAAAAGTTATAGAAATTAGCGAAACCGAATCATGCGGCGATTTGGGGCTTGGATTCGGTTGCTATGTATCTTATTTTCTCGAAGATGCCTCGTATCTAGAAAATAAAAGCAATCAAGCTGAATACACAATAAAATGGAAGTATCAAAGGCCTCAATTACTATTGAGCATAAAGGTTTTAAAAACTTGTTTTCCAAAACTTCATTGCTATATCTTGTTAAAATTGAACTTTTATACAAAAGTCAAACCCTTTGTATATAGGTGTAAACGAGACATAACACTACTTCCAGATAACTGCACATAGGCCCAACTCACACACACACATATGCAGATAAAAGTTAAATGAAAAGTGGCGATAACCGTGTTTTTACGGAAGTTGGGGGGTGCCTAATACCTTCCCTCCGCTTAATCAAGGCCCCAAACCCTAACAAATCTCTATTTCCAAGAACAGTTAAGCAATGTCCAATCATTGGGTCTTTGTGCAAACCTTTTATCGGTTGAGTTGGTGCAACCATTTAAAATTACCAACTAGTGACTCTAAAAGTCAAATCATCGACATATACATGTCGAACCTTTTCAAACTTGTTTTTTCAAACAAAACTCACCTAAAATGAGAACACTAAAAGACAAGCTTAGAAAGGGAAAAATAAAAATCCCGACGTCGACAGGTGGCGACTCTGCTAGGGATTCCAATAAGAGGGCTTAAGCCGCTATTCAAGCTTTTCAAAAACTTTTTATCTGCTTATGTGTGAATACTGCATTTACATTGAATAATGTATACTAATGCTTTATTTACTGCACTTTAGTGCTTCACACCATATCTGTTAGAGTTTATGCCCTAGAGGCCAATTATTTGATATAATTGCTTAACATTTTGATATTATATTTGATTGAATAAATGAATGATTTTATTATGGTTTTATTTACTGCGTTATATAAATGTTAACATAATAAAATTCCTTAGAATAGTGATACAAATTATATAGTTTCAAGTATGTGACTTGAACATGAGATTATATAATTACAATTAGTATCATTGCTCTTAAATGTCCCTAGTTGAGTATTATTGTTGATGGGATAACAATGATGCATTGAGACTAGTATGTGGATTGACTGATGACCAAATCTCATTGGTCATAAATATATGAGATATTAAGTCAATGCATAGGTACATGTTAGAGAACGATATACTGGACAGACCCACCATGAGAATTCTACGTGGAACAGTATGTAAAGTGTCATTAGCGATTCTCATAGTGACAATGGTGTAATGGTCCTTCGACCTAAAATCACTATATTACTACACGGGAATTTATGTACTTTGATATCATCAAATGTCACCTTTAATAGGGTGGACTATAAAGATGATTATTGGGTACATCATGAATCGTGTGAGAAATATGAGTGATCTAGATGTAATTTAACCCTCCTATATATTAGGGGTGATATCCATAGGCCTCTTGATTGAGTAGGACTATGAAATGCATGACCATGCTCAAATAGTGATTTGTTTCATATAGTCTACTCATTGATCAAGAAAACACAGATTAAATTATAAAGAGTATGACACATTCCATGACTCGAGTTTAATCTAGGATGTCAAGGTTAAAAGGATTAAATTGCATTGAAACATTGGTCACGAAAAGGTTGCATCGAATCATCGATCTTATTATTACTTGGGTAGCAGTGATGCATTACTAGATGCCGCTCACTGTTTATAATTTTATAATATGATTTTAAAATTATTGACAACGTAATAATAACCTATTGGGTCACACACATAGAACGTAATTAAAAGGGAATTAATTTAAATTGTAAATATTTAAATATGTCAATATGATTGATAGTATTTAAATTACGAATTTAAATCAATACAATAATTTATATATAGGTATATTAATTAAGTAAGACTTAATTAAGATATATATATATATATATATATATATATATATATATATATATATATATATATATATATAAATGCGGATTTTATTAAATTAGGTTTTGAATAATTCCTTTTAATCGCTATATATATGATATGCAAAGTGACTATTTAGGTATTATTCATTAACCAAAACCCTAGCTCTTCTTAGAGAGACTAGAGAAAGCAGCTTCAAATCCTCATCCTTGGTGGCTAGTACCGCAGTTCCTTTTACTGCAAATCGTACGAAGGTTCACGAGGCGTTCGTGTGGATACCGTAGAGGCGCGATTCGTTTGGATTGCATTGGAGATTCGAGCGCATCAATTTTATTTTCATAATCGATATAATTTCTAACCACTAAGTTAATTGATTTCCGCATGGATCCTGTTTTAGGGTTTCGGAATTGCCTTTAAATTGGTTTATTTCCGCTGCGTTTTTGTGTCAAAACCCTTCAATATCTGCCTATGAAATTAGTGCTCTGCACATGTCATCATTTCCATACGGTGAGACGCGATGTATGTGAATGTATGTTGTGTGATTCCTCCACCAGAAGGCTAACCCGTCAGTGTTTGATTACTGGACTCAAGGGAGACTAATTTCGCGAGGCTCAGGAAAGGCACCAGTCAGATTTGCTCCATATAGTAAATTGCGATGATCTGGGGACCTTCATGCTGAAAAGCTGCGAGAGTAGCCTAAGATAGGTCTGCTTCTGATAAACCAAATACGAAGGGAAGTCTCTTCATACCTTCCCCTTTTAATTACCTATAATTTCAATTACTTGTAATTTCAATTCCATGTCAATCTCAATGTAATGGAAAATATAAAGGAGTATGTAAATATGCATTCCTTTTTCATATCATGACCTGTCTTGCTATCTTGTCATCAAAACGACTGACATCCATTTTGCAGGAGAACATTAAAACACTCCTAAAAAATGGACATATTTCATAGTACGTAACATTTCCACGTTTTCCCAGACTAAACTACATAGTCTTTATGTAGGGAAACGATTGGTCCCGTTACCCGTTCAAAGTCCAAAAAGGCATTAAGCCCACCGACAGACATGGCTACAAGTGCCCAGCTTGATCCTACTCCTACCTCTCATGAGGAGTTCGAAGGATTAAGGAATCAAATAAAAGAGTTGGCTGTTCTCCTGAAAGAACTAAAAAAAACAACGCAGGGTCCATAAATACCCATCCAAACAGAATCCTCTGCACAGAGAGGAATCCAGGGTCCGGATAGAGAAGTCCCAATACCTGAGTCTTAGAATGAGAAGTCCAACAAAACCCATGAAATCATCCATCTTAAAGAAGGTAAAGACACCGGTGATATTCGGAAGAAGGTTTTACAAATGGAAGAGGCCATTCGGTCCATCGAAGGGATTGGAAGGCACGAAAGTGTTTACTATTCAGACCTTTGCATCTTCCCTGGGGTTCATTATTCGGAGAAATTTAAGGCTCCTGATTTTGAGAAATATGATGGATTGGGAGATCCCTACACCCACTTAAAAGTGTTCATTGGAGAGCTCGGATCCTACGTCTAGAATGAAAAGCTAAGAATGCAGCTATTTTAGAAAAGTCTAACTGGAGAAGCCAGAGCATGGTATACCAGATTGGATAACTCCAAAATCCACAACTGGGAGGAGTTAGCCCATGATTTCCTCAATCAATACAACTTTCAAACTCAGATGGCTCTAGACAGGTATCAGATTACCAAAGTTAAGAAGCAAGTCATTGAGTCATTCAGAGAGTGTGCCCAAAGATGGAGGTGTCTGGCTGCTCAAGTAATACCATATATAATAGAGACTGAGATGTTGATGACCTTCATAGATATTCAAGAAGCCCCATTTTATGAGAAGGTCCTAGTTGGTATAGGAAAACCATTTTTAGAAATGATCAAGCATAGAGAAATGGCAGAGATGGGGTTAAAATCTGGGAAGATTCAAGACCTCGCCACTTTAAAAACCGTAGCTGAGCATATCAAATCTAGAAGTTATGGGAACAACCCCCGGAGGGTCCATAAGAAGAAAGAAGAGGATGTCTCCTTGATACTGCAAGGATAAAATTAGAAAGGCAATCAAAACTTGCCTATTCAAAGGAGAAACTATTCCCCTTTTCAAGCACAATCCTCAAATCCTCCCTTGCCAAAGAGTGGAGAAGTCAGATGTTCAAGAGCGTTCACACCCTTAGGGGACTCACTGGAAAATATTTTCAAACTTCTAATGGCTCAGAAGAAAATCATTCATCTCCTTCTACCAGTTAATCCAAGTGGAAAGAGCTTCAATACATGCTAGAAGTGTGCTTACAATTCTGGAGCTCTAAACCACGACACCCAGGATTGTTGGGCCTTCAAGCATAAGATCCAATATTTAATAGATAGTGGTGAGATCGTGGTGACAAATCCCGAACAACCACACGTTCAAGATAACCCTCTCCCTCAACACAAGGAAGAGGGTGTTAACATGATCAATAGAGGCAATGGAGAGAGTTCCAAGTACCTCAAATACGTGGGTGGTTCTCCCCAAACCAACAAAAATAATTCTGTTAAGTGGGATTATTCAGAGTTCCAGTTCATGATAGAACGAGAGTTGAAGTTTATCGATGAACAGGTTAATCAACTGCCAGAACTGGTGATACATCAACACCAAGTCACACGGTAGTTGTTCAGTCAGGAGCATGCAAGTCTCCTCTCCCTTATCATAAAGAATCCACCACAGACCTAAGAGAGTGATACCTTAGAGGAAAAACTTGCAAGAAAAGCAAGAGCCCAATCCCGCTAGGACTTTGCCAACAAAAAGGAGTTCACCCAGTTGGGCCAATCGATGGAAGAAATCTTGCAGATGCTGATCAATGAGGGAAAGATTAGCACTGCTACCCCCAATCAATCCACATCAGAAAAGATTTGATGCTACCACTACAAGAAAAAAGCTTAATTTTGACGAAATTTTCCCTCGGAATTAAGCCTATTCAGTCAGAAATAGGTTATGTCCGACAGAATATTCCGTCAGAAATTCAGTCGAATATATGTGAATCGAAGATAAGATCCGTCAAAAATTCCGTCGGATCTATATTATCTTCGACGAACTTATCTCCGACGGATTTTAGTTGAACATAAACTATCTTCGACTGAATACATAAGACAAAACTTTCCGTCGAGTATAATATACCCTATTTCCGACGGACGTATTCCCTCGGAATTAACCTATTTCTGACTGAAAATTAAAATAAGCCGATATTTATTAAAAATTACTAATTATTAACTTCGACGGAATTTGTGTCGGAGATAAAGTAGTTCCAACAGACATGTTCCCTCAGAGTTAACTTATTTCCGACTGAAAATTAGAATATACCGGTATTTATTAAAAATTGGGTATTTGTTAAATGTAAGGGAAGTTCCATCGGAAATACCTTATTCTGTCGGAATTAACTATTTTTTTTAAATGCAAGTTTTAAAAGTTCAGTTTCCAGGTGTTTAAACCCATTAATGTACCTGTAACCTATCACAACCCAATACACATTAATATAAGCCTGTATCTCACATTCAAATATGCAACGTAGCGCTAAAACGTAATCTTCAACTCATTATCATTCACATTCACATTCACATTCAAATATCCACCAAAACATATTATAAGATAATGTTCCATAAATATAAGCTAACCAATTACAAATATAAGCTAATGTTCCATAAATGATAAATAATATAATTTACAATACTTATACAGACATAATTAGACACTATAATATATACAAATGTTCTACAATACTTATACAGACGCAATTAGACACTACAATATATACAAATGTTCTACAATAACATGAATACAAATGAACTATAAACTAGTAAAAGTATAATCATCGAAGTGGAGGTGAACGACGTTGCTCGGTGTATGGAAATCGGCGTACAAGACGCTCACGTCATGTCATGGCTAGTCCGCCATCGCCACCTCATTGATAGAATCAAAATATAAATCATTAGTACAGATATATATATATATATATATATATATATATATATTGAGAATTAACAAGCTAGCCTTAATTGAAAAAAAAACATAAACAATAAGAATACCGAGTAAAGCGGGGTGGATTTAAAAAGCCTCCTCCAAGAGGGTAATCACCATCCGGAGCATCTCGGCGCTCCAAGCGTCGAATTGCTCCCGTGGTAATCCCGTACTCTCTGCAGAGGCCCCTGTTATAATATCCTAAGCAATCTAGTGAAGACGAGAACTAGAAGGCAACTGCTAACCCCGAAAGACTGGATCGATATGGAACCTATCCGACACGACCCCTATTAGCCGCCGGAAGATATCGTCATCCAATCCAGCTCCCGTATGAGATGGTCCGACATGTGCTCTTGGACGCCGGCGCTAGCTGGAGCCTATAAAGAGATACAAATTCGATTACTAATAATAATTTATATAATGTGATAAATTTGGATAATTTCATGAAACATAATAAAATATTACCTCCAGGAAGTGTATATGCGGGTATCCTCGACAGACCCAACACTCGATATCTGCCGGTATTGCTACTAGGGGGATCCTGGGATGCGACCCATAGTCTCAGCTCCTTATCCCAATCAAATACAATATCGGGAAGAGGGGTGGCAGAATCTAACGGCTCAGAACCCCTTCTAATAGCCTCCAGCTTAGCTATACGCTCATCCCGAAGCCTCTGAAATTAGTCCTGTAATGTATTCTGTATACGTATGTTAATTATATCATTTTATTTATGATTGAATATTACTAAAAGCTAAATAGTAAGATGAATTTTTCCCGTATAGCTAAAGCTTCCTGAGACAAAGCACGCTCGTCTTTAGGCGTGTGGGCTCGATCCCAAAACTCTAGAATGGTAGGATCTCGGCCCAAGGTCCTTGTGACGTCCCCAAATTTGGGTCCCAAATCACCACGGATCTGGTACAATCATTCAATAACTATTGCAGAAGATATAAACATAAATTGTTTATATAATAAACTTTACACACCATTCCCCAAGGTCGAGTAACCTTAACTTATACACAATTCATAATCTATCTAACCTATAACATTATTCTCATACTATACTATTACATTTTAGCTGCACATATTATCCCAAGCTGAACTTGGCTTTGTCCTTTCATGTATCCGACGTATTCGTCTTAATCTGCAATGTTAATCATAATATAGCAAGGGTGAGAAATAAGTTTGCCCAGCAAGTATAAGTTTATTTAAGGATATATTGGTATGGCTTCAAAGGTAAGCTGAGTATGAATAAACAATAGTATTTTACATCATTTATTTGATGGGCATGTGAGGTTGCCAAAACTTAAACATAAATACGTTTAACGGATGAGTGTTGATCAACATATAGTACTATAGGCTGATCACCTAGAAGTGCTTGTAAGATATATCGGACTTACGGACTTAGTGCTGGGTTGTCCTTTTTCATGAATGAAAACCAAAAGAGAATGTTCATGGTCTTTTGACCAACTCAAAATTCCCAAGTTACTGTATGTACTTTGGAATGGTCTTAAGAGAATAAAAAGTGCTATCTAAATATTTCATAGTACTTCATAGCTATTTGTTCAGTTAATGAATAATAATCATATAATTCTCGACGTGGTACTTGTATTATATATTGCTAGACTTGCTGAGCTAGTTATGCTCACTTCTTGCTTAAATTATATGATTGCAGCTAAGGCTGAGCTAATCGAAGGTTCTAATAAAGATAAAAGCAAAGCTAAGATGGATAAGTAGTTTATCCTGTAATAGAATAGTATATTTGTATGAATTATATGATGACAAACGAAGAATGTAATTGGTTACAGAACCTGGGAAAGGATTCATTACTGTTGTAATAAGAATGTAGTAAATAAAATCATTTTGATGTTGTTTTAATGAAATGAATGTATAGTTATTAGTACCGAGTAGCACCATATCTGTGGGTTGAAAGTACCCGGATTTTGGGGGCGTCACTGTGACGCCCCCAAAATAGGTATACATCACCCATTTTGAGTCGTCAATAACATAGTACAGAAACAACTACAACTTTATTAATACAACATAAAAACTGTGAGTTTAAATACAAATATTGCCATCTAGACAATATTCACACCCAAATAAGTCCTCATTGCAATTATTGGTACATTATTTTACAAAAATGGTGAGGACTACTAAAACAACTTTCTAGAACCTTCATTCCATACCCCGACTAGTACTCGCTACATTCTCGCTTCCTAAGAAGAAAAATGGATCAAAAAGGGAAAGGGTGAGCTCAACTAGTCCAGTAAAGAATATTATGACTAAGATAATATAGAACAAATTATCGTTAGTCTTCAACAAGGAAAAATCTGATAAAATACAATAGACAACAAGTTTCAGATCAATATTCGCAGCGAAAACAATAATTCATAGATGAGTTACGTAGAGAATGAAATCTACTATAATTTATGAATTTAAAAGTCCATCATTAATATTTTATCCCTGTAACATCAATCAATATTCATCTTGAATCAAATATTCATCTTTGCACTACAGGCCAATAATATTCATCAGCGGTCATGTTCATCTCAACATCTGTACATCTTTGCACTACAGGCCAAAGATATTCAGTAATATCATCATTTAGGACTGAGGATGATGACAAATATTTTAAAGAAAACGAATCCAAAGAAACAAAAGAACAAATATTAAGGATTAGTACTTTAAAACAATCCGAAGTTCAAAATACTTCATAAATAAACATAGTGGAGTAAAATTCAAGAATGATCAAAACATGGATACAATCAAAGTTAGTATCCATAATAGATATTTTGGACAAAAAATAAAAATTTAATTTTTCTGTGAATAGTGCCGTATTCGTGAATAGTGCCGTATACGTGAATAGTACCGTATACATGAATAGTAAATCCGACACTAAAAGACGAGAATTTTACAAGAAAAATCTTATCAATATTCCGGCATAATGATATTAGAAGAAATAATATCATTTTTAAAAAATATAACATCCCTTACCTTGAAAAGAATAAGATTTCATTCGAATATCGATATAACGTCAAGGAACTTGCAACCAGATATAGCAACACTCAAAGTATCAAAATACTCACAAGAATACGTTCGATAATATAGAGAGAGAAAACTTCAGTTTCTGGTGTGATTTTCAATTCTAACCTAAGCACCCTATTTATAGGAAAATACTTAGAACACCAAAGTAGAAAATTTAATAAAATATTATTATTTATAAACAAACTTCACGCCCACCTCAAGACCATCTGAATTCAGCCACCAATGAGGCCCACAATAATGACAAAAACAAAAAAAAAAATGTTTTTGTTATTAAAAATAATTAAAACTTCCAAAAATCAATTATTTAGGAATTTCAGAACTTCAATAATTCATAATAAATAGCCCTTTTGTCAGAAAAATTCAAAGCTTATGTCTTTTCCATAGGAAATTCCATTATCTACAACTTTGTAAGTTTAAGGTTTTCCAAATTCTAAGCAGAAATTGACCGAAATCCACATATGGACGATTTTACAGGCTATAATCAAATTTCAGTCAAGAAATGGGGTCCACAAATATGAAAAACATGTTTTAAATATTTTTAGTAACAAAAATACTCCTCCTCCTCATATACTCATATATCCCACATTCATTGTAAAAATATCACCATTATTATATTATTAAAATATAATAATATATTTAAATGAATTATTTATCAGAAAAGATAAAATATCAATTTTTCAACAATTGTCACTTTAAAATTTTCTCCATCTATATCCGCATAAAATGAATATTTTCCTTATCATATAAATCAATAATTAATTATTCACAAATAATATTATAGAATCACAATACTGGCAACTAGGCCGTTCTCAGGAAAGAGGGGGCTTTCCAATAAGGATTTCTCCTTACTGGCGCGTAATTAGGTGACCAAACCTCTCCTTAGACATAACTTTCTAGACATTGCCAATAATGTTATCTATTAATATTATTCCAATAATATGAATTATTGATCTGATAATGAAAATATTGTGTAGTGATAATTATTGAAACAACAATAATATAAAATATCAACGTAGCAATTATTGAATCAATAAAATAAAATATTGAACAGTAACTACTGTAACAATTATTGAGTAGTGCCTTCTTACGTAAGAATCAATAATTGGTGCAATACTGGTAAGCTACCGTGTTTTAACCACGTGGTATTTTAACAAAGATAATCTGTAATAACTACAATTGTTTATAAACAACTTATACTTGTCGCTTTCTTCATCCAATCGCTTTCGTTATGGGGCCCACACAAGGTCAAGGCCATTATACGAATATTCCCAAGCGGTAAGAATATTCCACCACCAAACGAATATTCTCCGATAAAATGAATATTTTATAACCACTTGCTTATTTGAAATATTTGCGCATTTTACCCATAACTAACCACATTAATCAAATCAACCCTTACTATTTCAAAATAATAAGTAGAGGAAATTTAATTTCATTTATAATAAGTTGGGGTCTTACAGTCACACTCTTTCTAGCCAAAATTCACACTTAGTGAATTTTGCATATAACTTCTCCTTCCTTAGTGTCTCCAACACTAATCTTAGGTGTTCAACGTGATCTTTTGTCGTCTTAGAATAGACTAGAATATCATCAAGAAAGACTACAACAAACTTGTCCAAATATTGTTTGAACACTCTGTTCATCATATCCATGAATGTAGCTGGTGCATTCGTCAACCCAAACGACATTACCAAAAACTCGTAATGGTCGTAACGAGTCCTGAACGCCGTCTTAGGTACATCCTCCTTCATAAATTTTAACTGATGATACCCCATTCGCAAATCTATCTTAGAAAAATACTTTGCCCCTTTCAATTGATCAAAGAGATCATCGATCCTAGGTAGTGGGTATTTATTTTTTATAGTGAACTTGTTCAACTCTCGGTAGTCGAGACAAAGTCTTAACGATCCATCCTTCTTCTTCACAAATAGTACCGGTGCTCCCCACGGTGAAACACTCAGTTGAATGTATTAATTCTTGTAGTTGAACCATCAACTCCTTCATTTCTATTGGCGCCATACGATACGGTGCCCTTGAAACTAGTGCCACTCCTGTCATAATATCTCTTACAAATTCGATCTCCCTTTCTGGTGGAAGACTTGGTAATTCGCTTGGAAATACATCCATGAATTCTTTGACTATAGGTATTTGTTCCATCGTTGCTCCCACTCTCTGGGTATCAACAATATGACATAAATAACCTGCACATCCCTTCCTCAACAATTTCCTAGTTTGTGTCATAGTAAGACAACACAAACATCCCGGTGACTTACTCCGTAAAACACTACCTTAGGTTTCTTTAATGTTCGAAGGTTTATACATTTCTTTTGACTATCTATAATTGCACCATGGTTAAACAACCAATCCATCCCGAGAATTACATCAAATTCTCCCAACTTTATCGGTATTAAATCTACTAATTTATAACCTCGTATTTCTACACAACAACGCCTATGAATATGTTCAACAGGAATTATTTCTTCATTTTCTACCTTAATATTCAAAGTTATAGGCAATCTTTCGGGGAGTAATCTTAATCGTTTAGCAAAATCATATGCTATAAAAGAACAAGTAGCACCCGAATCAAACAACACATAAGCATTTATATCATTGATTGGGATAATACCTGCAACTACATCCCCTAATACAATTGCATCCTGGACTGTTATATTAAAGGTGCGAGCCATCGGCCTACTCGTCTGAGCTGGACCACTAATAGCTAACTTACCACTATTAGTGCCCTTATTACCATCCATCCCCTTCTTTGGGCAATTCTTCGCTATATGATCAGTTGATCCACATACGAAGCATTCGTGATTGTTCTTCGGACTTGGAAAATTAGGCAAAATGTGTCCTTCCTGTTCACAGTTATAACACACCGCTTTACCTTTGACACAGACTCCTAAATGAGTCTTCCCACAATTCTTACACGCCTCCATCCTCTTCTTAGGATCTCCTTGTTTTTCCTAGCACTCTTACAGTTAAAAGCCTTCCTATTCTGCCCGTTGCCACTCCCGCTGTCTTCCTCAGGTTTCACTCCCCTATCTACTTTATTATTATTTTTATTCTCTATGTGGTATTGGCTTAAAGCCTCATTAACACCCTCGACAATTATCGCCTTTTCCAGAATGGTTCCAAAGGAGTTACTTTGAAACACTGATATCTAGTTGTAGAGCCAGGGTTTCAAGCCCTGCTCAAATCTCCTCACCTTTCTCACCTCCGTATGCACCTGATGTGGAGCAAACCTTGCTAGTTAGTTAAACTTGGCGGCATATTGGGGAACAGTCATATCCCCCTGCTTTAATTTGAAAAATCTCATCTCCATCCTACCCTACATACTAATGGGGAAATAGTTCTCAAAGAAAATCTCCTTGAACTGTGTCCACATCACATTTTCCACTACAGCCCTAGCCTGGTTCGCCTCCCACCAGAAGTTGGCCTCTCCCTTCATCATGTAGGTGGCAAAAGAGATCTTCTGCCCCTCCTCGACATTTGTAATTATAAATGCCTTTTTAATCTCTTTTACCCAAGTTTGGGCTTCTATAGGGTTCGTAGTTTCTTTGAACTCTTGCAGACCTACACTCTTAAAATTCTTAAACGTAGTAGCACGTACTACTGTAGGATTTACAGATATATTTGCCCCATTTCGATTAAAGGCAGCTGTTAGTAAATTAACAAACTCCTGCATAGGATTAACCGGTCCCCCTTCCGGTTGATTCACGTTAGCTTCCTAAGTTTGTTATCTTCTTCTTGACAGCATCTTTATGTTAAAATGAATAACATTTCATTACTACTTTCTTCTTATTAGTTAGTCATTATTCATTTTTTAAACAATAACTCAAACTCATTGCACAATATGTTCAATAAAGGGCTTATATTGATATGTTTTTCTTCCTTGTAGTATAATACTACATCATTCATCATTATATAGCTTTGGCTAATTACATTACTTTCCCGCAATTACTTTCCAAAAATTGGGATTTACAAAAGACCACCCTTTGATTATAGAAAAGAGGGTTTTATGTCACTACTTAGATACACAATATTTACATATCGAAACCTACTTTAATTACTAACTAAATTACATTTTCCTAGTGACATTCTCATAATCGGCATTGGCAAGACTGGCTACCACATCTCTACTGATAGTATGCCGGGTATGCCCTACCTCCACAGGATACTCAGCTACTTGCCCCTGATAATCCTCATGGGTACTCCTATGAACATAGGACATCCTATAAATCTTCTTCTTCTTAGCCTTTAGCTCCTCCCTAAGCTTAATGACCTTGTGTTTCAGCTCATAGACCTTATCCTTTGCTAACACCTTCTCATCGTGCTCTACCTCCCAAAACGTTTCCATGTCCTTCTTGTCTACCAAGATGTCATGGATCTCCTCATTTAACTCCTTTACCTCTTTTTGTAGCTGGATATTCTTATCCAATACCGTCATGAATAATGCCTTCATTGACTCCCCCGGAGTCATCTCCTCTGTAGGTACTACTGTGTTAAATGATACCACCTCCACCTCCTCCTCTGACATACCATCGAACAAGGATGTAATTCCTAAGTTCTCAGAATCTTCTGATTCAACCACCACCACCACTGGCAACTCAGCTACGGGTGTCAGTAAAATCTCTATCTGGTTTATAGACTCTTCACTAAACACATGTATGTCTTTATACATCATGTTATCTCCTGACATCTATAATAAAAACAAGTTATGTTGATTAGTACGCAACATTAGAATATTATAAACACATATCACATTTAATCCATTTTTAAGGTTAACTTCATCTTTTAATTCTTCAACTCTTCTTAAGGTTATGGCCTAAGGTTCTTCCCCCCCCCCCCCCCCTTAAGTTTTATAACCTCTTGCTTTGATACCAACCTGTGATGCCCCCAAATCTGGGTATCTTCCAACCCAACAGATGGTGCTACACGGTGCTACTGTTCACACATACATTCAATTAAAATACCTCAAAAGATTGAATATGTCTTCTATATATTACAAAATAATTTTTCCCTTCCTAGGTTCTTTGTAACCATTACATATGTTCTTCGTCATAGTATCAAATAATTACAAAGTTCATATTATGCTATTACAAAGACAACTATTTATCCGCCTTAGCCTTTCCTTTATCCTTACTGGATCCTTCAGTCCGTTCATTCTTAGCTGCATTCATATGGTTTAATCAAGGGTGAACATAACTAGCTCAGAAAGTATATCAATTTCATTTAAGCAATATGTTTGAATCATATGAATATATATCTTCTATAACCAAATCAATGGTTATAAAATACTATAGATAATTCAAAATAGCACTTCTCTTTTCTTTAAAATGTTTAACAATGAATAATATCTGTTAAACCTTGATTTTTGGTACAAGACATTAAGCATTTCATTCTTTATTTAAAAAGGACAACCCGACACCAAGTCCGTAAGTCCAATATTTCTTACGAGCTTGTCTAGGTGATCAGCCTATAGTACTCTATGTTGTACAACACTACTTCATTAAACGTATCTACGTTTAAGTTTTGGCAACCTCACGTGCCTGTCGATTATCGACAAAACATTTATTTATTCATACTCAGTCTTTCATTGAATCCATACCAAAATAGTCATTATAAGATAGCAATATCAATAATATTTTGACAGATTGTAAAGGAATCAACAAAATATTCTAAGTTTAGTCAAAGGAATTGGCTTCAACTTCTTTGTACATCAATTCATGCGTAAGATACATGAATCATAAAGCTTGTCCAAAATAAACATAGACAAGGGTTTAGAACACTTGCCTTCAGCGTCTTCTATTGTTAATACATTTCCCTTTTGAGTCTTTATAGATTCTACATCATATAATTACATAGCATACCACATTAGATCATAAATAATCGTCAAGTATTGCCATTAACTTATCTTCTCCTTCTTCTCGGCCTAACTATTAATTTTCTTAACTAACATTCATTAGGTTAGTTAACGTTCATTATGGCTTTATAACATGTTATTGTTATTGTTATAAGTAATCTTATTCATTCTATGCTTAAGTAATTACATTTTAAGTAAACTCAAACATTCATTTAATGGGTGTATGGTTTACTGTATTACTTTGTGTTTGCATTTTTGTAACCTTTCGTAAACTTTTAATCGTTAAACTTAAGGTTTTAATCACCCTTTATGATGTTACTTTAAGTTTTAATTAAGGTCATAATTCACCTTCAATCAACTTCCCCTTTCTTTATATTCATTATTATTCTTCTCTGTCTCTTGCCTAGTACTGGTGCTGCGGCGCCAGTTTCCTTTTTATATGTTGCACTACAGTGCCATGTTCATAGGCTTGGGTGGCGCTGCGGCGCCGACCCTGAGCCTTTGATTTTTTTAAAGTTTTTCAATTCCAATCCTTTTCGGGCTCGTAACTTAATCGTTATAAGTCGGAATTGGCTCGTTCAAAAGCCATTTTCTCACATATCTCGTATACTACATTTTCATTAGGACAACTTACATTTCTTAATCCATTAACAATCAATTCACTATTTAAATTTTCTATTACTTGTTCGTTAAACGTTCGTGAACGTTTCGATTTAAGTCGGAATCCGACCATTCTTGAGTCCACAACTCTTAAATGCAAAGTTCTAAAATATGCCATCGAAAACTAAGATTTTTGAGTTAAACGACGACTTTTGACTTTCATTACGAGAATTTCACGATTTTGATGATTATCGTCTAATCTCGTAAATTTTGCCATAACTTCGTTACTCGAGATTTTTACTCCGTTCCAAATGGATTCATTCCATTATCCATACATCCATCATGCTAAACAAACATATATCATTTAAGCCTACATATGATGGTTTTAAACTTGTCCATCAACAACATATGTAAAACTTTCATTTATACTTCATTAGTTCATATTTCTAGGATTATGATTCCACTTGTAACATGATTATTAATGTTTAAGTCCACTAATAGCCATCCTTGTTACTCCTTATGATACATGCTCCACCAATATCCCCTTCTCTATCATAGCTACAAATGAAGAGATGGAGATTAATGGTTAAAGATTCATTACCTTTGATGTTCTTGCTTTTCTTTTTCTTCTGTGATTAGTTAAATTAACTCTCACTTCTCTCTCAATATAATTGCTCTAAGTTGTTGGTGAATTTAAGTAGTAACAAATGACCGACAAAGCTTCCTATATATAGACTTGGCAAAGGGAGGGAAAAAGAGTCAAAAAGCCACCCACCTCCTTACTATTCAAAGCTTGCAAGCTAAGTCTTCTCCTTTGCTTGGCCATAAAGTTGGTTGGCCATGTGCCCCATTAGGGACCTACATGGGTTGCCCCATGATTTTTTCTCACCCGGTGACCCATCGGTTCGATCCACAGGTTCGGTTCTTGGTTCAAGCTTAGGTTTAATTAACTTTGGGCTTAACATTGGGCTTGCACATAATTATCCTTGGGCCTTAACATATTTCCCTTGGGCTTGACAAATTCATAACCAAATCCTACTAGTCCATAACCAATGCTTTAGGCTTTTAACATATAATCCCCGTATTCTTCTCGTATACTAGTTTGTATAACATTCCTCATATACATTATACTATCTTTCTTATATACTTATACAATACCTCGTATCATACTCGTATTCATTGCCTCGTATAATATCTTTCTTATTATACGATTGTCATTTATTCAAATCTTCACTTTCCTTAACATTCTCAAACTTAGTACGCGGGCGAAAAACCGCATTTGTCATAACTGAATTATTATTAGATAATCCATCTTTCCTTATCATTATATCGTTACATATTTCCCGGAAGTTTAAAAATAATTCCCGAGCAGAAATGGATGAATAATATTTTTCGAAGAATTTCTCGGAAAGCTTTTATTTTCGTCTTGAAAATTCAAACACTTTAATTCTAGCACTTAGCCAGAATACGATGATATTATTCCTCTTTTAGGTTATAGAATAACCTTCATCACACTTACTCATTATAAATAACATAAATTATAATTTTATTCATTATTTATTCAAATAAAATTATTTTACTTTTAATCCGATTTTTGCGGTTGTTACAAGTGCATTCATTGATGAGCACGGTATCACCATGTAGATGGACATAAATCTCCTGGCTCGTGTGGACACCCTGGGGTAGGAGCTCATAGATTTACCTCCATCTACTGAGAGGAATGCCATATTGGACTTGATGGCTCGCTTATCCACTAGTTTGTGGATTAACTTTGATTTTCCTACATAAACTAGGTTAGCTATTTTTGTCATGTACATGACACATTGTATATATCAAACAGTATTATATAGCAAGGAAATATGTTTTGATCCACTTCCCTTTTTAGATATGCCTTGTTACATGCTTGATAGTTGCCTGTTCTCCAGGACTTGCGATCTCGATGTATTCTAAACTCCTCCTTTGTAAGAACCAAGAATTTCATGAATAAGTACTTATTTTAATATAATAAGAAAATAAATATTTATTTGAATATAAATATTGATGTGTAATGAGATGAGTAATTCAATTAGTGGAAATTGAATGTATATGAGGATCGAGAATTGTGAAATGCCTTGTGTAGCATAATGAGGACTAAGGAATTTCACTAAGTGAATCAAAAGAGAAATAGTTACTAAGAGTAAGATTAATTACGTATAATTATGTAATTCCGTACATGGAATGAATAAGTTTCTAACTAGTTGTTGGTCGATTTAGCTATTGCCAAATCGTGCGCAAGCATACGCGATCCACAAGTAATATAATGATAAAATGAGTGTCGAACCCATGAGGACAAAGTCTTAAGAGATAACAATTACTAAGGTAAAGTCGTTACTTATCTTATCTAAATGAGTAAAACAAGATAGTTGGTTACGCTATGTGATTACAACTATAAGAATAAGAGAAGTAGTTGTGCTAGGAAGTCAAGATAGGATTACAACTCCCATAATGCGTCGCCTAATCTCCTAACTCTCTAAATTATAAACGAATTAAGGAATGGTCAACCGAGAACAGTAAATACGCATAAGCTTTTGTCGAAGGTCAAATGCACATCCCTAGCCAGATACATCAACATATGTCTATTGATGAAAATACCTTGGCCAAGGTCATTAAGCTAAGTCTCTAGGCCACACAAGGCAAATAGGGATATGTCTATCCTATTAGCAATTTATGCACACATTCCATTGGCATGGTCATAACATGTGTTGTTGTATTTAAAGATAGATAATAACATCCATTCATCAATTTCCATTATTATCAATACCAATTTCTCTATCAAGCAATCAGTCATTAAGTGCGAAATTACAAACGAATTAAGGAATGGTCAACCGAGAACAGTAAATACGCATAAGCTTCTGTCGAAGGTCAAATGCACATCCCTAACCAGATACATCAGAATATGTCTATTGGTGAAAATAACTTGGCCAAGGTCATTAAGCTAAGTCTCAAGGCCACACAAGGTAAATAGGGATATGTCTATCCTATTAGCAGTTTATGCACACATTCCATTGGCATGGTCATAACAGGTGTTGTTGTATTTAAAGATAGATAATAACATCCATTTATCAATTTCCATTATTATCAATACCAATTTCTTTGTCAAGAAATCAGTCATTAAGTACGAAATACAACAACCCATTCGAAAATGATTCATTATATAAAATAGGAGAGAAAGTTAATTAAGCTACCCAATAGGTTACATTGCAATCCTAAAAATGGAGTTAGTTCATAACTATTGTACTAACACACATTTTCAATACGTTACACATTATCAGCAATACACAAATAAATGGGAGATTTGGAATAAGAAAATCCCTGTTTTGAAGTGTTCTTCCTCCAAATCTTCTCTTCACTGCGTAGCTACTGAACTTGTGTCGGATGCAATAGCTCTTCTTCCTTTGAAGCACAACTTCTTTCTCTTCTAAGAATTTAAGACTGTAATAAATATTTCTAAGCTACGTTTTGTCTGAGATTTCTATCGCAGGCGGCTAATATTAAGTATCTCTTTCTCCTCTCTCTCTTTAGGTCATTTAAAGCCCTTTACTGTCTGGACACCAAAGCTTCATGATTTGCTTGCTAGAAATTAAATAACAAGTGGCACTGCTGGCACACGTAAGGGGTTAAAAATAGGAGGTCGTACACAAGGCACGATTGCATGAATAGGCCTCATTGTTTGTGGGCGAGGGTGTCGAGGGACATGGCGTTGAAATATTGGACATGTACTGGGAACTGGTAATGGCGCTGGGGTGCGGCCTTGTAGCATATCTCTAGCGCTGCGGCCCCGATTTCCAATGTAACGCCCCGAAAATTCAGATCGTCCAAAATTTAAGTTTAAATAATTAGTTATTAATAAAATGAATTTTTATTAATAATATTATGTGCTATGTGTTTATTAATCGTTCTAGAACCTAGGATGATTATAAGTCAGGAGGATTCTGGCTAGGAGCTAGACTAAGCGATTAAGAATTTTCAAGACGAAAATGAAAATTTTTCGGGAACAAAAATATTTCCGGGGAAAAAGATGAAATAGGCACTATTCACCCGACGAAATCTAAGGGTTAGGGTTTGAATAACCTAAGCCTTTTCAAGAGTTCGGTATGTCGAAATGACATTCTGTCGAAAAATTTGATGATAATATATCTTGAAAAGTTAAGTAAGCCGATAAAAGTTTTTCTCAAAAAACGTGCAGAAATCGGACAAAAAAAATGATGAAAAGTAATGTTATGTACTTTTCATTCGTTTAGCTACGTTAGGGGAAAACGTGAAGGAAAATGCTTAACGCCAAAAAGTGTTTTTCAGCTTTTCAGAAATTCGAAGAATACGTAAAAGTTAATCGGTAAAGGAAAGACGAAATATCCAAAAATATTTGGATTCCGAGAATCGCAGTTTTTAAAACTGTCATACGAAAACCCGAAAGACGGAACCAAGAAACTTAAAGGCTAAGTAGACTTAAGGGCTAAGTTAACTTAACACTTAAGTCAATAATAGTATGGAGGTATGAATAGTAAGGAGGTTAGGGGGTGAAATGACTATTTTGACCTAGCTTTGGATTTTCTATAAATAGGAAGCTAACTTTCATTTAAATGAGATTTTAAAAATCCTATAACTAGAGAGATAGAGAGAGGGTTCGGATGGAGAGGGAGAAGGAAGATCATGAGCATGATTGATCGGATCAAAAGTGTTCGTGAAATAGAAAAGCTAGCAAATCACCGGTTTTGTCTAGCAGAAGAAAAATAAAGAGGAAAGGTATTAAAACCTAACTCCTAAGTTAATTTTTCTTAAGTTTTTATGTTCAAAACATAGATTAATAAGAATAAGAATTAAATGATGTTAGGAATGATTTCATATGGTTGAAATCATAAGAAAATGAATAAATAAGAACTAAAAGTTTAGTTTATAAATTTCTTAAGGAAGTATAAGATTCGTAATGAATTAGAACAATCCGAGTGGATTATATAAATAAGTAGGTGAAACAAGTAAGGAATGATATTCTATAACATCAAATTCCAATAAAAAGTGAAATCGTAATCCAAAATATCGATTAAAACGAAGAACGAACGAAGAACACGAAGAACACGCGAAGAACGTTGTTGATGGACAAATTTAAAACCATCATAGGATAATTCTTGTTAATGGACAAGTTTAAAACCATTGTGTATAAGTTAGATGCATATTGCTTGGTTAGGAATGGTAGAAACGTTCATGAAGAACAGATTAAAATTTAGCTATAACGAAGTTATGGCAAATATTTTGTAAAAGACAAACGAGAATTAGAAAGTTAGTAAATGTGAGTCGTGGACTCAAGAATGAACAAATTCCGAGTTCGGATGATCGAATTACGGACGAACAAACGAAGAGTGTTAAAAACGTAAAACGAATGAAGGGTGAAGATCAAGCCAATAGAATGGCATGTTAACAGATTCACAATGAAGTTCTGTCCGAGGGGGATTGAAGTAAGTAAAATAAGGAAGAACATGACTTTGGAATGACCTCATTCTAAGTTATAACGAATAAGTTATGGAAGTGGGAAGTAAGCGTCTCAAAACGATCAAAGACTTAGAGAAATTTTCTAGGATTAGGGCTTGGCGCCGTGGCATCAGCCATGCCTTGAAAGGTGGCGCTGCAGCGCTAGACCAGGAAGCCGGGTACTACAAACTCGCACTGCGGCACGAGAGATAAAGAAGAGAGTGGGGCCACAGCGCTAGTGTAGGAAAAAGCCAGAGAAGAGCTTTTAACTGCTCAACTCTTGGGGGAAATGTACAGGAAGATAAAGAACATAATGTTCAACTAATATAACACTTAAACAAGTGAATTAAACCTTTAGTATAGGTTGAACGAAATGGTCAAAAGAGATTAAAAGATCAAGAAGAGAATAAGCATAAACGTAAACGTAACACAGTTGCAAGCAGTCTTAGCATATAATGAATAGTATGGCTTCAACATTAAGAAAGAGTAATGAACATGGGGTTCAGGTAATGGATAACGAAAGTATTAAGTAAGATAAAAATGGTAACAAGAAAGCCGTAATAAATGGTAAAAAGATTAATGGAAGCTGAATGTGAGTCAGATGAGAACGTTAGAATAAAATATAAGCATTGAACACTTTAGCCGATGTGAAGGTTGAGGGTATGCAAATATTAAATGGATAGAACCTACACCCCGTGTATGGTTTGACCGTAAGATGATGAAGATCAATGATTAAACCGTGAACGGTAAAGAAGTTGAATTAAAGACAATAACGTTTAACGTAACGAAGCCGAGTTAAGGATTAAATGGAATGATCGCTTTGAGTATACAAAAGACTATATGACTTAGATGATAAAGAGTGAATCCTGAGGTGTGGCATTTGGTTGCCAGGAAGCCATAAGGAATGAGAAATTAACTTAACAAAGATTATAGTTTAATAGTTCGGATAAGTTAAGATAAGTTAGGTTGTAGTACAATCGTAACCTTTGATGGTTGACATATGGGAGCTGGGCTAAACAATTCCTTCAGAGAGCGAAGGTATATACAAAACTGGCAACCGATCTAACTCACTGTGATGGCAGTGTAGACGAGACGGGAACTTGTTTGTTGGTTGTTTGTGGGAAACCACTCAGAGTACCATATGGACTACTAGAAGAGAAGCGATGTGTGCCGAGTCCTAGAAAAGTTATAGAAGAAGATAGGAATGTAGAATATCAAAGATAATGAACGTAAAAGTAAGACATCTCCATATTTCATGAAGCCGTAGAACGGTAATGAAAGTGGTCACGTAAACTTAGGTTACAAGAACGCGAACCCTAAGAAGTAATGTTAAGAAAACTAATGCATAAGTTAAATATACATGACTAATTAGTGTATATGTTGTTTTTCTTATGTGCTACATAGGAACTGGAATGAGCAGTTCAGCGTAAGCTATAGCTGTGCGTAAGGAAAGTTTCCTAACTTCATTCATATTTGAAATGAATGCTAGTTTCTTAAACTTCTCAGATGTTGAATGTGAGAAGTCCTTTCTATGTGCTAATGTGTGATATTTGTACAAGGTGGTAGAACGTATGAGGCCTTGTGCCACAATTTGAACACTTCGGTGTTTTTATGAGATGAACTATTATGTGATTTAACTGTTCAATAAGAGAATGCTCTGTTCATACATAATCCGTTATTGTGAAGTTGTGCTAATGATTCTAGCCAGACAGAATGTGTATGAAAAAGGTAGAAGAATGAAAGTATTTAAAAATGAAAGTGAATATTATTTTAAAATGATAGAAATTGAGATTATTCCTATTATTCAAGCTGCTTCATAACCTTTGTTCGGTTATTGAAGTCTTAAAAGAATGTTTGAATTCTTGAAGATGTTTGTTCAACTGTTATAACTTGATGGGCAATTAAATGCTCACACTTATTTTAAATGAAAAACATTTTCAGCGAACAATGTTAGAAGAACTTAAGGATTCCATAAAGATCAAGCTGACGGTATCCATATGAAGTGCAATTCAGAGTGTGGATGAGCGAGAATATCGAGCGAAGACTTGTAATATAAAATAAGTTAAATGAACTTTAGATTAGTTTAATGAACTGTTATGTATCCTTAGCGGCGGATGAAAGTCACTCGTGGAAGATGTAAATGATAATGTAATTATCGTTATTTGTAATGAAAGGAGTTATAAGGTTTTAGAACCTGGGAATTTAAAATATATGTTGTTATATTTGAGTATATAATGATGTATGTTTGTAAGAAGATGGGATCATGATGTACGGAATCCAGGTGTGAAGATAGACCGGATTTTGAGGATTTACGGATTGGTATCAGAGCTGATAGGTTATAAATCTTAGGTAAGAGTATCTAAGACTATAATCGTAGAGGGAGTGATAAGAAGATCACCACGTGATCATAGTGAATCGTAGTAACAGATGAGCTGTTAAACGATGAATGAATTATAGTACTAAAAATTAGTATGGGAAGAAGAACTCAGATTAAGTTTCATAAGAATTCCGAGTTCGGATGACCGAATTACGGACGAACAAACGAAGAGCGTTAAAAACGTAAAACGAATGAAGGGTGAAGATCAAGCCAATAGAATGGCATGTTAATAGATTCAGAATGAAGTTCTATCCAAGGGGGATTGAATTACGTAAGATAAGGAAGAGAATGGCTTTGGAACGACCTCATTCCGAGTTATAACGAATAAGTTATGGAAGCGGGAAGTAAGCGTCTCTGAACGATTAAAGACTTAGAGAAATTTTCTAGGGTTAGGGCTTGGCACCGCGGCGCCAACCATGCCTTAAAAGGTGGCACTGCAGTGCCAGACCAGGAAGCCGGGTACTATAAACTCACCCCGCGGATCGAGAGATAAAGAAGAGAGTGGCGCCACAGCGCCAGTGTAGGAAAAAGCCAGAGAAGAGTTTTTAACTGCTCAACTCTTGGGAGAAACGTACGGGAAGATAAAGAACATAATGTTCAACTAATATAACACTTAAACAAGTGAATTAAACCTTTAGTACAGGTTGAACGAAATGGTCGAAAAAGATTAAAAGATCAAGAAGAGAATAAGCGTAAACATAAACGTAATGCAGTTGCAAGCAGTCTTAGCATACAATGAACAGTATGGCTTCAACATTAAGAAAGAGTAATGAACATGGGGTTCAGGTAATGGATAACGAAAGTATTAAGTAAGATAAAAATGGTAACAAGAAAGCCGTAATAAATGGTAAAAAGATTAATGGAAGCCGAATGTGAGTCAGATGAGAACGTTAGAATAAAATGTAAGCGTTGAACACTTTAACCGACGTGAAGGTTAAGTGTACGTAAATATTAAACAGATAGAACCTACACCCCATGTATGGTTTGACCGTAAGATGATGAAGATCAATGATTAAACTATGAACGGTAAAGAAGTTGAATTAAAGACAATAACGTTTAATGTAACGAAGTCGAGTTAAGGATTAAATGGAATGATCGCTCTGAGTATACAAAAGACTGTATGACTTAGACGATAAAGGGTGAATCCTGAGGTGAGGCATTTGGTTGCCAGGAAGCCATAAAGAATGAGAAATTAACTTAATGAAGATTATAGTTTAATAGTTCGGATAAGTTAAGATAAGTTAGGTTGTAGTACAATCGTAACCTTTGATGGTTGACATATAGGAGCTGGGCTAAACAATTCCTTCAAAGAGCGAAGGTATATACAAAACTGGCAACCGATCTAACTCACTATAATGGCAGTGTAGACGAGACGGGAACTTATTTGTTGGTTGTTTGTGGGAAACCACTTAGAGTACCATATGGACTACTAGAAGAGAAGCGATGTGTGCTGAGTCCTAGAAAAGTTATAAGAAGAAGATAAGATTGTAAAACATCAAAGATAATGAACGTAAAAGTAAGATATCTCCGTATCTCATGAAGCCGTAAAACGATAATGAAAGTGGTCGCGTAAACTTAGGTTACAAGAACGCGAACCCTAAGAAGTAAAGTTAAGAAAACTATTGCATAAGTTAAATATACATGACTAATTAGTGTATGTGTTATTTTTCTTATATGCTACATAGGAACTGGAATGAGCAGTTCAGCGTAAGTTGTAGCTGTGCGTAAGGCAAGTTTCCTAAACTTCATTCATATTTGAAATGAATGCTAGGTTCTTAAACTTCTCAGATGTTGAACGTGAGAAGTTCTGTCTATATGCTAATGTGTGATATTTGTACAAGGTGGTAGAACGTATGAGGCCTTGTGCCACAATGTGAACACTTCGGTGTTTTTATGAGATGAATTCTTCTGTGATTTAACTGTTCAATAAGAGAATGCTCTGTTCATACATGATCCGTTATTGTGAAGTCTGTGCTAATGATTCTAGCCAGACAGAATGTGTATGAAAAAGGTAGAAGAATGAAAGTATTTAAAAATGAAAGTGAATATTATTTTAAAATGATAGGAATCGAGATTATTCCTATTATTCAAGCTGCTTCATAACCTTTGTTCGGTTATTGAAGTCTTAAAAGAATGTTTGAATTCTTGAAGATGTTTGTTCAACTGTTATGACTTGCTGGGCAATTGAATGCTCACACTTGCTTTAAATGAAAAACATTTTCAGCGAACGATGTTAGAAGAACTTAAGGATTCCGTAAAGATCAAGATGACGGTGTCCATATGAAGTGCCATTCAGAATGTGGATGAGCGAGAAGATCGAGCGAAGACTTGTAATATAAAATAAGTTAAATGAACTTTAGATTAGTTTAATGAACTGTTATGTATCCTTAGCGGCGGATGAAAGTCACTCGTGTAAGATGTAAAGGATAATGTAATTATCGTTATTTGTAATGAAAGGAGTTATAAGGTTTTAGAACCTGGGAATTTAGAATATATGTTGTTATATTTGAGTATATAATGATGTATGTTTGGAAGAAGACGGGATCGTGACGTACGGAATCCGGGTGTGAAGATAGACTGGATTTCGGGGATTTACAGATTGGTAGCAGAGCTGATAGGTTATAAATCTTAGGTAAGAGTATCTAAGATTATAATCGTAGAGGGAGTGATAAGAAGATCACCACGTGATCATAGTGAATCGTAGTAACAAATGAATGAATTATAGTACTACGAAGTAGTACGGGAAGAAGAACTCAGATTGAGTTGTGAAGGATATATGAATTAAATAAAATTCGTATTTAGTAAAGAGAGATTTAGTAGTTGTAAAAATTTCAATTGAGGACTCATGTGATAGCTGAGTTGTATGAACCTTTGTTATGGGCAGAGGTTTGTGCTTGGTGTAACAACTGATTAGCTTATTACAATGATAATCATTGGAATTGGTCGCGCTATCAAGATGTATATGACGAGAAGGTGAATATTTTCTCATGTATATACTTGATAGGTAGAGAACGATAAGGTAGGTGCGAGTTCTTGAAACTCATACTTATGGTACGTTCGTGACTCATAATGATATGGTAGGTTTTTGAACTTCTCAGCGAATGGACACTTATGGTCTGTTTGGGATAGTTCTTAAACTCATATTATTGTGGAAAGTTTCTGAACTCATAATGTGTGGTAAGTTGATGGACTATACTAAGATATAGGAATGTTTAGACTAAAAATATGTTGTTTTTAGTAGGCTTAGTATTGAAGGTGCTAGAGAAGATTAAGTATTATCGCAGTAAGACAATGAAGAAATATGGAGAATAGGATATTCCAAGTCATCTAGCTATGCTAGATTTCAAAGTTTATTGAACTCATGCTGATATGTACATTTTGAAAAAGGAAAGAATTGGTTCAACTTTTGGAACCAACATATTTTAAAAGAGCTATTCTTGGTATGTCTATGGTAATTGCTTCGGCTAGACAGACATTGATTTGAAATATCAAAATGAATTTTATATCATCATTGCAATTGATGCAAAGATAGTAAAAGGATGGAGTTATTAATGCAATTGAACCTGGTGTTGGATGTGATCTTAGGATCAACAACCCGCTATGGTATGATGTATAATGACGAAGTCACAATTGACGAAGTCCTCAACGTACTATGGAAAGTACGGTATCATGACGTCATAAAACGTTTTGATGAATTGAAAAAGAATTGAAAGAAGTAGTCGATGTTAATTGAGTTGACTGGATGAATGTTTCACGTTGATATCCAATTTATTGGTATGGTTTAAGCTACTTGATTCAGCTAGACAAATGGTATGTTATGTTTAAAAGAAAATTGAGCTTTCTTTGAAGAAGTTGTGCCAAACCAAATTGTTTTGGTGCGGAATCTAATGATTAAGTCTGAGGTGAACATATCCCGAAATGGGGTATACGATGGGTAAGAGGTAGTTTTCTTTCTTTGTGATTGTAAACTGACCGTGGAAAAAAGGTTACGACGTTATGCTGTTAAACCTAGTAAGAGTACATGGTCGATTTGACCCTTCAGCAAAATATATGAAACATTTTAAAAAGAAATTTGATATTCCTTGTTATTCATTCTACTTCATGATTCTTGATAGGTTATGGAGAATAAGAATGATGGAAAGATAAGAATTCTGTTGAAGGGAAGTTGGGAAGAAGGGTAGGCTAAAATTTCGAGGACGAAATTCTGTGAAGAAGGGGTGAATGTGATGACCCGGGTAAGGGTGTGGTTTTAGGAAATTTCGAGGACGGAATTTTTATAAGAGGGGAAGAATGTAACGCCCCAAAAATTCGGATCTTCCAGAATTGAAGTTTAAAGAATTAGTTATTAATAAAATGAATTTTTATTAATAATATTATGTGCTATGTGTTTAATAATCTTTCTTGAACCTAGGATGATTATAAGTCGGGAGGATTCTAGCTACGAGCTAGACTAAGCGATTAAGAATTTTCAAGACGAAAACAAAAATTTTCCAGGAATAAAAATATTTCTTGGGAAAAAGACGAAATAGGCACGATTCACCCGACGAAATCTAAGGGTTAGGGTTTGAATAACCTAAGCCTTTTCGAGAGTTCGGTATGTTGAAATGACATTCCGTCAAAAGATTTGACGATAATATATCTTGAAAAGTTAAGTAAGCCGATAAAAGTTTTTCTCAAAAAACGTGTAAAAATTAGACAAAATAAAAACGACAAAAAGTACTGTTATGTACTTTTCATTCGTTTAGCTACGTTAGGAGAAAACGTGAAGGAAAACACTTAACGCCAAAAAGTGTTTTTCAGATTTTTAGAAATCCGAAGAATACGTAAAAGTTAATCGGTAAAGGAAAGACGAAATATCCAAAAATATTTGGATTCCGAGAATCTCGATTTTTAAAAGCTGTAAATTAAAAACCCGAAAGACGTAACCACGAAACTTAAAAGGCTAAGTAGACTTAAGGGCTAAGTTAACTTAACACTTAAGTCATGAATAGTATGGAGGTGTGAATAAGTAAGGAGGTTAGGGGTGAAATAACTATTTTCCCTAGCTTTGGATTTTCTATAAATAGAAGCTAACTTTCATTTAAATGAGATTTTGAAAATCCTACAACTAGAGAGAGAGAGAGAGGGTTCAGATGGAGAGGGAGAAGGAAGAGCATGAGCATGCTTGATCGGATCGAAAGTGTTCATGAAATAGAAAAGCTAGCAAATCGCCGGTTTTGTCTAGCGGAAGAAAAATAAAGAGAAAAGGTATTAATACCTAACTCCTAAGTTAACTTTTCTTAAGTTTTTATGTTCAAAACATAGATTAATAAGAATAAGAAGTAAATGATGTTAGGAATGATTTCATATGGTTGAAATCGTAAGAAAATGAAGAAATAAGAATTAAAAGTTTAGTTTATAAATTTCTTAAGGAAGTATAAGATTTGTAATGAATTAGAATGATCCGAGTGGATTATATAAATAAGTAGGTGAAATAAGTAAGGAATGATGTTCTATAACATTAAATTCCAATAAAAAGTGAAATCATAATCCAAAATATCGATTAAAACGAAGAACAAACGAAGAACACGAAGAACACGCGAAGAACACGAAGAACGTTATTGATGGACAAATTTAAAACCATCGTAGTATAATTTTTGTTGATGGACAAGTTTAAAACCATCGTGTATAAGTTAGATAAATATTGCTTGGTTAGGAACGGTAGAAACGTTCATGAAGAACGAATTAAAATTTAGCTATAAAGAAGTTATGGCAAAAATTTCTTAAAAGACAAACGAGAATTAGAAAGTTAGTAAATGAACCTGAACATGTAAGGTTTCATAAGAATATAAGAGAACATAGAAAACGTGAGTCGTGGACTCAAGAACGAACGAATTCCGAGTTCGGATGACTGAATTACGGACAAACAAACGAAGAGCATTAAAAACGTAAAACAAATGAAGGGTGAAGATCAAGCCAATAAAATGGCATGTTAATAGATTCAGAATGAAGTTCTATCCAAGGGGGATTGAATTACATAAGATAAGGAAGAGAATGGCTTTGGAATGACCTCGTTCTGAGTTATAATGAATAAGTTATGGAAGCGGGAAGTAAGCGTCTCAGAACGATCAAAGACTTAAAGAAATTTTCTAGGGTTTAGGGCTTGGCGCCACGACGCCAACCATGTCTTGAAAGGTGGCATCGCAGTCATTGCACACTGACCGAGAAGCCGATATCACAAACTCGTGCTTGCCATGCGAGAGATAAAGAAGAGAGTGGCGCTACAGCGCCAGTGTAGGAAAAAGCCAAAGAATAGTTTTTAACTGCTCAACTCTTGGGGGAAACGTACGGGAAGATAAAGAACATAATGTTCAACTAATATAACACTTAAACAAGTGAATTAAACCTTTAGTACAGGTTGAATGAAATGGTCGAAAGAGATTAAAAGATCAAGAAGAGAATAAGCGTAAACATAAATGTAATGCAGTTGCAAGCAGTCTTAGCATACAATGAACAGTATGGCTTCGACATTAAGAAAGAGTAATGAACATAGGGTGCAGGTAATAGATAATGAAAGTATTAAGTAAGATAAAAATGGTAACAAGAAAGCCGTAATAAATGGTAAAAAGATTAATGGAAGCTGAATGTGAGTCAGATGAGAACGTTAGAATAAAATATAAACATTGAACACTTTAACCGATGTGAAGGTTGAGGGTATGCAAATATTAAATGGATAGAACCTACACCCCGTGTATGGTTTGACCGTAAGATGATGAAGATCAATGATTAAACCGTGAACGGTAAAGAAGTTGAATTAAAGACAATAATGTTTAACGTAACGAAGCCGAGTTAAGGATTAAATGGAATGATCGCTCTGAGTATACAAAAGACTATATGACTTAGATAATAAAGAGTGAATCCTGAGGTGTGGCATTTTGTTGCCAGGAAGCCATAAGGAATGAGAAATTAACTTAACAAAGATTATAGTTTAATAGTTCGAATAAGTTAAGATAAGTTAGGTTGTAGTACAATCGTAACCATTGATGGTTGACATATGGGAGCTGGGCTAAACAATTCCTTCAGAGAGTGAAGGTATATACAAAACTGGCAACCGATCTAACTCACTGTGATGGCAGTGTAGACGAGACGGGAACTTGTTTGTTGGTTGTTTGTGGGAAACCACTCAGAGTACCATATGGACTACTAGAAGAGAAGCGATGTGTGCTGAGTCCTAGAAAAGTTATAAGAAGAAGATAAGATTGTAAAACATCAAAGATAATGAATGTATAAGTAAGACATCTCCGTATGTCATGAAGCCGTAGAACGGTATTGAAAGTGGTCGCGTAAACTTAGGTTACAAGAACGCGAACCCTAAGAAGTAAAGTTAAGAAAACTAATGCATAAGTTAAATATACATGACTAATTAGTGTATGTGTTGTTTTTCTTATGTGCTACATAGGAACTGGAATGAGCGATTCATTCAAAGTAAGTCAGTGTATGCGTAAAAGCAAGTTTCCTAACTTCATTCATATTTGAAATGAATGCTAGGTTCTTAAACTTCTCAGATGTTGAACGTGAGAAGTTCGTCTATATGCTAATGTGTGATATTTGTATAAGGTGGTAGAACGTATGAGGCCTTGTGCCACAATGTGAACACTTTAGTGTTTTTATGAGATGAACTGTTCTGTGATTTAACTGTTCAAGAAGAGAATGCTCTGTTCATACATGATCCATTATTGTGAAGTCTGTGCTAATGATTCTAGCCAGACAGAATGTGTATGAAAAAGGTAGAAGAATGAAAGTATTTAAAAATGAAAGTGAATATTGTTTTAAAATGATAGGAATCGAGATTATTCCTATTATTCAAGCTGCTTCATAACCTTTGTTCGATTATTGAAGTCTTAAAAAGAATTTTTGAATTCTTGAAGATGTTTGTTCAATCATATGACTTGATTTGGGCAATTGAATGCTCACACTTGCTTTAAATGAAAAACATTTTCAAATGAACGATGTTAGAAGAACTTAAGGATTCCGTAAAGATCAAGCTGACGGTGTCCATATGAAGTGCCATTCAGAATGTGGATGAGCGAGAAGATCGAGTGAAGACTTGTAATATAAAATAAGTTAAATGAACTTTAGATTAATTTAATGAACTGTTATGTATCCTTAGCGGTGAATGAAAGTCACTCGTGTAAGATGTAAAGGATAATGTAAATATCGTTATTTGTAATGAAAGGAGTTATAAGGTTTCAGAACCTGGGAATTTAAAATATATGTTGTTATATTTGAGTATATAATGATGTATGTTTGGAAGAAGACGGGATCGTGACGTACGGAATTCGGGTGTGAAGATGAACCAGATTTCGGGGCGTTACAAATTTCCAGTATGTCCCCAACTTGCTATGGTGACTGCTATTGAGCCTTAGTGTATCTCTGGTGTCTTCTGGCCGATTTCCAAAGATATGTCTTAACATACTATGATTGCAGCCACGTGAAATCATAAAATAACTTTAGCGCCTGCTATGCCACTATATTAAAAATGACCAAAAAGCTCTGTAAAGCCCTGCATGATAGAACTAAGACAAAATAATAATAAAATATAAATAAAAGCTAACTAAATGACTGAAAACATGCAACAACTTAAGCCACAAAGGATCTGATTTGCAGGTATAAATCCCACTCATCAAATACCCCCAAACTTAAGCTTTTGCTTGTCCTCAAGCAAACTATCAGACATCCATACCCCATTTCTGCAAGATACAAATGAAAACTAATCCTATAGACTAATATTATGGCCTCTAAGCCCAATCATAAACATCCTTTGAGAATAGGTCAAAACGCATACAAACGAGGGCTTAATGTCTATTAATAAACATGAGACTGTAATCGATCCATTCTTTGTGTGTGTGCAGACCAAATATCTTAACTAGTTATAACCCAAATCATGATCACACAGTCGATTGTGATAACCAATAAGCTTACTATGCAACCCACATAAATAACAAGCATTAAGAACAAGACTAAAGAACAAGAAAGGATCGAAAGGTTCTACAAATATGAAGTAAATCCCGACTCAGACAGTACTTGATTACTTTTAGGCTAAACAGAGCACTCATTAGCGAGCTTTCGATCAATGACTCCCAAGCTAGATGACTTTAGGGAACTTGGTGTAAAACACCCCTATGAGTCTAATAACTCAAGCAACAAAGGCCACATAATCAACATAAGTCCATTATAGATTTTACTAGCATGCGTTTATGGGCGAGTGCATTTCCACGCTCCATCTCGACCCACCGCAGGACTGTTATTATTAAATTTTTTTTTAATTATTATAGAACTATAGACCCGAAAGTGTAAAAACGGCTAAGTCTTTTATTACCTTGAAATCAACAGATAGCGTACAAATTTTCAACACAATAAATAGACAACCTAAATCTGGACACATAACAAGAAAAGACAATTGGTCAGTGCTTGTTAAAAGGATGGATCCAAAACAGTCTCGATTTATCTAGTTAACACGCCCCAAGTTTACATAAATTTGACACTACTCTAAGAAAACAATATGATAATCAGGCGCTTGTCATAAGCCACAGTCAAAATTTAAGCGCTAAACTAGCCTAACCCAGCATATGTTAGAGACTGGGGGTTAGAGTTAATCAAAATGTAATAGGCAAAAACTATAACTATAAAGTACCCTTGTCAAAATAGGGCGAAGCCATAACAAATGGCTTTAACTATACCAATGATCAGTGTAAAATATCCCTAAATCTGCAATCCTAAAATGATAATAATTATAAACATAAGATATACCACCAAAAACATGCATTCATATATAAATTTGAAAACTACTATGCAAAGCATGCATCCAAAATAACCCAATCACATCATAAAAAGAAATAATCACAATAATATTTAAACATAATTAAAACATAGTTAAATAACAATTAAACATAGTTAAATAGCTGTCTAGGGCTATTCAGCCCAAGTGATCGACTCTCAAATCCTCACACCATAAGCATAGCAGTTCAAATATTAATAAACTAACACAATTCATATATAATATAAATAAAAGGAATTCTTCCCCCCAAACTTGAAATTTGGCCAGTGTCCTCACTGGTCTCTAGACTTCATCATCAAACATCAGGAGCATCACCGCCTTCATCACCATCAAGATCAAGATCATCATCATCTTCGACCACCTCAAGATCTTCATCATCACCATCATCCTCCACGTTCACTGGCTCATCTGCGCGGGCTCCCTCAGCAAGCAAAAATTGTGGCGGATAAGGAGCATACATTGGAGGCGCGGGAAATGGGAAAGGCATGAAATCAGCGTCCTTGCCCCCCTGAGCAGCATGAATATTGGAGAGTGTGTTTTCGAACTCTGCATGGTAATGGTGGAATTGGCTCTGCCACTGGGCGACAGTGTCTACCTTGTAGTGTAAAAAATTCAGGCTGTTCAGGATTTCCGCGAGGGCCCCAGGAGGAACCGTCTCAGATGACGGAGGCTTAGGCACTTGAGTGGAGGTACTCGCTTCATTGGATGGCATGGGATCACTGGATGACGGCAGTGGAGGTGCTGGCAAATAGCCCTCTCCTCGAGGATGCGGCGGCGCCCCTTCCCAGACTGCATAACGGCTTATGAGATGATAATCAATGACAGACATTGGCGGTAAGGTGACATCTTCCATCTCCCACTGAACACCCGCCCTTTTGCATAGGCGGGTAATAAGAGATGGGTGTGGGAGGCCAGACATAACATTGCTCTTTATAGCCTTCTTCATGGACTCGTTGATCAATACCCCTACATCGACCTTTAAGCCTGTAACAATGGCATAGAGCAGAATTGCCCTTTCCCGAGTTACATCACTCAAATGACATGTAGGCATGATATTGGAACAGATAAATGAGTACCACGCCTTACCATACTTGTTTAAGGCCTGCTGCGGGAATGATGTCCTTTTACCATGATATTCATTAGTTTTCCAAGCAGTCCCGGGCTTACAGAGTTTACTAATAATTTCGTCAGTGTTGTAACTCCGAAGCCCAACTTCCCGATAATCGTGACCGTCATAATTGGGAGTTCTATAGACTGCATTGATCGCACGACTATCGAATTGAATTAGTTTTCCTGTAACAATCCATAATTTTAAATTGTAATTCAAAATATTTATTGAGTTATATAAATATTTTAATTGATGTGTTTATTGATCGAATAAATTTTTGTTTAAGGTAATTTGATTTGATTATTTATTTGTTAAATAAATAAAATTATGAGTTAAGAAAATTGATCATCTTGAGATAATATTCTCATTTAATTTAATAATTAAGTTAGAGAGTTTATAATGATTAAATAAATTATTATAATAATATTTTAATGTGAATTTGTAATTAAAATGATGTGTTAATTGATTAAATAAAATTATAATTATAAAGAAAATTATAATTATGTCGAATTGATTTATGTGGTGAATTAATTTAATAAATTATTATTAGAATTAATTAAATTAAATATTAAAATTTAATTAATTAAAGTGTGATAATAAACTATGCTATAAATGGGTTATTAAAATAAATTAAAGGAGTTTAAATTAGTTTTGCCAAACAAGGCTTAAAGATATTAAGTCCTTAATTTTAAAGAGATTTGCCAAACATAGCCTTATGGCTTTTGGATTTTTGATTTTTGAATTATAATAATATAAATAAAACAAATAAAATATAAAATATATTTATAACAACTATACGTTTATATGTTGTAACCGATACTATTTAGTATGCCTATTATGGCCATATCAATTTTTTTATTATTACGTATACTTGGCTATTAGTTTGTTTACGTAGTCATTTGCTAAGCCTAAGCATAAGAGAACAGAGAGAGGAAAAGATTACAGAGAAATTTTGAGAGTTTGAGAGTTGAGAGTTTGAGAAAGAATTAAGAGATGATTCCTGAAACTTTCCAAGCAACTATCTGTAGTGAACAAGGATTTCTCAAGCGATAGAAGGTATTATTCATAACCTTCATATTATATATGCATCTATATGTACGTATATTTATTTTCCTAAGTTTTAATGTGTTATAAAGTTTTATAAAAGTTTCTGTAATCCAAATGTTTATAATTGGTTATGAAATTATGTGCATATGTAGTTGTGATGTTATAATTAGTATATATATATATATATATATATATATATATATGATTATATGTTAAATTACGTTTGCAAAAAAGGAATTGGCTTTACAGTGAGTATACGTATGAACATGATTGGTATGAGTATTAAAAAAATTATATTTGATTTTGAGCTAATTGTGAAATTGAACCTTAAATATGCTAATTTGTAAAGAAATAAAAAGAAAGTAGTTCAAAGGAATCAATTTGATGTATAGTTGTGGTTACCGTGTTCATTGTGTTAAACAAATATCAAAAATGGAGTTTTTGGTTTTAAACTTAGCGTTCAAGGATTTAATTGTTCTGAAATTGTTTTAAAATAGTATATGTATGATGGGTAAAGGTTATGTGCAAATTGCATACTTTATACGTGTTAATTTAGTTGTTAAACAGTTAAAATAGTTTTGTTCTGTTCTTCGTGTGGTTGGTTCTGTAATTTGGCGCCTCAGTGCCAAAATTAGAGCCGCAGCACCAAGCTCGTGCCACAGTGCCAACCCAAGACTGTGAGTCGTGCCAAAGATGCCAATCTCACCAAATTCAAGGCGCCCACATCGTCGCTTACCAAAATGGCCCAGAAAATTGTTTCCTCTTACACAAAGTCTGTAATTGTTGTTATGATGCAGTACTACGATTATTAAAATGTAATTTTGTTAAATGTGGTATTATAGTGCTATGAGTGAGTATATTATTAGTAGTTAACAATTTTTCTTGTGTAATTTGATTATGTGGTTAAAAGGCAAGCCATACATGAAATAGACACTTATGTGTATACAGAGTATCAGTAGTAACTAATTATGTCATGATGACATGTGTATAGGATAATGTGAATTAAATTTTTACGGTTTAGCTCATACGCAAGACAAGTTTTCCTAAATCTAAACTTTCTTTGAGCAAGTGTTCTAACTCTACATTTTTGTTGAGCAAGTTTCTTGTATCTAGTTTATTTTTGATGATGCAAGTTTTCTAAACCCTATTTTGATATTGAGAAAGTTATTCTTATCTTTAACTTGTTCTTTAGCATGCAAGTTTATATATCTTGAGATACTAATGTTAAACAAGTTTTATCGTTCAATTGACTATTTGTTATGCACGCTTAGAACTCAATTCTAGATAACCTTGTCTTAATGTTGTTCAAGTAAGGTATGCTATAATTGTTCAATGTTTATGCTCTTAGATTATTCCTAAAGCATGGCCTTAGTGTACAATATTGATTCAGTTATGATTTATTCCATAGCATAACATTGTGAACTTTTATTCAACTAATCCTTAGTTGATGTTCGTTAAACTCTAAATTACCTTGAAATTTATCTAAACCAAACTTACTTTGGTGTAGACTCGTATTCTAAATGCTGAGATGAACAACCCTATTATAGGGGACAACTTACGCATAGCGTTAAAGTGTTTGTGCATAATGCATTGTACGAAGTGCTGATCCCCCTAAGTACGAGGAGTCCTTATAGTCTTACGACTATTAAAGTTGAAGTTGAAAGATTACTTACAACTATGGACATAGTTCGTGGTCTTTTTACCCTCAGTTATATATTTCAAGTTCTGTTCCTGATTATTATTGATGAAGTACTTTATTCATTTCTATTAAGCCTATTCATTTGGCAGTTGATATGATGTTTATTCGTTATTATTCAAGTGAGCTTTGTTTGCTCACTCTTGTATATATACACTTATTGCAGCTAAAGTTGAGAAGGTTGATGAACCTACAACTAGCAAAGGAAAGGGAAAAATGTACAAGTGATGAAGACTTGTAATTTAATGACTTTTATGTTAATAGAATTTATATTTAATGATGTGATATAATTATTTTATTTCCGCACTTGATTGATGTTAAGGTTAGATAACCTGGGATATTTTTGGATTTAATGATGTAACCCTTTTATAGAGAGGATTTATGGTTTAAATGTTATTTTATTTGGGTAGATAGTATGAATGTATGGAAAGTGAACACCAAGTCTTAGGGGAATGAAGTACCCGGATTTGGGGGTGTCACATTTCCCCTCATTGGAATAGCCAGAGGGCCATCAGCAATGGCATTGGCGTAGAACTCTTTCACCACCGCGACCACGGCGGATTCTGGCGACTTGGTAAAATGCACCCATTTCATGGTGATAATCATAGCATTCATGTAGCCATCCAATTTATCATCAGGCCTAAGCCCTCGCTCAGGCACCAGACTACGCAGCAAAAAATTTTAAGTATAGCGCTTATAAGCCTCTTCAGATGGAAATTTGACGGCATCCCAAGCCGTAACAGGGGTTCGGGAAGAGGATGGAGGAGGGCCAATGCTGGTTCTCGGACGCTTGGAAGCCATATTTGATTTGTGAAACAAAAGTTAAAAGCAGAGTTATGTTTTGCCTTTAATTTGTTCAATCCAAAAGCACATTGGAGAACCTTACCTCTGCCTTTCTTATAAAGAGGAAAGCGTGAGGGATGGCAACGGGAAAAAGAATAACTGCAAGGACGGTTGGGCATCTAATGTTAGGAAACTAATCGGTGCGACTGTTGGGATGGTCTAACTATTGGGATGGCCTAACGGCTACAGGCATACTTAAGGAACACTGCTGAGAGGAGTAGGAGTTTGTTGTGAGAGAGGAGAAAGCCAATCGGTGCGACTGAATGCCAAAGCTTCTTTGTAAAAACCAAAATACGTTGGTGGCATTGGGGCGCGGTGCATGGCATCACGGCGTAGTGAAAAACCCACATTGGCACTGCAACGCGAATCACTGACTAGCACTCGACACGAGTTTCCAGAGTCTGGCCAATGCCTTTGGCACTGCGATGCGAAGAATTGCTTGGCAGCTGGTACCGCGACGCTAGTTTGAAGTATGCACCAAATTGACATGGCTATTGCTATGCTGAAGGGTTCCTTTATAGTCGGCATCAGGCGCCTGCTTGCGATATGCCCACTATGTGCCTATATATAGCGTGAGACTTGAGGTCTGCAGTGCGGATGGTATGTCCATGGCATGGCGGCATGGCACAAGTGGCAACTTCTTATACTGAATTAGGCAATCCTGCACAGTTCAAAATCTCATATCAGCAATCACACAACAAAAACACAACTACACAGTATTCACAAGTTCTAACTACTGAAAGCCCTTAAACACATACTAATATACATGCAATATACAGACTACAAGTTATAGTAAGAACTACAGACATCAACTAAAGACAACCAAAAGAATACTGAAGTTACTAAAAATAAAAGCAATTTGTTTGATACTGAGATGGGGATGCCTCTCATCAAGCGCTGGATTTTGAGTCGTCGGCTTGACCATTATCCCGTCTTACATCGGGTCTCCCAATCTAATGGAGGTGTTCTGTCGGTCTACCTCGCCGCCCCAGTAATGTTTCAAGCGCTGACCATTAACCTTGAAGGTTTTGTCAAAATTGGGGTCCTCAACTTCTATTGCCCCATACGGATATACCTTGGCAACCGTGAATGGCCCCGGCCATCTGGACTTTAATTTCCCTGGGAATAACTTCAGACGAGAGTTGAAGAGAAGAACCTTTTGACCCAGCTTGAAATTTCTTTTGAGGATTTTTTTATCGTGCCACCTCTTTGTTTTCTCCTTATACAATTTAGCATTTTTGTACGCTTGCAGACAAAACTCATCTGATTCATTGAGTTTCAAGAGTCTTTTCTCACCGGCTGCTTCTAAATCAAAGTTAAGCTTTTGAATAGCCCAATAAGCATTGTGCTCCAACTCTACTTGAAGATGACACGCCTTACCATAGATAAGCCTATACGGAGACATTCTGATAGGCATTTTGTAAGCTGTGCGGTAAGCCCACAAGGCATCGTCGAGCTTCTTTGACCAGTCCTTGCAATTGGGGTTAACAATCTTCTCCAAGATTCATTTCACTTCTCGATTAGAAATCTCGGCTTGGCCACTAGTCTGCGGATGATACGCAGTGGCTATCTTATGGGTCACCCCATACTTAGCTAGAAGGGCTTCAAAGAATTTGTTACAAAAATGCGACCCTTCATCGCTGATAATAGCCCGAGGCGTTCCAGAACGAGTAAAAATGTTTTTCTTAAGGAACTGAAGCACTACCTTCGCATCATTAGTCAGCAAGGCAACTACTTCAACCCACTTGGAGACATAATCCACGCCACAAGAATATAGAGATTGTTATAGGAGGAAGGGAATGGACCCATGAAGTCAATACCCTAAACATAAAATAGCTCAACTTCGAGGATATTCTGCAAAGGCAATTCATGTCTTCTCAAAATAGTTCCCACCCTTTGGCATCTATCACAGTGCAACACATGTGTGTGCATCTTTGAATAGGGAGGGCTAGTAAAATCCAGACTGAAGCACTTTAGCTTCCTTTCTTTGACCCCCAAAATGACCTCCATAATTTAAAGAATGGTAGTGATGTAGCACATCTTCAATTTCCTCATCTGGCAAACACCTCCGTAGAATTTGATCAGAACACTGCTTGAACAGGAAGGGCTCATCCCATAAATATTTCTTGGCATCATTTAGGAATTTCTTTCTCTGTTGATAGCTTAGATTTGGAGGAAGCACTTGGCAAGCGACAAAATTGGTAAAGTTCGCATACCACGGGGCTTTGCTTTGGACAACAAAAAGTTGTTCGTCCGGGAAGAAGTCATTGATGTCCTTTTCAGCATCTCCCGAATACGGGGTATTTTTTAACCTTGATAAGTGATCCGCTACCTGATTTTCTGTCCCCTTCTTGTCTTGGATCTCTAGATCGAACTCTTGGAGAAGCGGGACCCACCTTATCAATCTCGGCTTTGCATCTTTCTTTTCAATCAAGTATTTGATTGCCGAGTGATCAGTGTAGACGATCACCTTCGTCCCGATGAGGTAGGAACGAAACTTATCAAATGCATAAACCACTGCCAGCAGCTCCTTCTCAGTTGTAGTATAATTCAGTTGAGCATCAGTTAAAGTTTTGTTGGCATAGTATATAGTGTGGAATACCTTCTCCCTTCTTTGGCCTAGAACCGCCCCAATAGAAAAATCACTTGCGTCGCACATTAGCTCAAAAGGGAAGGTCCAGTTAGGGGCTACCACAATAGGAGCCGAGACAAGTCTTTCCTTTAATAAATCGAACGCACTTAGGCAGGCTTCATCAAATTAGAAAGGCATGTCCTTTTCTAATAGCGTACACAATGGTTTAGTTATCCGTGAGAAGTCCTGGATAAACCTTCTGTAAAACCCAGCGTGCCTAAGGAAGCTCCTTATCCCTTTTACTGATGTCGGCGGTGAAAGATTATTAATGACATCAATTTTCACCTTGTTAACCTCAATGCCGCCAACCGAAACCCGATGGCCTAGAATAATGCCCTCCTCAACCATGAAGTGGTACTTCTCCCAATTCAATACTAGGTTAGATTCGACACATCTGTGGAGAACGACAGTCAAATTTCCCAGGCAATTATCAAATGAGCTCCCAAATACTGAGAAGTCGTCCATGAAGACCTCCAGGGTCTTTTCAACCATGTTGGAGAAAATAGACATTATGCATCGCTGAAATGTAGCAGGAGCGTTGCACAACCCGAAAGACATTTTTCGAAATGAAAACGTCCCATAAAGGCATGTGAAAGTAGTTTTCTCTTGATCTTTGGGAGCAATTGATAAGTGATTATACCCAGAGTAACCATCTAGCAGACAATAAAATTCATGCCCAGCAAGTCTATCGAGCATCTGATCAATAAATGGAAGAGGAAAGTGATCCTTACAGGTTAATTTGTTCAATTTCCTGTAATCCATACACACCCTCCATCCAGTCACCGTTCTGGTTGGAATCAGCTCATTGTTTTAGTTGGGCACTACAGTCATTTAGCCCTTCTTTGGCACGCATTGGATAGGACTGACTCAAGGACTATCAGATATGGGGTAGATGATGCCTGCATCCAGCAATTTTATAATCTCCTTACGAACCACCTCTTTCATGATGGGATTGAACCACCGCTGATGTTCAATAGACGGCTTAGACCCTTCTTCCAATAAGATTTTGTGCATGCATAGTGTTGGACTAATCCCTTTTGTATCAGAAATAGACCACCCCAGGGCCGTTTTGTATTGCTTAAGCACTAGCAACAACTTATCTTCCTGGCTCTCGATTAAAGAAGCATAAATTATCACATGTAAAGTGGATGAGTCCCCTAAGTAAGCATACATCAAGTGATTGGGAAAAGGCTTTAATTCTAAGATAGGGGTTTCTATGATCGACGGCTGAGCCTTGGAAGTTGACGCCTCATCATCATTTAGATACTCAAACTTCCATTGGAATTGTTTGGATCTTTGGGGTTCATCTAGACACTTGGCACATTCCACATGTGTGGGCTCTTCTGTAGTACTGGCCCCTGTCAATGTAGCTTCTAAGGGATCTGTAATACAGGTTTCTGAGAACACTTCCTTCACTGAATTGTGAATTGCATTAATCTGGAAGCAGTCCTCAGAAGTATTCAGATATTTCATCGATCTAAAGACATTAAAAGTTACTTCTTGATCCTGAACCCTTATTGTCAACTCCCATTTCTGTACATCAATTAGGGTCCTCCCAGTCGCCAAGAATGGCCTGCCCATTATTATAGGGACTTCCATGTCTTCTTCAAAATCTAGAATAATAAAGTCAGCTGGGAATATGAACTTGTCAACCTTGACAAGCACATCCTCTACTATCCCCTTCGGGTACGTAAGAGATCTATCAGCCAATTGTAACGTGACACTTGTAGGTTTGGCTTCATTTAGGCCCAGCTTCTTATATATAGACAGAGGCATTAAGTTGATGCTATCCCCTAGATCACACAATGCCTTGCCAATGAATTGGTCCCCGATAGTGCAAGGAATTGTGAAGCTTCCTGGATCTTTTAGCTTTGGTGGAAGATTGTTTTGTAGGATGGCACTGCACTCCTCTGTCAGTGCCACTATTTCATAATCCCCCATTTTCCGCTTCTTAGATAAAATGTCCTTCATAAACTTGACATAACTTGGTATTCCCTCCAATGCCTTCGCAAATGGGATGTTTATGTGAAGCCTCTTGAACACCTCCAGGAATTTAGAAAACTACTTGTCCAGCTTCTGTTTCTGCAAACACTGGGGGAAAGGCAACTGAGGGAGAGGAGGGTTGACTTTATTCATTGGAGGAGATGGTGTTGGAGGGCTATCTTGAATACTTTCCTCAACCCCAGATTTCTCATTATTTTTCTCCACTTATGGTTCCTTTTCAGTAACTTCATCTTCCACTGGAGAACTCTCTCCACCTTGATCATTAGTAGTTTGCCCACTTCTTAGTGTCACTGCTTTGCATTATTCTTTGCCTTCCCGTTTTGGGTTGACATCAGTGTCACTAGGAAATGTGCCTTGTGGACGACTATTTAAAGCAGTGGCCAATTGTCCCATCTGTACTTCAAGATTCCGAATGAAGGCTTCTTGATTGCTACTCCTTATTTCATTCTGGGCAATATACCTTGACATGAGATCTTCCAAGCTAGGCTTCCTCTCCTATTGAGGTGGTGGATGGTGGAACTGATTTTGAGAGCTCTGTGGTTGTGGATTATACTGATTCTGAGATTGAAAACCCGGAGGGTTAGAAAAATTTGGCCTGGTGGATGAAGGTTGTGCTTGATTGGGGTTGTTGTTGTTGTTATTGCCCCAAGAGAAGTTGGGATGATTTCTCAAGCCCGGGTGATAATGAGTGGGAAGATTAGCATTTTATTACCGCTCGTAGTTGGAAACAGATTGAACTGACTCAGGGCTTCTTGCACCCCGATCAGTAGGGTGGCTCCCTTGACATAACTCACATTGGACTACGACACTCTGCACATTCTGCACTGTTGATGGTCCCATGGTGTCTAGCCATTTCGTTAGCGCTGCAACCTGAGCCACTAATGATGTGAACGAGTCAACCTCATATACCCTCGCTGCTCTTCTGGGGGCTTGCCTATCATTTGGCCATTGATAATTATTGGCCGCCATTGTTTCCACTAGTTCGTACCCTGCTGTGTGATTTTTAACCATGAAGGACCCTCCAAACGCAACATCAATACTCGAACGAGTTGATTCGGATAGCCCATTATAAAAGTTCTGGATAGGAAGCCATTCTAGCAAACCATGGTGAGGGCATTTCCTTAAAAGATCCTTGAATCGCTCCCACGAGTCGTACAAGGATTCTGATTCGAACTAAACAAAAGTAGTGATATCATGCCTAAGCCTGGTTGTTTTGGCGGCCGGAAAAAACTTCGCCATGAATTTCTGTACTAAGTTAGCTCATGTGGTGATGGATCCTGACGGTAATGAATGTAGCCAGCTCTTGGCTTTGTCCCTTAAGGTGAATGGAAACAACCGGAGTCTGATGGCATCGTCAGACACTCTGTTGCATTTAAATGTGTCACAGATCTCCACAAAATTGATTAAGTGATCATTGGGATCATCATTCGGTAGTCCCCCAAACTGAATATTAGTGCACATTTGAATGGTGCCCAGCTTGATCTCAAAATTATTAGCTTGGATGGAGGGCTTGAGAATGCTTGCCTGGAGATCGTTGATATGAGGCATAACATACTCCCTCAAAGATTTCTGAAGTTCCTCAGCCATTTTGATAGGAGCAGGTATGTCCTTAGATTTTTCTCTTCGCAGTCGTCTGTATGTTCTATCAACCTCGGGATCGAGAGGTAATATGTTCCGACCCTTTCAAGGTGGCATACACAATGAAGACTACTTGAAAAGAGAGTTAAACAGAAGAATTGATTTAAAGTAAGATCGTAATGACTTAGTTTTAATATTGAAAAACAATTAATACTAAGTCCTCGGCAACGGCGCAAAAAACTTGTTGGTCGATTTAGCTATTGCCAAATTATGCACAAGCATAAGCGGTCCACAAGTAATATAATGATAAAATGAGTGTCGAACCCACGAGGACAAAATCTTAAGAGATAACAATTACTAAGGTAAAGTCGTTACTTATCTTATCTAAATGAGTAAAACAAGATGATTGGTTACGCTATGTGATTACAACTATAAGAATAAGAGAAGTAGTTGTGCTAGGAAGTCAAGATAGGATTACAACTCCCCTAATACGTCGCTTAATCTCCTAACTCTCTAAATTATAAATGAATCAAGGAATGGTCAACCGAGAACAGTAAATATGCATAAGCTTCTGTCGAAGGTCAAATGCACATCCCTAGCCAGATACATCACAATATGTCTATTGGTGAAAATAACTTGGCCAAGGTCATTAAGCTAAGTCTCACGGCCACACAAGGCAAATAGGGATATGTCTATCCTATTAGCAATTTATGCACACATTCCATTGGCATGGTCATAACAGTTGTTGTTGTATTTAAAGATAGATAATAACATCTGTGAGACCCTAGATTTTATGAATAAAGATTTAAATTTCTCGAAATAATTTTTTTTTATTATGGTGTGGATTTGATATAATGTTATAGTTGTGGGTAGTGTTTATAAATTTTGTAAAATATTCAAGTTGCTATATTATATTCGATTAGTCGGGGAATATTCATTTTAGCGAGGAATATTAAATAAATGGCGGCAGAATCATTGGTGGACCCCACAACGGAATTATTGTCGGATTGAGAAAATGACAAAAATATTTTTATTGAAAATAACGGCGGAAGTTTTACCGTTAATACTGTTGAACTACTCCGTAGTAAAAGAACAGTAATACGCGAGGTTGCATAGTAGCACACGATATTGATTATTGATTCTTACGTGAGAAGTCACTCAGTTTTGTTCAATTATTGCTATAGTAAATGTTGTAAATTTTGACGTATTTTATGGACCTCCATTTACCCATTTTTCAAAATAATCATTCGGTTTATATATATATATATATATATATATATATATATATATATATATATATAAGTGGTGGGGAATGAAAGAATTATTTTAGTGGGGGAAGGAAATGATTCTTTTGGTGGGAGGAATTCCACCCGTAAATTGGATGGAATGTGGGAATGGTGGAGTAATATATATATATATATATATATATATATTAATGTGGGGGTATGTATGTTATATATATATATATATATATATATATATATATATATATATATATATATATATATATATGATATCTTGTCCTTTGGTGAATCAAAAGTCCATGAATTGGAAGAGCTTGTCGGGTGGAAGCAATTAATTCAAACAAACATGTGTATATATATATATATATATATATATATATATATATATATATATATATATATATATATATATATATATATATATATATATAAATATATTATATTTTGCCTTATTACGATTGGTTGGATGATTGACAATTTGCATCTATAGGTTACAAAAAATTTCATCCGTAAGTTGCACATCTATTGCATCCATTATTTTTCTTGCACAATGTTTTTCTATTCTCCTATAAATAGAAGCTCATTCCTTTATTATTTTCTTACGAATTCACTGAAACTCCAGAGAGAGAAATTATAGAGAAACTATAGAAAAATATTCTGCTACTTCCCTACTCTTATATCCAGTTCCTTTTACGGTAAGGGGTGTTATTCTTTCTTATTCATAAAGAGAACTTCTGTTATTCCATTCTTTATTATTCTGTTGGAATAACTTTTGTGTCTGCTGACATACCCTATACTTGGTGAAATCCTTATGTTATTCCATTCTTTATTATTACATTGGAATATCCATCACATGGCATTACTTACTGTGGGACTTGGTTCCGTCTTTATTATTCTGTTGGAATAACTTGTATACGCGGACTCCCCTTATACTTGGTGAAATCCTTATGTTATTCCATTCTTTATTATTCTGTTGGAATATCTTGTCTGTGCTTTTTACACCGGACCTGGTTCCGTATTTATTATTCTCGCTCGGAATATCCATGCTCTGCGTTTACGCCGACCGTTCCATATTTATTATTCTATTGAATAACTCATCGTGCTATCTATCACATGCCCGGTGATTTCTTTTGTTATTCCATTATTTATTATACTCAAATAAGTAAAGTTTTGACTTCTATACTCCATGAAATTAGTGAAATATCCTCGATATTTAAGCTTCATCCAAAGATTCTTTTCATGGAAATATTCTTTTGAGCATTCTTGAATTTTACTCTACAAAGAAGTATCATGTTGACAATTTGGACGTTATTAGCTCCTAGATAAACTAATTCTTGAACTTGTTTTATTGAATTCTTATATCATTGTCATCATCCTCATGTTTATATTTTTTTAAAGTCATCCGTATTCAGTAGTGCATAGATGGACTTGGTATGATTATGACCGTGGATTATTCAAAGATAATCATGACCGTAATGTTACAAATGATGTGGTAAAAGTCCTCATTGGCCCGTAGTGCATTGATGGACAGTTGTTGGCATGATCATGACCATTGATGAATACACGAATATCTTTGGCCCATAGTGCATGGATAATTTGTGGTCGTGACCCTAATCAATATCTTTGGCCGTAGTGCAGGGATAATGTGGATTATTTATTGCTGAGTCTCAGCGATAAAAGTGATGAAAAACTTTTTAAATCATAAAAGATAGTAGATTTTATTCTCTACTTGACTCTTTTAATGGATTGCTTATTCCGCTGCAGTTAAAATTGATGTCTATTGTATATTATCAGTTTAACATTGTTGAAGACTAATGATAATTTATTCTGCATTATCTTAGTCATAATATTTCTTGCTGGGCTAGTTGAGCTCCCCCTTTCTTTCACTGTTCTCTTTAGGAAATGAGAACATATTTGGAGACGAGTCGTGGAATGGAGTGATGGTCCGGATGATAGTATTAGCTAGTAGTCCTCACTATTCTGTTAAATAGTGTGACAATAAATGTAATGAGGGACATGGCGCTGGGGTGCTGGGATACTGGTAATGGCGCTAGGACGCGGCCTTGTAGCATATCTCTGGCGCTGCAGCGCCGATTTCTAGTATGTCCCCAACTTGCTATGGCACTACGGCGTGGAGCCTTAGTGTATCCTTGTCAAATCACCGATTTCCAAAGATGTTCTAACATACTATATGGCGTTACAACGCGTAAATTATAAGGCTAACTTTGGTACGTGTAAGCTAACTACAACAAAAATGACCAAAAAGCTCTGTAAAGCCCTGCATGATAGAACTAAGACAAAATAACAATAAAATATAAATAAAAGCTAACTAAATGACTGAAAACAGGCAACAACTTAAGCCACAAATGATCTGATTCGCAGGTATAAATCCCACTCATCACTAGTAATATCACTAATATGGAAGATAATTCGTGTCATGTAAAACTAGTGTGGTAGTAGAGGTTGGAACTGGCTTGGAACTAAACCGGTTTGGCATCGCCAGAAACGCGCAAGTGCAAGGCCTCAAGAAGTATAAACCGGGCGCAATTGTAAGCAGTGACGGTCACAGGAAAGTTAGTTTTCTCTCAGAGAAATGAAATGGAACATTATTGTAATGTGTGACATGAATAAAATCATATGATAAGAATACATTCTAATGATATAAGGTACCAAGTAGTACAATAAAATCATATGTAATTGTAATATAAAAATAATTAAATATCTGTGTATTCTAGAAATTTGGAAAGGAATTACACGTGTAAAATGAACAGTTAATATTAAATAATGTGGTTAGGTGAGTAGTAAAAATAATTATGGGAGATACCCGAGCAAGAATACCTAACTGCATTATTTTATTACGTGTACTTAATGTACATGGATTATATGATGTGACTACATAAATAATCCCTAACTTTCCTAATATAATAACAATTGTACATTAAAATTAATTTTTGGGAAGTAAAGTAACTGAACTAAACAAGTTTATCACGTTGCTAGAAATTTAACTCATCAATTGCTCCAATAGTGCATGAACAGTAACCTATGGCCTAAATTATATAACTTCGAAGCAGTACTCATTGGCTACAAGATGGCTGGTGTTGGGTAGTTTAACTACTCTTAATTAACCATTGTTTCCTTCCAATGCACCATGGATTCCAACCCCAGTGTAAATCCAATGCCCAGTCCAAGTTTTCTCTATAAATAGCAGTTCAATTTTTAGTTTTACATTGCTTTTGTTTGTCTATTGAAACTCTGATAACTTGAGTTTGAGTTGTTGTTGTCCAAAGAAGAGGCTAGCAATCCCAGAAGGAAGAAACTAAGTTTACTAAGCTTCATGAGGTATAAAAATCTGAACTTTTTTACTTAATTGGGTTTTACCAAGTTCTTGAAATTTCTTAGAATTCTCTGTCAATTGATAAGAATTAACATGCTATCATGTGTTTATGAAGTATGTTTACATGTATGGAACCTTTAATGATGAATTGAGAATGTTTAAACCAATAAAAATGAAGGTTAGTTGATGATGCTCAGAAAATGTAGTATCTCACTATTTTTGTTCGGTACATGGCGCAATTGCTTGGGACCCCGAATCGCTTTTGGTTTTGTTATGCTATGTGTTGCTAACTTGATATTTTGACTCATATGTACACCTGAAAAGGAGTATAGAATGAGATGTAAAGTTTCTTTGTGAATTATGAAGTGTCCAATATGATTTTAGTAGGAGATTTTTAACAAAACTTAAAGTTTTGAAAATGAACCTTGTTGAAACTTATGTTCTACAAGTTTTGAACTTAGTGGTTTATACACATGATTGATTTTAAATATAAATGAGCATGATATAGTGTTTATAGTGCCTTTGTTCATGATCAAACTTGTTAGACCTTATGTTAGAGAAGTTTTCAAGAAAAATTTGTGCATGAATGCTACACGATTTAGGTTCTGATCTTAAAAAGATGTTAACATAACTTAATTACATATGATAAGAGTTTCAAAGTTGTCTTGTATGTGTTATATTGCATCATTCAAGTTAAAGTGATTTCAAAGGCAACCTTGAACATGTTTTCAAAATTAAGTTGCATTAAATATGAGTATTTAGATTCTAAAGATTTAAGATGTCATGTTTATGTTTATTATGTCTCTAAACATGATTCATATGTGTTGGACATACTGATAACTAAATCAAACATGAGCTTAAAGCATGTTTTAAAGTACTAAGCGATGCTAATTATGAATTAATGATGTGAACACTATGAGCATGTGAATTAACAAATTTTGTGACCACTATGTGGACATATAGCCAAGTTATAAAACATGGTAACTACATGATCTTATTATGCCTTAATATCATGTAAATTGAAAGTTAAAACTTGTGACAATTAACTCAAGAATGGTCATATGCCATGTGAGAACCTCTAGCATGTATGTATGTTAAAGTATAAGTGTATTGGTATGATAGAATTGGACTGAAACCAGGAGTACAGAAGCTCAACTTTAGCCAGGCTAGAGGATAGCACAGCTGCGCCGTCCCTAAGCCTAGCCAGGGCACAACTGCGCCATCCTGTAGTTGGTTCTGTATTCTGTTTGTTATCTGCTGATTCAAAGCATGCTTGTATGGTTAAGTTAACTTACATTATATGACTAGTATGGCATCCAATATGTTAAGGAACATGCAAGATAATAGAGTTCAATATTTAACGAATGATTATAACTTTCAAATATGAAGTTCAAGAAAATATTTGCAACATATAAAGTAATAATTTGAAACCAAGTTGTCTGACCTTGTGGTGACATATAAACTGATTTTGTGCTATGAGGATATAGGACATGTGATGTAGTATGTATAAATTATACAACTAAGTTAGTCGTTTATGTGTACGTTTGAACTTACATATGTGAGCTTATGTAACTAATGAATATCCTATACGCATAATTATATTATGTTAGGATTCGAAAAAGTGTTGATAAGCTATATTTGGTAAACTACGCTTGATGTTGGTAAACTACGCTTGATGTAAGTACTTGAACCTTACTCTTTATTAAGCATTATTTGAACTTGTGCAATTATTGATCGTACAAGTAGAACTTTAAAGGAATAATATTTCGTAATGAAATTTCAAACTTTGATTCGAACAATAATTGTTCATATATATATATTATGAAAGAAACTGTCTAAACCATTGATTCAGTTAGACTATTGATATTTGATCGAAAGCTATCCAAACCAAATTAACTTGGTGCGAACTCTTATAACTGAGAAGAACAACCCTCTTGGTAGGGGAATTATATATTGTCGGGGAACCGACATGCGCACATGAGAAAGACTAAATGCTATGCATGACATAGGGTAATTTAGACTGATCACCTGGTGTACTACTTTCGTTTTGTAGAATTATCAGTCTATTACTGTTAATTCTAGGAGAAGTTCATAGTCCTTAGTGACTGCTCAGTATTTATTGCTTTGAAATCTTAAATTGATTTAATCGTTGAATATTATTTATATTTTCTGTCCATAGCGATTATTGTTGATAATCATCGATACTTCTTGCTATCTTGAACTATTATTATTGATATACCCTTGAGAAATTTAAAACCATATTGATTACCCTTTTGCTATATTACTTGCTGGGCAAAATTGTTGCTCATCCTTGCTTTCCATAAAACTTTCAGTGAAGGCAAAATGTGGTGAACCCTCTGGCAAGGACAAGGGTAAAAAGAAGGCTTTAGAATACTTATTTATATGATGCTAGGAATGTATTATTATGGGGTGGTAGAAGAACTTATTTGCATTAAGTTATGTTTAGTTTAAGATGTATTGTATTAGTCACGGTTACGAAACTTTGGGACAAGGATAATTATATTATATCAATGTAATTTATTCTATTATTCTGCTATGTGAAATGTTAATTTATTATTAGAGTTGTACATGAAAACCAAATTTGAGACAAGTGTGGTCTGAATTTGGGGGCGTCACATCCTTGATGGATGGACATTGAGATGTCTCAGGATCTTTTAAAATGGATCGTCGATCTTTGTGTTCCCTAGATCTTTGGTGTCTTGGGACTGGTTTATGAATGTGGTTATGGAGAGGAGTTTTGCTTTCCACTCTAAGGTTGACCATACCACAGATGGTCGCCGGTACTCCCGTGTATCGAGGAGATCAGGTAGTTCTTTCTCTTATGGATTGGTGTTTCTCTTTGAGGATTCAACCACAGCTTAGATTGTCGCCGATTTTTTTCTCATTTGTGTGGGGAGACCAGGTAGTTCCATCCCTGTGGTCTAAGCTAATGAGGTGTGGTTTAATCGCCCCATAGATGGTCATCGATTTATTCATGTGTATTGGGGAGATCAGGTAGTTCCATCTCTTATGGTTTGGTTTGAAAGGTTGAAGGATGATTCCAGCACCATTGACATGATTTTATGTTTTTGTAGTGGTGAGACTGCACCGTGAATGGCTACCTACGTACTCATGTGTATGAGGGAGATCAGGTTTGTATAGTTCCAACCTAGCGTGAAAAGGTTAAAAGTTGTATATGGTGAAAGGGTTTTGTTTATGTTTTTGTTAAGGTTAGACGGGACCATAAATGGCATCCTATGTACTCCCGTGTATGGGGGTGATCAGGTCTACGTATTTGTTCCTGGTGGGACAAACTGATGTGGTTAGAAAAGGTTTTAAAAACTTGAATTTACTGATGGATTGATGATCCAAAACCAGGATGATGTTTTGCAGGTAACTTCAGACATAATACCGTTTCACGGAATCTGAGTTGATGAGTTGGGGAAATTCCTCGTCATCCAGTTCTTGTAATTTGAGGGCTCCTCCTGTCAATACCTCCTTGATAATAAGCGGGCCTTCCCAGTTTGGGGAAAATGTTCCTTTAGATTGATCTTGGTTGTCAAGGACTTTCTTCAAGACCAAGTCATTTTCTTTGAACTACCGTAGCTGAACTTTCTTGTTGTAGGATCGAGCAATCCTCTGTTGATATAATTGACCATGGTGGTTGTGGCCCTCTTTTCATCTATCAAAAATAATTTGTGGTACCAATCTTGTAACCATTGGTCCTCATCCATCTGAGCATCTATCAACACTCTTAGGGATTTAATTTCTACCTCTATGGGGAGCACTGCTTCCATGCCATAGGTTAATGAGTAGGGGGTTGCCCCAGTAGAAGTGCATATTGACGTTTTGTAGGCTAATAGAGTCAGAGGTAAGAAGTTAGGCCATCCCTTGTGATTGGCGGAAATCTTTTACATGATCTTTTTGATATTCTTATTAGCCGCTTCAATAACACCATTCATCTTTCGACTATAGATGATGGAGTTGAGATGCTTGATGTGGAATTTATTGCATAATTCCTCCGTCATTTAGTTGTTGAGGTTTTTGGCATTGTTTGATACAATCACCTCTGGTTGTCTGTATCGATAAATAACATTGTTTCTGATGAAACCAATTATCACCTCTTTAGTAACTCTGGGGAAAGATGTTGCCTCTACCCATTTGGTGAATTAGTCGATCATGGTGAAGATAAACCGATAACCATTGCTGGCTTTGCGATCAATTGGCCCGATCACGTCCATTCCCCACATTGAGAAGGGTCAGGGTAAAATCATATTTTGAAGTTCCCGTGGAGGGGCGTGGATAACATTTCCATGAATTTGGCATTGATAACATCTCTTGACGTGATCATCACAGTCATCTTTGAGAGAGATCTAGTAATGCCATGTTCTTAAGATCTTCTTGACAAGTAGAGGACCGATCATGTATGGACCGCATACTCCACCATGGATTTCATCCATGAGTCTTTGGGCTTGGTCTTTGTCTAGGCATCTTAGAAGGCCTAGTCCCGCATCTCTTTTGTAGAGTGCGTCTCCGCTCTGATAAAATTTCATGGCCATTCTATGGATCCACTTTCTTTTAGCTTGACATGCCCCAATTGGAGTAGATTCATCTCGTAGATACTCCTTGATAGATTAGTACCAAGGTGTTGGATGGGAGGTAGTTCATCCGATACTTCTCTGATGTAATTCCCATAGGTTGGGGCCTTTGGCTGGTAAATTTGATATTTAAAATGTCTCCTTTTTTAGGTATATTGATAAAAATGGAGGCAAAAGTTGCTAATGCATTCGAAAAGTCATTCCTGTTATGAGGAATGTGGAGGAAGGATATTTCTTCAAACTTCGAAACCATCTAGATAACTTGTCGATGGTAAGGTAACAAATGTAATTCTTTGGTGTAATAGATCCCAGTGGTTTGTTTGATTACTAGCTCGGAATCTCAAAAGACAGTTAACCATTTGACACCCATGGATTGGGCTAGCTTCAACTCCATTATACAACCTTCATACTCAGCTGTGTTGTTGGTGATGACAAACTACAATTTGACGGCAATGGGATATTGTTCTCCCGTAATAGATACCAGAACTGTTCCTGCTCCGGCACCTTCCTTGTTTACAGCTCCATCAAAATACATCCTCCATGACTGGACTATATCCCCATGATGGTGTTGCTAAATTGTTATTACCCCTTCATTGGGAAAATATGTTTCCATGGGTTTGAAATCCTCTGATGGTGCTGCGTCCAGTTGATCCACATTTCTTTGACCTTTGATAGACTTTTGGGTCACGTAGATGATGTTGAATTACTGGAGGATCAACTGCCATTTGGACAGTCAACAATTCAACATGACTGGACTGTATCCCCATGATGGTGTTGCTGAATTGTCATTACCCCTTCATCGGGGAAATATATTTCCAAGGGTTTCAAATCCCCTGATGGTGCTGCGGCCAGTTGATCCGCAATTCCTTGACATTTGATAGACTTTTGGGTCACGTAGATGATGTTGAATTGCTGGAGGATCAACTGCCATTTGGACAGTCGACAATTCAACATGGGTTTGCTGAATACGTATTTGAGAGGATCTATACGGGATATGAGATGGGTTGTGTAACCATGGAGATAATGTTATAATCTCATGGAAGCCCATGCAAATGCACAACAAGTTTTTTCAATCAAGGTATACTTGTGCTCACAGATGCTGAATCTTTTGTTGAGGTAATAGATAGCTCTTTCTTTGCCTCTATCATCTTTTTGTCCCAGCATGCAGCCCATGGCATTGTCATTGATTGACATGTACATAAACAGGGGAATGTCATCCCTGGGAGGTACCAAGACAGGAGCTTTGGCCAATTGCTCTTTGATGGAAAATAAGGCTTTTGACACTCTTCATTCCATTTCTTGGAGGAGTTCTTCCTTAACAACTTGAAGATGGGCTCACAGGTTTCTATGAGTTGGGAGATGAATCGGCTGATGAAGTTGATTCTTCCCCAAAATCCTTGTATTTCCCTCTTTGTCTGCGGCACGGGCATCTCAGTAATGGCTTAAATTTTTGCAGGATCCAGCTCAATGCCTTTGTGGCTCACTAGAAATCCCAGCAGCTTACCTGACTTGATGCCGAAGGCGCACTTGGCTGGATTTAGCTTCAAGTTTTACTTTCAAAATCGGTTGAAGAGCTTTTTGAGATGGTCTATGTGTTCTTCTTCCCTTCGAGACTTGACAATGATGTCATCCACATAGACTTCTATCTCTTTGTGCATTAAATCATGGAAAAGAGCCATCATGGCTCGCTGATAGGTAGCTCCAGCATTGATGAGGCCGAATGACAACCATATATAAAAAAAGGTTCTCCAAGGAGTGATGAATGATGTCTTCTCCTGGTCCTCTTCAGCAACCATGATTTGATGATACCCAACAAAGCAGTCACCAAAGGAGTACATGCCATACTGAGCTGTTTTGTCAATGAGTATGTGGATAAATGGTACTGGGAAGTTATCTTTGAGACAAGCTTTATTCAAATCCCTATAATCCATGCATACTCGCACCTTCCCTCTGGGTTTAGGTATAGGAACTATGTTTGATAGCCACTCAGGGTATGTTGATACCATGATGATGCCAGCTTGAAATTGTTTCACTATTTCTTCCTTGACTTTCAAACTCCACTCAGGTTTTAATTGCCTAAGCTTATGTTTGGCTGGCTTGAATCCCTCTTTAATGGGTAGGTGATGAATGACGATATCAGTTAACAAACCGATTATATCTTTATGAGACCATGCAAACACATCCTGGAATTTGGTCAATAAAGCAACCATGTCATTCCTTTGGCTTAGGGTAAGGTCCATGCCAATCTGGATTTATTTGGGGTTTTCTGAAGTTCTAAGGTTTAAAAAGATGGTTTGATCAAGTTTTGGCTTGGGTTTATCTTTGACCCATTCTTTGATCTCCTCAGGCACCTCATAGTCTTCTTACTCAATCTCCATCAAGTCAGAGTCCAACTTTATGTCAAAGTTACAGTCATTGTGAAGAATTGCCATCCCATGAGCAAGTTTAGACAAATCTAACTCTTGAGTCCTGAAACAAAATGTTTTCACTTAATATAAGAAACTGTTTAATCATATAAAGTGTTAGCATGGCATGACAAAAACAACTACTAATACTATGCAACAAAACTAAGCAGTTATTGCTATCTACAGGGCAGAGGGATTTTCTGCCTTTTTACCCTTTTTGGCAAATACAAGGAGTGTTGCTCCAATTGTCGAGGGTCAAGTCCTGGTGGACAGCTGTGACGCCCCCAAAATAGGTATACATCACCCATTTTGTGTCGTCAATAACATAGTACAGAAATAACTACAACTTTATTAATACAACATAAAAACTGTGAGTTTAAATACAAATATTGCCATCTAGACAATATTCACACCAAAATAAGTCCTCATTACAATTATTGGTACATTCTTTTACAAAAATGGTGAGGACTACTAAAACAACTTTCTAGAACCTTCATTCCATACCCCGACTAGTACTCGTTACATTCTTGCTTCCTGAGAAGAAAAATGGATCAAAAAGGAAAAGGGTGAGCTCAACTAGCCCAGTAAAGAATATTATGACTAAGATAATATAGAACAAATTATCGTTAGTCTTCAACAAGGAAAAATCGATAAAATACAATAGACAACAAGTTTCGGATCAATATTCATAATGAAACAATAATTCATAGATGAGTTACGTGAGAATGAAATCTACTATAATCTATGAATTTAAAAGTCCATCATCAATATTTTATCCTCTGTAACATGAATCAATATTCATCTTGAATCAAAAATTTATCTTTGCACTACAGGCCAAAGATATTCATCAGTCGGTCATGTTCATCTCAACATCTGTACATCTTTGCACTACAGGCCAAAGATATTCAGTAATATCATCATTTAGGACTGAGGATGATGAAAAATATTTTAAAGAAAACGAATTCAATTGAAACAAAAGAACAAATATTAAGGATTAGTGTACTTTAAACAATCCGAGTTCAAAAATACTTCATAAATAAACATAGTGGAGTAAAATTCAAAATGATCAAAACATGGATACAATCAAAGATAGTATCCATAATAGATATTTTGGACAAAAATAAAAATTTAATTTTTTACGTGAATAGTCTTAGTATTCAGTGAATAGTGCTTGATATCGTGAATAATCCGTATCGTGAATAGTAACCCCGACACTAAAAGACAAGAATTTCACAAGAAAAATCTTACCAATATTTTGGCATAATGATATTAGAAGAAATAATATCATTTAAAAAAAATATAACATCCCTTACCTTGAAAAGAATAGTACTTCTGGCTGGAATATCAGATATAACGCTGAAGGAACTTGCACTGTATAACAACACTCAAAGTATCAAAATACTCACAAGAATACGCTCGATAATATAGAGAGAGAAAACTTCAATTTCTGGTGTGATTTTCAATTCTAACCTAAGCACCCTATTTATAGGAAAATGCTGAGAACACCAAAGTAGAAAATTTAATAAAATAATATTATTTATAAACAAACTTCACGGCCACCTCAAGACCATCTGAATTCAGCCACCAATGAGGCCCACAATAATGACAAAAACAAAAAAAAAGTTTTTGTTATTAAAAATAATTAAAACTTCCAAAAATCAATTATTTTGGAACTTCGGAACTTCAATAATTCATAATAAATAGCCCTTTTGTCAGAAAATTCGAACCTTATGTCTTTTCCATAGGAAATTCCATTATCTACAACTTTGTAAGTTTAAGTTTTTCCAAATTCCAAGCGAAATTGACCAAATCCACATACGAGACGATTTTGCATTTATAATCAAATTTCGATCGAAGAATGGGGTCCACAAACATGAAAAACATGTTTTAAATATTTTTAGTAACAAAAATACTCCTCCTCATATACTCATATATCCCACATTCATTGTAAAAAATCACCATTATTATATTATTAAAATATAATAATATATTTAAATGATTATTTATCAGAAAAGATAAAATATCAATTTTTCAACAATTGTCACTTTAAAATTTTCTCCATCTATATCCACATAAAATGAATATTTTCCTTATCATATAAATCAATAATTAATTATTCACAAATAATATTATAAAATCACAATACTGGCAACCAGGCTGTTCCCAGGAAAGAGGGGGCTTTCCAATAAGAATTTCTCCTTACTGGCACGTAATTAGGTGACCAAACCTCTCCTTAGACAAAATTTTCTAGACATTTCCAATAATGTTATCTATTAATATTATTCGAATAATATGAATTATTGATCTGATAATGAAAATATTGTGTAGTGACAATTATTGAAACAACAATAATATAAAATATCAACGTAGCAATTATTGAATCAATAAAATAAAATATTGAACAGTAACTACTGTAATAATTATTGAGTAGTGCCTTCTTACGTAAGAATCAATAATTGGTGCAATGAGCTACTGTGTTTTAACCACCGGGTATTTTAACAAAGATTAATTGTGTAATAACTACGCCATTGTTTATAAACAACTTATACTTATCGTTTTCTTCATCCAATCGCTTTACATTATGGGGCCCACAAGGTACTTGTGCATAAATACGAATATTCCCAAGCGGTAAGAATATTCCACGACCAAACGAATATTCTCCGATAAAAATGAATATTTTATAACCACTTGCTTATTTGAAATATTTGCGCATTTTACCCATAACTAACCACATTAATCAATCAACCCATACTATTTCAAAATAATAATTAGAGGAAATTTAATTTCATTTATAATAAGTTGGGGTCTTACAACAGCTGTGATGAAGGGGTGGTTATCATCCTCCTCCTCTTGAATAATGACCATGACATCTGAGTAATCGTCATCTGAGATATCCTTGTTCATGCCCTCGGTATGCACCAGAAAATACATCTTCGATAACCATCTCTTTTTATCTTGTTTGTGCCTTTGATTCCTTTCCTCAATAGCTAGATCTGGAATTAGGACTGCTTTCCCATTAGCCGGTCTGGGCTTAGGAAATAGCATACCCACTACAGAGACATGAATTTTCCTTAGAGGCCATACATAATCTACATCTGTAGGTTTAGGCAATAGCATTGTAGATGAAGGAAATGGTGTATGCTTGTGCGGGTTCCTGTGACTTAGCCCCTGTTTGGTTGGAAATTTGAATTAGGCATTTGATTTCTTGTTTATTCTTTCCTAACCCTTGTCCTGGTTGGAAACCTAAGGATATCATTTCTTGACTGACCGACATTACCTCGATGAAAACTCTAGGTTTCAAAGCTAGAGGCCCAACGAGTTGATAGTGAGTGTTGGTCACCTCAAGGGCTTGGAAGCTAACAGGCTCAGCTTCTTCATTGAAACTGATTAGAGACATATCACTTTGGACAGGATACTCTGGTTCAGCATTGACAACTTGAGTTGTTGATGAAGAGTGGATGGGACGGCTCCCGCCATATGAATCCAAGGTCTTCCCAATAGTAAATTATATAATGTAGTGATTTTGAGCACTTACAAGGATATGTAGAAGGGATGTGGACCAATTTCCACTAGTAATTTAACCTCTTCTACAACATCTCGTCGAGACCCATCAAAGGCTTTGATTGTGGCTGCTTCGGATCCAGTTGGGATTGATCTTCATCCTTTCTAATGTGGCATAGGGGCAGATGTTTAGGGACGATCCTCCATCTATTAGCACACCTCCGACCACATATCCAGAAGACATCACTGCTATATGTAGTGGCTTGCAATAACCCATCCCTTCGGGAGGTATGTCATCATTAGTGAAAGATATCACATTACTGTTGAAAATGTGATCTACCAGATGACGAAACTTTTCAACATCCACTGTCTTTGGCAAGTGGGCTTCTTCTAATATCTTCATTAAGACCTTTCGATGATCTTCTGAAGAGAATACCAAGTCCAGAATAGATATCTGTTGAGGTGCTTCTTTCAAACTTTGCACCACCTTGGCTTCATTATGTCCCATTTTGCGGAGGAATTCTTTGATTTTCTCCTTGGGCACTTTCCCCTTAGATCTGATGACTGGCTTAATCACTCGTTGAGGGAGATATAGTGAATTTTCCTTGGATACCGCAACAGTTGTGTTTGATGTTGATCCTTCAACCTCTCCATAGTTCCATAGGACTTTCTTAAGGCTGATGATAGGATACTGTGGTCTGAATGGCAATACTAGTTATTCTGGTGCACCAACCTTCAAAGGTTTTTCAACTCCTTTGAGCTTGATTGGTTGAATTGTAAGGCGTGTTGCAGCCAAGTCTCTTTCAGAGGATATGACTGCTATGATCTCCCTCCATATTTGAGATCCTAGAGGAAATGTATTTCCACTCTCAAGTGATACAGTGTCATCGTCTGTCATTTACAGGTCACCGTTGTCAATCATATTTTGGATAAGATGACGAAGTGCCCAGCATCCTTCAGTCATGTGACCATGAGAATTGGAGTGGTATTAACAGACCCCAGTACACTATAAGAAAACCCACTAATTCTGACGTAATTAGGTTCAACGGATTCTAGTCTGTCGGAAATAAGTTATTTTTGATGAAATAATACGCCGAACATAATTCCGTCAGATATAGTTTATTTCCGAGGCAAATCCATCGGAATTATAAGGTCTCGTCTGGGGCCAAGTTTTCCGCAAGCGCAAAACTTAAGTTCGACAAAACTACGGTTATTTCTAAGGGACTATTCGTCGAGAATAACCTATTTCCGAGGGACTTATTTCCGACGGACATTTCGTCAGAAATATCTTATAAAACCTAAACGATTCGTCTTCTTATTTAGGCCCCTCTCATATCTCCTCTTATTAATCTCATCAGCTCCTTTCTCTCTCATTTCACTCGATCTCTCAGCCTCAGCTCACTCTCTCCTCTCTCAATCTCATATCCGACGCCCACCTGCCACCCACCATAACCTTCAGCCGCCGACCAACCACCACCACCTCCAGCTGCCGACCATTAACCACCGGTACCACCATCTCAGTCCTTTCTCTTCCTCTTGCCCCTGCCCCACCACTAACCGACCACCCACATCCCGCCACCAACCCACCACCAGTTTCCACACGCCGGCCAGCACTGTGATAGATTTCTTCCTCTGATTTCGACAGTTTATTAGCTCCAAAAGAAGGTATGAGTTCCAATATTGTTTCAATTTGATGATGATGTACACAATCAATAGGTTGAATAATTTTGATATTGTATGTATATATTGATTTGAGGCTGAAAATTGGTAGAGTTTAATTTTTGATTTGGTATTGGTTTAGTTTGTTATTATCAATTGAAATTGGAAATTGGTAATGTTTAAATTCCTTAATTGGTTACTGTGTGTGCATCAATTTGGCTTTGTCAATTGTATTTGAGGCTGAAAATTGGTAGGGCTAAAAATTTGTTATATATTTGACTGAAAATTGGATTTGAGGCTGAAAATTGGTATATATTTGGAAAGTGTAATTCATTTTGATTGAGAATGGATAATTCTGCAGTATATATTGTTTGCATTCTTTATGTATTCTGCAGTATATATTTGGAAATGCTATGTTTTTAATTTTGATATATTTGCTATTTTTGACGGAATTTTTTACAAAAATTCTATCAGAATTAATTATTCATTTGCAAGATTTGTAGGCCCTGCATGTATTGTATTAGTAATTAATTTCCCAATATTAAAATATAAACTAAGTAGCATTTACTTAGTTTCTTACTACTTAAATAAAATAAATTTAATTTAATTTATTGTATTAAATAAAATAAATTTTAAAAATTAGATAATATAATATAATACAAAATAAAGTAAAATAAAATAAAATAATAAATTAAATTAATTTGAATAAAATAAAACAAATTTGAATTAATTTAATAAATAAATTAAATTTAATTAAAAAATATTTTTAAAAATATAATATAATACAAATAAAATACAATTCAATAAAAAATAAAATAAAATAAAAATAATAAAATAAAATAAAATGAAATAAAATAAATTTAATTTAATTTAATTTAATTAAAATAATATAAATTCAATTCAATTTAAAATAAATTAAATTTAACAAATTTAATAAAAAGATTTAAAAGTTATATAATATAAAACAAGATAAAATAAAATAAATTAACATAATAAATTAAATTAAATTAATTATGAAATTAAATTAAATTAAATTAGAACTTATATAATATAATATAAAATAAAATAAAAATAATAATAAATTTAATTCGATTTAATAAAATAAATAAAATAAAATAAAATGATTTAATTTAATTTAATTAAATAAATTAAATTTAATAAATAAATAAACCAATTATATACTATAATATAATATACTACAAATTAAAATAAAATATAATATAATAATAAACTAAGTAGGAGTGAATGTCGAATAGTAGTCTATATAGATTCTAAATAACAATTCTCATATACTAAGTACCACTTACTTAGTTTATCATTAGCAAAATAAACTAAGTAGTATTTGCTTAGTTTGCCACAATTTTCAATAAATGCAATAATACTCTCCCTACATATATTTACTCTTCCTTGTATGTAGGTTTCGACATAGCAGATGCAGGTAATAGTACTCCAACCGGTTCCTCAGCAATAATTAAAAAAAAGGGTCGTAGTTCCTGTTTGTGTCCTATAGTCGAATAATAAAGTTAATTGAATTACTGCAGACACTCCTCATTGTTCCATCATAACAGATGGCAATATCTGGAAGGAGTACGATGGAATCTTAATGACGATGTGGAAACAAATTAACTGACTTGAGTGCATTCTTTAAAAATCTATGTAGTAGGACACTAAAAGTGGATGACTTAAGAAAAATGGAGAAGGATATTATAATTATCTTATGCAAGATTGAGAGGATTTATCCACCGGCCTTCATTGATATTTGTGTTCAATTGGCTGTTCATCTCCCACAAGAAGCAATGTTTACAGGCCCTGTATGCTATTCGTGGATGTATCCAATTGAAAGGTATGTAACTATATATTTCTGGTTATCTATGAACTTTATACACTACAAAAAATGGGGCTTTAGCAACGATTTTTCGGGCAACGACTTTATAAGTCGTTGCTAAAAGTATATGTTTAGCAACGAAAGTTGTCCTTCGTTACAGATTGTGTCAGGCTTTCACTTTTTTCAACGAAATTCATAAGTCATTGCAAAATTTCGTTGCTAATTCATTGGCGGGAAAAAAGTTTGTTAGAAATTCGTTGCAAAATTTTCGGCCACTTGATTTCCCGTCATCGTGGGCAACGAAAGTTTTTTTGTTGCTAAAAATGGGGATTTAGCAAAGATTTTTCAGACAACGACTTTATAAGTCGTTTCTAAAAGTATATGTTTAGCAACGAAACTTGTCCTTCGTTGCAGATTGTGTCAGACTTTCACTTTTTGCAACGAAATTCATAAGTCGTTGCAAAATTTGGAAACAAAATTCGTTAGAAAATTCGTTGCAAAATTTCTAACCACTTGATTTCTCCTCATCGTAGGCAACAAAAGTGTTTTTGTTGCTATATTTCGTAGCCTAATATGGACCACATTCATTGGCAATAATTTTTATTTTCGTTGCATATTTGATACAACTTTTTGCAACGACTATTAAAAATGTTGCCTTAAATTAAGATAATCCTAATAAGCATATTTTTGTAAGACCATATTCAGTATTCGGAGAATTGTCAAAAAATATTTGTATTTAATATTTAAAAATTATGTCCAAATGCGGAACATATCCAAACCCGTGACCTATCATTTGAAACTTTGGTCATTTGACAGCTAGAGCAACACAAGTTATCTGTTAATATCTTGCAAGGATTAATATTTATATCAAAACATGAGATTTCCCCCATATATTCCTTTCTTCTCCTTCACTACATACCATTAATATAATCTCAAGAAGTTATATACTATAATAATAATAATAATAATAATAATAATAATAATAATAATAATAATAATAATAATAATAATAATAATAATAATAATAATAATAATAATAATAATAATAACAATAAAAATAATAATAATAATAATAATAATAATAATAATAATAAATAAAAATAATAACACTATAATTTCACCTTATATATGTCAAATACTTACAAAATTATGATATTTATCTTACTTGTTCTTTAATTTATTTATTTTACCTTGGAATATAGTATAATTTATTCTTTTCAATTATCTTCTTCTTTTGCAATAAATAATTAATTGGTGATCGAACACTTTTTTGATGGAAATTAGTAATGAAATAATTAAATGACATATCAATGATCATACATGATCAATATATAGAAGATTATAACGTAAATTAATAGCCAAGTTAAATAATTAGTTTTTTAATATTGGACATTTTAAAATAAGGAATAATTAATGCTATTGTTTCCCGAAAAATCTACTACTTTTTTATTTTGTAAAAAAAAAGAGAATTGATATAATAATTAGCGCTTATGGAAAAAAGGGAAAAAAAGAAGTCAAACATGTCTTCCATATTAACGATCTTATATATCACGTAATAAAACGACAAATTAGTGTGTTATTATTATAAGATAATATATTTGTATTTTGCATAAATATTTATATGAATATTTGTTTATAAATATTTATGAGTATTTAGAGATAAATTTATAAATATATATATATATATATATATTAAAATATTCATAGTTACTTTATATATATTTAGTTTAATGTGAAGATTTAAGATGGATATATATATATATATATATATATATATATATATATAGATGATAATAGAATTTATCTAATACACAAAAAATATAATATAAGAAGCAAAATATCACAACTAGGTTTTGAACCTAAGACTTATGGGTTATTGGGCCATTATGCTACCATTGAGCCATTCTAATTTATTAGTTAACTAAACTAACGTCATAACTTGTAGTCTCCAATATTTTTAAATTTATTCTATTGATATATGTATATATATATATATATATATATATATATATATATATGTATATATATATATATATGTAAACAAATATTCATATAAATATAAATATTATTTATAAATTTATAAATATTTATATGAATATTTAGAGATAAATTTATATATATGTATATATATATATATATAAACAAATATTCTTATAAATATAAATATTATTTATAAATTTATAAATATTTATATGAATATTTAGAGATAAATTTATATATATATATATATATATTAAAATATTCATAGTTATATATATATATATATATATATATATATATATATTCTTTTCAAAATTTCTTATCAAACTAAATAAAATATTAAACAAATCTCAACATTAAACTAAATATATAATATTCATAGTTACGTTATATAAATATTTATAGTTACTTTATATATATTTAGTTTAATGTTGAGATTTAAGATGAGTATCTATAATATAGATGGTAATAGAATTTATCTAATACACAAAAAATATAACATAAGAAGCAAAAATATCACAGCTAGGTTTTGAACCTAAGACATATATGTTATTGGGCCATTATGCTACCATTGAGCCATTCTAATTTATTAGTTAACTAAACTAACGTCATAACTTGTAGTCTCCAATATTTTTAAATTTATTCTACTTATATATATATACACACACACACACACACACATACATACATACATACATACATATTCTTTTCAAATTTTTTGTCAAACTAAATAAAATACTAAACAAATCTCAACATTAAACTAAATATATATAAAGTAACTATGAATATTTATATATATATATATATATATATATATGTAAACAAATATTGATATAAATATTTATAAATTTATCTCTAAATATTCATATAAATATTTATAAAAAATATTCATATCTAAAGTTTAGATGAAATATTTATAACTTTATAAATAAATATTTGTTTATAAATTTTAAAGATAAATTTATATGAATATTTATTTATAAATATTTATATGAATATTTAGAGATAAATTTATATATATATATATATATATATATATATATTAAAATATTCACTTTATATATATTTTGTTTAATGTGGAGTTAAAATGGGTATCTATATATATAGATGGTAATAGAATTTCAATATTTTTAAATTTATTCTATATATATATATATATATATATATATATATATATATATATATATATACACACACACACACACATACATATTCTTTTCAAAATTTCTTGTTAAACTAAATAAAATACTAAACAAATCTCAACATTAAACTAAATATATATAAAATAACTATGACTATTTATATATATATATATATATATATACATATGTAAATAAATATTCATATAAATATTTGACCTATGGGTTATATGAATATTTGTTTATAAATATTTATATGAATATTTATAGATAAATTTATATATATATATATATATATATATTAAAATATTCATAGTTACGTTATATAAATATTCATAGTTACTTTATATATATTTATTTTAATGTGGAGATTTAAGATGGGTATATATATATAAATGGTAATATAAATTATCTAATACACAAAAAATATAACATAAGAAGCAAAAATATCACAACTAGGTTTTAAACCTAAGACCTATGGGTTATTGGGCCATTAATGTGAGACCCCAAATTTTATGAAATGAAAATATTCAATTTTCTTATAATTATTCTATTTAGTAAATAGTTAAATTGATAAAAAGTTAAAGTTAAGGATGATATGTGAAATTTTTTCAAAGTAAGTAAGTTGTCATTAAATAATCGGTGATAAAAGTACAGTAATACGCTTGGTTGCATAGTAGCACACGGGATTGATTATTGATGCTTACGCAAGAAAGTATCATCTGCATAATATTTATTATTATTAAATCAATAATTGAGATGACAAAGTTATTCATATTATTATTTGCAATATTGACAATGTCTAGAAGTTCTGTCAAGGAGAGGTTAGGTCATCTAATTGCGCGCCAATAAGAAGAAATCCTTATCTGAAAGCCCCTCTTTCTCGAACGACTGGTTGTTAAATATTATGAATTATAATATTAATGATGAATAAGTTCGTGTTGATTAAAGATGAAATTGATAGTTCCATTGTGTTGGAATTATTAGTGTTAGTGAAAATCGACATTTATTTCGATAATAATTGATGTCTGGAGGTTATATTGACCAATCGGGTAATTAACCGGATAAATGAGCAATTAATTGCTATTAATTCACATGCTTATAACTATGTGTTCAAATGTGTGTATTATTAATTCACATGATTTACTATTAGGGGAGTTGGTGCAAGATTGATAATACTTGCATGACTAAATTAAAAATGGAGGTATAATTGAAGGTACTGTACTGTAATTAAATTTTTCACATGTTTAGAACTATTGAGTCTCATGATTTACTATTGATTCACATTCTTATACTTTTAGGGGAGGTGGTGCAAGATTGATAATACTTGCATGACTAAATTAAAAATGAAGGAAAAGATGAAGGTATTATACTATAATATTTTGAGCCCCAAAACGTGCAATTATCGAAACTATATTTTCCTATAAATAGAAGCTCATTCTTCCTTCATTCTCACCAATTCACTAAGACTCACAAGAGCAATTATAGAGAGAGAAGATATAGAGATAGAAGCTATAGAGAGAAAAAAGAAGAGTAGTCTGATACTTCACTACTCCAGTATCCAGTCTTCTTCTGAGGTAAGGGTTATTATTTATTTCATATTCTGAAGAGATATTATTTTTCGTATTCGTATGAATATTATTTTCGTTCAATATTCGTAAGAAATATCAACTTCATTCAATATTCGTAGGAATATTATTTTCGTTCAACAGTCGTAAGGGGTATTATTTCTTTCGTATTCGTAAGGGATGTTATTTTCTTCATAAATGATATTATTTCTTTCAATATCATTATGCTAGAATATTGGTATGAATTTTATTGTGGAATTTCTACCTTTTTGTGTCGAGGTTACTATTCACTCTAGTATTATTCACTCGGGTATTTGGGGCACTTTTTGTACCGGAGTACTATTTATAGGTTACTATTCACTCTAGTATTCAGGACATTTTTCGTGCCGGAGTTCTATTCATGAGTTACTATTCACAGATTACTATTCACTCAGTTACTATTCACTCTAGTATTATTCACTCGGGTATTTTGGGTACTTTTCATGTCGGGGTACTATTCACAAGGTACTATTCCCGAAGTACTATTCATAGGGTACTATTCACCAAAAAAATATATTTCTTTTCTGTACAAATTATTTTTGGTATATGAATATTATTCTTGAATTTTACTCCACAAAGCAGTATCATGTTGACAATTTGGATATTTTTAAACTCTGGATAAATTTAAAGTCTTTTATATTTTTCCTTGATTTCGTTTGATTAATGTTTATATCATTGTCATCATCCTCATGCTTATATTATGACGAAAGTCATCTTTGGCTTACGTGCATAGATGGACTATTGATTATTGGTTTTACAGTTGTATATTTTTGGCTTACGTGGATAGATGGACTGTTGATTATTGGTTTTATAGTTGTATATCTTTGGCTTACGTGCAAAGATGGACAGGTGTATGACATGATCATAACCACTGGTGATAATAACGAATATCCTTGTCCCGTAGTGCATAGATAATTCAACGATATGATTGGCAGGATCATAACCATTAGTTAACAGTTGAATGTCTTTGGCCGTAGTGCACTGACAGACAATTGATTGGTATGATCATGACCATTGGTTTTATAGTTGAATATCTTTGGCTCGTAGTGCAAAGGTAGGCAACTTATTGGCATGATCATTGTTATTACATTTGAATATCTTTAGCCTTTAGGGGTAATAATATTGAGTAAACATTCTATTAAGCCTTTGTGGCAAGGAGAAACTGTTGATTTACATGATTATAAATATGAATTATGGATTTGACTATAATCTTTAGTTGTTAAGGTGAAGACATGTGATGATAGTTCTTTTTATCCTAGGTATAACGAAGAATTATTGTTGAGTATTACAGGAATGAAATATTAACGATGGACTTTTAATCTAGAGGAAATAGTAGATATTATGTTCTACTTGACTCTTCTAATGGATTGCTTATTTCGCTGCTGTTAAACTTGATGTTTATTGTATTTTATCAGTTTAACACTGTTGAAGGCTAAGGATAATGTATTCTGCATTATCTTAGTCATAATATTTCTTACTGGGCTAGTTGAGCTCACCCTTTTGCTTTCTTTTACTCTTCAGGAAATGAGAATATAGCTGGGACTAGTCGGGGAATGGAGTGATGGTCCGAGATGGTTGTTTTAGCCGTCCTCACTACTTAGAATGATAATAAGTGTAATGAGGATTGAATTTGAGTTTGTATACTGTCTATGAGAAAATATTCATGTTTAAAAACTCAGCTATGTTTTGTCGTATATATTGCACGACAGTTGTATAAAAGAATTTTATAGTTATATTATTTACCATGTATCTGGCGACCCAAGATGAGTGATGTATACCTATTTTGGGGGCTTCACAGTTGGTATCAAAGCCATAGAAAAGAGCCCCGAGCCTTTATCTGGTGACTTCCAAGTCTTGGGATATACAGAAGCTAGACTTTCCGTAGGGGATGCCGTGAGTAACAGTGGCAAGTTGATAGGTATCATTGTGAGGTGCTATTCAAGTCTTGGATGCGGGTCACAGTTGGTATCAAAGCTTAGGGATATGATCCCTGGCTGAGATGTGAGACTAGAACTAGGAGGGGAGAGACCAGTAATTTCTTCGCTAGTATGACTTACCTAAGTTTATTTGGTATTTAATTGGTCGGTTAGAGTATAGGGATAATATGTGACATGTCAATTAACCATTAATTTGAAACTATATTCTAGAATGATATCTGAAATAAGGAGATGAGAAATGGGAAAATCCTGATAGAAAGGAAATAACCGGGAAGGTACAATCCAAAAAGAAAGCAATGTATTCACATCTCTTCGAACTACCAGGTACGTAAATTTCGAGGGCAAAATTTCATAAAGACGGAAGATTGTGAGACCCCAAATTTTATGAAATGAAAGTATTCAATTTTTTATAATTATTCTATTTAGTAAATAGTTAAATTGATAAAAAGTTAAAGTTAAGGGTGATATGTGAAATTTTTCAAAGTAAGTAAGTTGTCATAAAATAATCTATGATAAAAAATACGATGTCACGCTTGGTTGCATAGTAGCACACGGTATTGATTATTGATGCTTACGTAAGAAAGTCACTCAGTTATACTCAATTATTGCTACAGTAATTGCTGCATCATATCTCTCATATTATTGATTCAATTATTGTCACAATATCATCTGCATAATATTTATTATTATTAAATCAATAATTGAGACGACAAAGTTATTCATATTATTATTTGCAATATTGACAATGTCTAGAAGTTCTATCAAGGAGAGTTTAGGTCATCTAATTGCGCGCCAATAAGGAGAAATCCTTATCGGAAAGCCCCCTCTTTCTTAGGAACGACCTGGTTGTTAAATATTGTGAATTATAATATTAATGATGAATAAGTTCATGTTGATTAAAGATGAAATTGATAGTTCCATTGTGTTGAAATTATTAGTGTTAGTGAAAATTAACATTTATTTTGATAATAATTGATGTCTGGAGGTTATATTGACCAATAGGGTAATTAACCGGATAAATGAGCAATTAATTGCTATTAATTCACATGCTTATAACTATGTGTTCACATGTGTGTACTATTGATTCACACGATTTACTATTAGAGGAGTTGGTGCAAGATTGATAATACTTGCATGACTAAATTAAAAATGGAGGTATAGTTGAAGGTTCTATACTGTAATTAATTTTTTTCACATGTTTAGAACTATTGAGTCACATGATTTACTATTGATTCACATTCTTGTATTTTTAGGGGAGGTGGTGCAAGATTGATAATACTTCCATGACTAAATTAAAAATGAAGGAAAAGATAAAGGTATTATACTGTAATATTTTGAGCCCCAAAACGTGCAATTATCGAAACTATATTTTCCTATAAATAGAAGCTCATTCTTCCTTCATTCTAACCAATTCACTAAGACTCACAAGAGCAATTATAGAGAGAAAAGATATAGAAATAGAAGCTATAGAGAGAAAGAAGAAGAGTAGTCTGCTACTTCACTACTCCAGTATTCAGTCTTCTTCTAAGGTAAGGGTTATTATTTATTTCATATTCTGAAGAGATATTATTTTTCGTATTCGTCTGAATATTATTTTCGTTCAATATTCATAAGGAATATCATCTTCGTTCAATATTCGTAGGAATATTATTTTCAACAATTAAATGTAAGGGGTATTATTTCTTTCAGATTTATAAGGATGTTATTTTCTTCATAAATGATATTATTTCTTTCAATATCATTATGCCAGAATATTGGTATGAATTTTATTGTGGAATTTCTACCTTTTTGTGTCGAGGTTACTATTCACTCTAGTATTATTCACTCGGGTATTTGGGACACTTTTCGTGCTGGAGTACTATTCATAGGTTACTATTCACCCGGTTACTATTCACTCTAGTATTATTCACTCGGGTATTCAGGGCACTTTATGTGCCGGAGTTCTATTCACGAGTTACTATTTATGGGTTACTATTCACTCGATTACTATTCACTCTAGTATTATTCAATTGGGTATTTGGGGTACTTTTCATGTTGGGGTACTATTCATGGGGTACTATTCCCAAAGTACTATTCATAGGGTACTATTCACCAAAAAAATATATTTCTTTTCTGTACAAATTATTTTTGGTATATAAATATTATTCTTGAATTTTACTCCACAAAGCAGTATCATGTTGACAATTTGGATATTTTTAAACTCTAGATAAATTTAAAGTCTTTAATATGTATCCTTGGTTTCGTTTGATTAATGCTTATATCATTGTCATCATCCTCATGCTTATATTCTGATGAAAGTCATCTTTGGCTTACGTGCATAGATGGACTGTTGATTATTGGTTTTATAGTTGTATATTTTTGGCTTACGTGTATAGATGGACTATTGATTATTGGTTTTATAGTTGTATATTTTTGGCTTACGTGTATAAATGGACTGTTGATTATTGGTTTTATAGTTGTATATCTTTGGCTTACGTGCAAAGATGGACTGTTGATTATTGGTTTTATAGTTGTATATCTTTGGCTTACGTGCAAAGATGGACAGGTGTATGACATGATCATAACCACTGGTGATAATAACGAATATCCTTGTCCCGTAGTGCATAGATAATTCAACGATATGATTGGCAGGATCATAACCATTAGTTAACAGTTGAATGTCTTTGGCCGTAGTGCACTGACAGAAAATTGATTGGTATGATCATTACCATTGGTTTTATAGTTGAATATCTTTGGCCCGTAGTGCAAAGGTAGACAACTTATTGGTATGATCATTGTTATTACATTTGAATATCTTTAGCCTTTGGGGGTAATGATATTGAGTAAACGTTCTATTAAGCCTTTGTGGCAAGGAGAAACTGTTGATTTATATGATTATAAATATGAATTGTGGATTTAACTATAATCTTTGGTGGTTCAGGTGAAGACAGGCGATGATAGTTCTTTTTGTCTTGGGTATAACAAAGAATTGTTTTTGAGTATTATAGGAATGAAATATTAACGATAGACTTCTAATCTAGAGGAGATAGTAGACATTATGTTCTACTTGACTCTTCTAATGGATTGTGTAAGACCCCGAAATTTTTTTAAATAAAAAGGAATTTCCTTTATTTATTATTTTGAAATAGTAAGGGTGGATTTGATTAATGTGGTTAGTTATGGGTAAAATGCATAAATATTTTAAATAAGCAAGTGGTGATATAATATTCATTATTGTTTGAGAATATTCGTTTGGTCGTGGAATATTAAATGCGTCAGAATATTCGCATGCGACGGCCAGTGCCAGCCCATGTGTGGGCCCCATAACGGAAAGCGATTAGAGGAAGAAAACGACAAAAATAAGTTGTTTAAAAATAACTTGGTACGTAGTTATTCTGGTTTACATCATTGGAATACCCTGTGGTTAAAACACGATGTCTGCCGTTGTTGCCTGATAGACACCGGTATTGCACCAATTATTGATTCTTACGTAAAGAAGGCACTACTCGATAATGGTTCTGATAATTACTTTATTCGATATTTTATTTTATTGATTCAATAATTGCTGCATTGATATTTTATATTCTTTGTTGTTTTCAATAATTGTCATTACACAAGATTTTTCATTATCGAAGCAATAATTCATATTATCTGAATAATATTATTAGATAACATTATTGGCAATGTCTAGAAAGTTCTCATCTAATGAGAGGTTTGGTCACCTAATTGCGGCCATGAAGAGAGAAATTCTTATTGGAAAGCCCTCTTTCTGAACTGCTCGGTTGTCAATATTGTGATTACGTAATATTATTTGTGAATAATTAATTATTGATTCATACGATGAGGAAAATATTGATTTTATGAGGATATAGATGGAGAAAATTTTTAATGTGACAATTGTTGAAAATTAATATTTTATCTTTTTCGATAAAATAATTCATTTAAATATATTATTTTAATAATATATTAACGATGATATTTTTACGATGAATGTGGGATATATGAGTATATGAGGAGGAAGAGTATTTTTTTTGCAATAAATGTTTAAAACATGTTAAACATGCCGGTGGACCCCATTTATTGATCGAAATTTGATTATAAATTTGTAAAATCGCCCATTTGTGGATTTCGGTTGATTTCTGCTTGGAATTTGGAAAAACTTTCTTCTATAAAGTTGTAGAGAATTGAATTTCCTATAAAAACTCATGAGATTCAAATTTTCTGATAAAAGGCTATTTATTATGAATTATTGAAGTTCCAAAGCTTCAAAAATAATTGATTTTTGGAAGTTTAAAATATTTAAAAATATGAAAAACGTTTTTTTTTGTTATTAGTGGGTCTAGCATGTGGTTTGAATTCAGATTTTCAGAATTCAAAGAGTGGGCGTAAGAATTTATATATATATATATTATTATATTAAATTTTACGCTTTGGTGTTCTAAGCAATTTCTATAAATAGGTGCTTAGGTTAGAATTGAAAATCACACCGTAAACTCCAAGTTTTCTTTCTCTATATTATCGGCGTATTCTTGTGAGTATTTTGAGTATACTTTGAGTATTGCTATACGGTGAAAGTTCAAGATATAGTCTATATCCAATATTCCAGCTTAAATCTTGATCTTTCGAGGTAAGGATGTTATTTTCTTCTCAAATGATATTATTTCTTCAATATCATTATCTTTGAAATATTGGTTGGAATTTTTTATCAAATTTGGAACTTTTTTAAGTATTTGGGTTACTATTCATGAGTTACTTATTCATGAGTTACTATTCACGAGTTACTATTCACGAGTACTATTCACGAAGCGTGAAGATGTTTTTTGTGAAATTTCTATCTTTTGGTGTGGAAGTTACTATTCACGTGTCTTGGTCTTATTCACGTATCTGACACTATTCACGAATCTGGCACTATTCACCTAAAAATGAAATTTCTTCTTTTTGTCCAAAATATCTATTGTGGATACTAGCTTTGATTGTATCCATGTTTTGATCATTCTTGAATTTTACGCCACTATGATTATTTTTGAGGTATTTTTGGGCGTGGATAAAACAAAGTACGAATCCTTAATCCTTAATCCTTGTCATTTTGATTCAATTGGATTCGCTTTTTAAAAATATTTTCATCATCCTCGGTCTTAAATGATGATATTATTGAATATCTTTGGCACATAGTGCAAAGATGAATGATTTATGATGAATATCTTTGGCGATGAGTGCAAAGATGAATGATTTCGATGAATATCTTTTGCCAGTAGTGCAAAAGATGAATGATTTTGATGAATATCTTTGGCCCGTAGTGCAAAGATGAGCAGTGTTTAGATGAACATGACCAATCGGGTGAATGTCCTTGGCACAGAAAGTGCAGGGATGAATATTTGATCTCGAGATATATATTGATTGATGTTACAGGATAAAATAGATTTATGAACTTTGAAATTCATACATAGAAGATAGTAGTTTGCATTCTCTACTTAACTCTTCTAATGAATTATTATTTCATTAAATATTGATTTAAAACTTGTTGTCTATTGTATTCTATTATATTTTTCCTGTTGAAGACTAACGATAATTTTGTTGTATATTATCTTAGTCATAATATTCTTTACTGGGCTAGTCGAGCTCACCCTTTTCCTTTTTGTTCCATTTTTCTTCTCAGGGAGGCGAGAATATAGCAAGTACGAGTCGGGGTATGGAATGAAAGTTCTAGGGAGAGTTGTTTAGTAGTCCTCACCATTGTTGTAAAATAATGTATCAATAATTATGATGAGGATTTATTTGTATGTGGATATTGTCTAGATGGCAATATCTATATTTAAACTCACAGTTTTACTATTGTAATAATAAAGTTGTAGTTGTTTACATCAGCATTGTATTGACAACTCAGAATGGGGGATGTAGACCTATTTTGGGGGTGTCACAGATTGCTTATTCCGCTGTAGTTAAACTTGATGTTGATTGTATTTTATCAGTTTAACACTGTTGAAGGCTAAGGATAATTTATTATGCATTATCTTAGTCATAATATTTCTTGCTGGGCTAGTTGAGCTCACCCTTTTGCTTTCTTTTACTCTTCAGGAATTGAGAATATAGCTGGGACTAGTCGGGGAATGGAGTGATGGTCCGAGATGGTTGTTTTAGCAGTCCTCACTACTTAGTATGATAATAAGTGTAATGAGGATTGAATTTGAGTTTGTATACTGCCTATGAAACAATATTCATGTTTAAAAACTCAGCTATGTTTTTTCGTATATATTGCACGATTGTTGTATAAAAGAAGTTTATAGTTGTATTATGTACCATATATCTGGTGACCCAAGATGAGTGATGTATACCTGTTTTGGGGGCATCACAGTTGGTATCAAAGCCATAGAAAAGAGCCCCGAGCCTTTATCTGGTGACTTCCAAGTCTTGGAATGCACCAAAGCCAGACTTTCCGTAGGGGACGCCGTGAGTAACATTGGCAAGTTGATAGGTATCATTGTGAGGTGCTATCCAAGTCTTGGATGCGGGTCACAGTTGGTATCAAAGCTTAGGGATATGATCTCTGGCTGAGATGTGAGACTAGAACTAGGAGGGAAGAGACGGGTAATTTCTTCGTTTGTATGACCTACCTAAGTTTATTTGGTATTTAATTGGTCGGTCAGAGTATAGGGATAATATGTGACATGTTAATTAACCCTTATTTTGAAACTATATTCTAGAATGATATCTGAAATGCAGGAGATGAGAAATGGAAAAATCATGATAGAGAGAAAATAACCGGGAAGGTACAATCCGAAAAGAAAGCAAGGTATTCTCATCTCTTCGAACTACCAGGTACGTAAATTTCGAGGGCAAAATTTCATAAAGAGGGGAGATTGTGAGACCCCGAATTTTATGAAATGAAAGTATTCAATTTTCTTATAATTATTCTATTTAGTAAATAGTTAAATTGATAAAAAGTTAAAGTCAAGAGTGATATGTGAAAAATTTTCAAAGTAAGTAAGTTGTCATAAAATAATCGGTGATAAAAGTACAGTAATACGCTTGGTTGCATAGTAACACACGGTATTGATTATTAATGCTTACGTAAGAAAGTTACTCAGTTATACTCAATTATTGCTACAGTAATTACTGCATCATATCTCTCATATTATTGATTCAATTATTGTCACAGTATCATCTGCATAATATTTATTATTATTAAATCAATAATTGAGACGACAAAGTTATTCATATTATTATTTGCAATATTGACAATGTCTAGAAGTTCTGTCAAGGAGATGTTAGGTCATCTAATTGCGCGCCAATAAGGAGAAATCCTTATCGGAAAGCCCCCTCTTTCCTGGAAACGACTTGGTTGTTAAATATTGTGAATTATAATATTAATGATGAATAAGTTCGTGTTGATTAAAGATGAAATTGATAGTTCCATTGTGTTGGAATTATTAGTGTTAGTGAAAATCGACATTTATTTCGATAATAATTGATGTCTGGAGGTTATATTGACCAATCGGGTAATTAACCGGATAAATGAGCAATTAATTGCTATTAATTCACATGCTTATAACTATGTGTTCAAATGTGTGTATTATTAATTCACATGATTTACTATTAGGGGAGTTGGTGCAAGATTGATAATACTTGCATGACTAAATTAAAAATAGAGGTATAGTTGAAGGTACTATACTGTAATTAATTTTTTCACATGTTTAGAACTATTGAGTCACATGATTTACTATTGATTCACATTCTTATACTTTTAAGGGAGGTGGTGCAAGATTGATAATACTTGCATGACTAAATTAAAAATGAAGGAAAAGATGAAGGTATTATACTGTAATATTTCGAGCCCCAAAACGTGCAATTATCGAAACTATATTTTCCTATAAATAGAAGCTCATTCTTCCTTCATTCTCACCAATTCACTAAGACTCACAAGAGCAATTATAGAGAGAGAAGATATAGAGATAGAAGCTATAGAGAGAAAGAAGAAGAGTAGTCTGCTACTTCACTACTCCAGTATCCAGTCTTCTTCTAAGGTAAGGGTTATTATTTATTTCATATTACAAGAGATATTATTTTTCGTGATTCGTGCAATATTATTTTCGTTCAATATTCGTAAGGAATATCATCTTCGTTCAATATTCGTAGGAATGTTACTTTCGTTCAACAGTCGTAAGGGGTATTATTTCTTTCGTATTCATAAGAGATGTTATTTTCTTCATAAATGATATTATTTCTTTCAATATCATTATGCTAGAATATTGGTATGAATTTTATTGTGGAATTTCTACCTTTTTGTGTCGAGGTTACTATTCACTCTAGTATTATTCACTCGGGTATTTGGGGCACTTTTCGTGTTAGAGTACTATTCATAGGTTACTAGTCACCCAGTTATTATTCACTCTAGTATTATTCACTCGGGTATTCAGGGCACTTTTCGTGCCAGAGTTCTATTCATGAATTACTATTCATGGGTTACTATTCACTCGATTACTATTCACTCTAGTATTATTCACTTGGGTATTTGGGGTACTTTTCATGTCGGGGTACTATTTACAAGGTACTATTCCCGAAGTACTATTCATAGGGTACTATTCACCAAAAAAATATATTTCTTTTCTGTCCAAATTATTTTTGGTATATGAATATTATTCTTGAATTTTATTCCACAAAGCAGTATCATGTTGACAATTTGGATATTTTTAAACTCTGGATAAATTTAAAGTCTTTTATATTTATCCTTGATTTCGTTTAATTAATGCTTATATCATTGTCATCATCCTCATGCTTATATTGTGACGAAAGTCATCTTTGGCTTACGTGCATAGATGGACTATTGATTATTGGTTTTACAGTTGTATATTTTTGGCTTACGTGCATAGATGGACTGTTGATTATTGGTTTTACAGTTGTATATTTTTGGCTTACGTGCATAAATGGTCTGTTGATTATTGATTTTACAGTTGTATATCTTTGGCTTACGTGCAAAGATGGACTGTTGATTATTGGTTTTATAGTTGTATATCTTTGGCTTACGTGCAAAGATGGACAAGTGTATGACATGATCATAACCACTGGTGATAATAACGAATATCCTTGGCCCGTAGTGCATGGATAATTCGATGATATGATTGGCAGGATCATGAACATTAGTTAACAGTTGAATGTCTTTGGCCGTAGTACACTGACAGACAATTGATTGGTATGATCATGACCATTGGTTTTATAGTTGAATATCTTTGGCCCGTAGTGCAAAGGTAGACAACTTATTGGTATGATCATTGTTATTACATTTGAATATCTTTAGCCTTTGGGGGTAAGGATATTGAGTAAACGTTCTATTAAGCCTTTGTGGCAAAGAGAAACTGTTGATTTATATGATTATAAATATGAATTGTGGATTTAACTATAATCTTTGGTGGTTCAGGTGAAGACAGGCGATGATAGTTCTTTTTGTCTTGGGTATAACAAAGAATTGTTTTTGAGTATTACAGGAATGAAATATTAACGATGGAATTCTAATCTAGAGGAGATAGTAGACATTATGTTCTACTTGACTCTTCTAATGGATTGCTTATTCCGCTGCAATTAACTTTGATGTTTATTGTATTTTATCAGTTTAACACTGTTGAAGGCTAAGGATAATTTATTCTTCATTATCTTAGTCATAATATTTCTTACTGGGCTAGTTGAGCTCACCCTTTTGCTTTCTTTTACTCTTCAAGAAATGAGAATATAGCTGGGACTAGTCAGGGAATGGAGTGATGGTCCGAGATGGTTGTTTTAGCAGTCCTCACTACTTAGTATGATAATAAGTGTAATGAGGATTGAATTTGAGTTTGTATACTGCCTATGAGACAATATTCATGATTAAAAACTCAGCTATGTTTTGTCGTATATATTGCACGACAGTTGTATAAAAGAAGTTTATAGTTGTATTATGTACCATGTATCTGGCGACCCAAGATGGGTGATGTATACCTGTTTTGGGGGCGTCACAGTTGGTATCAAAGCCATAGAAAAGATCCCCGAGCCTTTATCTTGTGACTTCCAAGTCTTGGAATGCACCGAAGCCAGACTTTCCGTAGGGGACGCCGTGAGTAATGGTGGAAAGTTGATAGGTATCATTGTGAGGTTTTATCCAAGTCTTGGATAATACTTGCATGACTAAATTAAAAATGAAGGAAAAGATGAAGGTATTATACTGTAATATTTTGAGCCCCAAAACGTGCAATTATCGAAACTATATTTTCTTATAAATAGAAGCTCATTCTTCCTTCATTCTCACCAATTCACTAAGACTCACAAGAGCAATTATAGAGAGAGAAGATATAGAGATAGAAGCTATAGAGAGAAAGAAGAAGAGTAGTTTGATACTTCACTACTCCAGTATCCAGTCTTCTTCTGAGGTAAGGGTTATTATTTATTTCATATTCTGAAGAGATATTATTTTTCGTATTCGTCTGAATATTATTTTCGTTCAATATTCGTTAGGAATATCATCTTCGTTCAATATTCGTAGGAATGTTATTTTCGTTCAACAGTCGTAAGGGGTATTATTTCTTTCGTATTCATAAGGGATGTTATTTTCTTCATAAATGATATTATTTCTTTCAATATCATTATGCCAGAATATTGTTATGAATTTTATTGTGGAATTTCTACTTTTTTGTGTCGAGTTTACTATTCACTCTAGTATTATTCACTCGAGTATTTTGGCACTTTTTGTGTCGGAGTACTATTCATAGGTTATTATTCACCCAGTTACTATTCACTCTAGTATTATTCACTCAGGTATTCTGGGCACTTTTCTTGCCGGAGTACTATTCACGAGTTACTATTCATGGGTTACTATTCACCCGATTACTATTCACTCGGGTATTTGGGGTACTTTTCATGTCGGGGTACTATTCACGAGATACTATTCCCGAAGTACTATTCATAGGGTACTATTCACGGGGTACTATTCACCCGAAAAATATATTTCTTTTCTGTCCAAATTATTTTTGGTATATGAATATTATTCTTGAATTTTACTCTACAAAGCAATATCATGTTGAGAATTTGGATATTTTTAAACTCTGTATAAATTTAAAGTCTTTAATATTATCCTTGATTTCGTTTGATTAATGCTTATATCATTGTCATCATCCTCATGCTTATATTTTGATGAAAGTTATCTTTGGCTTACATGCATAGATGAACTGTTGATTATTGGTTTTACAGTTGTATATTTTTGGCTTACGTGCATAGATGGACTGTTGATTATTGATTTTACAGTTGTATAGTTTTGGCTTACGTGCATAGAGGGGCTGTTGATTATTGGTTTTACAGTTGTATATCTTTGGCTTATGTGCCAAGATGGACTTTTGATTATTGGTTTTATAGTTTATATCTTTGGCTTACGTGCGAAGATAGACAGGTATATAACATGATCATATCCACTGGTGATAATAACGAATATCCTTGGCCCGTAGTGCATGGATAATTCGATGATATGATCGGCAGGATCATGAACATTAGTTAACAGTTGAATGTCTTTGGCCGTAGTGCACTGACAGACAATTGATTGGTATGATCATGACCATTGGTTTTATAGTTGAATATCTTTGGCCCGTAGTGCAAAGGTAGACAACTGATTGGTATGCTCATTGTTATTACATTTGAATATCTTTAGCCTTTGGGGGTAAGGATATTGAGTAAACGTTCTATTAATCCTTTATGGCAAGGAGAAACTGTTGATTTACACGATTATAAATATGAATTGTGGATTTAACTATAATCTTTGGTGGTTCAGGTGAAGACAGGTGATGATAGTTCTTTTTGTCTTGGGTATAACAAATAACTGTTGTTGAGTATTACAGGAATGAAATATTAACGATGGACTTTTAATCTAGAGGAGATAGTAGACATTATGTTCTACTTGACTCTTCTAATGGATTGCTTATTCTGCTGCAATTAACTTTGATGTTTATTGTATTTTATCAGTTTAACACTGTTGAAGGCTAAGGATAATTTATTCTTCATTATCTTAGTCATAATATTTCTTACTGGGCTAGTTGAGCTCACCCTTTTGCTTTCTTTTACTCTTCAAGAAATGAGAATATAGCTGGGACTAGTCAGGGAATGGAGTGATGGTCCGAGATGGTTGTTTTAGCAGTCCTCACTACTTAGTATGATAATAAGTGTAATGAGGGTTGAATTTGAGTTTGTATACTGTCTATGAGACAATATTCATGTTTAAAAACTCAGCTATGTTTTTTCGTATATATTGCACGACAGTTGTATAAAAGAAGTTTATAGTTGTATTATGTACTATGTATCTGGTGACCCAAGATGTGTGATGTATACCTGTTTTGGGGGCGTCACAATTAAGCTACCATTGAGTCATTCTAATTTATTAGTTAACTAAACTACCGCCATAACTTGTAGCGGTAAAGAGTGTAACACATGGGCAAATGAGGGATAAATGAGTAATTTCTCATGTCACTACAGCCTGTAGCGGCAGGGGGAAATCCATTTCAATCTGTGCCATCCAATGTTGCAATCAACGGTATAGATTATGATTGTTGAAATAGTACCCGTGACAACCGATTGTCAAGCATTTTAGTTTCGGGCCTCCGACCCAAATAAACCTAACCTCATCAAACCTGATTATTATATCTATGCTTCCCAATGTTTCCTATTTCTAGATAGAAGTAGGATATACTTAAAAGTACTCCCTCACTCCGAGAATGAATGTGATGATTGATTTTATGCGAATTTAAAAAAAAATGTCAAATAATAAAATTATTCATATTTAAATTCTCATCTAATTGCATATTTTTCTATACATGACTAGTGATATTATATAAATATTTATAAATAATAAAAATATGACATTTAATACTAGGGATATTACACACAAATTATTATAAAAAAATAAATTATTTAATATAAGTAAATATTTAACTTGAGATTACATAAAATAATAAGAACTTTTATTCTTAGGCGAGGAGGAGTAACTTAAATCATGAACATATTTTTAAGTCCAAAATAAAACATAAAAAAATAAGAATAGTAATGGTATACCCCTAGCTATTCCTAGTTCTCCTTTTACCTTTTTTCCAAATATATTATAAAATTAAATTATAATACTATCAGTTTTAAGAGAAAACATAAAAATGAAGAAAAATTTATTATGTTTTATGAACTAAAAAGAATAAAGTTATTTAAAAATGACTTATAAGTCATTCCTAATAAGTTAGTTTGACCCAAATTAATGTAATATCATTTTTATCCCTATTTAATTTAATTTTTTTTAAAAATGAATTCATAAAAAAGAAGAGTAAGATGTAACGTCACTTTAATTGGTGTTAGAATTTTTATTTTATTTTTTTATAGCTGAAGTCTTATATACTCCTTCATTTCCAACGCCGATGACAGAGAATAAACATAAAAAAATATTGATGTTTGTAAACAAGTATAAGAGATCAAAGAAATTAAAAAAAAGAGATTCCAACGTCAGTTAAAGTGATGTTACATCTTACTCTTCTTTTTTACAAATTTACTTTAAAAAAATTTAAAAAATAGTTACAATGCCGGTTAGTTTGGCATTGGATTACATTTTTATTTTTTTTCAAATTTCTTTAAATAAATAAAATCCTTTTAAAAAAAATTAAGATAATTTTTTTTTAAATTTGTTTTTAAAAAAAATAATTTTTAAAGTGGCGTTGGTTGCTTTTCTGATTTTTAGCCAAAAAAAATATCCAAAAATTTAACGCCATTTTAAATGACGTTTAGTATTTTTTTTTTCAAATTAGATGTGAGAGCCTTTACTCCCAACAACAGTCGTTGAAGTTTTTATTTTTTAAAAAATATTTGGTTAAAAATAATTTTTTTAAAAAAAATATTAAAGTTTTTTTAAAAAAAATATTAAAGTTTTTTTAAAAAAATTAAAGTTTTTTTTATTTATACATTTTTTTAAAAAATTAATTAATTTGGTTAAGAGAAGAGCCTATTCTAAGAAAATTTGAATAAAATGGATATAATTAAGAAAGTTGAATATAATTTAACCATTTCTGAAAAAAATACTTTAGATCCAACCTTTTCCTATTCTTTCTCACTTTTGTTTACAACCCAACCCAATTTATTTGACAAAAAATTTGGGAATCTAACTTTAAAAACTAAATTTTGAAGAGGCGTTTAGTGATTGATTCAATATCAGTTCCTTTGATTTTCATGGAGCGGCAGACAGAGGAGAACGAGAAAAAAGAGGGAGAAAGTGGCAACTGACCCTATGGCGTCCCTCAGAGTCTCTCTCCTCCTAATTTTTTTCCTATTGCTGACTTTACTAATTTAACCCTCAAATTCACTCCCATTCATCTCCTATTCTTCTGTGTACTTTCTGTCTCGCCTCTTCTCCCACAAACCTAGGGTTTACTTCCATTTTCTACCGCCATCCTTGCTTCGGTAACTATATGGCAAAAACTAGAGGTGGTTACACCTTTAAAACCAGGCGACAACCGGTGAGACATGAGGAACTGGAAGTAATCGCAGAACCAAGAGAGAAGCGACGCCTCAATCAGAATCTTCAAAAGATTGCTGCAGATTTGGGCGCCTTATCTATGCAGATAAAACAACGATCTTTAAACGGTAAAAAACCCATCTTTGTGAGTATACCCGATTCCCCTCCTTCTATTCCTCGTGTTTTTGGGACTGCTCTATCTTTTCGATCCCAAAAGTTTGCTACCCGTTCCAAAATTTGATGTTCAACAAAATTTTTATGTCAGGAAAACCCGTTGACACGGTTTTGTTTGATAAAATTGGGTTTTCATCTATGTTTGCAAAAGTAGGTTTATCGTCCATGTCATCTCCCCCAAAATCTGCATATCCTGTGATTATTAAACAATTTTTTTGGAAATATGACTGTTAAATCTGATAGGATAGATACCTTTGTTACTAATAGTTGTTTTCAGACAAGTTCGAGAAGATAGATATATAATTGCGCACTTTCTATTTGAATTCTATTAAAAGAATATTTTTTTACTGCTGTGAATTTAGATGTCATATTCTGAATGAATGGTTGATAATCACCTTGCCACTTGTTCTTTGAGTTTTTTTTTTCTTGCATAGCAGTAATAATGACTTTATGAGGTCATTTGTGATTTATTTTCTTCAACGGTGTTTTTTGGGTTTCAATGCTTCTTTTACATAGTATGTAAGTAATACTTTGAACTTTGAAGTTGGGGGATTATGAAAGATTTATTCTGTTATGGCAAATATGCTTTATTTTAAATCAACCACATACCCATCAAACATGAGAATAATGTTTTGGAGGTTTGGAGCATTATTTGTGAGTCACAGTGGTTACTCAATGGGTTGAAATTCGACCAAGAAACTAATTGCTGGTTGTTTGCATCTTATAAGGTATTTATTGATGCAGGTGAACCAGCATGAACTATAGGGTGGCGTGATCCTGGATTCATTCATACCAACTTCTTGAAGGAGTTGTGGCCCAACTCAGTGTATGCCATCTTCTGCTAGCATATGATATTTAGTACTGAGGACTTCAACATTAATTGTGAAATTTTGCTTGCATCTTATATTCCTATTACAAATATTTCATAATAATTATGCAGGTATATCTACAAGTTGGGGCATAAATTGCTCAATGGTACATATATTTGAAGTCAGATATACCAATTTAAGTCATCTCCATATTGTGACGCCCCAAAAACAGGTATACATCACTCATCTTGAGTCGCCAAATACATGGTACAGAATACAAATACAAACTTAATTATACAAACGTCGTGTAATATACGACAAAACATATGCTATGAGTTTTAATACAAATATTGTCATCTAGACAATATCCACTCTCAATGGAATCCTCATTACATTTATTATCACAGTATTTAACAGAATAGTGAGGACTACTAATGCTATAATCTGGACCATCACTCCGTTCCCCGACTCGTCCCAGCTATATTCTCATTTCCTAAAGAGAACAGTGATAAAATACAATAGACATCAAGTTTAACTGCAGTGAAATAAGCAATCCATTAGAAGAGTTAAGTAGAGCATGATATCTACTATCTTCTATGTTTTAAAATGTTTTCATCAATTTTTATCGCTGAGACTTAGCTTAATAAATAAACCACATCATCGAATCATCCACACTACTAGCCAAGGATATTCATTAAATCATCAATGGTCATGACTATCTTAGAATAATTCGTAATCATAATCATATCAAAAAATTGTTCATCAATGCACTACACAGCCACCGAGGACTTTTACCACATTATTTATAACATTACGAGTCATGATTATCTTAGAATGATCTCTGATCATAATCATACCAAGTCCATCTATGCACGTAAGCCAAAGATGACTTTTATCACAATATAAGCATGAGGATGATGACAATATTAAAGACTTTAAATTTATCCAAATATTATCAATCATTTAATAAACTCATCATCTAATATTATTAATATTATAACAATATTTTAGTCAATTTATTTTAATTATTTACACTTTACCAAATAATGCATTTAATCATTCAAAAATGCCATACTCATAAGATTTCATCACCAATGATCAAATCCCTCATCAAATATCTGCATATATCCTATATAGGATTCCCGAGCCATAAAATCTTATTTTTCAATTTTGTTACTTCACATAACATATTTAATTCATTTACTCATAACTAGTTCATTTTCATGAAAAATACCAAATCAGTCCTAAAAATATTTCTTTTTTGAAATTTAGCAGAATATAGTCCCATATTGAACATATATTTTCTTAAAATTTTTAAGATTAATTTACTATTTTTCATATGGCCAAAACTGCCTAATATTTAGACATTTATCATAAATTGTATTTTTGTCCAAAAATTTTGAAATTTACAGGGTATACTCCTATTATATACATGTATTCCCAATAAAAATTTTACCAATTTTGGAGTTAACCACAAAGAGTTATAAAGGTTTACTTTTAAAATAGTCTTTTCCCATAAAATTCATAACTATTAATCTATACATCCGAAAATCGCCATTTTTGGACACAATCTAGAAAATTCATCAAATTATAATTTTAAATTTCTCCAAAATTTTTGAGGGTCAAAAAAATTATGAAACTACCCCTGGTAGAAACCCCTTTTGAATGAAAATACTATTTATATGAATACAAAGGATCATTCACCATGCATGCGGTAATCCACATAGACAGGTTATTCCAACAGAATAATAAAGAATGGAATAACAGAAGAATTCACCATACATACGGTAGTTCGCGTAGACATGTTATTCCAACAGAATAATAAAGAATGAAATAACAGAAGAATTCACCAGACATGCGATAGACCGCACAAACATCTTATTCCAACAGAATAATAAATAACGGAACAAGGTCATGCGTAATCCGCACAGATAGGATATTCCAATAGAATAATAAAGAATGGAATAACAATAGAATTCACCAGGCATGCGATAGACTGCATAGGCAAGTTATTCCAACAGAATAATAAATAATGGAACCAGGTCATGCGTAATACGCACATACAGGATATTCCAAAAGAATAATAAAGAATGGAATAACAGAAGATGTGACGCCCCCAAAAATGGGTATACATCACCCATCTTGAGTCGCCAGATATATGGTTCAAAATTCAAATACAACTTAATTATACAACAGTCGTGCAAAATATGACGACATATATACTGTGAGTTTCAATACAAATATTATAACGTATATAATACGACAATATTCATACTCAAATTAATATATGCCATATAAAGTACAGTAACAAATATTTCAAGTCTCCAAAGGGACGAGAAGATTTCTGTTCTCTTCATTTTACTGCGGTACACTTCTAATGCTTTCAGGGTCGGGTTCTCATCACCCTATTGTTGTTCACCAAAATCAATTATTAAGTGATATATAAAATACGACACACATCTTAGGTCCTCAATACAATTATATATTGCATGTCATGCCATAGTGAGGACTACCAATGCTATTATCTGGACCGTCACTCTATTCCCAGACTAGTCCCAAATTTATATTCTCATTTCAAGAGAACAATAAAAAAAAGGGTGAGCTCAACTAGCCGGGAAGAAATATTATGACTAAGATAATGCAGAATAAATTATACTTAGCCTTGAACAATGTTAAACCGATAAAATACAATAGACTTCAAGTTTAAGCTGCGGTGAATAAGCAATCCATTAGAAGAAATCGAGTAGAGCATGATATCTACTATCTTATGATTTAAAATGTTTTCATCAATTTTTGTCATTGAGACTCAACTTAATAAATAAACCACATCATCGAGTCATCCTCCACGCACTCACGGGCCAAGGATATTCATTAAATCATCAATGGTCATGACTATACCGAATAATCCACGGTCATAATCATACCAAAAATCGTCCATCAATGCACTTCACGAAACATCGAGGACTTTTACCACATCATTTAAAACATTACAGGTAATGATTATACCGAATGATCCCTGGTCATAATCATACCAAGTCCATCTATGCACGTAAGCTAAAGATGACTTTCATCACAATATAAACATGAGGATGATGACAATGATATAAGCATTAATCAAACGAAAATAAGGATAAATATTAAAGACTTTAAATTTATTCATATATTATCAATCACTTAATAAACTCATCATCTAATATTATTAATATTATAATAATATTTTAATCACTTCTTAAACTTATAAATAATTTATTTCAATTATTTTCACTTTACCAAATAATGCATTTAATTATTCAAAAATGCCATACTCATAAAATTTTATCACCAATGATCAAATCCCTAATCAAAAATCTACATGTACCCTATATAGGATTCCCAAGCCATAAAATTCTATTTTCCAATTTCGTTACTTCACATAACATATTTAACTCATATGTTTGTAACTAAACCATTTTCATGAAAAATTATCAAATTAACTTGTTATTTTTCTATCCTTTGCCCAAACATATATACATATATTTCATACACAACAAGTATTTTTTTTTCAACTCCCTTAAGTATTTTTCAAAAATCAATTTCTAATTAATTTCTTAAGAAATTAGTTACCTCAAGTTTAACTCCAAAATTTTCCAAATCTTGACAGGATCTTACACATGTTAACGTGAGCTTCCAGTTTAAATTTCATGGTCATCGGAGTTATAGAACTTCGATTATAGCGTTTTTGGTCTGAAAAACCTAAATATTGAAATAGTCATAACTTTCTAATTTTAAGTCAGAATGAGCTCATTTTTGGACAGGAGGTACTTTATACCATATATTTTCAAGTCCTTAAAGGCCGGAATGTTTCTCACAAACTAAGTGGCCGAAAATGCCCTTTTAAATTTTTGGACAGTAGCCTTTTTGGTACGTTGCAGTTTTTGACTCCTTTGTTAAAATCAGTCCACACGAAAATTTACAACACCTTTTCTAGTGCTTCCACTTGGATAAGTTAGAAAACTCATAGATCTAACTCTAGAACTTGACCACACTCAAAAATTCAAAATATAATAGGAGATATGGTCAATTGAATTTCATATTCCATTTTCACCAAAATTTGATTTTCAACCCTTTGTGATTTCTAAAAAACTTTCATGTTTTCATATAATAACCAACATAACTAATCATGACAATGACATAATAATTCAATAAAACAAGTTCAAGAATAAATTTTAAAGATTTATAAGTTAATTTATTCTGAACTCAATAATGTCCAAATTATCAACATGATACTGCTTTGTGGAGAGAAATTCAAGAATGCTCAGAAGAATATTTCCACGAAAAGATATTGGATGAAGTGCAAATATCAAGGATATTCCACTAATTTCGAGGACTATAGAAGCTAAAGCTTTAACCAACTGTGTATAATAGAATATATAAAACTGCAAATGGATTTTTGTCCGCTATGCGGTAATCCACGTGGCCAGATCATTTTCATAATTTAATAAGAAATGAATACAAAGGATCATTCACCATGCATGTGGTAATCCACACAGACATGTTATTCCAACAGAATAATAAAGATTGGAATAGCAGAAGGATTCACCATGCATGTGATAGATCGCATAGACAGGTTATTCCCAATAGAATAATAAATATTGGAACCAGGTCATGCGTAAACGCACAGATAGGATATTCCGACAGAATAATAAAGAACGGAACCAGGTCAGGTGAAATTCGCACCGACAAGATATTCCAACAGAATAATAAAGAATAGAATAACAACAAAAATCACCATGCATGCGATATACTGCACAAATAGGTTATTCCAACAGAATAATAAATAATGGAACCAGGTCATGCGTAAACGCACATATAGGATATTCCAATAGAATGATAAATAAAGGAACCAGGTTCTTGTCTCACATCTCGGCCGGGGATCGGATCCTAAGCTTTGATACTAACCGATGACGCCTTCCAAAGCAGTATACATCACCCATCTTGAGTCGCCAAATACATGGTATAGAATACAAATACAAACTTAATTATACAAATGTCGTGTAATATACGATGAAACATATGCTATGAGTTTTAATACAAATATTATCATCTAGACAATATCTACACTCAATGGAATTCTCATTACATTTATTATCACACTATTTAACAGAATAATGAGGACTACTAATGCTATCATCCGGGCCACTCTCTCTGACTCAGGCTAAATCCCATTTATATTCTCATTTCAAGAAGAAACGGTGAAAGAAAGGGTGAGCTCAACTAGCCCAGTAAAAATATTATGACTAAGATAATGCAGAATAAATTATCATTAGTCTTCAACAATGTTAAACTGATAAAATACAATAGACATCAAGTTTAACTTCAGCAGAATAAGCAATCCATTAGAAGAGTTAAGTAGAGCATGATATCTACTATCTTCTATGTTTTAAAATGTTTTCATCAATTTTTATCGTTGAGACTCAGCTTAATAAATAAACCACATTATCAAATCATCCATGCACTACAGGCTAAGGATATTCATTAAATCATCAATGGTCATGACTATACCAAATAATCCCTTGTCATAATCATATCAAAAATTATCCATCAATGCACTACATGCCACTGAGGACTTTTATCACATCATTTATAATATTACATGTCATGATTATACCGAAAGATCCCTGGTTATAATCATACCAAGTCCATTTATTCATGTAAGCCAAAGATGACTTTCATCACAATATAAGCATGAGGATGATGACAATGATATAAGCATTAATCAAACGAAAACAAGGATAAATATTAAAGACTTTAAATTTATCCAAATATTATCAATCACTTAATAAACTCATCATCTAATATTATTAGTATTATAACAATATTTAATCATTTCTTAAACTTATAAACAATTTATTTCAATTGTTTATACTTTACCAAATAATGCATTTAATCATTCAAAAATGTCATACTCATAAGATTTCATTACCAATGATCAAATTCCTCATCAAAAATTTGCATATATCCTATATAGGATTCCCAAGCCATAAAATTCTATTTTCCAATTTTGTTACTTCACATAACATATTTAATTCATTTATTCATAACTAGTTCATTTCATGTAAAATACCAAATCAGTCCCAAAAATATTTCTTTCCTGGGATTTAGCAGAATATAGTCCCATATTGAACATATATTTTTCTCAGAATTTTTAAGATTCATTTACTATTTTTCATATGACCAAAACTGTCGAATATTTAGACATTTATCATAAATTATATTTTTATCCAAAAATTTCAAAATTTATAGGGTATTCTCCTGTTATATACATGTATTCCCAATAAAAATTTCACCAATTTTGGAGTTAACCACAAAGAGTTATAAGAGTTTACTTTTAAAATAGTCTTTTCTCATAAAATTCATAACTCTTAATCTATACATCCAAAAATTGTCATTTTTGGACACAATCTAGAAAACTCATTAAATTATCATTTCAAATTTTTTCAGAATTTTTGAGGGTCCGAAAAATTACGAAACTATTCCTGGTAGAAATCCCTTTTGAATGAAAATACTATTCATATGAATACAAATGATCATTCACCATGCATGCAGAATCCATATAGACATGTTATTCCAATGAATAATAAAGAATGGAATAACGAAGAATTCACCATGCATACGGTGGTCCGCGTGAGATGCTTTATTCCAATGTAATAATAAAGAATGGAATAACGGAAGAATTCACCGTATGCGATAGGCCGCGTAGGCATATTATTCCAATGAATAATAAATAACGGAACCATGTCATGCGTAATCACATGCATAGGATATTCCAATGAATAATAAAGAATGGAATAACAACATAATTCACTGAGCATGCGATGAGATATCAGACAGCAAGTTATTCCAACAGAATAATAAATAATGGAACAAATTTCATGCGTGTACGCACATCTGAGATATTCCAATGTAATAATAACGAATGGAATAACAGAAGATGTGGCGCCCCAAAAAATGGGTATACATCACCCATCTTGAGTCATTAGATACATGGTTCAAAATTCAAATACAACTTAATTATACAACAGTCGTGCAAAATATGACGACATATATACTGTGAGTTTCAATACAAATATTGTAATATATATAATACGACAATATTCATACTCAAATTAATATATGCCATATAAAGTACAAAAACAAATATTTCAAGTCTCCAAAGGGACACGAGAAGATTTTTGTTCTCTTCATTTTACTGCGGTGCACTTCTGACGCTTTCAGGGTCGGGTTCTCATCACCCTATTGTTGTTCACCAAAATCAATTATTAAGTGACGTATAAAGTACGACACACACATCTTAGGTCCTTAATACAATTATATATTGCATGTTATGCCATAGTGAGGACTACTAATGCTATTATTATCTGGACCGTCACTCCATTCCCCGACTAGTCCCAGCTATATTCTCATTTCCTGAAGAGAACAATAAAAGAAAGGGTGAGCTCAACTAGCCCAGGAAGAAATATTATGACTAAGATAATGCAGAATAAATTATACTTAGACTTCAACAATGTTAAACTGATAAAATACAATAGACATCAAGTTTAACTGCAGCGGAATAAGTAATCCATTAGAAGAGTCAAGTAGAACATGATATCTACTATCTTCTATGATTTAAAATGTTTTCATCAATTTTTATCATTGAGACTCGACAATAAATAAACCACATCATCGAGTCATCCCCGCACTACTTCTGGGCCAAGGATATTCATTAAATCATCAATGGTCATGACTATCTTAGAATAATTCTCGGTCATAATCATACCAAAATTGTCCATCAACGCACTACAGCCACTAAGGACTTTTACCACATCATTTAAAATATTACGGTAATGATTATACCGAATGATCCTCAGTCATAATCATACCAAGTCCATCTATGCATGCGTAAGCGAAAGATGACTTTCATCACAATATAAGCATGAGGATGATGACAATGATATAAGCATTAATCAAGCGAAAACAAGGATAAATATTAAAGACTTTAAATTTATCCAAATATTATCAATCACTTAATAAACTCATCATCTAATATTATTAATATTATAACAATATTTTAATCACTTCTTAAACTTATAAATAATTTATTTCAATTATTTTCACTTTACCAAATAATGCATTTAATCATTCAAAAATGCCATACTCATAAAATTTCATCACCAATGATCAAATTCCTCATCAAAAATCTGCATGTACCCTATATAGGATTCCCAAGCCATAAAATCTTATTTTCCAATTTCGTTACTTCACATAACATATTTAACTCATATGTTTGTAACTAAACCATTTTCATGAAAAATTACCAAATTAACTTGTTATTTTTCTATCCTTTTCTCAAACATATATACATATATTTCATACACAACAAGTACTTTTTTTTCAACTCCCTTAAGTATTTTTCAAAAATCAATTTCTAATTAATTTCTTAAGAAATTAGCTACCTCAAGTTTAACTCCAGAAATTCCCAAATCTTGACAGGATCTTACATATGTTAACGTGAGCTTCCAGTTTAAATTTCATGGTCATCGGAGTTATAGAACTCCGGTTATAACGTTTTTCGTCGGAAAAACCTAAATATTTAAATAGTCATAACTTGCTCATTTTAAGTCGAAATGAGCTCATTTTTGGACAGGTACTTTATATCATATATTTTCAAGTCCTTAAAGGCCGGAATGTTTCTCACAAACTAAGTGGCTGAAAATGCCCTTTTAAATTTCTAGACAGTAGCCTTTTTTGGTACTTTGCAGTTTTTGACTCCTTTGCTAAAATCAGTCCACACGAAAATCTACAATACCTTTTCTAGTGCTTCCACTTGGATAAGTTAGAAAACTCAGAGATCTAACTCTAGAACTTGACCACACTCAAAAATTCAAAATATAATAGGAGATGTGGTCAATTGAATTTCATATTTTATTTTTACCAAAATATGATTTTCAACCCTTTGTGATTTCTAAGAAACTTTCATGTTTTCACATAATAACCAACATAACTTATCATGACAATGACATAATAATTCAATAAAACAAGTTCAAGAATAAATTTTAAAGATTTATAAGTTAATTTATCCTGAACTCAATAATGTCCAAATTATCAACATGATACTGCTTTGTGGAGAAAAATTCAAGAATGCTCAGAAGAATATTTCCACGAAAAGATACTGGATGAAGCACAAATATCTAGGATATTCCACTAATTTCGAGGAATATAGAAGCTAAAGCTTTAACCAACTGTGTATAATAGAATATATGAAACTGTAAATGGATTTTTGCCCGTCATGCTGTAATCCACGTGGCCAGATCATTTTCATAATTTAATAAGAAATGAATACAAAGGATCATTCACCATGCATGTGGTAATCCACACAGATAGGTTATTCTAATAGAATAATAAAGAATGGAATAGCAGAAGGATTCACCATGCATGTGATAGATTGCATGCAACGGAGTTATTCCCAATGTAATAATAAATAATGGAAATAAAGTCATGCGTAAACGCATACATACATGATATTTCGACGAATAATAAAAGAATGAACCAGTGTCGTGTGAAATTACATGCCGGCTGTGATATATACTGACGAGAATAATAAAGAATGGAATAACAACAGAAATCACCAAGCATGCGATATATCGCACAAATAGGTTATTGCAACAGAATAATAAATAATGAAACCCGGGTTATGCGAACGCACATATCAGAGATATTCAACGTAAATGATAAATAATGGAACTAGTTCTTGTCTCACATCTCAAATGCAAGGATCATATCCTAAGCATTGATACTAATCTGTGATGCCCCCAAAACATTATACATCACCCATTTTGAGTCACCAAATACATGGTACGTAATAAAAATACAAACTTAATTATACAAACGTCGTGTAATATATACGACAAAATATATGCTATGAGTTTTAATACAAATATTGTCATCTGATAATATCCACACTCAATGGAATCCTCATTACATTTATTATCACACTATTTAATGAGAATAGTGAGGACTACTAATGCTATCACTGGACCGGGCCACTCCGCTCTTCTCGACTCGTCCCAAATATATTCTCATTTTACAAGAGAATGTTGAAAGAAAGGGTGAGCTCAACTAGCCCAATGAAGAAATATTATGACTAAGATAATGCAGAATAAATTATCATTAGTCTTCAACAATGTTAAACCGATAAAATACAATAGACATCAAGTTTAACTGCAGCAGGATAAGCAATCCATTAGAAGAGTCAAGTAGAGCATGATATCTATCTTCTATATTTTAAAATGTTTTCATCAATTTTTATCGCTGAGACTCAGCTTAATAAATAAACCACATCATCGAGTCATCCCTGCACTACGGGCCAAGGATATTCATTAAATCATCAATGGTCATGACTATACCGAATAATCCCTGGTCATAATCATACCAAAAACTGTCCATCAATGCACTACAGGCCACTAAGGACTTTTACCACATCATTTAAAATATTACAGGTAATGATTATACCGAATGATCCCTGGTCATAATCATACCAAGTCCATCTATGCACGTAAGCCAAAGATGACTTTCATCACAATATAAGCATGAGGATGATGACAATGATATAAGCATTAATCAAACGAAAACAAGGATAAATATTAAAGACTTTAAATTTATCCAAATATTATCAATCACTTAATAAACTCATCATCTAATATTATTAATATTATAACAATATTTTAATCACTTCTTAAACTTATAAATAATTTATTTCAATTATTTTCACTTTACCAAATAATGCATTTAATCATTCAAAAATGCCATACTCATAAAATTTCATCACCAATGATCAAATTCCTCATCAAAAATCTGCATGTACCCTATATAGGATTCCCAAGCCATAAAATCTTATTTTCCAATTTCGTTATTTCACATAACATATTTAATTAATTTACTCATAACTAGTTCATTTTCATAAAAAATACCAAATCAGTCCCAAAAATATATCTTTTCTGGGATTTAGCAGAATATAGTCTCATATTGAACATATATTTTTCTCAAAATTTTTAAGATTCATTTACTATTTTTCATATGGCCAAAACTGCCGAATATTTAGACATTTATCATAAATTGTACTTTTGTCCAAAAATTTCAAAATTTACAGTGTATACTGCTGTTATATACATGTACTCCCAATAAAAATTTCACCAATTTTGGAGTTAATCACAAAGAGTTACAAGGATTTACTTTTAAAATAGTCTTTTCCCATAAAATTCATAACTCTTAATTTATACATCCAAAAATCGTCATTTTGGACACAATTTAGAAAACTCATTAAATTATCATTTCAAATTTTTTCAGAATTTTTGAGGGTCAGAAAAATTACGAAACTGCCCCTGGTAGAAACCCCTTTTGAATAAAAATACTATTCATATGAATACAAAGGATCATTCACCATGCATGCGGTAATCCACATAGACAGGTTATTCCAACAGAATAATAAAGAATGGAATAACAGAAGAATTCACCATGCATACGGTAGTCCGCGTGAGATGTGTTATTCCAATGTAATAATAAAGAATGGAATAATGTAAGAATTCACCGAGCATGCGATAGAAATAGCGTAGACAAAAGTTATTCCAACGAGAATAATAAATAACGAAAACCAGTCATGCGTAATCCGCATGCATGTGATATTCCAACAAAATAATAAAGAATGGAATAACAACATAATTCACCAGGCATGCGATAGACCGCACAGGCAGGTTATTCCAACAGAATAATAAATAATGGAACCAGGTCATGCGTAATCCGTATGCAGACAAGATATTCCAATGAATAATAAAGAATGGAATAACAATGAATTCACCGGGCATGCGATAAACCATGCGAGGCGCAGTTATTCCAATGAATAATAAATAATGGAACCGAATTAAATGCATGTACGCATGCATTTTGGATATTCCAATAGAACAATAAAGAATGGAATAACAGTAGTTCTCTTCATGAAGATGAAAGAAATAATACCCCTTACCTTAGAATAAAGCTGGATACTGGAATAGAGTGGTAGCAGACTTCTCTTCTTCTTTCTCTCTATAATTTCCCTCTATAACAATTGCTCTATAGTTTTAGTGAATTGGTGAGAAATGAATGAAGAATGAGCTTCTATTTATAGAAAAATATAGTTTTGATAATTGCACGTTTTGGGGCTCGAAAAATTACAATACAATACCTCAAACTTTTCTTTTATTTTTAATTTAGTCCTGCAAATATTATCAAACTTGCACCACCTCTCCTAATAGTAAATAATATGAATTAATAGTTCAATCATGTGAATCAATAGTTATAATCATGTAAAAATACGAATTACAATATAGTACCTCCATCTATACCTCCATTTTTAACTTAGTCATGCAAGTATTATCAATCTTGCACCAACTCCCCTAATAGTACAAGAATGTGATTCAATCGTACACACATGTGAACAAATAGTTATATAAGCATGTGAATTAGTAGCAATTAATTGATCATTTATCCGATTAATTACCTAATTTATCAATATAACCCCCAGACATCAATTATCATCGAAATAGATGTTGATTTCCACTAACACTAATAATCCCAACACAATGGAACTATCAAATTCATCTTTAATCAACATGAACTTATTCATCATTAATATTATAACTCACAATATTTAACAACCAGGTCGTTCCCAGGAAAGAGGGGGCTTTTCGATAAAGATTTCTCCTTATTGGCGAAGCAATTAGATGACCAAACCTCTCCTCGATGTAACTTCTGCATTATAAATATTGCAATTTAATAATATGAATAACTTTGTCGTCTCAATTATTGATTTAATAATATATAAAATATTATGTAGATGATATTATGACAATAATCGAATCAATAATATTAGAGATATAATGCAGCAATTACTGTAGCAATAATTGAGTATAACCGAGTGACTTCTTACGTAAGCATCAATAATCAATATCGTGTGCTACTACGCAACCACGCCAGATTCATTTTTTTACTACCGGGTAGTTCAACAATTTTAACGGTAACACTTTCGCCGTTATTTTTATAAAATGATAATTTTGTCATTTTCTAACTATGACAATACTTCTGTTGTGGGGTCCACCAATGATTGTCTTGTCATCTGGGATATTCCCCCGACAAAAAGAATATTCTCCCAATTAAATGAATATTTTATAACAACTTGCATACTTTGCAAAATTTATAAATATTACCCACAACTATAACATTATATCAAATTCACACCATAATATTCAAAAAATAAATATTTCGAGAAATTTAAATCTTTATTCATAAAATTTGGGGTCTCACACATATCCTGGTCAAAACTCTTTACAACGTGTAGTTATTTTTGGTGACATGGGAAAGGTTTGAACTATTTTTGAGACTTTGTTGTGTAATGCATACAGTAACGTATTTCTGACACAATGTTGATTGATCATGATATGAAACATATTTATTCTCACTTTGTAAGCACTCTAAAAACATTGTTGTGTTTCAAAGAGAAACTAGTAAGTAAACTTTTGGTGATAAGTGATGATTAAAAATTGAATATGTGGTCAACTACTAATAATATGCAGAGCTCAAGTACTTGCCTAGTTCACCACCTTAATACTCATTTTTGTGTTTTTTTTTTGGGAAGTCACGGGTGGTGAAAATTTGTGATTGACATACTTTTGAGTCCCTTTACCAAAAAGTATCTCATATCAAAGCTTGTTTTCAAAATTAACCCAAACTGACTATGATAATGGCAGATTTCATGTGTTCTAAACTTGTTAACGAAAATTCACACCATGGAATACAAACCTGAGCATGATTTTGTTCACTAAGGCTATGTTTGGAAGTTGGAAAACTAGAGGAAAAGGAAAATCTTAAGTTTATTTTTAAATGTTGAGTAATTAACTCTTATAAATCTCATATAATTTTCTTGATTTTATTTCCTTGTCGGTTTCCTTTCCTTTCAATTGCATTTCCCAATTTCCACACAAAGCCCAAGTATTTGTTATCATTAGCTTTATTGATTAAACACTTAAAAATTTATGTAGTTTTTGAGTTCCAAGTGTATGGTGTATTTAGTAGTTATTCTTAGGTCAAAAGGTCGGAAGCACACATTCCCATTTTCTACTTTGTGGATATTTTTAAACTAATCTTTTAGATAATTTAAATGCGAGGATGAAATTGATGGATCCAATGAATATAATAATTTCAAGCGTGGCTCCTTAACACTACCAAGCAAACATCCAAGACTTGAAAGACATTGACATAGTCTAAGACAATATCATTTGACTATGCTATTTTGGGTTCAATTCTTAATATTCCTAGCATTGGGTTCTGTCCTTTCACTCCTAAGATACTTTGAGTCTCAAGCCTATTCTTCATTCATATAATTGAATCCAATATGTTATTTAAGATTCTCTAATTTTATATCATGGATGGAGTTCATAATATTTTATGATTAAGCTAGGGTTTCTACCGGTTTACTGCCTCTATAAAATGCTTCTTATTCAATTTTACATAGTCAGTATAACATTCCAGATTCTTCTGATAGATCGGTGATCTTTTTTTCTTTTTGAATATGAGTGTTGTCTTGTAGTATTGTTTATCAAGCTAGGTCTCAAAATTTACTTTCTTCTTCTCATTGCAAATTATTGCCAGTGCTCCTTTTTTCTGCCACCTTCAATGATGCGGTAAAGGCATTTGTTGAGAAATTACCATGCTCATCACTATGTCAAAAGCAAGTGGTACTCTAGGTGAGTATAGAAAATGTTATTACTAAGTATTAAGTATTAACACTACTACGCTAGTGTCTCTTTTAAAGCAGGTTCAATAAACATAATATAAAATACACATTATGTCAAAAATAGGTACAAAAGAGTGATGCAGTGCATGTGAAGTCGATATTAGGAGTAGACAACAAGAAGGAAATAGATCCTTAAGATGATAGAAGCCTTGCCAATAATGTTGTGAGCCTTTTCATGAGTTAATTCAGATCGCCTTTTTTACTTCTGTCACCATTTGTAACAAATGGATTTGGTTGTTGACTTGAAGGTGCTGTTCGCTAATGTTACAATGTTTTTTCTCAGTATGGTTCCTGAAGTTATGTAGAAATTGCATGGATATGACTTCAAGTAAGTGGGTAATTTTCTTTCAAGGCAATAGTCATGGGTTTAATTCTCTGTAAAGATAATGATCTCCTTGTGACCACTTACACATAGTTTACTAGGGTATTACCCAATTTGCTTGGTCGGTGCAGTATTGGGTGTGGCCGGTTGTTTATCTAGTCCACAAACTCCACACCCTACGGGGTAGTGGCTGCGGGTTCCACAATCATCAAATTAAAAAAAAAGTTGAAATGTTTTGTATGATGAAGTTTTTTAGTCAATATTCTTACTGTATTTTGTGTTTCTCTTATAATTTAAGTTCCGTATCTTGAATTTTATAGGAATTAGGTTATGTTTAGTTTCATTTGTTATATATAATTGTTTTTCTTTTTGTTTAAAAACACCTTGGTCAGTTGGTGTAGTGCTACATGAGATGGCCATAAGTATTGTTATATACTTCTTCGAAGATTAATTATTCCTTTGTCATTTGAAATTGGTCTCAAAAGGATATTTGTCTTAACTATATATGTTTTTGACTGATTTCAGAGTCGTACTGATCATATTGTTTTCAAACTTTTTGGAAAAGATCCTAGTGAATTCCTAAATCTTCATGCGAAGTCGGTATGTCGATATTTATGGAAGCTAACCTATTTGATAGAAGTTTTATGATCTCCTTGATAAAATGTATGATGCTATCAAATTTATAAATTTTTCGATTTTGAATTTGGTTAAAGCACGATCCTCTACGAATATTGAAAGCTACATCGGACTGGGTCAGTATCATATTATCAGTATACCTTTGGATGGAAAATTCCAAATGGGAGGAGGTAATTTTTGCATCACTTCTAGAATGTAGATTTCTATTTCTGAAGAACCAAACTGAGGATAATATTGACATTGATGCTAAACACCTTGGGGTGAATATTTATTCTACCATATAAACTGTAATATATGCTAGTTTTTGACAGGCACAGATAATGTGACACTGTTCTTTCTTATCTGTACGTTTTTTTCACCCTATAATGTCTTGGTAGTCATGGTTTTTGTATAATCTATTACGTTTCTGGTTCATGAAGGAAGAAGATTTCATTCTCAGAGCACCTAAATATGAAATGACACCAGTTGTATGTGCAATTTCACTATACTTCCAACTCCCCATTTATTTTCTTGTTCTTTTTCTATTCAGTCTCAAAATTTGGAAAATGTGCATACATAAAACTTTTTAAATTATAAGTGGCCTAGGATTTTAGCCTATGTATGTTGTAAAAGGGCAAGCACCAGTGGAAACATGATGTAGATGATTTTTATAGGAATGAACTGTTACTGGCCAACCAATATTGATTATGAAACTGATGCTTTTATACTGTGGTGCAGCGTGTACCAGAAAACTCAATTTTTATGATGGGTGATAATCGCAACAATGGCTATGATTCGCATGTATGGTATGTAGTCTCAATCTTCAGCTCATAAATGCTTTTCACAAGATATCATGTTTCAATTATTTTTGCATGCTTTTTGAAGATAACCCATCCCCTTATTAAATTGAATGCAATGATGTGAAATATTTTTGGCAATGGAAAGTGGAGTACTTGTTCTAACTTGTGTTATAACCAGGTTGGAGAGTGATTATGCATTGATGTGCAAACCATATTTATTATTTAGTCACTCAAATTGAACAAGAAATTGGTGGTATTCTAAAGTATTATGAAATAGGAGCCAAGCCTTGACATTGTATCACGTAGCAACTCTATTGTCTTTGTGTATTGATTTTGGCACTAAGTGCCTCTGGTGACCTATTTGCTTCATTTTCCTGACCTGCTGTTATTTTTAAATGTGCGGGAAGACTACTTCTACGACCTGCCTTACAATACTGGGTATCAAATTTTCGTGCTACATTTACGGAAGACAAGGGACGAAATTATGAAGTGTACTCTCTCTATATATGTAGATATATACATTGATTGAAGAACTGTGGTAGCTTTAGATGGTTAATTGTAAAGATAATGAATGATTATGTAGTGGATGATTTTATTAAGTTAAAAATATTATAGTTTATTTGTATTTTTGCCATTATTTGCTATGGGGACATTGAGCCAGCCATGTAAGACCCCGAATTTAATGAAATGAAAGTATTCAATTTTCTTATAATTATTATTTCATTTAGTAAATGGATAAATTGATAAAAGGATTAAAATTAAGGGTGATATGTGAAAATTTTGGAAAGTAAAGCAAGTTGTTATAAAATATTCATTTGGTCGGGGAATATTCTTTTTGTCGGAGAATATTCATACGATGAAACAATCATTGGTGGACCCCACAACAGATTTATTGTCGGAGTTAAAAAACGACAAAATTATCTTTTTATGAAATAACGGTGGAAGTTTTACCGTTAACTGTTAGAATACCCGGTGGTTAAAATATAGTAATACGCGTTGTTACACAATAGAACATTGTATTGCACAGTATTTTTGAATTATTGATTCTTACGTAAGAAGGAACTACTCAATAATTGTTACTGTAATTACTGTTCAATATTTTATTTTATTGATTCAATAATTGCTGAGTTGATATTTTATATTAATGTTGTTTCAATAATTGTCACTGCACAGTATTTTCCATTATCAAATCAATAATTCATATTATTTGAATAATATTATTAGATAGCATTATTGGAAATATCTAGAAAGTTCTGTCAAGGAGAGGTTTGGTCACCTAATTGCCCGCCAGTAAGGAGAAATCCTTATCGAAAAGACCCCTCTTTCCTGGGAACGGCTTGATTGTCATTATTGTGATTCTGTAATATTATTTGTGAATAATTAATTATTGATTTATATGATAAGGAAATATTTATTTTATGTGGACATAAATGATGGATAGGAAAATATTTATTTTATGTGGTTATAAATGAAGGAATTAATATTGAGGTGTTTTATCAGTATTTTGTCGGAATGGATGTATTAAAAAAAAAATAAATCAAATCGGTGTTCTTAAAGCTCTATTGCGTGAGTTATAATTTTAATCCGATCGTTGGATCGTTGTGATTTTTGGATATGTTATACATATATAAGTTGAGTATATGTCCACAAATTTTGAACCGTTAAAAATTAACGTATGATTTGTTATGAATTTTAAGAGGTGTTAAAAATTATCCGTTATTGAATTTCGGATATTTTCTGTTTGAAATTTGGAAAAACTTAAAGCAACAAAGTTGTAGAGAATTCGATTTCGTATGGAATGAACATAAAATTCGTATTTTTCTGATAAAAGGGCCATTTATTATGAATTATTGAAGTTTCAGAAATTAAAATGTTTTTATTAAAAACATGGGTGGGCCCCGATTTTGGTTGGTGTAGAAAACATGTGTTGAATTTGTGGGACCCACTAGAGGTGGCTGAAATTTGGTCTTGGTTGGTGGCATGCGTAGAAAATTAATAATATTATTTTATTATTTAGTCTCCTATGGCGTTCTAGTATTTTCCTATAAATAGGTGCTTAAGTTAAAATTGAAAATCACAGCAGAATCAGAGAATTCTTCTTCTATAATCTTGAGCGTATTTCTTTCGAGTTTTAGAAAGCTTTGAGCGTAGAAAATAGTGAAAGTTTTTTTCAAGAATATCAACGCTATACCAGTTGGAATACTCATCATTTCAATGTAAGGGGTGTTATTTTTGTTCAATATTCGCTTGAAATAATATTTTCTTCCATACTCTGTAGTATGTTAGTAATATTATTTCGTTTCAGATTTCAAATTTTTTACTCGTTTTGTTAAAGTTTTGGCTTCTAAACTCCATGAAATTAGTAGAATATCCTTGATATTTGCGCTTCATCCAGTATCTTTTTATGGAAATATTATTCTGAGCATTCTTGATAAGTTTTAACTTTTTCATGTCGGAGTACAATTCACGGGGTTACTATTCTTGAAGTACTATTCACGGGGTACTATTCACTCAAGTACTATTCACCCGGGGTACTATTCATGATAAAAATTTATTCATTTTCGGTCCAAATTATTTTTGGTACAATATTATTCTTGAATTTTTCTCCACAAAGTAGTATCATGTTGACAATTTGGACGTTATTGATTTCTGGATAAATTAAATTATAAATCTTGAAAAATTTATCCTTGAACTTGTTTTATTGAATTCTTATATCATTGTCATCATCCTCATGTTTATATTCTATTGAAAGTCATCTACATGGCACATGGTGCGTAGATGGACTTGGTATGATTATGACCAAGGATTATTTGGTATAATCATGACCGTAATGTTACAAATGATGTGGTAAAAGTTCTCATTGGCCCGTAGTGCATTGATGGACAGTTGTTGACATGATCATGACCATTGATGAATACACGAATATTCTTGGCCCGTTGTGCATGGATAATTTGTGGTCGTGATACTAAAGAATATCCTTGGCCATAATATAGGGGTGATTTGATGATATGGATTATTTATTAAGCTGAGTCTCAGCGATAAAAGTGATGAAAAACCTTTTAAATCATTGAAGATAGTAGATTTTATGCTCTACTTGACTCTTCTAATGAATTCCTTGTTCCACTGCAGTTAAACTTGATGTTTGTTATATTTTATTAGTTTAACACTGTTGAAGGCTAACGATAAATTATTCTGCATTATCTTAGTCATAATATTTCTTACTGGCCTAGTTGAGCTCACCCTTTTGCTTTCATTGTCCTCTTCAGGAAATGAGAACGTGGCCTAGGACTAGTCAAGAGAACTTCGGTGATTCGTCCGGATGATAGCATTAGTAGTCCTCACTATTCTATGAAATAGTGTGATAATAAATGTATTGAGGACTCCATTTGAGTTGAATCATCTAGAAGACAATATTACGTATTAAAACTCTCGGTTTATGTTTTGTCGTATTTTACCATATAGTTGTATTATTAAGTTGTATTTGAATTTTGTACCATGTATTTGGCGACTCAAGATGGGTGATGTATACCTATTTTGGGGGCGTCACAGTTGGTATCAAAGCTTAGGGATATGATCCCTGGATGAGATGTGAGACAAGAACTAGGAGGGGAGAGACGGGGAATTCCTTTACTAGTATGACCTAGCTAAGTTTATTTGGTATTTAATTGGTCGGTCAAAGTATAGGAGTAATATGTGACATGTCAATTAACCCTTGTTTTGTTGCAGTATTTGAAAATGGCATCTGGAAATGTTGAGATCAACAATGAAGCACATGAGACCGTTGAGTTACCAACGATTAATACCCAGGATAATGTGAAACATGAAAACAACAATCCTCATGCAAACAACAACACTAACCAAATGATGAACGATGGAATGTTCAGAGGCTTTCTGCAATTCATGCAACATCAGGCAAGAGTGACTCCTGTTCAAAATGCAGGTGGAAACACTGGCAACTCTCGGACGGTCACTGCTAAACAGTTCAAGGAGCTAGGACCACCGGAGTTATTTGGAGAGCCAAAATAACTTAAGGCAGAGACGTGGATAAAGCAGATCAACAAGATATTTGATATCTTGGGATGCTCCGAGGAGCAAAAGGTTCCCTTTTCCACTTTCATTTTGCGGGCAGAAACAAATTACTGGTGGAAATCTGTAAAGCGTACTCAACCTGCCGCACTGAAGATGTCTTGGGAGAAGTTCCAAGAACTGTTCAACGAAAAGTACTTTCCCGAAAGTATTCATCATATGAAAGAGGTAGAGTTCATTAAATTAGAGCAAAACAACATGACCGTGTCGCAGTACGAGGCTAAGTTTACCGAGTTGTCCCGGTTTGCATCCCATTTGGTTGATAATGAGGAGAGAATGACGCGAATGTTTCTGCGAGGTTTGAGACCCAAAATATGTCAATACCTCATTTCTCACAAATTGTGTTTGTATTCAGATGTTGTAAATAGGGCTCAGTTATTAGAGCGCGATAATGAGTCAATCCAACCAAGAGAAGCGGTAAACAAGTCGATAATACCAAAGTGATAGCGATCATCGAAGTGGTGATAACAAGCGTGAAGGAATCAACATGCGAAAATGGTAACCACTTGGGGTGGTAATCATTGCCAAGATAATAGAAGTGGAAATTTCAAGAAGAAAGGTTCAATAATGACGGAAAGACGTCGGTGGCAACACCAACAACACGCTTTTCAAAGGAAGAAGAACGACCACCGGTCAGATGTTTCAAATCTGCGACGGAGGGACACATCCGGTCCAAACTGTGTCTGCGATCCAAAGCATGCTACAATTGTGGAAGAAAGGTCACCTAGCCCGATTTTTGTCGTGCATCAAATCAAGTCCAAATGGGAAGGTGGCACCAAAGGTGGATCTGAACAAAACAAAGTCGGAGGGTTTTAGGAAGAGCGTTTTTAAATGACTTCTCAAAAGCGAGTAACTGAACGGAAGTTAGCACGGGTAAGATTATCATAAACTCTAGCGAAGTCTATACTTTATTTGATACTGGGATTACGCCCATTCTTTTATTTCTCTACTACTTGCGCTCAGCGGTTAAATTGACTCAGGAGAAATTAAACTTTGACTTATCTGTTGAAACTCCGTTGGGAGAAACCTTCATTACATCCACTGTTTATAAACCTGTTTGATTCAAATCGACACTTTCACGTTACCTGTCGATCTTATCTCTTTAAAGATACTTGCATTTAATGTGATTTTAGGGACTGATTGGTAACCACTCATCATGCTAAAATTGATTATTTTCATAAGGTTGTTAGTTTTTATATTCCTAACAAACCTATTATGCGAATTCTAGCAACCAAACCACTAAAGTCAAACACTTTCATATTAAGCCATAAAGTCACTCGTTTATTGAAAAACGGATGTCAAGCTTTCTTAGCCCATGTCATGGACTTGAACAAAAATACGTCAGATTTGAATAATATTTCTGTTATTAGTGAATTTCCTGACGTATTTCCTGAATAAACTTCCTGGCCTACCCCCAGAGTGTGATATTGAATTTTGTATTGACCCCAATACAAAACTCATTTCTAAAACCCTTCAATATTTCTTCAACCAAGACGAACGTATAATGCGCCAAAGACGTTGGCTCGAGCTATTGAAGATTATGACCATACCATTCAATATCATCGTGGAAGAGTGAACGTGGTAGTTGACAAGTCGAGTAGAAGATCATATGCGATTACGAGTGTGACGTTGTTAACACAAAGACCCATTTCGTACGACTTACAAAAGATGGAGATATAGTTAAAGGCTCCAAGTACCTAAGTGAAGATAATGAATATATGAGTAGAACCGACTTTAATCGATAATGTTAAAGCCGCTCAAGCTACAGACTCAGAGTCGATGAATGTGAAGAAGAAGGTTCAAGAGGGCGTTATTCTAGAAGCAAGAATCGACGAAGAGAGGAAATCTCAACCCTCGATTTTATTGGTCTATTTGAAATCATCAATCAAGTAGGAACTGTGGCCTATAGACTCGCTTTACCGCCAAGTATGTCGCGTGTTCATAAAGTTTTTTTTTACATATCTATGTTACATAAATATGTGGAAGACCCGAACCACATTATTGAGTTAGAAGCGGACGAAATAGCGGAAGATTTAACGTATGAAGAGGTTCCTGTTAAAATCTTGGATAAGAAGGAACATATTCTACGCTCCAAGGTTATACCTCAAGTCAAAATTTTGTAGAAACCACGATGATGAGGAAATGACTTGGGAGTTAGAATCTGAAATGAAATCAAGGTATCCTCACCTCTTCGACATACGAGGTACGTACCCTAATTTTGAGGGTGAAATTTCATAAGGAGGAGAGATTGTAAGAGCCCGAATTTTATGAAATGAAAGTATTCAATTTTCTTATAATTATTATTTCATTTAGTAAATGGTTAAATTAATAAAAGGATTAAAATTAAGGGTGATATGTGAAAATTTTGCAAAGTAAAACAAGTTGTTATAAAATATTATTTTTGTCGGGGAATATTCGTACGATGAAACAATCATTCGTGGACCCCACAACAGAATTATTGTCAAAGTTAGAAAATGACAAAATTATCTTTTTATGAATAACGACAGAAGTTTTACCGTTAACTGTTAGTGTGAGACCCCAAATTTTATGAATAAAGATTTAAATTTCTCGAAATATTTTTTTGAATATTATGGTGTGGATTTGATATAATGTTATAGTTGTGGATAATATTTATAAATTTTGCAAAGTATGCAAGTTATTATATAATATTACATTGGTTGGGGAATATTCATTTTAATAGAATATTAAATAAACACAATCATTAATTGGACCCCTGAAATTATTAATTTGATTTAAAAATGACAAAAATATTTTATGAAAATAACGGCGAAAGTTTTACTGTTAAGCACTGTTGAAACACACTTTCGGTGTTAAAAGAAATGCGATAATATGCGTGGTTGCGTAGTAGCACACGGTATTTATTATTGATGCTTACGTGAGAAGTCACTCGGTTTTGTTAAATTATTGCTACGATAATTCTTGCATATTATCTCACGTTATTTGATTCAATTATTGTCAATATTTTATATATTATTAAATCAATAATTGAGATAACAAAGTTATTAATAATATTATTTGCAATATTAACGATGTCTAGAAGTTACGCGAGGAGAGGTTTGGTCACCTAATTACGTGCTTGATAGGGAGAAATCCTTATTGAAAAGCCTCCTCTTTCACAGGAGCGACACAGTGGATTAATATTGTGAATTATAATAAAGGTAATAAGTTTTGTTTTATTATTATTATAAATGTAATAAAATGAAAACTTTTATATAAAATGCAGAATACTTTTATAAAGTTATTATAAAGTTTTATTAGACTATAAATAGAATATATAATATTCTATTATGCATAGTGTTTGCATAGTGCCTACATAGTGTTTGCATAGTAAAATCTTTTTATATAAAATGTAATACTTTTATAAAGTTATTCGTTTTATTAGATTATAAATAGAATATATTATATTTTATTTAAAAGATTTTATTTTATTAGAATATTTTATTAATCTTGCATAGTAATTGAATATGGACAAATCTAGTTTAAAAGTAAATCAATACTGGACCGTTCATGAATTAGTTCTTATTAGGTCCATTCTCTATAAATAGAAGCTCATTCCTTCATTATTTCTTAAATTCTTTGAAACTCTAGAGAGAAAACTATAGAGAGAAAGAAGAAAAGTATTACGCTACTTCACTACTCCTATATCCGGTTTCTTCTAAGGTAAGGGGTATTATTTCTTTTGTATTCATGAAGAGAACTTACATTATTCCATTCTTTATTATTACATTGGAATAACCTATAAACGCGACTACCCTATACTTGGTGAAATTCTTACATTATTCCATTCTTTATTATTATGTTGGAATAACTTTGCATATCATCAGTATCTGCATACATGGTGAAATTCTTACATTATTCCATTTTTTATTATTATGTTGGAATAACTTTGTCTACATGCAAATCTACCGCATACATGGTGAAATTCTTACATTATTCCATTCTTTATTATTTTGTTGGAATATCCTATCATCATGTTTCTGCATGACTTTAGTTCATTATTTATTATTCTATTGGAATATCACATGCATGTCGTTCTGCATTGACTGGTTTCATTCTTTATTATTCTGTTGGGAATAACCTATCTATGCAGTCTATCGCATGCATGGTGAATCCTTCTGTTATTCCATTCTTCATTATTCTTTTGGAATAACCTATCTATGTGGATTACCACATGCATGGTGAATGATCCTTTGTATTCATTTCTTATTAAATTGTGGAAATGATCTATATACGTGGATTACCGCATGGCGGGCGAAAATCCATTTGCAGTTTCATATATTCTATTATACTCAGTTGGTTAAAGTTTTGGCTTCTATACTCCATGAAATTAGTAGAATATCCTTGATATTTGCGCTTCATCGATATCTTTTCATGAAAATATTCTTACGAGCATTCTTGAATTTTTCTCCACAAAAGAAGTATCATGTTGACAATTTGGGCGTTGTTGGTTCCTAGATAAATTAATTCTTGAACTTGTTTTATTGAATTACGATATCATTGTCATCATTCTCATGTTTATATTATGTTGAAAAAAGTCATCTGTGGCTTTTGTAGTGCATAGATGGACTTGGTATGATTATGACCGAGGATTATTCGGTATAATCATGACCATAATGTTACAAATGATGTGGTAAAAGTCCTCATTGGCCGTAGTGCATTGATGAATGATTGTTGGCATGATCATGACCATTGATGAATACACGAATATCCTTGGCCCGTAGTGCATGGATAATTTGTGGTTGTGATACTAATGAATACCCTTGGCCGTAGGGCAGGGATGATGTGGATTATTTATTGAGCCGAGTCTCAGTGATAAAAGTGATGAAAAACCATTTAAATCATAGAAGATAGTAAATTTTATTCTCTACTTGACTCTTCTAATGGATTTCTTATTCCGCTGCAGTTAAACTTGATGTTTGTTGTATTGTATCAATTTAACACTGTTGAAGGCTAACGATAATTTATTCTACATTATCTTAGTCATAATATTTCTTGCTGGGCTAGTTGAGCTCACCCTTTTACTTTCATTTTTCTATTCAAGAAATGAGAACGTAGCAGAGATTAGTTGGGGAATGGAGTGACGGTCCAGATGATAGCATTAGTAGTCCTCACTATTCTATGAAATAGTGTGTTAATAAATGTATTGAGGACTTATTTTGAGTTTGAATATTGTCTAGAAGACAATATTTGTATTAAAACTCACAGCTCATGTTGTATATTTAAGATTGTATTTGTATTCTGTATCATGTATTTGGCGACTCAGAATAGGTGATGTATACCTATTTTGGGGGCGTCACGATTAATATCAAAGCTTAGGGATATGATCCTGCTAAGATGTGAGATAAGAACTAGGAGGGGAGAGACGGGGAATTCCTTCGCTGGTATGACCTACCTAAGTTTATTTGGTATTTAATTGGTCGGTCAAAGTATAGAGATAATATGTGATATGTTAATTAACCCTTTTTTTGATAGTGTTTGAAAATGGCATCTGAAAATGTTAAGATCAGCAATGAAGCACATGAGACCGTTGAGTCACCAACGATCAATACCCAGGATAATGTGTAACAGAAAGACAATAATCCTCAGGTAATTAACAACACCGATCAGATGATGAACGATGGGATGTTCAGAGGATTTATGCAATTCATGCAACATCAGGTAAGAGAGACTCCTGTTCAAAATATAGGTGGAAATAATGGCAACCCACTGTCGCTCATCGCTAAGCAGTTCAAGGAGCTGGGACTACCAGAATTTTTGGGAAAGCCAGAACCACTTAAGGTGGAGACGTGGTTAAAGCAGATCACCAAGATATTTGATGCCTTGGGATGTTCAGAGGAGCAAAAGGTTCCTTTCGCCACCTTTATGTTGCGTGAAGAGGCAGATTACTGGTGGGAATCTTTAAAAGCGTACCCGACTGGCCTTACGAAGATGTCTTGGGAGAAGTTCTAAGAGTGTTCAACGACAAGTACTTTCAAAAAGTATTAAATCACATGAAGGAGGTGGAGTTTATCAAGTTGGAGCAAAACAATATGGCCAGTGTACATGATATGAGGCTAAATTTGCGGAGTTATCCGATTTTTCATCCCATTTGGTCGATAATGAGGAGAGAATGGCGAATGTTTCTAAGAGGTTTGAAACCCGATATCGTCGATACCTCATTTCTCACAAACTGTGTTTGTATTCGGATGTAGTGAATAGGGCTCGATTATTGGGCGCGATAATGAACCATCCTGACCAAAAGCAACGACCAACAACGATAATAATCATCTGCAGGTGGCAGCGACCATCGGAACAATGATAACCATCGTGGGAGAAATTATCATGCCAAGAATGGTAACCACTTGATTGGTAATCATGGCCAAGATAATAGAGTGTGGAAATTTCAAGAAGAGGAGGTTCAATAATGATGGAAAGGCAAAGACATCGTATTTGCGTTGTTTCAAAGGAAGAAGAAACGACCACCGGTCGTCGTATGTTTCAAATCTTGAGACGGGAGGGACACATCGAAATCAAAGCTGTCTGCTGTGACAATCAAAGCGTGTTTTAATTGCGGAAGAGAAGGTAACCTATCTCGATTTTGTCGTGTAGTGAAGTCAAGTCCAGCTGGGATAGTGATGCTAAAGGATGTCTCAGACAAGTCAAAACTGGTAGTTTAAGTGAGAGCATTTGTCGAGGAACCTGAACGAAGTTATCACGGGTAAGTTAATCATAAACGCTTACGAAGTCTATACCTTATTTGATTCCGGTTCTAGCCATTCTTTTATCTCTCTTGCTTGCGCTCAACGTTTAAATTTGACCCCAGAGAAGTTAAACTTTGACTTATTGGTTGAAACTTCGTTAGTAAAAACCTTCGTTACCTCCACTGTTTATAAATCTTGTTTGATTCAAATCGACACTTTCACGTTACCTGTCGATCTTATTTCTTTGAAAATACTTGCCTTTGATGTGATTTTAGGAATCGATTGGTTAACTACTCATCATGATTTTTGTAAGGTTGTTAGATTTCATATTCCTAACCAACTTGTTATGCGAATTCAAGCAACTAAACCACTAAAGTCAATCATTGTCATATCAAGCCATAAGTAAAGAGCCCCGAGTCCTTATCTGGTGACTTCCTTGTGTGGAATGTACCGAAGCCAGACTTTTTGTAGGCGATGTTGTGAATGACGATGACAAGTTGATAGGTATCGATGTGACGTACTATCCAAGTTTTGGATGAGAGTCACAATTTTGAATTAATGATATTTCTATTGTTAATAAATTTTCTGACGTATTCTTGAAGACTTCTTAGCCTACCCCTAGAGCGTGAAATCGAATTTTGTATTGACCCCGATCTACAAAACCCATTTCTAAAACCCTCAAATATTTCTTCAACTAAAACAAATGTATAATGCGCCAAGACGTTGGCTCGAAATTTGAAAGATTACGACTATACCATTCAATATCATCGTGGAAGAAGCGAGCGTGGTAGGCGGCGCGTTGAGTAGAAGATCGTATATGCATTTACGATGCGATGTTGTTAACACAAAAACCATTTAAAGATAACTTACAAATGATGAAGATAGAGTTAAAGACTCTAGAGACCCACGTGAAGATAAGCGAATATACGAGTAGAATTGACTTTAATCGATAAAGTTAAAAGCCGCTCAAGCTACATACTCGGAGCTAATGAATGTGAAGAAGAAGGTTCAAGAGGCGTTATTCTAGAAGCGAATCAATGAATAGAAAAATCTCAACCCTCGATTTAATTGGCCCATTTGAAATCCTCGATCGAGTAGGAACGTGGCCTATAGACTCGTTTTACTGCCAAGTATGTCGGCGTGTTCATAACGTTTTTCACGTATCGATGTTACGTAAATATGTGGATGACCGAACCACGTTATTAAATTAGAACTAGGCGAGATAGCGGAAGATTTAGCGTGTGAGGAGATCGTGTTAAAATCTTGGATAAGAAGGATCGTATTCAACACTCAAAGGTTATACCTCAAGAGTTAGAATCGAAATGAAGTCAAGGTATCCTCACCTTTTGACATACCGATGCATACGTAAATTTCGAGGGAAAAATTTTATAAGGAGGGAGATTGTGAGACCCCAAATTTTATGAATAAAGATTTAAATTTCTCAAAATATTTTTTGAATATTATGGTGTGGATTTGATATAATGTTATAGTTTTGGGTAATATTTATAAATTTTGCAAAGTATGCAAGTTGTTATATAATATTCGATTGGTGGGAAATATTCATTTTAACGGGGAATATTAAATGCGACGACACAATCATTGGTGGACCCCTGACGAAATTATTGTTGGATTGAAAAAGCGACAAAAATATTTTATGAAAATAATGGCGAAAGTTTTACCATTAAAAGCTGTTGAAACACCGATGTTAAAAGAAATGCGATGTCTGGCGTGGTTGCATAGTAGCACACGGTATTGATTATTGATGCTTATGTGAGAAGTCACTCGGTTTTGTTAAATTATTGCTACAGTAATTACTGCATAATATCTCACGTTATTTGATTCAATTATTGTCAATATTTTATATATTATTAAATCAATAATTGAGATAACAAAGTTATTAATATTATTATTTGCAATATTAACGATGTCTAGAAGTTACGCGAGGAGAGGTTTGGTCACTAATTGCGCGGCGCTGATAGGGAGAAATCCTTATTGGAAAGCCCCTCTTTCTAGAGCGACACAGAATTATATTAATTTTGTGAATTATAATAAAGGTGATAAGTTTTGTTTTATTATTATTATAAATGTAATAAAAGCAGAAAACTTTTTATATAAAGCAGAATACTTTTATAAAGTTATTCATTTTATTAGACTATAAATAGAATATATAATATTCTATTATGCATAGTGTTTGCATAGTGCTTTATTATATAGTAGTGTTTGCATAGTAAAATCTTTTATATAAAACAAAATACTATTTTATTAGAAAGTTATTAGTTTTATTAGATTATAAATAGAATATATTATATTTTATTTAAAAGATTTTGTTTTATTAGAATATTTTATTAATCTTGCATAGTAAATGAATATGGATCGTCTGGTTAAAAAATAAATCAATCTGGATAGTTCATGAATTAGTTACTATTAGGTCCATTCTCCTATAAATAGAAGCTCATTCCTTCATTATTTCTTACAATTCACTTTGAAACTCTAGAGAGAAAACTATAGAGAAAAGAAGAAAAGTATTACGCTACTTCACTACTCCTATATCAAATTTCTTCTAAGGTAAGGGGTATTATTTCTTTTATATTCATGAAGAGAACACATTATTCCATTATTACATTTGGAATAACTTTGTATCTGTGGACTACCCTATACTTGGTGAAATTCTTCTATTATTCCATTCTTTATTATTATGTTGGAATAACTTTGTCTATATGAAATCTTTAGCATACATGGTGAAATTCTTACATTATTCCATTCTTTATTATTATGTTGGAATAACTTTTCTATGCATCAAGATACCGCATACATGGTAAAATTATTCTATTATTCCATTCTTTATTATTACATTGGAATATCACATGCATGCGTTTACTGCATGACTGATTCCGTTATTTATTATTACATTGGAATATCACATGCATGCGTTTTCGCATGACCTAGTTCCATTCTTTATTATTACATTGGGAATAACTTTTATGCATGTATGTAGTCTATCGCATTACATGGTGAATCCTACATTATTTCATTCTTTATTATTACATTTGGAATAACTTTGTCTATGTGGATTACCACATGCATGATGAATGATCCTTTTATTCATTCCTTATTAAATTGTGGAAATGATGCATGTCGTGGATTACCGCATGGCGAAGTGAAATCCATTTGCGATTTCATATATTCTATTATACTCGATTGGTTAAAGTTTTGGCGTCTATACTCCATGAAATTAGTAGAATATCCTTGGATATTTGCGCTTCATCCGATATCTTTTCATGAAAATATTCTTACGAGCATTCTTGAATTTTTCTCCACAAAGCAGTATCATGTTGACAATTTGGACGTTGTTGGTTCCGGGATAAATTAATTCTTGAACTTGTTTTATTGAATTCTTATATCATTGTCATCATTCTCATGTTTATATTATGTTGAAAGTCATCTGTGGTCTGTAGTGCATAGATGGACTTGGTATGATTATGGCCAGAGATTATTCGGTATAATCATGATCGTAATATTACAAATGATGTGGTAAAAGTCCTCATTGGCCCGTAGTGCATTGATGGACAGTTGTTGGCATGATCATGACCATTGATGAATACACGAATATCTTTGGCCCGTAGTGCATGGATAATTTGTGGGTGTGATACTAATGAATATCCTTGGCTGTAGTGCATGGATGATGAGGATTATTTATTGAGCTGAGTCTCAGCGATAAAAGTGATGAAAAACCTTTTAAATCATAAAAGATAGTAGATTTTATTCTCCACTTGACTCTTTTAATGGATTTCTTATTCCACTGCAGTTAAACTTGATGTTTGTTATATTGTATCGGTTTAACACTGTTGAAGGCTAATGATAATTTATTCTGCATTATCTTAGTCATAATATTTCTTACTGGGCTAGTTGAGCTCACCCTTTTACTTTCATTGTTCTCTTTATGAAATGAGAATGTAGCAGGGACTAGTCAGGGAACGGAGTGACGGTCCAGATGATAGCATTAGTAGTCCTCACTATTCTATGAAATAGTGTGTTAATAAATGTATTGAGGACTTATTTTGAGTTTGAATCTTGTCAGAGGACAATATTTGTATTAAAACTCACGACTTTCATGTTGTATATTTAAGATTGTATTTGTATTACATACCATGTATTTGGCAACTCGAATAGGTGATGTATACCTATTTTGGGGGCATCACGCTTAGAATACCGATGGTTAAAATATAATAATCTGGCGTTGTTACGATAGCACGGTATTATTGCAATCGTATTTTGAATTATTGATTCTTACATAGGAAGGCACTACTTAATAATTGTTACAGTAATTACTGTTCAATATTTTATTTTATTGATTCAATAATTGCTGAGTTGATATTTTATATTATTGTTGTTTCAATAATTATTACTGCACACTATTTAACATTATCAAATCAATAATTCATATTATTTGAATAATATTATTAGATAACATTATTGGCAATGTCTAGAAAGTTCTGTCAATGAGAGATTTGGTCACCTAATTGCGCGCCAGTAAGGAGAAATCCTTATCGGAAAGCCCCCTCTTTCCTGGGAACGGTTTGATTGTCATTATTGTGATTCTGTAATATTATTTGTGAATAATTAATTATTGATTTATATGATAAGGAAATATTTATTTTATGTGGACATAAATGATGGATAGGAAAATATTTATTTTATGTGGTTATAAATTAAGAAATTAATGTTGAGGTGTTTTATCAATATTTTGTCGGAATGGAGGTATTAAAAAAAAATCAAATCGGTGTTCTTAAAGCTCTATTGCGCGAGTTATAATTTTAATCCGATCGTTGGATCATTGTGATTTTTTGATATGTTATACATATATAAGTTGAGTATATATCCACAAATTTTGAGCCGTTAAAAATTAACGTATGATTTATTATGAATTTTAAGAGGTGTTGAAAATTGTCCGTTTGTGAATTTCAGATATTTTCTGTTTGGAATTTGGAAAAACTTAAAGCAACAAAGTTGTAGAGAATTCAATTTCATATGGAATGGACATTAAATTCATATTTTTCTGATAAAAGGGCTATTTATTATGAATTATTTAAGTTTCAGAAATTAAAATATTTTTATTAAAAACATGGGTGGGCCCCACTTTTGGTTGGTGTAGAAAACATGTACTGAATTGGTGGGACCCACTAGAGGTGGCTAAAATTTGGTCTTAGTTGGTGGCATGCGTAGAAAATTAATAATAATATTTTATTATTTAGTCTCCTATGACGTTCTTGTATTTTCCTATAAATAGGCGCTTAAGTTAGAATTGAAAATCACACCAGAATCAGAGAATTCTTCTTTTATAATCTTGAGCGTATTTTTTTCGAGTTTTAGAAAGCTTTGAGCATAGAAAATAGTGAAAGTTTTCTTCAAGAATATCCCCGTTATACCAGTTGGAATACTCATATTTTCAAGGTAAGGGATGTTATTTTTGTTCAATATTCGCTTGAAATAATATTTTCTTCCATACTCTGTAGTATGTTAGTAATATTATTTCGTTTTAGATTTCAAATTCTATACTCGTTTTGTTAAAGTTTTGGCTTCTAAACTCCCTGAAATTAGTAGAATATCCTTGATATTTGCGCTTCATCCAGTATCTTTTTATGGAAATATTATTTTGAGCATTCTTGATAAGTTTTAACTTTTTCATGCCGGAGTACTATTCACGGGATTACTATTCCCAAAGTACTATTCATAGGGTACTATTCACTCGAGTACTATTCACCCGAGGTACTATTCATGATATAAATTTATTCATTTTCGGTCCAAATTATTTTTGGTACAATATTATTCTTGAATTTTACTCCACAAAGCAGTATCATGTTGACAATTTGGACGTTATTGATTTCTGAATTAATTAAATTATAAATCTTTAAAAATTTATCCTTGAACTTATTTTATTGAATTCTTATATCATTGTTATCATCCTCATATTTATATTATGTTGAAAGTTATCTGTGGCCTGTAGTGTATAAATGGACTTAGTATGATTATGACCAGGGATTATTCGGTATAATCATGACCGTAATGTTACAAATGATGTGGTAAAAGTTCTCATTGGCCCGTAGTGCATTGATGGACAGTTGTTGGCATGATCATGACCATTGATGAATACACGAATATCCTTGGCCCGTAGTGCATGGATAATTTGTGGTCATGATACTAAAGAATATCCTTGGCCGTAGTGCATTGGTGATTCGATGATGTGGATTATTTCTTAAGCTGAGTCTCAGCGATAAAAGTGATAAAAAAACCTTTTACATCATAGAAGATAGTAGATTTTATGCTCTACTTGATTCTTTTAATGGATTGCTTGTTCCGCTACAGTTAAACTTGATGTTTGTTATATTTTATCAGTTTAATACTGTGGAAGGCTAACGATAAATTATTCTGCATTTTTTTAGTCATAATATTTCTTACTGGGCTAGTTAAGCTCACCCTTTTGCTTTCATTGTCCTCTTCAGGAAATGAGAACGTAGCCGGGACTAGTCGGAGAACGGAGTGACGGTCCAGATGATAGCATTAGTAGTCCTCACTATTCTATGAAATAGTGTGATAATAAATGTATTGAGGACTCCATTTGAGTTGAATCTTTGCCTAGAAGACAATATTCGTATTAAAACTCTCGGTTTATGTTTTGTCGTATTTTACACGACAGTTGTATTATTAAGTTGTATTTGAATTTTGTACCATGTATTTGGCGACTCAAGATGGGTGATGTATACCTATTTTGGGGGCGTCACAAGCCAGGTGCACAAAAAGAATGTCAAATTTTGATTTCGCAACAATATAATTCGTTACCAAAGCATTGAACAAGTTTTAATATAGCAACAATTTTTTATACATTTAACAACAAATTTTCGTTGCTAATGGCATTAAAAATATAATATTTGACAACGAAAAATTGACCTAATAACAACGGAGAGGATATTGTTGCTAATACTAAAATAAAAGGCAACATTTTTTATCGTTGCAAATCATATAAACTTTTATTGCACATGTAATAAAACGACAACATATAATGTTGTTGCTAATCGACGACTTTCGTTGCTATTGAAAAATAACTAGAAACAAACATTTTCGTTGCTGATTCAGCATAATGTCGTTGCCAAATAATATAATTAACAACGAAAATCGTTGCTAAAAAGTTTACATTCCGCAACGAAAGCAAGCTTAGGCAACAATTTTTATAATTTACTGCAACGAAAAATGTTTTTACAAAATGGTGTCAATTGCAACGAAAATGCATGGTTGTTGCCAAAAAACAGAAAAGAGTTCATTTCGTTGCCAATTAGCAGGGTTTTACAACGAAATGGGGTTTTTAGCAACGACATTTTAATTATTCTGCAACAATACATTTTGTTGCTAAAGGATCGATGTCTCTGTACGAAAGCCAAATTTCGTTACAAAATGTATTACTTTTGGCAACGAAAAAAATACATTCGTTGTGGAACAATTAGCAACGCTCATTGCACAACAAAAGACACAACGATAGTAAAGTCGTTGCTAAAACCCTTTTGCAACGAAATTTGACACCTTTAGCAACGAAAATCGGTTGTTGCTGAAGCCCTCTTTTTTTGTAGTGATAGTTGTGTCATACTTAATTTTGTAATTTTTTTTAAAGGTATCTATGTTTGACATTTTGTTCCTTGTACATACCACGAAGTGAGAGCAAGTTCAATAAAAAGCACCGTAATCCTGATGGAAAAGTTAGAAAAGATGCTCTTTCTGTTTTTTCTCAAAATGTTAAACCATTGGGTGGTTTTCTTTTTGACTCTGCTGATTCCAAGGAGATTCAAATGGCTTATTGGTATGTCTTGAATAATTGTGAAGACGTGCAACCTTATATTGAGTAAGTTATACATTTTATCATTAAATTATTCAAATAATTATTGCTTCATACTAGTTTTTTGTACTAATATTATTCTTGTAGGGAATGTGAGGGGGAATTGAAACTACCTTACCAAAACAACATCGAATTGGAAAAAAGATTTCCTTAGTGGTTTAAAAAGAAGGTAAAATAATATTTCTTCCCCTTTTAAAGTTGTTTGTTGATATTTGAAAATCAATGATTACTTTTAAATTTTTTCCTCTAATAGATACATCATCTTTGGAATACCACATCAAATGTCATTAGTGATCAACTATATACATTAGCAAGTGGTCCAAATTTACGAGTATGGAAATATAAAGGATGCATTGTAAATGGAGTAAGGTTTCTTGTCAAAGATCGTGACAATCGTAGGCAAAGCCAAAATAGTGGAATAACATATGAAGGAGAACACGATGGGAAAAGTATCAACATTTTTGACTTATTAAATGATATTATCAAAATAGAGTATGGAAAAGGGTATAATGTGGTTATATTTTCTTGTGAGTGGTTTGATTTATCTAATCGGCGTATGGGTATTAGGAAGGATACACACTTTACAAGTGTAAATGTAAGTAACACATGGTATAAAAATGACCCATACATATTAGCTTCTTAAGCAATTTTTTTTGTTGATGATTTGAAATTAGGCTGCAACTGGAAAATTGTTCAAAGGTTTAACCACTGACACGTATTTGATGTTCCGGAGGATGAAATGGACGAGATTAAAGAATATACCACTGACAATGTTGTTAACCTTGATGATGACTAACCCGATATTGACATTGTTGTTCAAGATCGGGATATAGGGCCAATGAATAGAGATGATGTTGATCCAGAAACAATAAATAACAGTGTCTTAAGATAAAGAACTCAAAAAATTAACATTGAACATAATATCTTATTGGATGGAGACATAGATGATGATGTCGATGAAGATGATTTTGAGGAGGATGAATTCGACGAGGGGTGTAGTGAGGATGATACACCTGTAGATTATCATAGTGAAGAAGAACAAAGTATGGACGAGGAAGAGAAAGATGATCAGAACTAGAATCAAATAAGGTATGCCTTTCATCTTACCAAAGTTGAAACATTTGAATGATGCTTAATTTTTTAGTTTAGTCAGATTGTCATTCTGGTTCAGGTGTCCGAACATCTTATTCTACTAGCTCCTTAGAACAACCTCTATCTGCCCCTTCTAATGCAGCTGGTCGTCCCAATTTCGGAGTCAAGGCAGTTCCTATTATACCTCAAAGCATAGCTTTGTCACTTGGGGCAAATGCACCTGAATAGAACTTGGTATTATTCTACTTCTTAACTTTGATTTATTGACTTAAATATGTTATTGGTTTATGTTATTACAACTTTTGGTCCTCCAATTTTCTGGAAGCATGATGTATAAATAAAATGATATTCCTTTTCCTCAACTTATTTTTTCATATGCATGACTGCCAGCTGAGTAAATTATCTAAAATTTCAAAATTTTGAAAATCATCTACATTTATAAACCAGAACAGCTGAACATTTATTTTGAATTAACTTGTGTTTTTCATATTGTTTTTTGCGATAATTATTTTACTTTTATTTTATATTTAATCCTTTTTGTCCATCTTGTTAAACAGATTATCTCTAGATATGGGTAGTATGAACTTTAGAGAATCTGGAAAGCAGCGTTCAGCTTCTATTTTACAAGATGAGGTATGAAAAATGTCAAGATGATGATGCATCTACTTCTTAGATGTTATCATTATTGAGTAGTGAATCTGTGTTGTAGGTCGACATGCTACAAGAAGAAAATGAAAGTTTACTTGAAAAGGTGATGCAATTTAAACTTATACTTCTTTCATAAGCCGTGGATTACATGAATTGTATTTTTGTTTTTGTTTTGTTTGACTGGAGAGGTCTGATTTAGAATCATGCATATTAATCTTTGAAATACGGCTCACCTTGTGTACTATAGTGTAAGGGAAGTTATATGTAGTGTGTTAGTGGGCAGTAGAGGTGGTGTTTCACTTGGCCTCTATATAATAATGCAAACGTTCATTTGTATTCATCATACTATTTTGAGTATTAATCTGATTATATATCTAGTGTTCTTGTGTTTTTTCGTCTGCAAAAAATTTTGATTCTTTGCATTGATAGGCGAATTTTACTTTGTCTTCATTGTCCTACATGACATACAGAAATAATCCCTATAAAATAGGATCATTGTGGAATCATTAAACTGGAGTACCACATACAATATACAGGGTTGTTATAGTAGATTACTATCGTAGTCCAAACATATGAATGTTCTGCCCAAAGTGGATAAATGTTCCCTTGTTTATAATTTTACATGTCAACTATAGGGAGGGATTAGGGGTTCCCGGGTTCATAGCTTTTAGTGCTTGTTTAAGAATCTGTAAACCTATTTTATTTTACTGTTAATAAAATTTGATTTGCTTATAACATAAACTTATCAAATAGACTAATTTCATTTTATGTGGAATTTTGGTATTGGAACCATCATAAGACATGCTGAGCTTTGATGAAAAAGAAGAGGTCTTCTTTGATACTGCAAGTTATTTGTCGTCGAAAGAGTTGTGGAATTGGTTCCAAAATAGGCGGTATGCTCTTAGAGCAAAAATAGCTAAGAATCATGGGAAATTAAATGTGTCATCTCTGCTTCAGGATGATTCAGCTATAGCAAAAAGTGTGCCTCGAGTCCCTCAACCAATACCAGCTCCATTAGGTTGACTTGATTTGGGATTTTGTTTGAAGTTGCACAGCATTGTATATTAATAACTCTGTTTGGTTGCTGCAATATTTGTGTAGTATTCAGTTCTAAGTTTTTATCCTTCATTGATTCAGTTATAGTGAGAAATGTGCCTCAATCCCCTCAACATATGTCTGCTCCTGCAAGTGAGATTAAATTTTGTCATGTTCAAAGTTCTAATTCACTTCTCTTTTTCTGAAATGTTTGGCATAGGCAGGTTGTGGCAAAAATTTTCTTTAATTGCACTGATGAGACATAGCACTGATCTGCCCATCCTTTTTGCTCTATATAGTCAAGATTCATTAGTTTCTAGGATAAAATGGCCGAGCAGCTGTCTGAATGCAGTTGAGTAGCCTAAGAATTTATTTATTACATTTTAATGTGCTGGTTCACTATATGATTAGTTTCATTACATTTGACTCTGATAATTATGAGTTATTCACTGATTAATTAGAGTGGAGAGAAGTCGAACAATCTTTACAATAAAGAAGAAAATATACTTGACATTTCCTCTAGGATATTGCACCTTGCTGGTGATTCATTAGTTCCTAAATCCATCAGTAAGGATTGTCTCAAGGGTGCCAAAGTTCTTCAACAGATAAACAAGAAATATATTCCAGTTGTTAGTGGTGGAGTACTTGCTATTATTGACCAGGTATACTCACAGAAAATACCTTTTAGCTCGTGTAAACAATAGTCTTTTTTTTCGCATCAATCATTGAGGAGCACAAGGAATAAGAGTTGAGTCTATTGGTAGAGGACTAGGAGTAGTGATCATAATAAGAACAGTTTCTTTGATGAGAAATCAACTAGAATATTATATGGTTTAGTTAAAAGAAAATGTGTCAAAGTCTTCAGAGCAGAAGCCTAAAATATATGTGCATGCATTAACATCTGTGCTTCTGTGGCGATTGCTCATGTGAACACACATGTTAGCGAGGCACTGAATATTTGTATTGTTTTTTTGAGTGTGGGTAGGGGAATAGTTGCATGGATGCAGGGTAAGAGTTACTTGTGCCTTGTTTTTTTTGGCAGCATGCTGCAAATGAAATAATACGACTAGAAGAGATGCGTCAGAAGGTAAAGAAATTTGTAGTTATAAATGTTGAAATGCTATGTCCAGCATGGCTTAGATATTTATTGAAATTTTAGGTGCTTTCTGGAGATATGAAGACAATTACCTACCTGGATGTGGAGCAAGAGTTGATATGTGTTCTTTGGAAGCTATATGTTTGTATCTAGCAATAATCGTTAGTACCAACCACGTAACAACTCTATTGTCTTTGTGTATTGATTTTGGCACTAAGTGCCTCTGGTGACCTATTTGCTTCATTTTCCTGACTTGCTATTATTTTTAAATGTGCAAGAAGATTGCTTCTATGACCTGCCTTACAATACTAGGTATCAAATTTCCGTGCTACGTTTACGGAAGACAGGAGATGAAATTATGAAATGTACTCACTCTATATATGTAGATATATACTTTGATTGAAGAATTTTGGTAGCTTTAGATGGTTAATTGTAAAGATAATGAATGATTATGTAGTGGATGATTTTATTAAGTTAATAATATTTTAATATTTTGTATTTTTGCCATTATTTGCTATGGAGACATTGAGTCAGCTAGGTACACAAAAAGAATGTCAAATTTTGATTTGGCAACAATATAATTCGTTAACAAAGTATTGAACAAGATTTAATATAGCAACAATTTTTTATACATTTAGCAACAAATTTTCGTTGCTAATGGCATTAAAAATATAATATTTGGCAACGAAAAATTAACATAATAACAACGGAGAGGATATTGTTGCTAATACTAAAATAAAAGGCAACATTTTTAATCGTTGCAAATCATATCAACTTTCGTTGCACATATAAAGAAACGACAACATATAATGTCGTTGCTAATCGACGACTTTCGATGCTATTAAAAAATAACCAACAACAAACATTTTCGTTGCTGATTCAACATAATGTCGTTGCCAAATAATATAATTAGCAACGAAAATCGTTGCTAAAAAGTTTACATTCCACAACGAAAGCAAGCTTAGGCAACATTTTTCATAATTTACTGCAACAGAAAATGTCATTGCAAAATGATGTCAATTGCAACGAAAATGCATGGTCGTTGCAAAAAAAAAAAAGAGTTCATTTCGTTGCCAATTAGAAGGGTTTTGCAACAAAATGGGCTTTTTAGCAACGAAATGTTAATTATTATGCAATAATACATTTTGTTGCTAAAGGATCGATGTCTCTGTACGGAAGCCAAATTTCGTTGCAAAATGTATTATTTTTGGCAACGAAAAAAATGCGTTCGTTACGGAACAATTAGCAACGCTCCTGGCGCATCGAAAGACGCAACGACAGTAAAGTCGTTGCCAAAACCCTTTTTCAACGAAATTTGGCACCTTTAGCAACGAAAATCGGTTGTTGCTGAAGCCCCATTTTTTGGTAGTGTGTAATAACCAAGAATCTAGAACAGGTCAAACTTAGCACCTTTAACACTGACATGATTTCTGGGTTTAGGCTCAAGAACACCTATAATGACGGTTACATCGCTATAGGGCCTTTAGCGACAAATAATTTACGAAAATAATTATTTTATTTAAAAATTAGAGAAATTAGTTTTAAATTATTTAAAATATATAATAAATTCCTAAAAATTATTTTAAAGCCTAAAAATTAGTTTTTAATTAGTTTGAGTATATTTCATAAATATTTAATATTTTTGGAATATAAATGATATTTTATTTATTTAATTATACTATTAAATAAATTATTTAAAAATGATTTTATATTTGAAAAATCATGAAAAATTATATTATGGTGTTAGAAAATATTTTAAGTTATTTCTAATAACTTTTGATATTTTGTGATAAAATTCATTAATAAATTAATATTAATGTTAATGGATTTATTTAATGAATATATTAAATAAATTATGGAAAAATAGAATTAATGTTTTAAAAATCATATAAAAATGATTTAAGTCTTTATAAAAATATTTTAAGTTATAAATGTAACTTTTGATATTTTGTCATGAAAATATTAATATTTTAATATTATTAGAAATTATCGGATAATGAATTTAATTGTTTAAAAATCATATAAATATGATTTTAAGGTATTAAAATACTTTGATATATTATAAATATATTATAATATTATGTTATGATTTTCATTAATATTTAATATTAAATAAATATATTAAATATTAATGATAAGAGAATAATGTGGTATTTATATTATATAAATATGATATAAGTGATTGAAAAATTCATGATAAATGATAATAATTATTTGAAAATTATTACGAGCTTATGAAAAATATTTTTACTGATAACAAATTATCTAAAATATCTGTGAACCAGTTTAGACCGAGTCTTAGTGATATTAGGCTCGAGAATTGTCCGACTAGACCGTCGGGATGTCAGATTTGTGTTAGTTTCGAATCAGACTGAAATAGTTTGACTTGATACCGAGTCTTAGGTAGTTTGTGGACTGATAGGGTTATGTGTTTTGGATTACTTTATATATATATATATATATGTATATAACAGTATTATATTGTGATGATATTATTCTAATATTGAAGATCTATATTACTAATATTAGGTCTTCGGATAAAGCGATATAAACTGTGTAGCAGTAGTCGATGATACAGGCAAATTTCTTATACTTATTTATTGTGCAAGTTTTCCTTAACTCAACTTTGAGTTGTATTATTCAATTATACTTGTGGTTAATCATTTCTAATTGCCATGTCTCTAAGAATTATTAAATCGCACTCTGTGCATATTGCATGTATTCATCAGATATGAAAGGCTGATCACCTTCATTACCATTCGGTCCAAATATATTTGTTCATGTTCAATGCTCGTCCAGTTATAAAAATTTGTTCATGCTAATTCACAACTATATTGTTGAATTATAGCCAACTTATTATTCAAATTCTTTCAATCACCAAACAATTGGCATAGGATAACGTTATCAATACTATATCGAAAGACTTCAAAAAAAAATCAATCAAACTCTTAAGATTGGTCTAGCCGAGTTAAAACTGGCATCGACTCTTTCGTAAAATAATTCATGCATATTATAACACGAATCACAGAAACTTGGCTAACACGAAGGTTAGACAAGCGTTAAGGAAACTTGCCTTCAAGCGTCTTTAATTAAAATTCAACAGTTCTTGGTCTTTATAGTTTCTATATGATATTGTGTCGCCCCCAAATCCGAGTATCTTCCAACCCGACAGATGGTGCTACATGGTACTCATAATTATACAATCATCACATTGAATACAACACAATGAATGTATTAACTATCTTCTTATTACAATTATAATAAAATCCTTTCCCAGGTTCATAAACCGATTACATCATTCCTTGTTCGTAAGTATAATACATACAACCATACTAATCTATTACAAGATGTTTAACTATCCATCTTAGCCTTGCCTTTATCTCTCTTAGCATTCTCGATGACGCTTCATTTTAATTTAGCGCAATCATATAATTCACGTAAGAAGTGAGCATAACAAGCTCAGCAAGTCTAACAAAGAATAATATCAATACCACATTCGTGAATTATATGACAATCTTCCATAACTGAACAAATAGTCATGAAGTATTACGAAACATTAATACTTAACAATTCATAACATCAATTCCCAAAGTATATAATAGTTTAGGAATTCTGAACCGGTCGAAAGACCATGAACAATATCTTTCTGTTTTCATACTTGAAAAGGACATCACAGCACTAAGGTTGTACATCCGACATTTCTTATGAGCACTTCTAGGTGATCAGTGTGAGACCCCAAATTTTATGAATAAAGATTTAAATTTCTCGAAATATTTTTTTGAATATTATGGTGTGGATTTGATATAATGTTATAGTTGTGGGTAATATTTATAAATTTTGCAAAGTACGCAAGTTGTTATATAATATTCGATTGGTTGGGGAATATTCGTTTTAACAGAGAATATTCGTACAACGGCATAATCATTGGTGGACCCCACAACGGAATTCTTGTCGGATTGAGAAAACAACAAAAATATTTTTATAAAAATAACGGCGAAAGTTTTCCTGTTAACTATTGAAACACCCTGTGTTAAAAGTACAGTAATACGCGTGGTTGCATAGTAGCACACGGTATTGATTATTGATGCTTACGTGAGAAGTCACTCAGTTTTGTTCAATTATTGCTACAATAATTGTTGCATAGTATCTCACGTTATTTGATTCTATTATTGTCAATATTTTATATATTATTAAATCAATAATTGAGATAACAAAGTTGTTAATATTATTATTTGCAATATTAATGATGTCTAGAAGTTCTGTCAAGGAGAGGTTTGGTCACCTAATTGCGCGCCAATAGAGAGAAATTCTTATTGAAAAGCTCCCTCTTTCCTGGGAACGACCTGGTCAATTAATTGTGTGAACTATAATAATGATGATGAATTTTGTTTTATTATTATTATAAATGTAATAAAACAGAAAACTTTTTATATAAAACAAAATACTTTTTATAAAGTTTTGTTTTATTTGATTATAAATAGAATATAATATATTTTATTATACATAGTGTTTGGATAGTGCCTGCATAGTATTTGCATAGTAAAATCTTTTTATATAAAACAGAATACTTTTATAAAGTTTTTTATTTTATTAGATTATAAATAGAATATATTATATTTTATTATGCATAGTATTTGCATAGTGCATGTATAGTGTTTGCATAGTAAATTTTTTTATATAAAATAGAATACTTTTATAAAGTTATTTATTTTATTAGATTATAAATAGAATATATTATATTTTATTATGCATAGTGTTTACATAGTGCTGCGTATATAGTGTTTGCATAGTAAAATCTTTTTTATATAAAATGTAAATACTTTTATAAAGTTATTTATTTTATTAGATTATAAATAGAATATATTATATTTTATTATGCATAGTGTTTGCATAGTAAAATCTTTTTATATAAAATAAAATACTTTTATAAAGTTATTTGTTTTATTAGATTTTAAATAATATATATATATATATATATATTATAAATAGAATATATTATATTTTATTGCATAGTATCCTTTCCATTCTCCTATAAATAGGATGCTTAGTTAGAATTAAAAACACACCAGAAATTCAGAGAATTCTTCTTCTATAATCTTGAGCGTATTTCTTTAAAGTTTTAAGAAGCTTTGAGCGTAGAAAACAGTGTAAGTTTTCTTTAAGAATATACTCGCCCTACCAGTCGGAATTCTCTTCTTTCTAAGGTAAGAGGTATTATTCTTAGAGTTATTTTCTTTCAATACTCGTAAGGGTTGTTATTCCATTCTTTATTATTATCTTTGGAATAACTTTGCTCTGCTGTCTGAATCCGCATACATGGTGAAATTCTTCTCATTATTCCATTCTTTATTATTATGTTGGAATAACTTTGTCTATCTAAGTACCGCATACATGGTGAAATTCTTCTGTTATTCTATTCTTGATTATTCTATTGGAAAAACTGTCTGTGCGGTCTATCGCATGCCTGGTGAATTTTGTTGTTATTCCATTCTTTATTATTACATTGGAATATCCTCGTGCGGAAGCAGATTACGCATGACTGGTTCCATTCTTTATTATTCATTAGAATATCACATGCATGCGGTTTTACGCATGACCTGGTTCCATTCTTTATTATTCTGTTGGAATAACCTGTCTGTGCGGATTACGTATGCCTAGTTAATTCTTCTATTATTCCATTCTTTATTATTCTGTTGGAATAATCTGTCTATGTGGATTACCTCATGCATGGTGAATGATCCTTCATATTCATTCCTTATTAAATTGTGGATATGATATGTCTACGTGGATTACCGCATGGCGGGCAAAAATCCATTTGCAATTTCATATATTCTATTATACTCAGTTGGTTAAAGTGTTGGCTTCTATACTCCATGAAATTAGTAAAATATCCTGGATATTTGCGTTTCATCTAGTATCTTTTCACGGAAATATTCTTCTGAGCATTCTTGAATTTTACTACACAAAGAAGTATCATGTTGACAATTTGGACATTATTGATTTTTGGATAAACTAAAATTTTAAATCTTTAAAATTTATCCTTGAACTTATTTTATTGAATTATTATGTCATTGTCATCATCCTCATGCTTATATTGTGATGAAAGTCATCTTTGGCTTACGTACATAGATGGACTTGATATGATTATGACTAGGGATTATTCGGTATAATCATAACCTGTAATGTTATGAATGATGTGGTAAAAGCCCTCAGTGGCCTGTAGTGCATTGAAGGACAGTTTTTGATATGATTATGACCAGGGATTATTCGGTATAGTCATGACCATTGATGATTTAATGAATATCCTTGGCCCGTAGTGCAAGGATGACTCGATGATGTGGTTTATTTATTAAGCTGAGTCTCACCGATAAAAATTAATGAAAACATTTTAAATCATAGAAGATATTAGATATCATGCTCTACTTGACTCTTCTAATGGATTGCTTATTCCGCTGCAGTTAAACTTGATGTCTATTGTATTTTATCAGTTTAACATTCTTGAATGCTAATGTTAATTTATCTTGCATTATCTTAGTTATAATATTTCTTACTGGGCTAGTTGAGCTCACCCTTTTGCTTTTATTGTTCTCTTCAGGAAATGAGAACGTAGCAGGGACTAGTCGAAGAACAGAGTGACGGTCCAGATGATAACATTAGTAGTCCTCACTATTCTATGAAATAGTGTGATAATAAATGTATTGAGGACTTATTTTGAGTTTGAATACTGTCTAGAAGACAATATTTGTATTAAAACTCACAGCTCATGTTGTATATTTAAGTTTGTATTTGTATTCTGTACCATGTATTTGGCGACTCAAGATGGGTGATGTATACCTATTTTGGGGGCGTCACAGTTGGTATCAAAGCTTAGGGATATGATCCTTGGCTGAGATGTGAGACAAGAACTAGGAGGGGAGAGACGGGGAATTCCTTCGCTAGTATGACTTACCTAAGTTTATTTGGTATTTAATTGGTCAGTCAGAGTATAGGGATAACATGTGATATGATAATTAACCCTAGTTTTGTGGCAGTATTTGAAAATGGCATCCGAAAATGTTGAGATAAGCAATGGAGCACAGGAGATCGTTGAGTCTCCACAGATCAATAATCAGGATAATGTGCATCAGGAAGGCAATAATCCTCATGCAAACAATAACACTGACCAAATGATGAACGATGGAATGTTCAGAGGCTTTATGCAATTCATACAACTTCAGGAAAGAGCGGCTCCTGTCCAAAATGCAGGTGGAAACACTGGCAACTCTCGGACGGTCACCGCTAAGTAGTTCAAGGAACTGGGACCACCGGAGTTTTTTGGAGAGCCAAAACCACTTAAGGCGGAGATGTGGATAAAGCAGATCTACAAGATATTTGATGTCTTGGGATGCTCCGAGGAGCAAAAGGTTCCCTTTGCCACCTTCATGTTGCAAGCAGAGGCAGATTACTGGTGGGAATCTGTAAAGTGTACTCAACCTGCCGCACTCAAAATGTCTTGGGAGAAGTTCCAAGAGCTGTTCAACGACAAGTACTTTCCTGAAAGTATTCGTCGCATGAAGGAGGTAGAGTTCATCAAGCTTGAGCAAAACAATATGACCGTGTCGCAGTACGAAACCAAGTTTTCTGAGTTATCTCGGTTTGCATCCCATTTGGTCGATAATGAGGAGAGAATGACGCGAATGTTTCTAAGAGGTTTGAAACCCGAGATACATCAATATCTTATCTCTCATAAACTGTGTTTATATTAAGATGTTGTTAATAGGGCTCAGTTATCGGAGCACGATAATGAGTCAACCCAACCAAAAGAGAGCAGCTGACAAAATGATAATACCAGTGATAGTAGTCATTGAAGCGGTGACAATAAGCGTGGAGGGAATTAACATGCCAGAAATGGTAACCACTTCGGTAGTAATCATGGCCAAAATAATAAGAATGGACATTTCAAGAAGAGTAGGTTCAACAATGATGGAAAGACGTCAGCATCAGCACCCGTTGTTAAGGAAGGAGAACGACCACTTATCATATGCTTCAAATGCGGAGGGGATGGACATATCAGTCCAAACTGTGCGCAGCAGTCCAAAACGTGTTACAATTATGGAAGAGAAGGTCACCTAGCTCGATTTTGTCATTTAGGGAAGGCAAGTTCAGTTGGGATGGAGGCACCAAAGACCGTCCCAGAAAAGTCAAAAGCGATAGTTAAAGTGAGAGCGTTTGTAGAGAAACCCAAACGAAGTTCGCACGGGTTAGTTAATTATAAATTCTTGTGAAGTCTATACCTTATTAGATACCGGTTCTACCCATTCTTTTATCTCTCTTGCTTGCGCTCAACGTTTAAATTTGACTCCGGAGAGATTATACTTTGACTTATCGATTGAAACTCCGTTTGGAGAAACCTTCGTTAGCTCCACTGTTTATAAATCTTGTTTGATTCAAATCGACACTTTTACGTTACCTATCGATCTTATCTCTTTGAAAATACTTGCCCTTGATGTGATTTTAGGAATCGATTGGTTAACTACTCATCATGCTTTTAAATAAGGTTGTTAGCTTTCATATTCCTAACCAACCTGTTATGCGAATTCAAGCAACCAAACCACTAAAGTCAATCATTGTCATATCAAGCCATAAGTAAAGGGCCCTGAGCCTTTCGCTGGTGACTTCCAAGTCTTGGAACCGAAGCCAGAATATCTGTAGGGGACGTTGTGAATAACGGTGGCAAGTTGATAGATATCAATGTGACGTGTTATCCAAGTCTTAGATGAGGGTCACAGTTTTGAATGATATTTCTATTATTAATAAATTTTCTGACGTATTCTTGAAGACTTTTTAGCCTACCTCTAGAGCGTGAAATCGAATTTTGTATTTACTCTAGTACAAAACCCATTTCTAAAACCCTTAAATATTTCTTCAACCAAAATGAACGTATAATGTGCCAAAGACGTTGGCTCGAGCTGTTGAAGATTACGACTATACCATTCAATATCATTATGGAAGAGAGAACGTGGTAGCTGACGCGTTGAGTAGAAGATCATATGCATTTACGAGTGCGATGTTGTTAACAGAAAGACCCATTTCGTATAACTTACAAATGATGAAGATAGAGTTAAAGACTCTAGGGACCCACGTAAAGATAACAAATATACGATTAGAATCGACTTTAATCGATAAAGTTTAAGCCGCTCAAGCTATATACCCAGAGCTGATGAATGTGAAGAAGAAGGTTCAAGAGGGCGTTATTCTAGAAGCAAGAGTCGATGGAGAGAGGAAATCGCAACCCTCAATTTAATTGGCCCATTTAAAATCCTCGATCGAGTATGAACTATGGCCTATAGACTCATTTTACCGCCAAGTATGTCGCGTGTTCATAACGTTTTTCACGTATCGATGTTACGTAATTATGTGGATGACCTGAACCACATTATTAAATTAGAACTAGACGATATAGCAGAAGATTTAACGTATGAGGAGATACATGTTAAAATCTTGGATAAGAGAGATCGTATTCAACACTCAAAGGTTATACCTCAAGAGTTAGAATCTAAAATGAAGTCAAGGTATCCTCATCTCTTCAGTATGCCAGGTACATACGTAAATTTCGAGGGCGAAATTCCATAAGGAAGGGAGATTGTGAGACCCCAAATTTTATGAATAAAGATTTAAATTTCTCAAAATATTTTTTTGAATATTATGGTGTGGATTTGATATAATATTTTAGTTATGGGTAATATTTATAAATTTTACAAAGTACGCAAGTTGTTATATAATATTCGATTGGTCGGGGAATATTCATTTTAGCAGGGAATATTCGTACAACGACACAATCATTAGTGGACCCAACAACGGAATTATTGTCGAATTGAGAAAACAACAAAAATATTTTTATGAAAATAACGGCGGAAGTTTTACTGTTAACTGTTGAAACACCCGGAGTTAAAAGTACAATAATACGCGTGGTTGTATAGCAGCACCCGATATTGATTATTGATGCTTACGTGAGAAGTTATTCAGTTTTGTTCAATTATTGCTACAGTAATTGTTGCATAGTATCTCACATTATTTAATTCAATTATTGTCGATATTTTATATATTATTAAATCAATAATTGAGATAACAAAGTTGTTAATATTATTATTTACAATAGTAACGATGTCTAGAAGTTATGTCAAGGAGAGGTTTGGTCACCTAATTGCGCGCTAATAGGAAGAAATTCTTATTGGAAAGCCTCCTCTTTCCTGGGAACGACTTGGTCGATTAATAGTGTGAATTATAATAATGATGATGAATTTTATTTTATTATTATTATAAATGTAATAAAACAGAAATTTTTTTATATAAAACAGAATACTTTTTATAAAGTTTTGTTTTATTTGATTATAAATAGAATATAATATATTTTATTATGCATAGTGTTTGCATAGTACTGCATAGTGTTTGCATAGTAAAAAAATCTTTTTATATAAAATAGAATACTTTTATAAAGTTATTTATTTTATTAGATTATAAATAGAATATATTATATTTTATTATGCATAATGTTTGTATAGTGTTTTCATAGTAAAATCTTTTTATATAAAGCGAATACTTTTATAAAGTTATTTATTTTATTAGATTATAAATAGAATATATTATATTTTATTATGCATAGTATTTGCATAGTGCACTGCATAGTAAAATCTTTTTATATAAAATGAATACTTTTATAAAATTATTTATTTTATTAGATTATAAATAGAATATATTATATTTTATTATGCATAGTGTTTGCATAGTAAAATCTTTTTATATAAAACAAAATACTTTTATAATGCTATTTGTTTTATTAGATTTTAAATAAAATGTATTTATATATATATATATATTTGAAATATAATATATTATATTTTATTGCATAGTATCCTTTCCAGTCTCCTATAAATAGGAGTCTTAGTTAGAATTGAAAACACACCAGAAATTCAGAGAATTCTTCTTCTATAATCTTGAGCGTATTTCTATAGAGTTTTAAGAAGTTTTGAGTGTAGAAAACAGTATAAGTTTTCTTGAAGAATATCCTCGCCCTACCAGTCGAAATACTCTTCTTTCTAAGGTAAGGGGTATTATTCTTAGAGTTATTTTCTTTCAATACTCGTAAGGGTTATTATTCCATTCTTTATTATTATGTTGGAATAACTTTTGCTCATGCTAAGATCCGCAAACATGATGAAATTCTTACATTATTCCATTCTTTATTATTATGTTGGAATAACTTTGTCTATGCAATCACCGTATACATGGTGAAATTCTTACATTATTCCATTCTTTATTATTACATTGGAAAAACTATACTGCAATCTATCGCATGCCTAGTGAATTCTGTTGTTATTCCATTCTTTATTATTCTATTGGAATATCCTGTCTAAGCGGATTACGCATGACCTGGTTCCATTCTTTATTATTCTGTTGGAATATCATGTGCATGCGGTTTCTACGCATGACACAGTTCCATTCTTTATTATTACATTGGAATAACACATGCGTCTGCGGATTACGCATGCCTAGTGAATTCTTCTGTTATTCCATTGTTTATTATTCTGTTAGAATAATCTGTCTATGTTGATTACCGCATGCATGGTGAATGATCCTTCGTATTCATTTCTTATGAAATTGTGGATATGATCTGTCTACGTGGATTACCGCATGGCGGGCAAAAATTCATTTGCAATTTCATATATTCTATTATACTCAGTTGGTTGGCTTCTATACTCCATGAAATTAGTAGAATATCCTGGATATTTGCGTTTCATCCAGTATCTTTTCATGGAAATATTCCTCTAAGAATTCTTGAATTTTACTCCACAAAGAAGTATCATGTTGACAATTTGGACATTATTGATTTCTGGATAAACTAAAATTTTAAATCTTTAAAATTTATCCTTGAACTTATTTTATTGAATTATTATGTCATTGTCATCATCCTCATGCTTATATTGTGATGAAAGTTATCTTTAGCTTACGTGCATAGAAGGACTTGGTATGATTATGACCAGGGATTATTCGGTATAATCATGACCTGTAATGTTATAAATGATGTGGTAAAAGTCCTCAGTGGCACATGGTGCATTGATGGATGCTTTTGATATGATTATGACCAGGGATTATTCGGTATAGTCATGACCATTGATGATTTAATGAATATCCTTGGCCCGTAGTGCAGGGATGACTCGATGATGTGGTTTATTTATTAAGATGAGTCTCAGCGATAAAAATTGATGAAAACATTTTAAATCATAGAAGATAGTAGATATCATGCTCTACTTGACTCTTCTAATGGATTGCTTATTCTGTTGCAGTTAAACTTGATGTCTATTGTATTTTATCAGTTTAACATTATTGAAGGCTAATGATAATTTATCCTACATTATCTTAGTCATAATATTTCTTACTGGGCTAGTTGAGCTCACCCTATTGCTTTCATTGTTCTCTTCAGGAAATGAGAACGTAGCAGGGACTAGTTGGGGAACGGAGTGACGATCCAGATGATAGCATTAGTAGTCCTCATTATTCTATGAAACAATTAATCACATTGTTTCTACCAACTTCTTTCTCTTTTATGTCATAGTTGACTTCATTTCATTAATAAAGTCAATTCGACTTACTACCCTTCATCCCGGCTTGTTAACGATCTTACGTTATTAACTGGACTCGATCATCATTGGTGAAGTACCATTGTCGATTACCGTTCACAGTTTATTTATTAACACTTCGTGTTCTTCGTTACCATACTAACAACTTGCTTCAATTCTTAAGTTCATCACCATATACACTAGTATATGTAACATAGGAATAGTTTTAGTATGTTCATTAAGTATATAAACTTATCTTATATTGGTCTTGAAACAATTGAAATCAAAAACTAACTTGTCTAACAACTCCCTTGTCTTGGCGCCGCGGCGTGACCCTTCTATGCAACACTGGTGCTACGGTGCGATTCTGATTACCTAAGCCGGTTCCCAGGTATTGCGACATGAAACTCCTTCAGATGAATGGCCATTGCTGCGCCTTCCTCTTCGATGAATCATTACATCGTGCATGGCGTGCAAGACGACACAACAAGCCTTGTGCAACTGCGGCGCGACCTCGACACACGGAAAAATTTTATAGATAAAAATTTTAGTGAACTTCTAGGCTTCATAACTTCTTCGTTATAAGTCATATTTGGTCCGTTCAAAAGCCTACAACTCATAAATTACATACTCTACGCGTTCATATAAGAATTTTATAATTTCGAATTTGTTAACTCAAAATTCACTTCTAAGTTCATTATTAAGCGTTCGTTAAACACTTTCGAGCGTTCAATACTCGTTTTCTTCGTTTTAAGTCAGAATTCAACGATTCTCGAGTCCACGACTTTTAAATACCCTATATCACGTGTTGACATTGAAAACCAACGTTTCCAAGTCACACAACAACTTTCGACTACTAATCCGGAATTCCTACGTTTTCGACGTTTAACGTCTATTTTAGTAAAATTCGCCACAACTTCGTTACTAGTGTTCTATATGCCAAATGAAATGGAACAACTCCATTGATCTCATATCGACATCCTAGCGAAGCAAGATGCACATATCCTAATAGCGATGATGTTTAATTTGTCCATCAACAACCATGTTCATTATTCAATATTCTCTACAATTTAAACTTACGTAAACTGTGACAACCCAAATTTTCATAAGTTATTAAAATAAGAATTTAATAATTAAAATTCTTATTACGATATGATTAATGTAACAATCCAGAATTTTAATTGTAATTATAAATATTTATTGAATTATATAAATATTTAGTGGATGTGTTTATTGTTGAATAAATATTTGTTTATTATTGAATAAATATTTGTTTAATTTGATTTGATTTGGTTTGGTTAATTATTTGTTTAATAAATAATTAATGGGTTAAGGAAATTAATTGTTTTGAGATAATATTCTAATTTAATTTGATAATTAAGTTAGAGAGTTTATAATGATTAAATGATTTATTCAATAAATTGTTATTAGAATTAATTAAATTAAGTATGAAAACTTAATTAAATAAAGTATGATAAATAACTATACTATAAAGGAGTTATTAAAATAAATTAAGGAGTTTAATTTAGTTTTTGCCAAACAAGGCTTAATATATTAATTCTTTAAAAATTAAAGGATTTTGCCAAACGGAGCCTTATAGCTTTTGGATTTCTTTTGAATTTTAAATTATAATAAAATAAAATAAATAAATAAAATATAAATATAATATATATATTATTTTGGTAACTGATAATTTATAGTATAGCGTCGGTTTAGACGTTTTAAAAATCGTATGTTGTTTGTGTTTTTTATTTTACGTATAGTGTAATTGGTTTAAGTCTAAGAAAAGAATAGAAGAAAGGTTTGTCAGAGGCTTGAGAGAGAGTTTGAGAGAGAAAAACAAGAGAAAGTTTTGAGTTCTTCAACCTATTCTCAGAGGATTAGCAAGGATTTTCAAACAACAAAAGGTATTTTACCAATAACCTTAATGTTATATTTACATATATGCGTTAATATGTTTTACGACATAGTTTGAAGTCTCTGTGTTCTTGACGGTAGTATAAAGTTTTTACAAATTTTTTATAATTGTTGTGATATAACTGAACTATGGTGATTATATGGTTTCCTAATGTAAGAATAGTCTTTAAACAAGAGTTATTGTGTTAATTTCGTTTAAAAAGAAAGACAAACTATTTCTCAGTGTATGTTCTTATACATGTATAATGACAGTAGCAAATTTGGTGGTTGAGGTGTATACTAATTGCTAAATTTAACTTTGAATTTGTTAATTGGGTAAGAAATATAAATAACATAGTTTAAAGGCATCAAATTAGTTTACCATTAGCATTTACAGTGTTCACTGTGTCAAGAAATATCAAACATGGAGTTTTGGGTTTTAAACTATGGTTTCAAGGATTTTAGTTTTCTAAAATTTTTGTTTAAGTTGTTTAAATTGGTACATATATGCTTGGTAATATTTATGTGTGCTTTACATGGATTACACATGTTAATTGGTGTTAGAAATTAAGACAAAGTAGCTTGGTTTTGTTTCTGGTTTTGGGTGTGCTGTAATTCGAAGCCCTAACGCCAAATTTCGCGCCCCAGCGCCAAATTTCGCGACCTAGCGCCAAATTTCGCACCTCAGTGCCAAAAATAGGCCAGAAGTTCGCACCCCAGCGCTGGAATTCGCGTCCCAACGCCACTGTCCCACGCCCAAGCACTGGAAAAGTGGTATGGGTCAGACAGTTTTGACCTCCTTTAGTAAAATGGTCATAACGTTTTCATACCAACTCCGATTGAGGTGATTCAAGATGATTCGGAACGAGGACGAATAGACCTAAAACTTTTGTTCTTTACGGTTTTCAATTTGAGGTCTTTAGGAAGGTTCAAAATGGTCATTTGTAGGACTATTGTGTTTTCGGGGACAATCGGAGGGCGTCGGGCATGCACGTATGCAAGTGTAGTGCTCTTGACGATAAAATATGTTATTCTAAGTTATAAAACATGAATATTATAAAATATAATGATGCTTAACATTAATAAATGATGTATTAGATAAGTTGTATACGCATACTAAGCACACACAAGAGAGACGAATCGGGCGTGTGACGAATGAACGTTGAAATGTCGTGCCAAGTGTAAATAAACTTAAAAAGTGTTTCAATTCAATTGAAATAAATATTATAAGATATGGAATGGATTTAATATAAAACTAATAAGTAGTCCTAGCAAGACTTAAGCACTTGAATGAACTTCAAATATGAAATATAGTGAGTTATAAGTCTAAAGTTAACACAATCAAATTGAACATTGTGTATTGATTAATAGGAAGAGTTATAAGATGTAGATTAAAGTTTACATTACAACTACTATGCGTTGCTATGTGACTAATAGTTGATGTGAATGATTATATAACTGAGTAGGGCATGTGAAGTACAGATAACTGTAAGCTGTTAAACTGTTATTGGTAAACAACGATCAAGGCAAGTCTTTCAGTTCCTATTTGCTATGTGAATTTGATTGTTTTAAATCTTTATTTCAAAGAACATGATGTGTTATATATATATTGAATGTATGAAATTTTAAAGTCAATTTATGACTACGTTGTTTGACTAAATCATGCTGATTGAGTAAGGAACTCAATCTTTATAATTGTTATACGAATTGTAACATGTATGTTATGTTAGTCTGATGTTTATGAGATATATGTTGAGCATGTTATTATGTGCTACGTGATGCATGAAAACTGTTAGATTTTGCTGGGCTGTCGAGCTTAACCTTGCAAATAACCACTTTTGCAGGTTCAAGATTCAAGGTAAAGTTATGTCTTACTTGAAAGACATGAGTCAGATGTGATACTTGAAGAATTATATACTTTTGCTGAGTTATTATTATTTGAACCATGTTTAAGGTTCCGAACAATGTATAAATGTTGAATTGTAATAACGTGTTGCGATGTAAACTATTGTAGTATTAAAATGATTCTGAGATATTTAGATGTAAAGGTTGAAGGTTTTGGGAACCAGGATAGTTTGTAATAGAAAATTTTAATTATTTCATAAATTTCAATGGTTGTATTACCGTTTAATGATGTAAAATTAGAGGTTGATTGTATTATTAACGACCGAAGTCGAGAATTAAATTGTATGAATTTTGGGGTCGTTACATAAACCCTTACGAATTACATTTATACATGACTTATAATTGTTTTACTAATTACAAGACATCCTTATTCCTCCATAAGAGGCATGCTCCACCAATCTATGATTCTTTATAATCAAAGAATCAAAAGGATGGAAACTAACATTAATGGAATATTACCTTTCTAATCTTTGTGTTCTTGCTAAAACTTCAAATGAAAAGCTTCAAGGTAGGATGATTACTAGTTTCTAGCTCTTTCTCTCTCTCAAAATAAGTTGGACAACTCTTGGAAAACCACCAAATGACCAACATATGCCTTCTATTTATAGAAAACTCAAATGGAGGGCATTATGGTCTTTTTTCCCCACCTCCTTACTATTCACTACTTGATCACCAAGTAATTTACTTGGTGATCAAGTAGGTCACTTTACTTGGCCACCAAGTGGCCAGCCCACATGCCCATTGGTCATCCCCATGGGTTGCCCCATGGGTTTTACCCATTCGGTGACCCATCGGTTCGATCGACGGTTCGATTTATTGGATCGGGCTTAATTAAACTTAACGTTGGGCCTTGACTTGGGCTTAAATACATAATTCATTGGGCTTGATTTCTCAATTAATTGGGCTTGGTATAATCTAAATCCAATTGGATCATATTAAGTCCGTAAACTCTAAATCCATTAACTCCAATCATATTCTATACGTATAATTCACGTATTCTCTTCGTATAACACTCGTACGATATTCGTATTATAAGTTATATTAAATCATCATACTATACTCGTATACTAAATAATATCACACTCGTATAACGTACGCATAATAATCATAATTCATTATACGTATCTCATTTCCTTCCCGGAAATCATTTTTCCTAACCCTTAGGTTTTAAGTCCACAGGTAAAAACTTCGTTTGCCATAAATGAAATATTATTAGATAATCCATCTCGTCTTCATATTCTATCATTACACGTTTCTCAGAATTTCAAACATAATTCCCGAGCAGAAATGGATGAATAGTATTTTTACGGGAATTTCTCGAAAAACTTTTATTTTCATCTTGGAAATAAAAAATAATTAATTCTAGCACAAAGCTAGAATACTAACCACATCCGCACATTCTAGGTCATAGAACAACCTTCACATAGCTTACTCACATAAATAATCAATTAAATTCATTTAATTCACATAATCAAATAAAAATTTAATTCTCATATAAATCCGATTTTTCTTGGGCGTTACATTCCCCCCTCCCTTATAAGGATTCTGTCCCCAGAATCTCGCTTATAATTACATAAACAAATGAGGAAAATTTTCCTTCATTTTACTTTTGAGTTCCCACATTGCTTCTTCAGCATTGTGGTTTCTCCAGATCACCTTCACCGAAGTTATTATCTTATTTCTCAAAACTTGTTCCTTCCTATCAATAATTTGAACTGGAAGTTCTTCATACGATAAATCTTTCTCTGTCTAGATAGATTCATACTCTATTACGTGTTTATAGTCTGACTTATAGGGACGCAACACAGACACGTGAAACACATTGTGTATACATTCCATTTCTGGGGGTAAGGCTAATTCATAAGCTACCTCTCCTACCCTTCTTAAAATCTCAAAAGGTCTTATAAACCTTGGACTTAACTTACCTTTCTTTCCAAAACGTATCTTCCCTTTCCAAGGCGATACTTTCAGAAAGACATAAGACCCTACATCAAATTCTCTCTTTTCTCTGTGAGGATCAGCATACTTCTTTTGCCTATCTTGAGCCGTTAACAACCGAGTACGTATTAGCTTTACCATGTCTGCCGTCTGTTGTACCATTTCAGGTCCTAAAATCCGACGTTCACCAACTTCGTCCCAACACAGTGGAGTCCTACACTTCCTTCCATACAACGCTTCGTAAAGCAGCATGCCTATACTAGCGTGAAAACTATTATTGTACGCAAATTCTACCAACGGTAGATGGTCGTCCCAACTCCCTTTGAAATCCATAATGCAAGATCTTAACATATCTTCAAGCGTTTGAATTGTCCATTCACTTTGTCCATCCGTTTGAGGATGATACGTCGTACTCAATCTCAATTGCATTCCCATTTTCTCTTGAAAACTCCTCTAAAAGTTCGATGTGAATCGTGGATCACGATCTGACACAATCAAAATAGGTACTCCATGTTTTGAAATAATTTCCTTGACATAAAGCTTAGATAATTGATCTAGGTTATACCTAACTCCTATTGGTAGAAAATGAGCCAATTTCGTCAATCAATCCACTATCACCCAAATAACATTGTATCCTTTCCTTGTTGTTGGAAGTCCCACCACAAAGTCCATTGTGATGTGCTCCCATTTCCACTCCGAAATTTCTAATGATTGCAACAACCCGCTTGGTCGTTGGTGTTCAACCTTAACCTTTTGACAAGTTAAGCACCTACTAACATATTCTGCTATCTCCTTTTTCATTTTTGGCCACCAAAAGTTCTGACAAAGGTCTTGATACATCTTCGTACTACCGGGATGTATCAAGTATCTTGAACTATGGGCCTCACTCATTATCTCCTCCTTTAATTCAGAATTATTTGGAAACCAAATTCTTCCTTCAAAACAAAGTAATCCCTCCTTATCGAGGTTATACTTAGTCTTTTCTTCATCTTTTATCCTCTTCTTCATATGCTCGCATTCCTCGTTGCTCGATTGCACTTCCTTAAAATGTTCCACTATGGTCGGTTGAGTCTCCATGGAAAATAACATCTCCTCTGCTTCATTCAGTAATTTAATTTCTAATTCCATCCTCGGCATCGCTGTTACTAACAAATTTTGAGTCATTAACATTGACAGTTTCTCTCTACCCTTCCTACTTAGTGCATCGGCTACTATATTTGCTTTCCCCGGATGATATAAGATATCACAATCGTAATCTTTTATTAGTTCCAACCACCTTCTCTGTCTTATATTCAACTCCTTCTGTGTGAAGATATATTTCAGACTTTTATGGTCCGTGTATATCTCACATTTCTCACTGTATAGATAATGCCTCCATATTTTTAATGCAAAAAAATACAGCTGCCAATTCCAGATCATGAGTAGGATTGGCCTTCTCATAATACTTTAATTGACGTGACGCATACGCAATGACCTTGCCATGCTGCATGAACACGCAACCCAGTCCTCTATGCGAAGCATCGCTATACACTATAAAATTCCCTGTATCATCTGGAAAAGACAATACAGGTGCCTCACTTACTCTCTTCTTTAGTTCCTGAAAACTATTCTCGCACTTTTCAGTCCACGCATACTTCACCGACTTCCTCATCAAATTTTTCAGCGGAATAGCTATTTTAGAAAAGTCCTGGATGAACCTTCTATAGTATCCCGCTAATCCCTAAAAACTCCGAACCTCAGTTGGCATTTTCTGTTGCTCCCACTCATTAACTACTTCTACTTTTGCTGGATCCATAGAAATGCCATCTTTTTCAATAACATGTCCTAGAAACTTCACTCGTTCAAGCCAAAATTCGCACTTTGTGAATTTCGCATATAACTTTTCCTTCCGTAGTGTTTCCAACATTATCCTCAAATGTTTAGCATGATCTTCTGGCGTCTTAGAATAGACTAGAATATCATCAATGAACACTACGACGAACTTGTCCAAATACTGTTTGAACACTCTGTTCATCATATCCATGAATGCGGCTGACGCATTAGTTAACCCAAACAACATTATCAAAAACTCGTAATGACCGTAACGAGTTCTAAACGCCGTCTTAGGTACATCCTCCTTCCCCACTTTTAAATGATGATACCCCATACATAAATCTATTTTAGAAAAATACTTTGCCCTGATCAAATAGATCATCGATCCTGGGCAACGGGTATTTATTCTTAATCGTTAACTTGTTCAACTCTCGGATAGTCGATAAAAAGTCATAACGACCCATCCTTTTTCTTTATAAACAATACCGGTGCTCCCCAAGGAGACATACTCGGTTGAATGTACTTCATGTCTAATAGGTCTTGTAATTGAACCATTAACTCCTTCATCTGAGCTGGCGCCATCCGATATGGTTCCCTTGAAACTGGTGTCGTACCCGGTATCAGATTAATCACAAATTCGACTTCCCTATCCGACGGAATACCCGGTAATTCCTCCGGAAATACATCCGTGAACTCTTGAACTATAGGTATCTGGTCCAAGGATGCTCCCACTCTTTGGGTATCCACAACATGGCACAGATAACCTACACACCCCTTTCTCAACATCTTCTTAGCTTGTGTCATCGTTAGACAACAAGAGCGTCTTGGTGATTTACTACTGAAGAACACTACCTTAGTTTTTTTAGAAAGCCGAAGGTTCATACTTTTCCTATGGCAATCTATTATAGCTTTATGGTTAATCAACCAATCCATACCAAGAATTACATCGAATTCTTTTAACCTTATCGGTACCAAATCTACCGATAACTTATTTCCTCTAATATTTACGCAACAATCCTTATGAATATGTTCAATTGGGATTATCTCTTCGTTTTCTACCTTAACATCTAAAGGTATTGCTAACTTTTTAGGGATTAAACCTAATCGCTTAGCAAATTCATATGCTATAAAAGAACAAGTAGCACCCGAGTCAAATAACACATAAGCATTTATTTCATTGACCGGAATGATACCTGCTACTACATCCGATGATGCAATTGCATCTTGGACAGTCATATTAAAAGTACGGGCTGAGGGTCTACCCACCGATGGTGTTGGTCTAGTAATGGCTAATTTACCACTACCAGAACCCTTATTCCCCTCTAACCTTTTCTTTGGGCAATTTCTTGCCATGTGCTCCAACGATCCATAAACAAAACACCCATGATTTTTCTTAGGGTTAAGACAGTTGGGTGATAAATGTCCCTCCTGCCAACAGTTGTAACAAACTGATTTTCCCTTTAAACAGACTCCCAAATGAGTCTTTCCGCATGTTTTGCATGCCTTGCATGCCTCCATTCTATGTTTAGGATCTCCTTATATCACCCTAGTATTCCTAGGGTTAAAGCTTTTCCTCTTTGGCATAGTGCCACTACCGCTAGCAACCTCTGCCTTATTTCCTCCCTCTCCCTTATTCTTGTTCTTCCTTTCCTTGTGGTACTGAGACAACGCCTCACCACCACCTTCGGCTATAATTGCTTTTTCCAGAATGGTCCAATAGGAAGCACTCTGGAACACTAAAATCCTACTGTAGAGCCAGGGTTTCAAGCCCTGCTCAAACCTACAAGCCTTCCTCTCTTCTATGTGAACTTGATGTAGAGCAAATCTCGCCAATTCATTGAATTTGGCTGCGTACTGGGGAACTATCATATCCCCTTGTTTAAGTTCCAAGAACTTAATCTCCATTCGACCTTGCATGCTAGTAGGGAAGTAGTTCTCGAAGAATACCTTCTTGAACTGTTCCCATGTAACTGCCTCCGTTCTAGCCCCACCTTGGTTAGCCTCCCACCAGTAGTTGGCCTCCCCTTTCATCATCTAAGTCGCAAAAGAAGTCTTTTGCGCCTCACCCACATTTGTGATAACAAAGGCCTTTTCTATCTCTTTTACCCACGTCTGGGCCTCTAATGGGTCCGTCGTTCCTCTGAACTCCAGGGGACCCACACTTTTGAATTCTTTAAAGGTAGTTGTTCTAGCTACCCTATGTGCTACGGGAATTCCTCCCCCAACTTGGTTAAATGATGTCGTTAATAAATTAACGAACTCTTGCATAGGGTTATTAGGACCCCCTTGATTTTCATTATGTGACTCAGCCTCTTGGTTACGTTGTCTCCTTCTTGGCAGCATAATTCTAATTAAATAAATAAAGTTTTATTATTATCTATTTAACTACTTAGTTATCATTCCAGAATAACAACTCATACCACAACAAGCACATTAAATAAAAACTTCCTTATATTAATATGTTTTCATAGTAAAAACTATTTACACTTTGCTTCCATAGCCAAAAGCTATTACATTACTATCCCGCGATTGACTTCTTCAAAAATTGGGATTTACAAAAAGACTACCCTTTAATTATACAAAAGAGGGCTTTACGTCACTACACATGTACCAAAAAGATCTAATGATCTACTACCACTGCCTTACGGCATTCTCATGTTTCTGATATGCTAAAATCGTAACAATATCTCGACTAATCGTATGTCGAGTCTACCCTGACTCAATAGAATAACAAGCAATTTTCAGTTTGAAATCCTCGTGAGTACAGTCATGGATGTAGGACATCTGTGCTATCTTCTAGTCTTTTTCAACTAGTTTCTTTCGAAGCTCTACGACATCTTCCTTATAATCTCTAGCTTCATCCGTCATCAGCACTTTTTCATCATGCTCTGACTCAAAATCTGCCTCTGCAGATTCCTTCGCCTCATATAGGGTGATAATCTCCTCGTTCTGTGTCTGCACCACCGTGCGCAAATGCACATTTCTATCAAGCACTGCCAGGTACAATGATCTCATTGCATCTGGAGGTGTTGACTCCTGAGTAGGTACCACCATATTAATCGATGTTACCTCCATATCTTCCTCCACATCTATCATCATATTTAGATATGATGCTATTCCCATTGTTTCCTCAGAGTAATCCTCCTCGAAAATGTACTCCTCTAGATCAGAATCTTCCAGAACCACTATTGGTACCTCCGCCACTGGCATAGGTACTATCTCCACTCGGTTCACAGACTTTTCATTCACCACGTGAATGTCTTTATACATCAAGCTATCGTTTGACATCTATAATAACAAATAACATGTTGATTAGTACATAATACACAATAGTATAATCACAAATCACATTTAATTTATTTAGGATTAATTTCCATCTTTTAAATCTTTTGGTACTGAGTTTTCTCAATACCTTATTAACTCTTTCAACTCGAATTTACTTTCTTCGGACTTTACCTTCCTTACGAAGGTATTAGCCTAAAGTTCTTTCCCCCTTAAGTTTTATAACCTAATGCTTTGATACCAACCTGTGACACCCCAAATCCGGGTATCTTCTAACCCGACAGATGGTGCTACACGGTACTCATAATTATACAATCATCCCATTGAATACACAACACAATGAATGTATTATCTATCCTTATTACAATTATAATAAAATCCTTTCCCAGGTTCATAAACCGATTACGTCATTCGTTGTTTGTAAGTATAATACATATAACCATACTAATCTATTACAAGATGTTTAACTATCCATCTTAGCTTGACCTTTATCTCTCTTAGCATTCTCAGTACGTTCGGCTTTAACTGCAATCATATAATTCACACAAGAAGTGAGCATAACAAGCTCAACAAGTCTAAGAAAGAATAATATCAATACCACATTCGTGAACTATATGACAATCTTCCATAACTGAACAAATAGTCATGAAGTATTATGAAACATTATTACTTAAAAATTCATAACATCAATTCCTAAAGTGTATAATAGTTTAGGAATTCTGAACCCGTCAAAAGACCATGAATAGTATCGTTCTGTTTTCATACTTGAAAAGGACATCACAACACTAAGGCTGTACATCCGACATTTCTTACGAGCACTTCTAGGTGATCAGCCTATAGTACTCTATGTTGATCAACATTCATCCGTTAAACGTATTTACGTTTAAGTTTTGGCAAACTAGCGTGCCCATCGAATAATCGATGAAAAATACTTTTGTTTGTTCATAGACAAACTTACCTTTAAATCCGTACCAAATACTTGGCATAGGATAGCGTTTTCATTTCTATATTGAAAGACATGTATACAAATCAATCTATCTCTTACAAATAGTCTAGCCGAGTTAAAACTGGCATCGACCCTTTCTTTAAAATCATTCATGTAACTCATTACAATGAATCACAGAAAACTCGACTAACACGAAGGTTAGACAAGCGTTAAGAAACTTGCCTTCAAGCGTCTTCAAATATTTTATTCGACTGTTCTCAGCCTTTACAGAATCTACATGATATATTCACATAGCACACTATGATTAGCTACCAAACAATCAATCACATTGTTTCTACCAACTTCTTTCTCTTCTATGTCTTAGTTGACTTCATTTCATTAATAAAGTCAATTCGACTTACTACCCTTCATCCCGGCTTGTTAACGATCTTACGTTATTAACCGGACTCGATCATCATTGGTGAAGTACCAATGTCGATTACCGTTCACGGTTTATTTATTAACACTTCGTGTTCTTCGTTACCATACTAACAACTTGCTTCAATTCCTAAGTTCATCACCATATACACTAGTATATGTAACATAGGAATAGTTTTAGTATGTTCATTAAGTATATAAACTTATCTTATATTGGTCTTGAAATAATTGAAATCAAAACCTAACTTGTCTAACACTCCCCTGTCTTGGCGCCGCGACGTGACCCTTCTATGCAACACTGTCGCTGCGGCGCCAGTTTATAGTACCTAAGCCCCGATTCCGGTGTTGCGACGTGAAACTCCTTCGTACGAATGGAATTGCGACACCACTCTTCAGTAGCTCACTACACTGTGCATGGCCCTGTAGCGCGACACAACAAGCCTTGTCTGGCGCTGCAGCGCCAGACCTCAGCACCAGAAAAATTTTATAGATAAAAATTTTAGTGAACTTCCCGGCTTCATAACTTCTTCGTTATAAGTCTGATTTGGTCCGTTCAAAAGCCTACAACTCATAAATTACATACTCTATGCTTTCATATAAGAATTTTACAATTTTGAATCCGCTAACTCAAAATTCACTTATAAGTTCATTATCGAGCGTTCGTTAAATGCTTTCGAGCGTTCAATAATCGTTTTCTTCATTTTAAGTCAGAATCCAACGATTCTTGAGTCTATGACTCTTAAATACCCTATCTCATGTGTTGACATTGAAAACCAACATTTCCAAGTCACACAGCAACTTTCGACTACTAATCCGGAATTCCTACATTTTTGATGTTTAACATCTATTTCAATAAAATTCGCCATAACTTCATTACTATTGTTCTATATGCAAAATTAAATGGAACAACTCCATTGATCTCATATCTATATCCTAACCAAGCAATATGCACATATCCTAATAGCGATGGTGTTCAATTTGTCCATCAACAACCATGTTCATTATTCAATATTTCTACGGTTTAAACTTATGTAAACCCTTATGATTTACATTTGTACATGACTTATAATTGTTTTACTCATTACAAGCCATCCTTATTCCTCCATAAGAGGCATGCTCCACCAATCTATGTTTCTTTATAATCAAAGAATCAAAAGGATGGAAACTAACATTAATAAAATATTACCTTTCTGATCTTTGTGTTCTTGCTAAAACTTCAAATGAAAAGCTTCAAGGTAGGATGATTACTAATTTCTAGCTCGTTCTCTCTCTCAAAATAAGTTGGACAACTCTTGGAAAACCACCAAATGACCAACATATGCTTTTTATTTATAGGAAACTCAAATGGAGGGCATTATGGTCTTTCCCCCCCACCTCATTACTATTCACTACTTCATCACCAAGTAATTTACTTGGTGATCAAGTAGGTCACTTTACTTTGCCACCAAGTGGCCAACCCACATGCCCATGGTTCATCCCCATTGGTTGCCTCATGGGTTTTACCCAATCGGTGACCCATCGGTTCGATCCACGGTTCGGTTTATTGGATCGTGCTTAATTAAACTTAACATTGGGCCTTGACTTGGGCTTAAATACATAATTCATTGGGCTTGATTACTCAATTACTTGGGCTTGGTATAATCCAAATGCAATTGGATCATATTAAGTCCTTAAACTCTAAATCCAATAACACCAATCGTATTCTATACGTATAATTCACGTATTCTCTTCGTATAACACTCGTACGATATTCGTATTATATGTCATATTAAATCATCATACTATACTCGTATACTAAATAGTATCACACTCGTATAACATACGCATAATAATCATAATTTATTATACGTATCTCATTTCCTTCCCGGAAATCATTTATCCTAACCCTTAGGTTTTAAATCCGCAGGCAAAAACTTCATTTGCCATAAATGAAATATTATTAGATATTCCATCTATTCGATCATTACATGTTTCTCAAAATTTCAAACTTAATTCCCGAGCAGAAACGGATGAATAGTATTTTTATAGGAATTTCTCAGAAAACTATTTTTTTGTCTTGGAAATTCAAAACAATTAATTCTAGCACAAAGCCAGAATACTAACCACATCTGCACATTCTAGGTCATAGAACGACCTTCACATAGCTTACTCACATAAATATTCAATTAAATTCATGTAAGTCACATAATCAAATAAAAATTTAATTCTCATATAAATCCGATTTTTCTCGGGCGTTACAGATATATTCACATAGCACACTAGAATTAGCTACTAAACAATCTAATCACATTAGTTTTTTTACCAACTTCTTTCTCTTCGATAACCTAAATGAATTTATTTCAATAATAATATTCGTTTCTAGATACTTATCCTTCATTACGACTTATTAACATTCATGTGTCATAAATCGACACTCAACAACCATCGATTAAGTACAATAGTAGTTGAACCCTAATTGATTCATTAACTCAGACGAATGCTTCTTGGATTACCGACATCTGACTCCGTATAGTATGTACATAGGTTTTACCTTCACTTCATATCATTTACGTATTATGCACATCTATTACATAATGTATAATATTAGGATGCGCATTAAACTTGAATATGATTTAATATTTACATTCCCACACTTTACGCTCTTTATTTAATTACTATTAAACAACATTAGATTCCTAAAATCATCACTATATATGTTATTTAGGAATGTTCTTATCATATATATTAAGTATATACATGCCCCATAGTTATTAGGTAAACTATGGTTAATAATTAACTAGGTCAGACAATTTCTCTTACTCTGGGCTTACTATATGCGTGACTTGGCGATATCAATCCCCTCGTCCGGCGTTGTGGCGCCTAATTTCAAAGGCTTGGCTACACCAAGCCCTTGTAATTCTTAGCCTTGGAAATTTTTTTATGTTTTTCATTTCAATTCTTTTCGGGCTTGTAACTTGATCGTTATAAGTCAGAATTAGCTCATTCAAAAGCCGTTAACTTACATACCTAGCATACCTCGATTTCACTCGGACAAAAGTAGTTTTTAAATCCGTTAACAATGAATTTACTATTTGATTTTTCTATTATGCGTTCGTTTAATGTTCGTGAACGTTCATAACTCGTTTCATCGTTTTAAGTCAGAATTCAACCATTCTCGAGTCCACGACTCTTACATATGTTGTTCTTCGATACGCCATCAAAAACTAGGGTTTTCGAGTTAAATGGTGACTTTTGACTACTAATCTAGGAATTCTACAATTTCGACGATTAACGTCTAATCTCGTAAATTTTGCCAAAACTTCGTTACTCGAGGTTTATACACAAACCAAATGGAACCAATCCATTGATTCGTTATCTATAACCTAACCAAGTAATATGCATATAACCTATACTTGATGGTTTTCAATTTGTCCATCAACAACCAAATAAATATTTTAATGGTTTCTTTGATTAAAACTCAATTAGACACTTATTATTCTTACTTATACATGGCTTATTAATGTTTTAATCCACTAATAGCCATCCTTATTACTCTAGAAGGGACATGCTACACCAATTCATACTTCTCTATGAAAAATAAATATAAAACAATCGAAGACTAGAGTTTACGTATTAATACCTTAACGTTCTTCACGTTCTTGACTAAATCTTGAATCTTTTGCTTTGATTCCTCTTGATTACTTATTATTGCTCTTCTCTCTCTTTCTCTCTCAATATATTGTTCAATATTGGTGAGAACAATAAATGACTAACATAGCTTCTCTTTTATAGAAAACCAAGTTGAGGGAAATTTGGTCATAAGGGCCACCTCCTTACTATTCATTTCTTACTCACCAAGAAAACCACTTTACTTAGTCACCAAGTTGTGAGACCCCAAATTTTATGAAATGAAAATATTAAATTTTTTCTATTTTAGTAAATAGTTAAATTGATAAAAGGTTAAAGTTAAGGGTGATATTTAAAAATTTTTCAAAGTAAGAAAGTTTTCATAAAATAATCGGCAAAGTTATTCATATTATTATTTGCAATATTGATAATGTCTAGAAGTTCTGTTAAGGAGAGGTTTGGTCACCTAATTACGCGCCAATAAGGAGAAATCCTTATCGGAAAGCCCCCCTTTCCTGGGAACGACCTGGTTGTTAAATATTGTGAATTATAATATTAATGATGAATAAGTTCGTGTTGATTAAAGATGAAATTGATAGTTCCATTGTGTTGGAATTATTAGTGTTAGTGAAAATCGACATTTATTTCGATAATAATTGATGTCTGGAGGTTATATTGACCAATCGGGTAATTAATCGGATAAATGAGCAATTAATTGCTATTGATTCACATGATTATAACTATTTGTTCACATGTGTGTACTATTGATTCACATTCATTTACTATTAGGGGAATTGGTGCAAGATTGATAATACTTGCATGACTAAGTTAAAAATGGAGGTATAGATGGAGGTACTATACTATAATTAATTTTTTCACATGTTTAGAACTATTGAGTCACATGATTTACTATTGATTCACATGATTTACTATTAGGGGAGGTGGTGCAAGTTTGATAATACTTGCAGGACTAAATTAAAAATAAAGTTAAAGATGAAGGTATTATACTGTAATATTTCGGGCCCCAAAACGTACAATTATTGAAACTATATTTTCCTATAAATAGAAGATCATTCCTTCATTATTTTTCACCAATTCACTAAAGCTATAGAGCAATTATTACAGAGAGAAATTATAGAGAGAAAGAAGAAGAGAAGTCTGCTACCTCATTATTCCAGTATCCAGTCTTCTTTTGAGGTAAGGGGTATTATTCTTTCGTATTCATGAAGAGAGTTATTTTCTTTCAATACTCATAAGGGTTGTTATTCCATTTTTATTATCATGTTAGAATAACCTATCTATGCGAAGTACCACATACATGGTGAAATTCTTCTGTTATTCCATTCTTTATTATTCTATTGGAATAAGTCATGCTGCATGCGGTCTATCGTATGCCCGGTGAATTACATTGTTATTCCATTCTTTATTATTACGTTAGAATATCACATGCATGCGATTTCGCGCGACCAGTTTCGTTCTTTATTATTTTGTTGGAATATCACATGCATGCGGATTACGTATGACTGGTTCCATTCTTTATTATTCTACATTGGAATAATGCATGCATGCGATCTATCGTCGCATGCACGGTGAATTCTAACATTTATTCCATTCTTTATTATTCTGTTGGAATAACCTGTCTACGCAGAATACCGTATGCATGGTGAATTCTTCTGTTATTCCATTCTTTATTATTATGTTGGAATAACCTATCTATGTGGAAATGATCTGTCTATGTGGATTACCACATGGCGGGTGAAAATCTATTTGCAGTTTCGTATATTCTTTTACACTCGTCTGAGATATTATTTCTTTTGTACTCGTCATGGAATATCATTTTCTTTGGTATTTTTTTACGAGTTACTATTCACCAGATTACTATTCACTCTAGTATTCGGGACACTTTTCGTGTCGGGGTACTATTCACGAGTTACTATTCACAGGGTACTATTTACCCAAAAAATATATTCTTTTCTGTCCAAATTATTTTTGGTACATGAATATTATTCTTGAATTTTAACTACAAAACAGTATCATGTTGACAATTTGGATATTTTTAAACTCTGGATAAATTTAAAGTCTTTACTATTTATCCTTGATTTTGTTTGATTTGATTTCGGTTGATTATTGCTTATATCATTGTCATCATCCTCATGCTTATATTGTGATGAAAGTCATCTTTGGCTTACGTGCATAGATGGACTTATTATGATTATGACCACGGATTATTCGGTATAATCATGGCCGTAATATATACGAATGATGTGGTAAAAGTCCTCATTGGCACCTTCGTAGTTCATTGATGGACGATTGTTGGTATGATTATGACCGAGGATTATTCGGTATAATCATGACCATTGATGATTACATGAATATCCTTGGCCGTAGTGCGGGGATGATTCGATTTTATTTATTAAAATTTGAGTCTCAAATGATAAAGTTGATGAAAAACATTTTAAATCATAGAAGATAATAGATTTTATGCTCTACTTGACTCTTCTAATGGATTGCTTATTCCGTTACAGTTGTTGATCTAAAACTTGTTGTCTATTATATTCTATCAGTTGTTATACTGTTGAAGGCTAAGGATAATTTATTCTGCATTATCTTAGTCATAATATTTCTTATCACTCTATCTTATCACTCTATTACTTGTTGACCGTGTATACTTGCACGTTTGCTTTGATTGTGAAATCAACCAACAATTATACTGTAATATTTCAAGCCCCAAAACATGTAATTATCGAAACTATATTTTTCTATAAATAGAAGCTCATTCCTTTATTATTTTTCACCAATTCACTAAAGCTATAGAGCAATTATTAAAGAGAAAAATTATAGAGAGAAAGAAGAAGAGAAGTCAGCTACCTCACTATTCTAGTATCCAGTCTTCTTTTGAGGTAAGGGGTATTATTCTTTCGTATTCAAGAAGAGAGTTATTTTCTTCCAATACTCATAAGGGTTGTTATTCCATTCTTTATTATTATGTTGGAATAACCTGTCTATGCGAAGTACCGCATACATGGTGAAATTCTTCTGTTATTCCATTCTTTATTATTCTGTTGGAATAACCTATCTCGTATCTTGATCTATCGCATGCCAGTGAATTCTGTTATTATTATTCCATTCTTTATTATTCATTTGGAATATGTTATGCATGTGCGATTCTGGCATGGCCAAGGTTCTTTCTTTATTATTATTCTGGAATATCACATGCATACGGATTCTGGCGTGACCAGTTCCATTCTTTATTATTACTCGTTGGAATAACTTTTCTGCATGCGGTCTATTGTATGCACAGTGAATTCTGTACATTATTCCATTCTTTATTATTACGTTAGAATAACTTTGTCTACCACCGGACTACCGCATGCATGGTGAATTCTTTTTTTATTCCATTCTTTATTATTCAGTTGGAATAACCTGTCTATGTGGATTACCTCATGCATGGTGAATGATCCTTCGTATTCATTCTTTATTAAATTGTGGAAATGATCTGTCTACGTGGATTACCACATGGCGGGTGAAAATCTATTTGCAGTTTCGTATATTCTTTTATACTCGTCTGAGATATTATTTCTTTTGTACTCGTCATGGAATATCATTTTCTTTGGTATTTTTTTACGAGTTACTATTCACCCGGTTACTATTCACTCTAGTATTATTTACTCGGGTATTCGGGGTACTTTTCGTGCCAGAGTACTATTCTGAGTTACTATTCACCCGATAACTATTCACTCTAGTATCATTCACTTGGGTATTCGGGACACTTTTCATGTCGGGGTACTATTCATGAGTTACTATTTACAGGGTACTATTTACCCAAAAAATATATTCTTTTCTCATCCAAATTATTTTTGGTACATGAATATTATTCTTGAATTTTAACTACAAAAGCAAGATATCATGTTGACAATTTGGATATTTTTAAACTCTGGATAAATTTAAAGTCTTTACTATTTATCCTTGATTTTGTTTGATTTGATTTCGGTTGATTATTGCTTATATCATTGTCATCATCCTCATGCTTATATTGTGATGAAAGTCATCTTTGGCTTACGTGCATAGATGGACTTATTATGATTATGACCACGGATTATTCGGTATAATCATGACCGTAATATAACGAATGATGTGGTAAAAGTCCTCATTGGCCTGTAGTTCATTGATGGACAGTTGTTGGTATGATTATGACCAGGGATTATTCGGTATAATCATGACCATTGATGATTACATGAATATCCTTGGCCGTGGTGCAGGGATGATTCGATTTTATTTATTAAGCTGAGTCTCAGCGATAAAGTTGATGAAAAACATTTTAAATCATAGAAGATAATAGATTTTATGCTCTACTTGACTCTTCTAATGGATTGCTTATTCCGTTACAGTTGTTGATCTAAAACTTGTTGTCTATTATATTCTATCAGTTGTTATACTGTTGAAGGCTAAGGATAATTTATTCTGCATTATCTTAGTCATAATATTTCTTATCACTCTATCTTATCACTCTATTACTTGTTGACCGTGTATACTTGCACGTTTGCTTTGATTGTGAAATCAACCAACAATTATACTGTAATATTTCAAGCCCCAAAACATGTAATTATCGAAACTATATTTTTCTATAAATAGAAGCTCATTCCTTTATTATTTTTCACCAATTCACTAAAGCTATAGAGCAATTATTAAAGAGAAAAATTATAGAGAGAAAGAAGAAGAGAAGTCAGCTACCTCACTATTCTAGTATCCAGTCTTCTTTTGAGGTAAGGGGTATTATTCTTTCGTATTCAAGAAGAGAGTTATTTTCTTCCAATACTCATAAGGGTTGTTATTCCATTCTTTATTATTATGTTGGAATAACTTTGCCTATGTCTGAAAGTCCGCATACATGGTGAAATTCTTACATTATTCCATTCTTTATTATTACATTGGAATAACCTATCTGTCTTGGTCTATCGCATGCACAGTGAATTCTGTTATTATTCCATTCTTTATTATTCATTTGGAATATGTTATGCATGCAATTACGCATGGTACCGGGTTACATTCTTTATTATTACATTTGGAATATCCTCATGCATCTGGATTACGCATGACCTGGTTCCATTCTTTATTATTCTGTTGGAATAACCTGTCTGTGCGGTCTATTGTATGCCTGGTGAATTCTGCTGTTATTCCATTCTTTATTATTCTGTTAGAATAACCTGTCTACACGGACTACCGCATGCATGGTGAATTCTTTTTTATTCCATTCTTTATTATTCAGTTGGAATAACCTGTCTATGTGGATTACCTCATGCATGGTGAATGATCCTTCGTATTCATTCTTTATTAAATTGTGGAAATGATCTGTCTACGTGGATTACCACATGGCGGGTGAAAATCTATTTGCAGTTTCGTATATTCTTTTATACTCGTCTGAGATATTATTTCTTTTGTACTCGTCATGGAATATCATTTTCTTTGGTATTTTTTTACGAGTTACTATTCACCCGGTTACTATTCACTCTAGTATTATTTACTCGGGTATTCGGGGTACTTTTCGTGCCGGAGTACTATTACGAGTTACTATTCACCCGATAACTATTCACTCTAGTATCATTCACTTGGGTATTCGGGACACTTTTCATGTCGGGTACTATTCATGAGTTACTATTTACAGGTACTATTTACCCAAAAAATATATTCTTTTCTCATCCAAATTATTTTTGGTACATGAATATTATTCTTGAATTTTAACTACAAAAGCAGATCATGTTGACAATTTGGATATTTTTAAACTCGGATAAATTTAAAGTCTTTACTATTTATCCTTGATTTTGTTTGATTTGATTTCGGTTGATTATTGCTTATATCATTGTCATCATCCTCATGCTTATATTGTGATGAAAGTCATCTTTGGCTTACGTGCATAGATGGACTTATTATGATTATGACCACGGATTATTCGGTATAATCATGGCCAGTAATATAACGAATGATGTGGTAAAAGTCCTCATTGGCACCGTAGTTCATTGATGGACGGTTGTTGGTATATGATTATGACCGAGGATTATTCGGTATAATCATGACCATTGATGATTACATGAATATCCTTGGCGTGAGTGCGGGGATGATTCGATTTTATTTATTGTTTGAGTCTCGTGATAAAGTTGATGAAAAACATTTTAAATCATAGAAGATAATAGATTTTATGCTCTACTTGACTCTTCTAATGGATTGCTTATTCCGTTACAGTTGTTGATCTAAAACTTGTTGTCTATTATATTCTATCAGTTGTTATCTTGTTGAAGGCTAAGGATAATTTATTACGCATTATCTTAGTCATAATATTTCTTATCACTCTATCTTATCACTCTATTACTTGTTGACCGTGTATATACTTGCGTTTGCTTTGATTGTGAAATCAACCAACAATTATAATTGTAATATTTCAAGCCCCAAAACATGTAATTATCGAAACTATATTTTTCTATAAATAGAAGCTCATTCCTTTATTATTTTTCACCAATTCACTAAAGCTATAGAGCAATTATTAAAGAGAAAAATTATAGAGAGAAAGAAGAAGAGAAGTCGACTACCTCACTATTCTAGTATCCAAATTTCTTTTTGAGGTAAGGGGTATTATTCTTTCGTATTCAAGAAGAGAGTTATTTTCTTCCAATACTCATAAGGGTTGTTATTCCATTCTTTATTATTATGTTGAATAACTTTTATCTATGTCAAGCAATACCGCATACATGGTGAAATTCTTCTGTTATTCCATTCTTTATTATTACGTTGGAATAACCTATCCATGCTGATCTATCGCATGCACAGTGAATTTGTTATTATTCCATTCTTTATTATTCATTTGGAATATGTTATGCATGCGATTACGCATGGCCAAGGTTACATTCTTTATTATTCATTGGAATATCACCATGCTGCATACGGATTCGCATGACTGGTTCCATTCTTTATTATTACATTGGAATAACTTTTCTGCATGCGGCGGTCTATTGTATGCACGGTGAATTCTTTGTTATTCTATTCTTTATTATTACATTTAGAATAACTTTGTCTACCTGACTCTGCATGCATGGTGAATTCTTTTTTTATTCCATTCTTTATTATTCAGTTGGAATAACCTGTCTATGTGGATTACCTCATGCATGGTGAATGATCCTTCGTATTCATTCTTTATTAAATTGTGGAAATGATCTGTCTACGTGGATTACCACATGGCGGGTGAAAATCTATTTGCGATTTAGATATATTCTTTTATACTAAATGCGAGATATTATTTCTTTTGTACTCGTCATGGAATATCATTTTCTTTGGTATTTTTTTACGAGTTACTATTCACCCGGTTACTATTCACTCTAGTATTATTTACTCGGGTATTCGGGGTACTTTTCGTGCCAGAGTACTATTCTGAGTTACTATTCACCCGATAACTATTCACTCTAGTATCATTCACTTGGGTATTCGGGACACTTTTCATGTCGGGGTACTATTCATGAGTTACTATTTACAGGGTACTATTTACCCAAAAAATATATTCTTTTCTGTCCAAATTATTTTTGGTACATGAATATTATTCTTGAATTTTAACTACAAAACAGTATCATGTTGACAATTTGGATATTTTTAAACTCTGGATAAATTTAAAGTCTTTACTATTTATCCTTGATTTTGTTTGATTTGATTTCGGTTGATTATTGCTTATATCATTGTCATCATCCTCATGCTTATATTGTGATGAAAGTCATCTTTGGCTTACGTGCATAGATGGACTTATTATGATTATGACCACGGATTATTCGGTATAATCATGACCGTAATATAACGAATGATGTGGTAAAAGTCCTCATTGGCCTGTAGTTCATTGATGGACAGTTGTTGGTATGATTATGACCAGGGATTATTCGGTATAATCATGACCATTGATGATTACATGAATATCCTTGGCGTAGTGCGGGGGATGATTCGATTTTATTTATTAAAGTCGAGTCTCGGCGATAAAGTTGATGAAAAACTTTTAAATCATAGAAGGCGAGTAGATTTTAGGCTCTACTTGACTCTTCTAATGGATTGCTTATTCCATTGCGATTGTTGATCTAAAACTTGTTGTCTATTATATTCTATCGGTTGTTATCTTTTGTTGAAGGCTAAGGATAATTTATTACGCATTATCTTAGTCATAATATTTCTTCTTTGGGCTAGTTGAGCTCACCCTTTCTTTCACCGTTCTCTTGAAATGAGAATATAGTTGGGACGAGTCGGGGAATGGATTGACGGTCCAGATGGTTGTTTTAGTAGTCCTCACTACTCTATAAAATAGTGTGACAATAAATGTAATGAGGACTCTATTGAGTGTGGATATTGTCTAAATGACAATATTCTTATTGAAACTCTTAGATTATGTTTTGTCGTATTTTACACGACTATTGTATAATGAAGTTTGTATTTGAATTATGTACCATGTATCTGGCGACCTAAGATGGGTGGTGTATTCCTGTTTTGGTGGCGTCACAGTTGGTATCAAAGCTTAGGGATATGATCCCTAGCTGAGATGTCAGACAAGAACTAGGAGGGGAAAGACGGGATAATCCTTCGCTAGTATGACCTACCTAAGTTTAATTGGTCGGTCAGAGTATAGGGATAATATGTGGTGTGACGCCCCCAAAAATAGGTATACATCACCTATTCTGAGTCGCCAAATACATGATACATAATACAAATACAATTTTTAATACATAACACAACAAGATAGCTGTGAGTTTTAATACAAATATTATTTTCTAGACAATATCCACTCTCAGAATAAGTCCTCATTACATTTATTGTCACACTATTTAACAGAATAGTGAGGACTACTAATACTATCATCTGGACGTCACTCCGTTCCCCGACTAGTCCCAAATACTTTCTCATTTCACTCAAGAGAACAAAGAAAGAAAGGGTGAGCTCAACTAGCCCAAGAAGAAATATTATGACTAAGATAATGCGTAATAAATTATCATTAGTCCTCAATAGTGTTAAACCGATAAAATACAATAGACATCAAGTTTAACTGCAATGAACATGCAATCCATTAAAAGAGTCAAGTAGAGAATAAAATCTACTATCATTTATGATTTAAAAGGTTTTCATCACTTTATCGGCGAGACTCGACTTTAATAAATAATCCACATCATCCCCGCACACTACTGACCAAGGATATTCATTAGGTCAATGACCACAAATTATCCTTGCACTACGGGCCAAGAATATTTGTGTATTCATCAATGGACATGATCATACCAACAATATCCATCAATGCACTACGGGCCAATGAGGACTTTTGTCACATCATTTGTAACATTACGATCATGATTACAATCAATAATCCCAGTCATAATCATACCAAATCCATCTATGCACTACTGACCACAAATGTCTTTCAAAAATATAAACATGAGGATGATGACAATGATATAAGAATTCAATAAAACAAGTTCAAGAATTAATTTATTCAGGAACTAATAACGTCCAAATTGTCAACATGATACTTCTTTGTAAAGTAAAATTCAAGAATGCTCAGAAGAATATTTCCATGAAAAGATACTGGATGAAGCGTAAATATCAAGAACATTCCACTAATTTCATGGAGTATAGAAGTCAAAACTTTAACCAACTGAGTATAATAAAGAATGGAATAACAAAAGAAATCACCATGCATGCGGTACTTCGCATAGACAGGTTATTCCAATAGAATAATAAATAACAGAACCAGGTCAGGCGTAATACGCACTGACAAGATGTTCCAACAGAATAATAAGGAATGGAATAACAACAGAAATCACCATGCATGCGGTACTTCGAATAGATAGGTTATTCCAACAGAATAAATGAATAATAAAGACGGAACCAGGTCCGGCGTAAAGCACAGACAGGATATTCCAACAGAATAATAAAGAATGGAATATAGAAGAATTTTACCAAGTATAGGGTAGCCCGCGTATACAGCATATTCCAACAGAATAATAAAGATGGAATAACAGAAGTTCTCTTCATGAATACAAAAGAAATAACACCCCTTACCGTATAAAGAAGAACTGGATAAAGAATTAGTGAAGTAGCAGAATACTTTTCTTCTTTCTCTCTATAGTTTCTCTCTCTAGAGTTTCAATGAATTCGTAAGAAATAATGAAGGAATGGGCTTCTATTTATCGGAGAATGGACTGAATAGTAACTAATTCATGAACGGTCCAGATTGATTTACTTTTAAACGGACGGTCCATATTAATTTACTATGCAGTATTAATAAAATATTCAAAATAAAATATAATATTATATATATATATATATTATATCTATATATATATATATAACCTGTACGTAGACAAATATCACGGGTGAAACCCCGTGACTTCAATTGATTTCTTCTGCCAAGTTTTTCAATCTTGCATACATATAATAATGGAATAATACACCCTCATGTGATTACCAATTAATTTGTCCACCCACTTGATAAAAATTCTCCCATCCCTTGACTAAATTTCCTCCCATTCCCACGTAACACCCATTTTTCCCCACCCCACTTTCATGATTATTATATATATATATATATATATATATATATATATATATATATATATATATATATATATCATATTCATAACACACACTAGTTTTGAAAAATGAGTAAGTGGGGGTCCAAATAATACGCCAAACTTACAACAAATACTCCATAAAATCTCCTCAATTATTTTTAACAACATTTATCATCATTATTATAATTCACAATATTAATCGACTGAGTCTTTCCCGAAAGAGGGGCTTTCAATAAGGATTTCTCCTATTGCGCCGCATAAATTAGGTGACCAAACCTCTCCTTGGCATAACTTCTATACATCGTTAATATTGCAAATTATAATATTAATAACTCATCATCTCAATTATTTATTTAATAATATATAAAATATTGACAATAATTGAATAAAACTGAATGACTTCTCACGTAAACATCAATAATTAATACAGTATGCTACTATGCAACCACGCGTATTACTGTACTTTTACTACCGAGTAGTTCAACAGTATCAACAGTAAATCTTCCGCCGTTATTTTTATAAAAATATTTTTGTCGTTTTCTCAATCCGACAATAATTCTGTTGTGGGGTCCACCAATGATTGTGCCGTCGTACGAATATTCCCTGTTAAAAAGAATATTCCCCGACCAATCGAATATTATAAAACAACTTGCATACTTTGCAAAATTTATAAATAATACCCACAACTATAACATTATATTAAATTCATTTCATAATATTCAAAAATGATAATTATAGAAAATTCATTTTTATTCATAAAAGTTGGGGTCTTACAATATCCCCTTCTTATGAAATTTCGCCCTCGAAATTAGGGTGCGATTACAGTATGTCGAAGAGGTAAGGATACCTTGATTTCATTTCAGATTCTAACTCCCAGGTCATTTCCTCAACATTGTGGTTCCTCCATAACACTTTGACTTGAGGTATAACCTTGGAGCGTAGAATATGTTCCTTCCTATCCAAGATTTGAACAGGAACCTCTTCATACGTTAAATCTTCGGCTATTTCGTCCGGTTTTAACTCAATAATATGGTTCGGGTCTTTCACATATTTACGTAACATGGATATGTGAAAAACGTTATGAACACGAGACATACTTGGCGGTAAAACGAGTCTATAGGCTATAGTTCCTACTCGATCGAGGATTTAAAATGGGCCAATGAATCGAGGATTAAGCTTTCCTCTCTTTCCAAATCTTGTAACTCCTTTCCATGGAGCAACACGTAACAACACATGATCTCCAATATCGAAGTCCACGTCCTTTCGATGAAGATCAGCATAACTCTTTTGTCGGTCTTGTGAGGTTTTTATACGTTGTCGGATCTTTTGAATCTTTTCTGTAGTCATACGTACCAACTCTGGTCCCAACAACGTTACTTCACCCACCTCATCCCAGCATACTGGAGAACGACACTTTCTTCCATATAACGCCTCGAATGGAGCCATGCCAATACTTGCTTGATAACTGTTGTAGGAAAACTCCATCAACGGTAAGAACTTGTCCCAACTTCCCTTGAAGTCAAGGACACAAAGTCTTAATAAATCTTCAAGAGTTTGAATAGTCCTCTCTAATTTTCCGTCCATCTGAGGATGATACGCCGAACTAAATCGTAAATTCGTGCCCATAGCTTTTTGCAAACTAACCCAAAATCATGAAGTGAATCTTGGGTCTCGATCAGAAACTATAGATACTGGCATACCATGCAGTCTTACAATCTCGTTTATGTACATACGAGCAAGACGTTCAAGTGTATAAGTTTCTTGTATTAGTAAGAAATGAGCAAACTTGGTCAATCTATCAACAATGACCCAAATTGCATCTATGCCTTGAGAGACCTTGGGAAGACTAGTAACGAAATCCATGGTAATGTGCTCCCACTTCCATTCTAGAATTTCAAGTGGTTGCAATGGACCTTTTGGTACTTGATGCTCCGCCTTAACTCGTTGACAAGTTAAACACCTTGAGATAAACAGCGCTATCACCCTCTTCATATTGCCCCACCAAAATGTATGTCGAAGATCATGATACATTTTGGTACTCCTAGGATGGATTGCAAACGGTGTGTTGTGTGCCTCCATCATGATTTTATACTTTAACTTAGGGTCGTTAGGAACACAATGTCTGGAGTTGACTCGAAGTATTCCTTCTTCATCGATTCTTGCTTCTGACATAGCACCTTCTTGTACTTTCTTCCTCATATGCATTAGCTCCAGGTCTGCAGCTTGAGCAGCTTTAACTTTATCGATTAAAGTCGGTTCTACTCGTATATTCGCCATCATCATGTGGGTCCCTGGAGTCTTTATCTCTATCTTCATCCTTTGCAAGTCATAAAAAATGGGCCTTTGCGTTGACAATATCGCACTCGTACCCGCATATGATCTTCTACTCAATGCATCAGCTACCACATTTGCTTTTCCAGGATGGTATTGGATGGTATGATCATAATCTTTCAACAGTTCAAGCCAACTTTGTTGTCGCATGTTGAGTTCCTTTTGAGTGAAGAAATATTTGAGGCTTTTATGATCCGTAAAGATCTCCACTTTTTCCCCATACAAGTAATGCCTCCAAATCTTTAGTGCAAAAACGACAGCTGCCAACTCTAGATCATGAGTAGGATAATTCCTCTCATATTCTTTGAGTTGTCGTGAGGCATAGGCTATGACTTTCCCATGTTGCATGAGAACACATCCTAACCCTTTGCCCGAAGCATCATTGTAGATGACAAATCCCTCCGAGCCAGATGGTATTGTCAGAACAGGTGCTGAAATGAGTCTTCTCTTGAGTTTTTGAAAACTCTTCTCACATTCCTCGTTCCAACCAAATTTTGTATCTTTTCAAGTCAGCTGAGTTAATGGAGTAGCGATTCAAGAAAACCCTTCTACGAATCTTCGATAATAACCAGCTAAGACGATAAAGCTACGTACTTCGGTCACTGATTTAGGTTGTTCCCAGCTTTGAATGGCTTCAATCTTTTCCGGGTCAATAGATATTCCATGACTTGATACCACGTGCCCAAGGAATGCTACTTCCTCAAGCCAGAACTCGAATTTCTTCAACTTGGCATAAAGCTTATATTCACGAATCTTTTGGAGTATCAGCCTCAAGTGTTGCTCATGATCTTCACGGGTTTTGGAATAAATAAGGATGTCATCAATAAAGACGACCACAAAGTGATCCAAATATTCCTTAAATACTCGGTATATCCATGAAGGCAGCAGGAGCATTAGTTAATCCAAAAGACATGACTAGGAATTCATAATGCCCGTACCGAGTTCTGAAAGTCGTCTTTGGAATGTCATCAGTTCTAATCTTCAATTGGTGATATCCGGAACGAAGATCAAGTTTTGAAAAGAATTTGGCGCCTTGCAACTGGTCAAATAGGTCATCAATACGTGGCAATGGGTACCTATTTTTTGATGGTGACATAATTCAACTCTCGATAATCAATACAAAGTCGCATACTCCCATCTTTCTTCTTCACGAATAGAACAGGAGCACCCCAAGGAGAAGTACTAGGAAGAATAAAGCCAATGTCTAACAATTCCTGCAGTGGGGTCTTTAACTCCTGAAGTTCAATAGGAGCCATTCGATATGGGGCTTTGGAAATGGGTTTTGTACCGGGTTCAAGGTCGATACAAAATTCAATTTCATGCTCTGGGGGTAGGCCAGGAAGTTCTTCACGGAATACGTTAGGAAATTCATTAACAATAGAAATATCATTCAAAACTGACGTATTTTTGTTTAGATCCGTGACATGAGCTAAGAAAGCTTGACATCCATTTTTTAATAAACGAATAGCTTTATGGCTTGAGATGACAGTGATTGATTTTAATGGTTTAGTTGCTTGAATTCGCATAATATGTTGATTAGGAATATGAAAGCTAACAACCTTACGAAAACAATCAATTTTTGCATGATGAGTAGTTAACCAATCAATCCCTAGAATTACGTCAAATGCAAGTATTTTCAATGAAATAAGACCGACATGTATTGTGAGGGTACCGATTTGAACCAAACAAGACTTATAAACAGTGGATGTAATGAAGGTTTCTCCCAACGGAGTTTCAACAGATAAGTCAAAGTCCAATTTCTCCAGAGTCAAATTTAAACGTTGAGCGCAAGTAGGAGAAATAAAAGAATGGGTAGAACCAGTATCAAATAAGGTATATACTTCGCTAGAATTTATGATAAACTTACCCGTGATGACCTCGTTCGGGTTCCTTGCTTTCTGGGAGGTCACAACAAATGCTCTCCCTTCCACTACCGGCTTTGACTTTTCTGGGATAGCCTTTGGTCCATCCTAGCTAAACTTGTCTTTGGTGAACGACAAAATTGGGCCAGGTTCCTTCTCTTCCACAATTATAACATGCTTTGTAGGTCATCACACAATTTGGACTGATGTGTCCCTCCCCTCCACATTTGAAGCATATAATAGGTGGTCGTTCTCCTTCCTTAACAACGGGTGCTGGTGCTGACGTCTTTCCATCATTGTTGAATCTCCTCTTCTTGAAATGTCCATTTTTATTGTTTTAGCCTTGATTACCATTGAAGTGGTTACAATTTCTGGCCTGTTGATTCCCTCCACGTTTGTTGTCACCGCTTCGATGACTGCTATCACTGGTATTATCATTTTGTCGGCTGCGCTCCTTTGGTTGGGTTGACTCATTATCGCGCTCCAATAACTGAGCCCTATTAACAACATCTGAATACAAACACAGTTTAAGAGAGATAAGATATTGACGTATCTCGGGTTTCAAACCTCTTAGAAACATTCGCGTCATTCTCTACTGGCTTCGTACTGCGACACGGTCATGTTGTTTTGTTCCAGTTTAATGAACTCTACCTCTTTCATGTGACGAATACTTTCGGGAAAGTACTTGTCATTGAACAGTTCTTGAAACTTCTCCCAAGTCATCTTCAGTGCAGCAGGTTGAGTACGCTTTATAGATTCCCACCAGTAATCTGCCTCTGCACGCAACATGAAGGTGGCAAAGGGAACCTTTTGCTCCTCGGAGCATCCCAAGACATCAAATATCTTGCAGATCTGCTTTATCCACGTCTCCGCCTTAAGTGGTTTTGGCTCTCTAAAAAACTCTGGTGGTCCTAGTTCCTTGAACTGCTTAGCGGTGACCGTCCGAGAGTTGCCAGTGTTTCCACCTGCATTTTGTACAGGAGCCGCTCTTGCCTGATGTTGCATGAATTGCATAAATCCTCTGAACATTCCATCGTTCATCATTTGGTCAGTGTTGTTGTTTGCCTGAGGATTGTCGCCTTCTTGATGCACATTATCCTGATTATTGATCTGTGGAGACTCAACGATCTCCTGTGCTCCATAGATGTTCTTAACATTCTCGGATGCCATTTTCAAACACTGCCACAAAACAAGGGTTAATTAACATATCACATATTATCCCTATACTCTGACCGACCAATTAAATATCAAATAAACTTAGGTAGGTCATACTAGCGAAGGAATTCCCCGTCTCTCCCCTCCTAGTTCTTGTCTCACATCTCAGCCATGGATCATATCCCTAAGCTTTGATACCAACTGTGACGCCCCCTAAAAATAGGTATAAATCACCTATTCTGAGTCGCCAAATACATGGTACATAATACAAATACAATTTTTAATATACAACAAGCTAGCTGTGAGTTTTAATACAAATATTGTCTTCTAGACAATATCCACTCTTAGAATAAGTCCTCATTACATTTATTGTCACACTATTTAACAGAATAGTGAGGACTACTAATACTATCATCTGGACGTCACTCCGTTCCCCGACTAGTCCCAGCTACGTTCTCATTTCCTGAAGAGAACAGTGAAAAAAAAGGTGAGCTCAACTAGCCCATTAAGAAATATTATGACTAAGATAATGCAGAATAAATTATCATTAGTCCTCAAAGATGTGTTAAACCGATAAAATACAATAGACATCAAGTTTAACTGCAGCAGAACATGCAATCCATTAAAAGAGTCAAGTAGAGAATAAAATCTACTATCTTTTATGATTTAAAAGGTTTTTCATCACTTTTATCATTTGAGACTCGACAATAAATAATCCACATCATCCCCGCACTTTCGACCAAGGATATTCATTAGGGTCACGACCATAAATGATCCATGCACTACGGGCCAAGGATATTTGTGTATTCATCAATGGTCATGATCATGCCAACAACTGTCCATCAATGCACTACGGGCCAATAAGGACTTTTATCACATCATTTGTAACATTACGGTCAATATTACAATCAATAATCCACGGTCATAATCATACCAAGTCCATCTATGCACTGAAGCCACGAGATGACTTTCAAAAAATATAAACATGAGGATGATGACAATGATATAAGAATTCAATAAAAACAAGTTCAAGAATTAATTTATTCAGGAACTAATAACGTCCAAATTGTCAACATGATACTTCTTTGTAAAGTAAAATTCAAGAATGCTCAGAAGAACATTTTCATTAAAAGATACTAGATGAAGCGCAAATATCAAGGACATTCCACTAATTTCATGGAGTATAGAAGTCAAAACTTTAACTAACTGAGTATAATAAAGAATGGAATAACAAAAGAAATCACCATGCATGCGGTGCCAGCATGAGTCGGTTATTCCAACGAATAATAATAAATAAATGAACGAATCAAAGTAATACTTATATGCATGAATGTGATGTTCCAACAGAATAATAAGGAATGGAATAACAACAGAAATCACAATGCATGTGGTACTTCGCATAGACAGGTTATTCCAACATAATACTAAATAACGGAACCAGGTCAGGTGAAATTCACACCGACAAGATGTTCCAACAAAATAAATGAATAATAAAGATGGAACCAGTGCGGCGTAAAAGCACGCAGCATGGATATTCCAACGTAATAAATGAATAATAAAGATTTTAACCAGTCCTAGTAAGAAAGCCTGAACATGATATTCCAACAAAATAATAAAGAATGGAATACAGAAGAATTTCACCAAGTATAGGGTAGCCCGCGTATACAAGTTATTCCAATAGAATAATAAAGATGGAATAACAAAATTTCTCTTCATGAATACAAAAGAAATAACACCCCTTACCGTATAAAGAAGAACTGGATAAAGAATTAGTGAAGTAGCAGAATACTTTTCTTCGTCCTCTCTATAGTTTTTCTCTCTAGAGTTTCAATGAATTCGTAAGAAATAATGAAGGAATGAGCTTCTATTTATAGGAGAATGGATTGAATAGTAACTAATTCATGAACGGTCCAGATTGATTTACTTTTAAACGGACGGTCCATATTGATTTACTATGCAGTATTAATAAAATATTCAAAATAAAATATAATATTATATATATATATATATATTATATCTATATATATATATAACCTGTACGTAGACAAATATCACGGGTGAAACCCCGTGACTTCAATTGATTTCTTCTACCAAGCTTTTCAATCTTGCATACATATAATAATAGAATAATACACCCTCATGTGATTACCAATTAATTTGTCCACCCACTTGATAAAAATTCTCCCATCCCTTGACTAAATTTCCTCCCATTCCCACGTAACACCCGTTTTCCCCCCACCCCACTTTCATGATTATATATATATATATATATATATATATATATATATATATATATATATACTATCATATTCATAACACACACTAGTTTTGAAAAATGAGTAAGTGGGGGGGTCCAAATAATACGCCAAACTTACAACAAATAGTCCATAAAAATCTCCTCAATTATTTTTAACAACATTTATCATCATTATTATAATCCACAATATTAATCGACCAGGTCGTTCCTAGGAAAGAGGGGGCTTTCCAATAAGGATTTCTCCCTATTGGCGCGCAATTAGGTGACCAAACCTCTCCTTAGCATAACTTCTAGACATCATTAATATTGCAAATTATAATATTAATAACTCTCTCATCTCAATTATTTATTTAATAATATATAAAATATTGACAATAATTGAATAAAATGAATGACTTCTCACGTAAGCATCAATAATCAATACCGTAGTGCTACTATGCAACCACAATGCCATTCATCGTATTTCTTTTACTACCTAGTAGTTCAACAGTATCAACGGTAAATCTTCCGTCGTTATTTTTATAAAAATATTTTTGTCGTTTTCTCAATCCGGCAATAATTACATTATTGGGGTCCACTAATGATTGTCTTAGTTATGCGAATATTCTCTGTTAAAACGAATATTCCCCAACCAATCGAATATTATAAAACAACTTGCATACTTTGCAAAATTTATAAATAATACCCACAACTATAACATTATATCAAATTCATTTCATAATATTCAAAAATGATAATTATAGAAAATTCATTTTTATTCATAAAAGTTGGGGTCTTACATGTGGCATGTCAATTAACCTTTGTTTTGAAGATGTATTCTAGAATGATATCTGAAATACAGGAGATGAGCAATGGGAAAATCATGATAGAAAGGAAAAGGGAACCTTTTGCTCCTCGGAGCATCCCAAGACATCAAATATCTTGCAGATCTATTTTATCCACGTCTCCGCCTTAAGTGGTTTTGGCTCTCCAAAAAACTCCGGTGGTCCCAGTTCCTTAAATTGCATGGCGGTGACCGTCCGAGAGTTACCAGTATTTCCACCTGCATTTTGGACAGGAGCCACTGTTGCCTGATGTTGCATGAATTGCATATAGCCTCTGAACATTCCATCATTCATCATCTGGTCAGTGTTGTTATTTTCTTGAGGATTGTCGCCTTCTTGATGCACATTATCCTGATTATTAATCTGTGGAGACTCAACGGTCTCCTGTGCTCCATTGATGTTCTCAACATTCTCGGATGCCATTTTCAAACACTGCCACAAACAAGGGTTAATTAACATATCACATATTATCCCTATACTCTGACCTACCAATTAAATGCCAAATAAACTTAAGTAGGTCATATTAGCGAAGGAATTCCCCGTCTCTCCCCTCCTAGTTCTTGTCTCACATCTTAGCCAGGGATCATATCCCTAAGCTTTGATACCAACTATGATGCCCCCAAAATAGGTATACATCACCCATCTTGAGTCGCCAAAACATGGTACAGAATACACATACAATCTTTAATATACAACAAGAGAGTTGTGAGTTTTAATACAATTACTGTCTTCTAGACAATATCCACTCTCAAAATAAGTCCTCATTACATTTATTGTCACACTATTTAATAAAATAGTGAGGACTACTAATACTATCATCTGGACCGTCACTCCGCTTCCCCAAATAGTCCCTTGCCACGCTCTCATTTCCTGAAGAGAACAGTGAAAGAAAGGGTGAGCTCAACTAGCCCATTAAGAAATATTATGACTAAGATAATGCAGAATAAATTATCATTAATCTTCAACAATGTTAAACTGATAAAATACAATAGACATCAAGTTTAACTGCAGCGGAACAAGCAATCCATTAAAAGAGTCAAGTAGAGAATAAAATCTACTATCTTTTATAATTTAAAAGGTTTTTTATCACTTTTTTCGTTGGGACTCAGCTTAATAAATAATCCACATCATCCCTGCACTACAGCTAAGGACTAGTATCACAACCATAAATTATCCGTGCACTACGGGCCAAAGATATTCGTGTATTTATCAATGGTCATGATCATGCAAACAACTGTCCATCAATGCACTACGGGCCAATGAGGACTTTTACCACATCATTTGCAACATTACGGTCATGATTACATCGAATAATCCCTGGTCATAATTATACCAAGTCCGTCTATGCACTACAGGCCACAGATGACTTTAAAAAAAAATATAAACATGAGGTTGATGACAATGATATAAGAATTCAATAAAACAAGTTCAAGAATTAAGTTATCCAGGAACTAACAACGTCCAAATTGTCAACATGATACTTTTTTGTAGAGTAAAATTCAAGAATGCTTAGAAGAATATTTCCATGAAAAGATACTGGATGAAGCGCAAATATCAAGGATATTCCATTAATTTCATGGAGTATAGAAGTCAAAACTTTAACCAACTGAGTATAATAAAGAATGGAATAACAAAAGAAATCACCAGCATGCGATAGACCGCAGACAGCAAAAGTTATTCCAACGAGATAATAAATAACGGAACCAGTCCCACGTAAAACGCATACCGAAAGGATATTCCAATGTAATAATAAAGAATGGAATAATGTAAGAATTTCACCAAGTATAGGGTAGCCCACGTATACAGGTTATTCCAACAGAATAATAAATAAATGAATAACAGAAGTTCTCTTCATGAATACAAAAGAAATAATACGCCTTACCTTGAAAGGAAGAGTACTTGATATAGGAGTAGTGAAGTAGCAGAACACATTTCTTCTTTCTCTCTATAATTTTCTCTCTAGAGTTTCAGTGAATTCGTAAGAGATAATGAAGGAATGAGATTCTATTTATAGGAGAATTGAAGGGATACTGTTTAGTCCGTGTGCATCAAATGATTTCACGGATGAATTATTTAGCAGTGGCGTGTGAATGCTAGGCCATGAATTTCAAAGCACTATCAGTTAAGAACAAAACAAGGTGCCATAATACATATATATATATATATATATATATATATATATATATATATAATTGAACACATGATATAATCACACACCCACACAATTATTATATATATAACAACATATAATAATAATACTCTTTCCACACCAAAGTAGCTGAACTTTCTTCTCCCATCCATTTCAATACTCCACCAAAATCAACTAATATATATATATATATATATATATATATATATATATATATATATATATATATTTATAAAATACTTCTCTCCTTTCCCACACAAGACATCAACCTAACTAGTGGCCACACCTTTTATTATATAAAATAATTTTCTACCGATTATTTTGAAAAATGGGTAAATGGGGGTCCACAAATACCACAATTACTTCATAAAAATCTCTTTAATATTTTCAACAACATTTATCACCATTATTATAATTCACAATATTAATCGACCAGGTCGTTCCCAGGAAATAGAGGGCTTTCTAATAAGGATTTCTCCCTATTGGCGCGCAATTAGGTAACCAAACCTCTCCTTGACAGAACTTCTAGACATCGTTAATATTGCAAATAATAATATTAATAACTCTGTCATCTCAATTATTGATTTAATAATATATAAATTATCGACAATAATTGAACCAAATAACGTGAGATACTATACAACAATTACTATAGCAATAATTGAACAAAACTGAGTGACTTCTCACGTAAGCATCAATAATCAATACCGTGTGCTACTATGCAACCACGCGTATTCCTGTACTTTTAACACCGGGTGTTTCAACAGTTAACAATAAAACTTCCGCCGTTATTTTCATAAAATATATTTTGTCGTTTTCTTAATCCGACAATAATTCCGCTAGGGTCCACTAATGATTGTCTTGTCGTCATTTAATATTCCCCTGTTCAAACGAATATTCCTCGACCAATCGAATATTATATAATAACTTGCGTACTTTGTAAACTTTATAAATATTACCCACAACTATAACATTATATCAAATTCGTTCCATAATATTCAAAAATGATAATTATAGAAAATTCATCTTTATTCATAAAGGTTGGGGTCTTACAAGATATATATGTTTGGAAAATGAGGTTTAATAGTTAATTTAACTATTAAAGAAATTAAATGAGATTTTATGGAAAGGTAATTAACTAAATAATATTAGTTAATTTAATTAAGTTGAAAATTATATTATGAAATAATATAATTCGATTATTATGCTTTATGGCAATGAAATTGGTATGCATTAAAATTTCATAAATAATCGAGTAATTCACTTAATTAAAATCGGTGAATTAATATAAATATATTTGATGGTAATTATTATGGGATAATTTATGTAAGTGTGATACTATTGATTAAATTAAATAATTTAAAAATTGGTGGGTATTTTTTTATGCGAGTATAATGATAATATTCTAATTTAATTAAATAATTAAATTAAAAGATTAATAATTTATTAAATAAGTTTATAATTGTTTAATTAGAGATTATAATTTTGTTAGTAAGATTTAATTAGATTTATTAATAAAATAAGTTTAATTAAATTTAAGTGTGACATTTAGAGAAAAGAAGATATAGCATATAATAAGGAAGTAATAAAAATAAGTTAAAAGGGGATTTTAGAGAGCTAGTCAAACATAGCCAAGTGGCCCTTTGTATTTGTAACTGATGGTATCTGTATAACTGAAGGATAAATAAAAAAACACGTTACGCGTTTCATCAGTTAGAAAGTTTACGTGAAAATACAGAGGAAAAGAGAGAGTTTAGAGAGAATTTTAGAAGAAGGATGAAAAGTTAAGGAGAAGTAAGGAGGAGATTAAGCAATTGTTCTTCATCACCAAATTAAGATTAGGAAGAATCAAGAGGTAAGAATCAATTTTAAACCCTTAAGTTTTATTTCTTCAGTTATTTATTGATAAATTGGATTTCTTAAGGAATTGGTTATAGATGTTAATGGGTTTGTATAATCGATTCTATATCATCTAAAAGTGGTTTTAGAGTAATCAAACTCATGAGAACATGTTAAAGATGAATAATATGAGTTTTGTTTAATATATGTATTTTGGGTCTTTTTTGAGACTAAAATTAGTTAGGAGTTTATGTTATAATTGTAAAATTGGTGGTGGATTATGTTAATACGATAAGAAACGAAAAGAACACAAGTTGAATGAATCAATTTTTTTAAGAACGAATTCATAGTGAATGAATTCTCTAAACATGTTAAAACATGAAAATAAAGTATGAACATGTGTTTTGGGTCAAATTTTAGGTTTGTTAATGTTTTTATAAATTGTTATAATTCTAGTATGTTGTAGTTCTATGAATTATGAATCCATAGAATCGAGAACGAACTAATTTGGATGTGTATAACTCAAGTTATGAAGATTAGTAGGAGAAAAGGGTCAAAAATCACAAGAACATTGAACTTAGAGTCTTGTTTCTGCTAACGGGCACAGTTGCACTGTGTCCTAAGTCATTTAGGGCATAGTTGCGCTGTGCCCAAGGCTTAATTTGGTACAGTTGCGCCCAAAGTGTGTCAGGTGTGACTGTTTTGACTTGTTTTAGTAAAATAGACATAACATTTTCATACGAACTCCGATTGAGGCGATTCAAGATGATCCGGAATGACAACGAATAGACCTAAAACTTTAATACTTTAAGTTTTTCGATTTGAGATTGGAAACAGGGGTAAGAATGGTCATCTTTTGGAATATTGTGTTTTCAGGGACAATACAAGGGCGTCGGGCATGCACATATGCAAGTGTAGTGCTTCTGACGATAACAGCTGTTGTTATAAGTTATAAAACATGAATGTTAGTAAATATAATGATGCTTAACATTAATAAATGATGTATTAGATAAGTTGTATAAGGATACTAAGCATACACAAGAGAGACAAATTGGGTATGTGACGAATGAACGTCAAAATGTTGTAACAAATGTTAATGAACATAAAAAGTGTTTTAAGTTGAATGAAATAAATATTATAAGATATGAAATGGGGTTAATATAAAACCAATAAGTAGTCCTATCAAGAATTAAACACTTGAATAAACTTCAGGTGTGACCTAAGAAGAAATATAGTGAGAATTAAGTTGAAAGTTAACACAATCAAATTGAACATTGTGTATTGATTATTAAGAAGGGTTATGGGATGTAGAGTAAAGTTTACATTACAACTACTTTGCATTTCTATGTGACTAATAGTTGATGTGTATGATTATATAATTGTGTAGGGCACGTGAAGTGCAGATAACTGTAAGCTGTTAAACTGTTATTGGTAAATTACGATCAAGGCAAGTCTTTCAGTTCCAATTTGCTATGTGAAACTTGATGATTAACTATTTTAAATCTTTATTGCAAATAGCATGATATGTTATATATATGTTGAAAGTATAAAATTTTAAAGTTAACTTATGAGTATGTTGATTGAGTAATGAATGCTGATTGAGTAAGGAACTGAATCTTTATACTTGTTATATGAACTGCAACATGTATATTATGTTAGTCCAATATTTATGAGATGTATGTTGAGCATGTTATTATGTGCTATTTGATGCATGAAAACTGTTAGATTTTGCTAAGCTGTCGAGCTCAACCATATAAATAACCACTTTTACAAGTTAAAGATTCAAGGTAAAGTTATGTGCTACTTGAAAGACATGAATCAGATGTGATACTCAAAGATTTATTTACTTTGGCTAAGTTATTAATGTTTTTGAACCTTGAATAAGGTTCCAGATGATGTATTTGATAATGTATTATGTTTAACAGATGTTGAGTTGTAAAGTTTAATTTTAACTGATGTATAAAGGGTATTGAATATGGTTGTAAGTTTTAGTTTATAATAACTCTGATGAAGAGATTCATAAAATAAATTTAAATCAAAAATAGGTAGATGATAAAGGTTTTGATTCAGGGAATTAAAGTAATAAGATAGAAAATTTTAAATTATTCCGCATTTTATTAAGTTTAACATCGAATAATGATGTAAAATCAGAAGTTAGACGTGTTATTAATAACTAAAGTCGATAATTGAGTTGTATGAATTTTGGAGTCATTACTGTAATGACCCCAAAATTCTCAAACAAAGTTTACTTGAAAGGTAATTACTATTAATCATTGAGAAATTGTTTTAAGCTTCTAGATTTTATTATAAATAATATTTAAACTCTCAAACAAAGTTTACTCGAAATGTAATTCGATAAACTATCTGATCAAGCTAAAAAACACAGAATAGACATCAAATAGAACCCAGACACTAGTAAATTGATTAGATATTAACTGTTATTTTTTCTAATTATTGTAATGAACATATTTAGGTTTCGTAGATAGTTCCGAATATTATAAATTTGTTGATCGTCGGCCAGGCAAGTTTTGCCTAACTCAACCTTGAGTTATTATTTTTCAAATCTGTTAGTGGATAATTATTGTTAATTATTCCATATCTACGATTAATATTGAATATTCTCATTCGTTGCAAGTTTTCTGCACTTCGTGCAAACTATATATTCCCAATGCATGTGTTCCAGCTTTATTTCATTATTTGTTAAATGCAAGTTTCTATTTAATCTTGTGATATACAATGTTCATGATTGCTATTATTGAAACATAACCAGGACATATGAGTTGTTGAAACATAACCAGGATATATGAGTTGTTGTTTGTGTACAAATGCATTTGATTTGATATCAAAGCATAGACTGTGAGAAACCAATGTTTCTTGGTACAAATATATATACTGGCACTATTATGACCGACAGTAACAAGCTGACCGGGGGATTTATATCGGCATTTATAGCAATGACCAGAAGTTATTCAGATATGATGGTGTGTATACTCCTAGATTGTTTGGTTGAGCGGATCAACCTGGATTTCTAAGTCTATAGGACTGACAAAAATTCGTAATGGGTGGGGTTTGGCTGACAAACCTCAGTATATATATGTGGAAAAACTCTGAACTTTATGTTCATTCAATCCAGATTTGGTATAACATTGATTATTGTTCCAAACTTGCTGAGCTTTTTATAGCTCATCCTTGCAAATATTTTTCATTTGCAATTAGAAAGAATGTATTCTAGTGGTTCCAGTATTTATGGATAGAAAGGCTTAAGACATGGATATCCTGTTGAGCACTATAATGTAATAGTTAACAACATTTCGAATCGTTGTAATGTTATATTATTTGTGTAATGTATTATTAGTTTCCAGTGTTTTGTTTTCAGTCTAATGAAATAAGAAAAGAGTACAGTATCTATATGAACTATACATCTGAAAGATTGTGTTAACAAACATTGGGCTTCTCTGATGCACTGAGGTAGCGCTTCTCAGATGCACTGAGGTAGCGCTTCTCAGTTCCAAGAACCCTACCATTAATACTATGGAGGTCAGATAGATAGGAAGTATTGATATGGAAGAAATATCTGTAAGATACTAAACCTGTACATCCAAGTGAGGGTACTCAATTACGATAATTATTCTAACGAGAACTATTATTTACTATGAGTACTGTGAATCTTGGATTTATAGGAATTGTTATCTTATAGAATATTTAAGTGAGCACCAACTTGGCTACAGTAAATGTAGAGAATTTGGGGGCGTCACAAAATGGTAAGGAATGATGGATTATCTAATAATAATTCAGTTATGACAAATGCGGTTTTTTGCCCGCGTACTAAGTGTGATGAAGGTTATTTTATAACCTAAAAGAGGAATAATTTTGTAGTATTCTGGCTAAGTGCTAGAATTAAAGAGTTTGAATTTCCAAGGCGAAAATAAAAGCTTTTCGAGAAAATTCTCCGAATTGATACACTATTTTACAGAATAGTGAGGACTACTAAAACAACTATCTTGAACCATCACTCCATACCCCGACTAGTTCCCGCTATATTCTCGCCTCCTGAGAAGAAAAATGGAACAAAAAGGAAAAGGGTGAGCTCAACTAGCCCAGTAAAGAATATTATGACTAAGATAATGTACAACAAATTATCCTTAGTCTTCAACAGGGAAAAATCTAATAGAATACAATAGACAACAAGTTTTAGATCAACACCTGCAGCGGAAACAACAATTCATTAAAAGAGTTAAGTAGAGAATGAAATCTACTATCATCTTTGAATTTAAAAGTCCATCATCGATATTTTGTCCCTGTAACATCTATCAATATACATCTTGAATCAAATAGTCATCTTTGCACTACAGGCCAAATATATTAATATGTCGGTCATGTTCATCTCAACACCTGTTCATCTTTGCACTACGGGCCAAATATATTCATCAAGAAATCATTCATCTTTGCACTACAGGCCAAAGATATTAATCAGTCGGTCATGTTCATCTCAACACCTGTTCATCTTTGCACAACGGGCCAAAGATATTCATCAAGAAATCATTCATCTTTGCACTATAGGCCAAAGATATTTAGTTATATCATCATTTAGGATTGAGGATGATGAAAAATATTTTAAAGAAAATGAATCCAGTGAGACAAAAGAACAAATATTAAGGATTCGTACTTTAGATAATCCAAGTTCAAAAATACTCCATAATAAACTATTGTGGAGCAGAATTCAAAAATGAAGATCAAAATATAGATCCAATCAAAGATAGGAACCATAATAGACAATCTTGGACACAGAAAAGAAAATTTAATTTTTCTGTGAATAATGTCGTATTCGTGAATAGTGTCGTATACGTGAATAGTAACATATACGTGAATAGTAACTCCGACACTAAAAGGTAGAAATTTCACAAGAAAAATCATCATGCTTCATGAATAGTACTCGTGAATAGTAACTCGTGAATAGTAACTCATGAATAGTAACTCGTGAATAGTAACACCGACATGAAAAGATAAGAATTTCACAAGAAATATCTTACCAATATTTCAGTATAATGATATTGAAAGAAATAATATCATTTATAAAAAAAATAACATCCCTTACCTCAAAAGAATAGTACTTCTGGCTGGAATATCAGATATAACGCTGAAGGAACTTGCACCGTATAGCAACACTCAAAATATCAAAATACTCACAAGAATACGCTCGATAATATAGAGAGAAAACTTCAGTTTCTGGTGTGATTTTCAATTCTAACCTAAGCACCCTATTTATAGGAAAATGCTTAGAACACCAAAGTAGAAAATTTAATAAAATAATATATTTATAATCAAATTTTCCTTAGCCCACCACATCAAAAACACATTTTTCACACAAAGAAATGAAAATCATGTTTAAAACAATTTTTGTAACAAAATCAATTTAGACTCAATATTCCAGAATTTTAATAATTCATAATAAATAGCCATTTTATCTGAAAAATTCAAATCTTATATCCATTCCATAGAAAATTTAATTCTCTACAACTTTGCAGAAGAAAGTTTTTCCAAATTCCAAACAGAAATTGACCGAAATCCACATACGGATAATTTTACAAGCTATAATCAAATTTCAGTCAAAAATGGGGTCCATCAACACACAAAACATGTGTTAAACAATTTTTTTAACAAAAATACTCTTCCTCATTTATTCATATATCACACATTCATTGTAAAAATATCACCATTATTATATTATTATAATATAATAATATATTTAAATGAATTATTTTATCAGAAAAGATAAAATATCAATTTTTAACAATTGTCACATTAAAAAATTTCTCCATCTATATCCACATAAAATGAATATTTTTCTTATCATATAAATTAATAATTAATTATTCACAAATAATATTACAGAATTACAATACTGGCAACCAGGCTATTCCCAAGAAAGATGAGGCTTTCCAATAAGGATTTCTTTTTACTGGTGCGCAATTAGGTGACCAAACCTCTCCTTAGACAGAACTTTCTAGACATTGCCAATAATGTTATCTAATAATATTATTCAAATAATAAGAATTATTGATATGATAATGAAAAATACTGTGTAGTGACAATTATTGAAACAACAATAATATAAAATATCAACGTAGAAATTATTGAATCAATAAAATAAAATATTAAACAGTAATTACTATAACAATATTATAACCACTTGCTTATTTGAAATATTTGCGCATTTTACCCATAACTAAACACATTAATCAAATCAACCCTTACTATTTCAAAATAATAAATAGAGGAAATTCCATTTTATTAAAAAAAAATTTGGGGTCGTACAACCTCCCCTCCTTATGAAATTTCATCCTCGAAATTAACGTACGTACCTGGTGTTTCGAAAAGGTGAGGATACCTCGCTTTCATTTTTGATTCCAACTCCCAGGTCATTTCTTCAATAGCATGGTTCCTCCACAAAACCCTAACTTGTGGTATGACCTTTGTGCGTAGGACATGCTCCTTCCTATCCAAGATCTTGACAGGTACCTCCTCGTACGTTAAATCTTCAACTATTTCGTCTAATTCTAACTCAATAACGTGGTTCGGGTCGTTCACATATTTTTGTAACATCGATACGTTAAAAAATTTATGAACACGCGACATACTTGGCGGTAAAACGAGTCTATTCGATCGAGGATTTCAAATGGACTAATAAATCGAAGGTTGATATTTCTTCTCTTCATCAACTCTTACTTCTAGAATAACACCTTCTTTCACCTTCTTCTTTATATCCATCAGCTCCGGTGTGTAGCTTGAACGGTTTTAACTTTATCGATAAAAGTCGGTTCTACTCGTATATCATCACGTGGGTCCCTAGAGTCTTTAAATCTATCTCTATCATTTATAAGTTATACGAAATGGGTCTTTGACAATAACTCACTCGTACGTGTATACGATCTTCTACTCAACACGTCAGCTACCACGTTCGCTTTTCCAGAATGGTATGGTCAAAACATGTGCCAAAATGAGTCTCCTCTTGAGTTCTTTGAAGGTCTTCCACATTCCTTGCTCCATTCGAATTTTGTATCTCTACGAGTCAACTGAGTTAATGGAGTAGCGATTCGAGAAAATCTTTCCACGAATCTCCTATAATAACTAACTAAGCATAGAAAGCTATGTATTTCGATTACTGACTTAGGTTGCTCTCAACTGTGACTCATATCCCAATCTTAGATAGCACGTCACAATGGCACCTATCAGTTTACTACTGCACGAATATGGCATCCCCTATAGAAAGTCTGGCTTCGGTGCTTTCCACAAAGGAAGTCACCAGATAGAGGCTAGGGTACCAAATTCTATAGTTGAATTTTTAACTCCTGAAGTTCAATAGGAGCCATTCGATATGAGATTTTAGAAATGGGTTTTGTACCGGGTTCAAAGTCGAGACAAAATTCAATATCACGCTCTGGGAGTAGGCTAAGAAATTCTTCAGGAAATACGTCAAGAAATTCACTAACAACAGAAATATCATTCAAATCTGACGTATTTTTGTTCAAGTCCATAACATGGGCTAAGAAAGCTTGACATTCATTTTTTTAATAAACGAATGGCTTTATGGCTTGATATGAAAGAGTTTGACTTCAATGGTTTGGTTGTTTGAATTCGAATAACAGGTTGCTTAGGAATATGAAAACTAACAACCTTACGAAAGCAATCAATTTTGGCATGATGAGTAGTTAACCAATCAATCCTTAAAATCACATCAAAAGCAAGTATCTTTAAAGAAATAAGGTCAACAGGTAATGTGATGGTGCCAACTTGGATCAAATAAGATTTATAAACAGTTGATGTAATGAAAGTTTCTCCTAACAGAGTCTCCACAGATAAGTCAAAGTCTAATTTCTCCGGAGTCAAGTTTAAACGTTGAGCACAAGCAGGAGAGATAAATTAATGGGTAGAAACGGTATCTAATAAGGTATAAACTTCTCAAGAATTTATAATTAACTAACCCGTGCTAACTTTGTTCGGGTTCCTCGCATTCTGACCAGTCACGACAAATGCTCTTTCAGGAACCGTTGACTTTGACTTTTCTGGGACAGCCTTTTGAGTCACCATCCCCGCTGGACTGGGTTTCGCTACCATACAATCTTGAGCGATATGACATTCTTTTCCACAATTATAACATACCTTGGAAGGCTGTGAACAGTTTGAACTTATATGTCCCTCCTCTCTGCATTTGTAGCATCTAACTGGCGGTCGTTCTCATCCCCTAGAATTTGTTGCTGGTGTGTGCTAGTGCTGTTGCCGACATCTTCCCGTCATCGTTAAATCTTCTCTTCTTGAAATTTCCACTTGAGTTATATCTTCTATTATCTTGGCCATGATTACCACTGAAGTAGTTACCATTTCTGGCATGATAATTTCCTCCATGATGGTTATCCTTGTTCTGATGACCATTGTCATTGGTACGATTATCATCGAGTTGTAGGTCGTTATTCTTCGATTGAGCTGACTCATTATTGTGCTCCAATAACTAAGCTCTATTAGCAACATCTGAATATGGAGAAAATTTATGAGAAATGAGATATTGACGTATGTCGGGTTTCAAACCTCTCAAAAACATCCCCGTCATACGTTGCTCATTCTCCACTAAATGAGGTGCAAACCTGGATAACTCTGCGAACTTCGCCTCATACTGGGACACCGTCATGTTGTTCTGTTCTAGTCTAATAAACTCTACCTCCTTCATATGACGAATACTGTCAGGAAAGTACTTGTCATTGAACAGTTTCTAAAATGTTTCCCAAGACATATTGAGTGCGGAAGGCTGGGTATGCTTCACAGATTCCCACCAGTAATCTACCACATTACGGAACATAATAGTGGCGAATGGAACCTTTTATTCCTCTGTGCATCCCAAGACATCAAATATCTTAGCAATTTGTTTGACCCACGTCTCCGCCTTAATCAGATTTGGCTTTCCCCAGAATTCTGGTGGTCCCAACTCTTTGAACTGCTTGGCTGTGACAAACCGTGCGTTGCTATCATTTCCACATGTATTTTGTACACGAGTCTCCCTCGTCTGATTTTGCATGAACTACAAAAAGTTTCTAAACATCCCGTCGTTCATCGTCTGCTCAGTGGTGTTGTTCACAAGAGGAACATTATCGGCATGTTGCCAAAGATATTCAGTTATATCATCATTTAAGACTGAGAATGATGAAAAATATTTTAAAGAAAACGAATCCAGTGAGACAAAAGAACAAATATTAAGGATTCGTACTTTAGATAATCCAAGTTCAAAAATACTCCATAATAAACTATTGTGGAGCAGAATTCAAAAATGAAGATCAAAACATAGATCCAATCAAAGATAGGAACCATAATAGACAATCTTGGACACAGAAAAGAAAATTTAAATTTTTTGTGAATAATGTCGTATTTGTGAATAGTGTCGTATACGTGAATAGTAACTCCGACACTAAAAGGTAGAAATTTCACAAGAAAAATCATCATGTTTCGTGAATAGTACTTGTGAATAGTAACTCGTGAATAGTAACTCATGAATAGTAACTCGTCAATAATAACTCATGAATATTAACTCGTGAATAGTAACCCCGACATGAAAAGATAAGAATTTCACAAGAAAAATCATACCAATATTTCGGCATAATGATATTGAATGAAATAATATCATTTATAAAAAAAATAACATCCCTTACCTCAAAAGAATAGTACTTCTGGCTGGAATATCAGATATAACGCTGAAGGAACTTGCACCGTATAGCAACACTCAAAATATCAAAATACTCACAAGAATACGCTCGATAATATAGAGAGAGAAAACTTCAATTTCTGGTGTGATTTTCAATTCTAACCTAAGCACCCTATTTATAGGAAAATGCTTAGAACACCAAAGTAAAAAATTTAATAAAATAATATATTTATAATCAAATTTTCCTTAGCCCACCACATCAAAAACACATTTTTCACACAAAAAAAATGAAAAACATGTTTAAAACTTTTTGTAACAAAATCAATTTAGACTCAATATTCTGGAATTTCAATAATTCATAATAAATAGCCCTTTTATCTGAAAAATTCAAATCTTATGTCCATTCCATAGGAAATTTAATTCTCTACAACTTTGCAGAAGAAAGTTTTTCCAAATTCCAAACAGAAATTGACCGAAATCCACATACGGATGATTTTATAAGCTATAATCAAATTTCAGTCAAAAATGGGGTCCATCAATACACAAAACATGTGTTAAACATTTTTTTGAAATATTTTTTTGTAACACAAAACATGTGTTAAATATTTTTTGTAACAAAAATACTCTTCCTCCTCATTTATTCATATATCACACATTCATTGTAAAAATATCACCATTATTATATTATTATAATATAATAATATATTTAAATGAATTATTTTATCAGAAAAGATAAAATATCAATTTTGCAACAATTGTCACATTAAAAATTTTCTCCATCTATATCCACATAAAATGAATATTTTTCTTATCATATAAATCAATAATTAATTATTCACAAATAATATTACAGAATCACAATACTGGCAACCAGGCTATTCCCAAGAAAGAGGGGGCTTTCCAATAAGGATTTCTTCTTACTGGCGCGCAATTAGGTGACCAAACCTCTCCTTAGACAGAACTTTCTAGACATTGCCATTAATGTTATCTAATAATATTATTCAAATAATATGAATTAATTATATGATAATGAAAAATACTGTGTAGTGACAATTATTGAAACAACAATAATATAAAATATCAACGTAGAAATTATTGAATCAATAAAATAAAATATTGAACAGTAATTACTGTAACAATTATTGAGTAGTGTCTTCTTACATAAGAATCAATAATTGGTGCAATACCGTGTGCTACTGTGTTTTAACCACCGAGTAGTCCAACAGTATTAACGGTAACCATTACGTCGTTATTATAAAAACTCAAACTTGTCATTTTTTTCATCCAATCGCTTTCCGTTATGGGGCCCACAAAAGGCTACGCCGTCGTACGAATATTCCCCGACAGCAAGAATATTCCACGACCAACCGAATATTCCCCGACAACAATGAATATTTTATAACCACTTGCTTATTTGAAATATTTGCGCATTTTACCCATAACTAAACACATTAATCAAATCAACCCTTACTATTTCAAAATAATAAATAGAGGAAATTCCATTTTATTAAAAAAAAATTGGGGTCTTACAACCTCCCCTCCTTATGAAATTTCGTCCTCGAAATTAACGTACGTACCTGGTGTTTCGAAAAGGTGAGGATACCTTGCTTTCATTTCTGATTCCAACTCCCAGGTCATTTCTTCAATAGCATGGTTCCTCCACAAAACCTTAACTTGTGGTATGACCTTTGTGCGTAGGACATGCTCCTTCCTATCCAAGATATTGACAAGTACCTCCTCGTACGTTACATCTTCTGCTATTTCGTCTGATTCTAACTCAATAATGTGGTTCGGGTCGTTCACATATTTTCGTAACATCGATACATGAAAAAATTTATGAACACGCGACATACTTGGCGGTAAAACGAGTCTATAGGCCACAGTTCCTATTCGATTGAGGATTTCAAATGGACTACTAAATCAAAGGTTGACATTTCTTCTCTTCATCAACTCTTACTTCTAGAATAACGCCTTCTTGAACCTTCTTCTTTATATCCATTAGCTCCGATGTGTAGCTTGAACGATTTTAACTTTATCGATAAAAGTTGGTTCTACTCGTATATCATCACGTGGGTCCCTAGAGTCTTTAAATCTATCTCTATCATTTGTAAGTTATACGAAATGGGTCTTTGACAATATCGCACTCGTACTTGTATACGATCTTCTACTCAACACGTCAGCTACCACGTTCGTTTTTCCATAATGGTATGGTCAGAACATGGCTAAGGTCTTACAACAGTTGGTATCAAAGCTTAGGGATATGATCCGTGGCTACGATGTGGCTACCTAAGTTTATTTGGCATTTAATTGGTCGGTCAGAGTATAGGGATAATATGTGATATGTTAATTAACCCTTATTTTGTGGCAGTGTTTGAAAATGGCATCCGAGAATGTTGAGAACATCAATGGAGCACAGGAGACCGTTGAGTCTCCACAGATCAATAATCAGGATGTGCATTAAGAAGGCGACAATCCTCAGGCAAACAACAACACTGACCAGATGATGAACGATGGAATGTTCAGAGGCTTTATGCAATTCATGCAACATCAGGCAAGAGCGGCTCCTGTCCAAAATGCAGGTGGAAATACTGGCAACTCTCGAACGGTCACCGCCAAGCAGTTTAAGGAACTGGGACCACCGGAGTTTTTTGGAGAGCCAAAACCACTTAAGGCAGAGACGTGGATAAAATAGATCTACAAGATATTTGATGTCTTGGGATGCTCCGAGGAGCAAAAGGTTCCCTTTGCCACCTTCATGTTGCGTGCGGCAGAGGCGATTCTTCGTGGAAATCAGAAACGTACTCAACTTCCCGCCGCACCAAGATGACTTTGGAGAAGTTCCAAGAATTGTTCAATGACAAGTACTTTCCTGAAAGTATTCGTCACATGAAAGAGGTAGAGTTCATCAAGCTGGAACAAAACAACATGACCATATCGCAGTACGAAGCCAAGTTTGTCGAGTTGTCCCGGTTTGTTTCCCATTTGGTTGATAATGAGGAGAGAATGACGCGAATGTTTTTAAGAGGTTTGAAACCTGAGATACTTCAATATCTTATCTCTCATAAACTGTGTTTGTATTCAGATGTTGTTAATAGGGCTCAGTTATTGGAGTGTGATAATGAGTCAACCCAACTAAAAGATAGCAATCGGCAAAATGATAATACTAGTGAGAGCAGTCATCGAAGCGGTGACAACAAGCGTGGAGGGAATCAACAGGCCAGAAATGGTAACCACTTCGGTGGTAATCAAGGCTAAAATAATAAGAATGGACATTTCAAGAAGAGGAGATTCAACAATGATGGAAAGACGTCAGCACCAGCACCCATTGTTAAGGATGGAGAACGACCACCTATCATATGCTTCAAATGCGGAGGAGAGGGACACATCAGTCCAAACTGCGTGATGCCGTCCAAAGCATGTTATAATTGTGGAAGAGAAGGTCACCTAGCCCAATTTTTTCGTTTACCAAAGACAAGTTCAGCTAGGATGGAGGCACCAAAGGTCGTCCCAAAAAAGTCAAAGTCGGTAGTTCAAGGGAGAGCGTTTGTTGTGACCTCCCAGAAAGCAAGGAACCCGAACGAGGTCATCACGGGTAAGCTTATCATAAACTCTAACGAAGTATATATCTTATTTGATACCATTTCTACCCATTCTTTTATTTCTCATACTTGCGCTCAACGTTCTATTCGTGAAGAAGAAAGATGGGAGTATGCGACTTTGTATTAATTATCGGGAGTTGAATCATGTCACCATCAAAAATAGGTACCCATTTCCACGTATTGATGACCTATTTGACCAATTGCAAGGCGCCAAATTCTTTTCAAAGATTGATCTTCATTCCAGATATCACCAATTAAAGATTAGAACCGATGACATTCCAAAGACAGCTTTCAGGACTCGGTACGGGCATTATGAATTCCTAGTTATGTCTTTTGGATTGACTAATGCTCCTACTGCCTTCATGGATATGATGAACCGAGTATTCAAGGAATATTTGTATCACTTTATGGTCGTCTTTATTGATGACATCCTTATTTATTCCAAAAGCCGTGAAGATCATGAGCAACACTTAAGGCTGATACTCCAAAAGCTTCGTGAATATAAGCTTTATGCCAAGTTGAAGAAATGCGAGTTCTGGCTTGAGGAAGTAGCATTCCTTGGGCACGTGGTATCAAGTCATGGAATATCTGTTGACCCAGCAAAGATTGAAGCTATTCAAAGCTGGGAGCAACCTAAATCAATGATCGAAGTACGTAGCTTTCTCGGCTTAGGTGGTTATTATTAGAGATTCGTAGAATGGTTTTCTTGAATCGCTACTCACTTAACTCAGCTGACTCGGAAAGATACAAAATTTGGTTGGAACGAGGAATGTGAGAAGAGTTTTCAAGAACTCAAGAGAAGACTCATTTCAGCACCTGTTTTGACAATACCATCTGGCTCGGAGAGATTTGTCATCTACAGTGATGCTTCAGGCAAAGGGTTAGGATGTGTTCTCATGCAACATGGAAAAGTCATAGCCTATGCCTGTCGACAACTCAAAGAATATGAGAGGAATTATCCTACTCATGATCTAGAGTTGGCAGCAGTCATTTTTGCACTAAAGATTTGGAGGCATTACTTGTATGGGGAAAAAGTGGAGATCTTTACGGATCATAAAATCCTCAAATATTTCTTTACTCAAAAGGAACTCAACATGCGACAGTGACATTGGCTTGAACTGTTGAAAGTTTATAATCATACCATCCAATACCATCATGGAAAAGCAAACGTGGTAGCTAACGCATTGAGTAGAAGATCATATGCGGGTACGAGTGCAATATTGTCAACGCAAAGTCCCATTTTGTATGACTTGCAAAGGATGGAGATAGAGATACAAACTCCAGGGACCCACGTGATGATGACGAATATACGACTAGAACCGACTTTAATCGATAAAGTTAAAGCTGCTCAAGCTACAGACCTGGAGCTGATGTATATAAGGAAGAAAGTACAAGAAGGTGTTATACCGGAAGCAAGAATCGATGAAGAAGGAATACTTCGAGTCAACTCCAGACTTTGTGTTCCTAACGACCCTGAGTTAAAGTATAATATCATGATGGAGGCGCACAATACACCGTTTGCAATCCATCCTTGGAGTACCAAAATGTATCATGATCTTCGACATACATTTTGGTGGGGCAATATAAAGAGGGAGATAAGCTATTTATTTATCTCAAGGTGTTTAACTTGTCAACAACGAGTCAAGCGCGAGCATCAAGTACCAAAAGGTCCATTGCAACCACTTGAAATTCTAGAATGGAAGTGGGAGCACATTACTATGGATTTCATTACTGGTCTTCCCAAGGTTTCTCAAGGCATAGATGCAATTTGGGTCATTGTTGATAGATTAACCAAATCGGATCATTTCTTACCTATACGAGAAACTTATACACTTGAACGTCTTGCTCGTATGTACATAAACGAGGTTGTAAGATTGCATGGTATGCCAGTATCCATAGTTTCTGATCGAGACCCAAGATTCACTTCACGATTTTGGGTTAGTTTGAAAAAAGCTATGGGCATGGATTTACGATTTAGTTCGGCATATCATCCTCAAACGGAGGGACAATCAGAGAGGACTATTCAAACTCTTAAAGATTTATTAAGACTCTGTGTCCGTGACTTCAAGGGAAGCTGGGACAAGTTCTTACCATTGGTGGAGTTTTCCTACAACAACAGTTATCAAGCAAGTATTGGCATGGCTCCATTCGAGGCGTTGTATGGAAGAAAGTGTCGTTCTCCAGTATGCTGGGATGAGGTGGGTGAAGCAACTTTGTTGGGACCGGAGTTTGTACGTATGACTACGGAAAAGATTCAAACGATTTGACAACGTATAAAAACCTCACAAGATCGACAAAAGAGTTATGCTAATCTTCATCGAAAGGACGTGGAATTCGATATAGGAGATCATGTGTTGTTACGTGTTGCTCCATGGAAAGGAGTTACAAGATTTGAAAAGAGAGGAAAGCTCAATCCTCGATTCATTGGCCCATTTTAATCCTCGATCGAGTAGGGATCAGAGCTTTATAGACTCGCTTTCTGCCAAGTATGTCTCGTGTTCATAACGTTTTTCATATATCCATGTTACGTAAATATGTGAAAGACCCGAACCACATTATTGAGTTAGAACCAGACGAAATAGCGGAAGATTTAACGTATGAAGAGGTTCCTGTTCAAATCTTGGATAACAAGGAACATATTCTACGCTCCAAGGTTATACCTCAAGTCAAAGTTTTATGGAGGAACCACAATGTTGAGGAAATGACCTGGGAGTTAGAATCTAAAATGAAATCAAGGTATCCTTACCTCTTCGACATACCAGGTACGTATCCTAATTTCGAGGGCAAAATTTCATAAGAAGGGGAGATTGTAAGACCCCAACCTTTATGAATAAAGATGAATTTTCTATAATTATCATTTTTGAATATTATGGAACGAATTTGATATAATGTTATGGTCGGGGAATATTCGTTTGAGCAGGGAATATTCGTACGACGACACAATCATTGGTGGACCCCACAACGGAATTATTGTCGGATTAAGAAAACGATAAAAAATATTTTATGAAAATAACGGCGGAAGTTTTATCGTTAACTGTTGAAACACCCGGTGTTAAAAGTACAGGAATACGTGTGGTTGCATAGTAGCACACGGTATTGATTATTGATGCTTACGTGAGAAGTCACTCAGATTTGTTCAATTATTGCTATAGTAATTGTTGCATAGTATCTCACGTTATTTGATTCAATTATTGTCGATAATTTATATATTATTAAATCAATAATTGAGATGACAGAGTTATTAATATTATTATTTGCAATATTAATGATGTCTAGAAGTTCTGTCAAGGAGAGGTTTGGTCACCTAATTGCGCGCCAATAGAGAGAAATCCTTATTAGAAAGCCCCCTCTTTCTTGGGAACGATCTGGTCGATTAATATTGTGAATTATAATAATGGTGATAAATATTGTTGAAAATATTGAGGAGATTTTTATGAAGTAATTGAGGTATTTGTGGACCCCCATTTACCCATTTTTCAAAATAATCGGTAGAAAATTATTTTATATAATAAAAGGTGTGGCCACTAGTTAGGTTGATGTCTTGTGTGGGAAAGGAGGGAAGTATTATATATATATATATATATATATATATATATATATATATATATCTGTGTGTGTGTGTGTGTGTGTGTTAGTGGATTTTGGTGGAGTATTGAAATGGATGGGAGAAGAAAGTCTAGCCACGGGTGGTGTGGAAAGAGTATTATTATTATATGTTGTTATATATATAATAATTGTGTGGGTGTGTGATTACATATGTGATCAATTATATATATATGGATTATGGCACCTTGTTTTGTTCTTTACTGATAATGCTTTGAAATTCATGGCCTAGCATTCACACGCCACTGCTAAATAATTCATCCGTGAAATCATTCGGTGCACACGGACTAAACAGTATCCCTTCAATTCTCCTATAAATAGAAGCTCATTCCTTCATTATTTCTTACGAATTCACTGAAACTCTAGAGAGAGAAAATTATAGAGAGAAAGAAGAAAAGTGTTCTGCTACTTCACTACTCCTATATCCAGTACTCTTCCTTTCAAGGTAAGGGGTATTATTTCTTTTGTATTCATGAAGAGAACTTCTGTTATTCCTTTATTTATTATTCTATTGGAATAACCTGTATACGCGGGCTACCCTATACTTAGTGAAATTCTTCTGTTATTACATTCTTTATTATTCTGTTGGAATATCCTGTCTGTGCGTTTTACGTCGGACCTGGTTCCATCTTTATTATTCTGTTAGAATATTCTGTCTGTGCATTTTACGCCGGACCTGGTTCTGTTATTTATTATTCTGTTGGAATAATCTGCATGTGCGGTCTATTGCATGCCTGGTGATTTCTTTTGTTATTCCATTCTTTATTATACTCAGTTGGTTAAAGTTTTGACTTCTATACTCCATGAAATTAATGGAATATCCTTGATATTTGCGATTCATCCAGTAACTTTTCATGAAAATATTCTTCTGAGCATTCTTGAATTTTTCTCTACAAAGAAGTATCATGTTGACAATTTGGACGTTGTTAGTTCCTGGATAACTTAATTCTTGAACTTGTTTTATTGAATTCTTATATCATTGTCATCATCCTCATGTTTATATTTTTTTTTAAAGTCATTTGTGGCCTGTAGTGCATAGATGGACTTGGTATGATTATGACCGAGGATTATTCGATTGTAATCATGGTAGTAATGTTACAAATGATGTGGTAAAAGTCCTCATTAGCCCATAGTGCATTGATGGACAGTTGTTGGCATGATCATGACCATTGATGAATACACGAATATCCTTGGCCCGTAGTGCACGGATAATTTGTGGTTGTGATGCTAGTCCTTGGCCGTAGTGCAGGAATGATGTGGATTATTTATTAAGCTGAGTCCCAGCGATAAAAGTGATAAAAAAAACCTTTTAAATTATAAAAGATAGTAGATTTTATTCTCTACTTGACTCTTTTAATGGATTGCTTGTTCCGTTGCAGTTAAACTTGATGTCTATTGTATTTTATCAGTTTAACATTGTTGAAGAGTAATGATAATTTATTCTGCATTATCTTAGTCATAATATTTCTTACTGGGCTAGTTGAGCTCACCCTTTCTTTCACTGTTCTCTTCAAGAAATGAGAACGTAGTCGGGACTAATCGGGGAACGGAGTGACGGTCCAGATGATAGTATTAGTAGTCCTCACTATTCTGTTAAATAGTGTGACAATAAATGTAATGAGGACTTATTTTGAGAGTGGATATTGTCTAGAAGACAATATTTGTATTAAAACTCACAGCTCTCTTGTTGTATATTAAAGATTGTATTTGTATTCTGTACCATGTTTTTAGCGACTCAAGATGGGTGATATATGCCTATTTTGGGGGTGTCACAACGACCAACCAAATATTTCCCGACAACAATGAATATTTTATAACCACTTGCTTATTTGAAATATTTGTGCATTTTACCCATAACTAAACACATTAATAAAATCAACCCTTACTATTTCAAAATAATAAATTGAGGAAATTCCATTTTATTAAAAAAAATTGGGTCTTAAAGTATTTGTATTCTGTACCATATATTTGGCGACTCAGAATAGGTGATGTATACCTATTTTGGGGGCGTCACATAAACCGTGGTAAGTAAACTCTAAATTCAAAATAGTAAATCCTAAACACTAGTTAATAAACCTTAAACCATAGTTAATTATTGTATTACCATGATTAATTTGGGGGTGGGGTAGGTAAATTAGTCCAATTTTTGTCCATGCCAACTACTTGCTATATATATATATATATATATGGTTGAATGACACTTATGTCCATCCAAGTTGCCACCCACTTTTAAAGTCATTCCTAAAATTCAATTTTCATCAATTAGGTCCTTAAAATGACATTTTTTGGTCGATTTTGGTCTTTTTACCTGATTTGACTGTAACCTGGCCCATTTTAACCAAATTTTGACCCAACCCGAAGCAGTTTGACTCGACCTCAGTTTCACTGTAAGACCCCAAATAATTAATAAATGAAATTTAATTTCCTCTATTTATTATTTTGAAATAGTAAGGGTTGATGTGATTAATGTGGATAGTTATGGGTAAAATACGCAAATATTTCAAAATAAGCAAGTGGTTATAAAATATTCATTGTTGTCGGAGAATATTCGTTTGGTCGTGGAATATTAAATGCTTGTCGGGAATATTAAATGCACACGGCCGCGACCATGTGTGGGCCTCATAACGGAAAAGCGATTGGAGGAAGAAAACGACAAATATAAGTTGTTTAAAAATAACTACGTAGTTGTTACTGGTTTACCTTTGTTGAAATACCCGTTGGTTAAAACACGATGTCTACGCGTTGTTGCACAAGAAGCTTTACGGTATTGCACCAATTATTGACTCTTACGTGAAGGCACTACTCAATAATGGTTCACGAGAATTCTTTATTCGAGATTTTATTTTATTGGTTCAATAATTGTTGCGTTGATATTTTATATTCTTTGTTGTTTCAATAATTGCCATTACATTATTTTTTTATTATCGAAGCAATAATTCATATTATCTGAATAATATTATTAGATAACATTATTCGCAATGTCTAGAAAGTTACATCTAAGGAGAGGTTTGGTCACCTAATTGCGCCCAAGAAGGAGAAAATTCTTATTGGAAAGCCCTCTCTCCTGAAGGCCTGCTGGTTGTCGATATTGTAATTACATAATATTATTTGTGAATAATTAATTATTGATTCATATGATGAGGAAAATATTGATTTTATGTGGATATAGATGGAGAAAATTTTTAATGTGACAATTGTTGAAAATTAATTTTTATCTTTTTGATAAAATAATTCATTTAAATATATATATTATTATATTTTAATAATATAATAATGGTGATATTTTTACAACGAATGTGGGATATATGAGTATCTGAGGAGGAAGAGTATTTTTGTTGCAATAAATGTTTAAAACATGTTAAACATGTCGGTGGACCCCATTTATTAATTGAAATTTGATTATAGCCTCTAAAATCGCTTGGTTTGTGGATTTTTACCAATTTATGTTTGGAATTTGAAAAAACTTTCTTCTGCAAAGTTGTAGAGAATTGAATTTCCTATAAAAACTCGCCAGATTTGAATTTTCTGACAAAAGGGCTATTTACTGTGAATTATTGAATTTCCGGAGTTCCGAAATAATTGATTTTTGGAAGTTTTAATTATTTTTATAATGAAAAAAGTTTTTGTCATTAAAGGTGGGGCTTGCATGTGATGAAAATGCTGAATTTCAGATCTTAAAAAGTGTGCGTAGGAAAATTTAATATATATTAATATTTTAATTAAATTTTCTGTTTTGGTGTTCTAAGCATTTTCCTATAAATAGGGTGCTTATGTTAGAATTAAAAATTACACCAGAAACTGAAGTTTTCTCTCTCTATATTATCGAGCGTATTCTTGTGAGTATTTGGAGTATACTTTGAGTATTGCTATACAGTGCAAGTTCAAGTTATAGCCTATATCCAGTATTCAAGTGAGAAGTACTGTCTTTCCGAGGTAAGGGATTTTATTTTTTTCGTAATGATATTATTTTTTCAATATCATTATGCTGAAATATTGATCTTAAGTTTTTATCAAATTTGGAACTTTTAGTGACGTGGTTACTATTCACGTATACAACACTATTCACGTATACGGCACTATTCACGAATACGACACTATTCATCGAAAAATGAAAATTTTTCTTTTCGTCCAAAATATCTATTCTGGATACTAGCTTTGATTGCATCCATGTTTTGATCATTATTGAATTTTACACCACTATGATTATTTTTGAGGTATTTTTGGACGTGGATAAAACAAAGTACGAATCCTTAATCCTTGTCATTTTATTTCAACTTTGGATTCGTTTCTTTAAAAATATTTTCATCATCCTCGGTCTTAAATGATGATATTATTGAATATCTTTGGCACAGAGTGCAAAAGATGAATGATTTATGATGAATATCTTTGGCATGTAGTGCAAAGATGAATGATTTCGATGAATATCTTTGGCACGTAGTGCAAAAGATGAGCAGTGTTTAGATGAACATGACCAAATCGGTGAATGTCCTTGGCACATAGTGCAAGGATGAATATTTGATCCCAGGATATATATTGATTGATGTTACGGGGATAAAAAATAGACGATGAACTTTAAAATTCATACATAGAAGATAGTAGTTTGCATTCTCTACTTAACTCTTCTAATGAATTATTATTTCAAATGCGAATATTGATTTAAAACTTGTTGTCTATTGTATTCTATTATATTTTTCCTGTTGAAGACTAACGATAATTTTGTTGTATATTATCTTAGTCATAATATTCTTTACTGGGCTAGTCGAGCTCACCCTTTTCCTTTTTGTTTCATTTTTCTTCTCAGGAGGCGAGAATATAGCGAGTATGAGTCGGGGTATGGAATGAAGGTTCTAGGGAGAGTTGTTTAGTAGTCCTCACCATTGTTGTAAAATAATGTATCAATAATTATGATGAGGATTTATTTGTATGTGGATATTGTCTAGATGGCAATATCTCAGATTTAAACTCACGCTTTTACTATTGTAATAATAAAGTTGTAATTGTTTCGCATGCAGGTGTATTGACAACTCGGAATGGGTGATGTAGACCTATTTTGGGGGTGTCACAGTTGGTATCAGAGCTTAGGGATATGATCTCTGACGGAGATTGGGGAATAGAACTAGGAGGGGAGAGACGAGTAAATCCTTGGCTAGTGTGTCCTACCTAAGCTTATTTGTTAGTTAGGCAGTATATAGGGATATTATGTGATATATTGATTTCCTTAATTAACCCTTGTTTTATGACGATGTTTGAGAATGTCGATCGAGAATATTAACAAAGGAAATGAGACCAGTGGAGACGCTGTGACTCACTCACCAACGAGGAGAACGTGCAGCAGTCGGTAATGTTCCTCCCGTGAACAACACCACGAAGCGAGATCATGAACGAGGGATGTTTAGAAGCTTTTTGCGTTCATGCAAAATCGAGACGAGGAGACTCGTGTTCAAAACATAGGAGGAAATGATAGCAATTCACGGGTTGTCACACCAAAGCGATTCAAAGAGTTGGGACCACGAAATTTAAGGGAAAACTGATCCGATCATGGCGGAAACATGGGTCAAGCAAATTACCAAGATATTCGATGTCTTGGGATGCACGAGGAATGAAGGTTCCATTCGCCACCTTTATGTTCCGTGGTGAGGCGACTCATCGGTGGGAATCACGTGAAGCGTACCCATCCAATTCTTTCCAAGATGTCTTGGAGACGTTTGAAACTATTTAATGACAAATACTTTCTTGAAAGTGTTCGCTATATGAAGGAAGTGGAGTTTATTAGATCGGAGCGAAACAACATGGCGGTGTCTCAAGACGAGGCGAAGTTTCCAGAGTTATCGTGTTTGTACCTCATTTGGTGGAGAATGAGGAACGTTATGACGCGATGTTTACGAGAGGTTTGAAACCCTAAGATACGCCGTCGATCTCATCTCTCATAAATTTTCTCTTTATTCGAGATGTTGTTAATAGGGCTCAATTGTTAGAGCGAGATAACGAGAAACTGGTCAACCGAGGTACCACAATCGAGGATCATCTAGGAGATAGCGATCAAGAAAACAACAATAACCAGTGGAGAAAGAAAAAGGCGGACAAAAATGGTAACCACTCTAGTGGTAATCATGGCCATGAAAATAGAAGAAGCGAGTCAGGAGGAGATTTTAAAAAGAGGAGATTTAACAACGACCATGTGAAGACGATAGTGCCGGCAGCAATTGGTTCTAAGGGAGGAGAACGACCACCGATCATATGCTACAAATGCGAAAAAGAGGGACATATCAGTCCAAACTGCCCACAACAGTTCCAGGTATGCTATAATTGTGGAAAGGAAGGACATATCGCTCGAGATTGCACGGTAGCGAAACCTAGTTCAGCGGGGACGGTGACTCAAAAGACTGTCCCAGAAAAGTCAAAGTCAACAGTTCCTGGAAGAGCGTTTGTTGTGACTGGTCAAAATGCGAGGAACCCAAACGAGGTGATCACGGGTAAGCTATTTATAAATTCTTGTGAAGTTTATACTTTACTAGATACCGGTGCTACCCATTCATTTATCTCTCCTACTTGTGCTCAACGTTTAAACTTAACTCCGGAGAAATTAGACTTTGACCTATCTGTGGAAACTCCGTTAGGAGAAACTTTCATCACATCCACTGTTTATAAATCTTGTTTGATTCAAGTTGGCACCATCACCTTACCTGTTGACCTTATCTCTTTAAAGATACTTGCTTTTGATGTGATTTTAGGGATTGATTGGTTAACTACTCATCATGCCAAAATTGATTGTTTTCGTAAGGTTGTTAGCTTTCATATTCCTAAACAACTTTTGTTATGCAATTTAAACAACTAAACCATTAAAATCACTCACTATCATATCTAATCATAAAGCTATTCGTTTATTGAAAAACAGATGTCAAGCTTTCTTAGCCCATGTTATGGATTTGAATAAAGACACGTCAAAATTGAATAATATTCCTGTTGTTATTAACTTTCCTGACGTATTTCCTGAAGAACTTCCCGGTCTACCCCCAGTAACGTGAAGTTGAATTCTTTATTGACCTTGAACTCGGTACAAAGCCCATTTTTAAAACCCCATATCGAATGGCTCATATTGAACTTGAGGAGTTAAAAGTCCAACTACGAGAATTGTTGGACATCGGTTTCATTCGTCCCCAGTACATCTCCTTGGGGTGCTCTGTTTTTTATTCGTAAAGAAGAAAGGCGGGGAGTATGCAACTTTGTATTGACTATCGGGAATTGAACCATGTCACCATCAAGAATAGGTATCCTCTACCTCATATTGATGACTTGTTTGACCGATTTCAAGGAGCACAATTCTTTTCAAAAATCGATCTTCGCTTACGGATATCATCAAATTTGAAGATTAGAATCGAGGATATTCCAAAGACGCCTTGAACTCGATGCAGGCATTACAAATTCTTAGTCATGTCTTTTGGATTGACTAATGCTCTTGCGGCTTTCATGGATATGATGAATCGAGTATTCAAAGAATATTTGGATAAATTCGTTGTTGTCTTTATTGATGACATCCTCATATATTCCAAAAGCCGTGAAGATCATGAGCACCATTTGAAGCTGGTACTCCAAAGGCTTCGTGAAAACAAGCTTTATGCCAAGTTAAAGAAATGCGAGTTCTGGCTTGAGGAAGTAGCATTTCTTGGGCATGTGGTGTCAAAACATGGAGTATCTGTTGACCCGGTGAAGATTGAAGCAATACAAAGTTGGGAGCAACCAAGACGGCGGTGGTCAAGTCACGTAGCTTTTCGGGCTTAGTTGGTTATTATCGGAGATTCATGGAAGGGTTTTCTCGAATCGCTACTCCATTAACTCAGTTAACTCGGAAGGATACAACATTCGTTTAGAGCGAAGAATGCGAGAAGAGTTTCCTAGAGCTTAAGAGAAGACTTATTTTGGCACCTGTTCTAACAATACCATCCGAGTGCAGATGGATTTGTTATCTGGCAAATGATGCTTGAGCAAAAGGGTTAGGATGTGTTCTCATGCAACATGGGAAAGTCATAGCATATGCCTCGCAACAACTTAAAGAATATGAGAGGAATTATCCTACTCATGATCTAGAGTTAGCGGCCCGATCGCTTTTAGCTAAAAGATATGGAGGCACTATCTATATGGGGAGAAAGTGGAGATATATTCAAACCATAAAAGCCTTAAATATTTCTTCACTCAAAAAGAACTCAACATGCTTGGCAAATGACGTTGGCTCGAGCTATTGAAAGACTACGACCACACTATTCAATACCATCCTGAAAAGCGAGCGTGGTAGGCCGACGCGTTAAGTAGAAGATCATATCACGAGAACGAGTGCGATGATGTCAAGTATACGCATAGAGCCAACTTTAATAGAAAAAGTTAAGGTTGCTCAAGCCACCGACCCGGAGCTGATGCATATGAAGAAGAAAGTACAAGAAGGTGCTATTCCGGAAGCGAGAATTGATGAAGAAGGAATACTTCGAGTCCACTCCAGACTTTGTGTTCCTAACGATTCTGATTTGAAGTACAAGATCATGATGGAGGCACACAATACACCATTTGCAATTCATCTTGGAAGTACCAAAATGTATCGTGATCTTCGACATACATTTTGGTGGAACAATATGAAGAGAGAGATTGCAAAGTTTATCTCAACATGTTTAACTTGTCAACGTGTAAAGGCGGAGCATCAAGTGCCTAAGGGACCATTGCAACCACTTGAGATTCCGAAATGGAAGTGGGAACACACTACCATGGATTTAGTTCTGACAGGTCTTCCCACGGTTTCTCAAGGCATAAATGTTATTTGGGTTATTGTTGATAGATTAAAAAGTCTCGCACATTTCTTGCCGTCACGGGAGACTTATTCTCTTGAACGTCTTGCTAGTATGTATGTAAATGAGATTGTGAGGTTGCATGGCATGCCAAGATCCATAGTTTCGATCGTGACCCAAGATTCACTTCAAGATTTTGGGTTAGCTTGGAAAAAGCTATGAGTGGATTTACGATTCGATTCGCATACCATCCTCAAACGAATCGGACAATCGAGAGAGGACTATTCAAACTCTTGAAGATTTATTAAGACTCTGTGTCCTAGACTTCAAGGGCAGTTGGGATAAGTATTTACCATTGAAGGAATTCTCCTACAACAACAGTTATCAGGCAAGTATAGGTGTGGCTCCATATGAAGCATTATATGGACGAAAGTGTCGCTCTCCAATATGTTGGGATGAGGTGGGTGAAGCAACATTGTTGGGACCCGAGTTAGTACGTATGACTACCGAAAAGATCCAAATGATTCGACAACGTATACAAATGGCACAGGATCGACAAAAGAGTTATGCGGATCTTCATCGAAAGGACGTGAAATTTAGTATAGGGGATCATGTATTGTTGCGTGTTGCCCCATGGAAGGGAGTTACAAGATTCGGGAAGAGAGGAAAGCTCAATCCACGATTTATTGGTCCATTTCAAATTCTTGACCGAGTAGGTAATGTAGCCTATAGACTCGCGTTACCTCCGAGTATGTCTCGTGTTCATAATGTGTTTCACATATCTGTACTTCGTAAATATGTGAAAGACCCGAACCACGTTATTGAGTTAGAACCGGACGAGATAGCCGAAGACTTAACGTATGAGGAGGTACCTGTCAAGATCTTGGATAGGAAGGAGCATGTCCTACGCACGAAGGTCATACCACAAGTTAAAGTTTTGTGGAGGAACCATGCTATAGAGGAAATGACCTGGGAATTGGAAACGGAAATGAAAGCGAGGTATCCTCACCTTTTCGAAACACCAAGTACGTATGTCAATTTCGAGGACGAAATTTCATAAGGAAGGGAGGTTGTAAGACCCCAAATAATTAATAAATAAAATTTAATTTCCTCTATTTATTATTTTGAAATAGTAAGGGTTGATGTGATTAATGTGGATAGTTATGGGTAAAATACGCAAATATTTCATAATAAGCAAGTGGTTATAAAATATTCATTGCTGTCGGAGAATATTCGTTTGGTCGTGAAATATTAAATCTTTGTGGGAATATTCAAATGCGGCCAATAGCGACCATGTGTGAGCCCCATAGCGAAAAGCGATTGGAGGAAGAAAACGACAAATATAAGTTGTTTAAAAATAACGGCGTAGTTATTCTACCGTTTACCTTTGTTGGAATACCCGTGGTTAAAACACGATAATGCTGGCGTTGTTGCACAAGAGTTATTACTGCAGTATTGCACCAATTATTGACTCTTACGTGAAGAAGGCACTACTCAATAATGGTTACATAATTACTGCTTCGAGATTTTATTTTATTGGTTCAATAATTGTTGCGTTGATGTTTTATATTGCTGTTGTTTCAATAATTGTCATTACACAGTATTTTTCATTATCGAAGCAATAATTCATATTATCTGAATAATATTATTAGATAACATTATTGGCAATGTCTAGAAAGTTACATCTAAGGAGGGGTTTGGTCACCTAATTGCGCTACCAAGAAGGAGAAATTCTTATTGAAAGCCCCTCTTTCCTCGAACGCCTCGTTGTCAATATTGTAATTTAATAATATTATTTGTGAATAATTAATTATTGATTCATATGATGAGGAAAATATTGATTTTATGTGGATATAGATGGAGAAAATTTTAATGTGACAATTGTTGAAAATTAATATTTTATCTTTTTCTGATAAAATAATTCATTTAAATATATATATTATTATATTTTAATAATATAATAATGGTGATATTTTTACAACGAATGTGGGATATATGAGTATACGAGGAGGAAGAGTATTTTTGTTGCAATAAATGTTTAAAACATGTTAAACATGTCGGTGGACCCCATTTATTGACTGAAATTTGATTATAGCCTCTAAAATCGCTTGGCTTATGGATTTCGCCAATTTATGTTTGGAATTTGGAAAAACTTTCTTACGTAAAGTTGTAGAGAATTGAATTTCCTATAAAACTCGCTTGATTCAATTTTCCTAACAAAAGGGCTATTTATTGTGAATTATTGAAGTTCGGAGTTCAAATAATTGATTTTTGAAGTTTTAATTATTTTTATTATGAAAAACGTTTTTGTCATTAAAGGTGGGGCTTGCATGTGATGAAAATGCTGAATTTCAGATCTTAGAAAGTGTGCGTAGGAAAATTTTATATATATTAATATTTTAATTAAATTTTCTGCTTTGGTGTTCTAAGCATTTTCCTATAAATAGGGTGTTTAGGTTAGAATTGAAAATTACACCAGAAACTGAAGTTTTCTGTGACGACCCCAAATCCAGATACTTGAAATCCGAACTCGGTTCTCCACGATACCATTTCTTTAAGTTTGAATAATACTAAATAATAATACATTCGAACTTAATTTACATACATCAAAGTTTACTTCCCAGTGCACGACCTTCAAATACATTCCTTACAATACTTAAATAGATACCAATACAACTATAACCATTAACTCATAATACACACTTATTCAATCGCCTTTCCTTTTCCTTTGTTAGTGCTCGAGCCTCCGTGTTGCTCATACATAACCGAAAACATTTAATTTAAGCAAGGATGAGCATTTAAGTGCCCAACAAGTAATAGCAATTATATATAAAATTTGAAAGAGTATAAGTATTCTCTTTACATAACACTTCTACAACGAATTGAAAGTTGTGAAGTAATCATCTTGATAAAAAATTCACATAACAACTCTCTTTCAAATTCTTTAAATTTGGTTCGCTCTACCCTTGAATAGGGTTTAAAGAAACATACTATGAACATTCTTTTCATTTTCGAAAAGGTTTAGCGGAATTCTATCCTCAAACCAAATCATAACTTACGAGCACGGAGGGTGATCACCAGATTGTACCTCAGTATTGATCAATACTAGATAACTTGAACAAAATTCATCGCTTCACTCTATCCGCCTTTCGCAAAAATCTTCCCATATAGGGATGTTCATACATGCACGGTTCCAAACCCGAAGGTTTTAATCTTGCTCAACAATAATATGTAATTCAACATATATATATATATATATATATATATATATATATATATATATATATATATATATACTCTGCAATTGACAAAGGTGTATCAACATGTGAACAAATGCCATGATTATCCAAGTGGGGACACTTGTATAACCATTTATAGAAATCAATGAATGTAAGAATATATATCCGAGCTAACATGTCGATAATCAAAGAGTACATAATCGCACGTAGATAGAATAATTACAAACTTCTTACTCATGTCCATTGCATAAAGGAAGTGCAAAGGTAGGATACTTTTTGATTCACGATTACAAATCTCAACTTAAGTTTTATCTCTTTATCACAACCTATCAATAATCGGATCATTCGCTCGATTAGAACAATATATCTTAACACATAGTACTGTCTATTACAGTCAGCACATAGTCCAATCACATAATCATAGTGATCATACATTTAGTTCCTATTCTATACTTGAAATATTTTTATACATTTTTCAAATATCTCATCCATGCTCTTACAGTAGTCTTTTCTTTCTTTTATAAGGTCTGACATTTGTCGGCTTATCGACAGCTTTATCGGGTAAATACTGAGTCTAAGACTCTTATTCTATACCTCAACATCTATAAATATCAGACATCTTATTTTTAATCATTTTCGCAATTTCCGAAATTAAAAATTTAAAATAATTCAAATCATCACTAAAGGGCCTATAGTGATATAATCACATTATATAGGTGTTCTTCTTCAAATTCGAACTTCATAATCGGTTCTTAAGTCAACTAGTTTGGCTTATTATAACTTTCAAATATCTAATCATAATTAAATGATTTAAACATTAAACAATTCCATTATCATTAATAGTTTAATTAATACTAAACTATTAATGAAACCATTGCTAAAATATAAAAGTTATTTATAATAACTCAAACTATTTTTAAAATATTTATATTACCCAAATAATTACCATTAATATTTAAATATTAATGTACTATTTATCCAAATATTAAAAGTCATTAATTATAACTTAAAATATTTTTAAATCCTTAATATCCTCTTTAAATGGTTTTAAATAAGTAAAACCATTTTTAAACTATTTATTTAATATTAATCATTAAATAAACTAAATATCATTAATATTATCTTAATATCATTAATATTTAATTATTAATGAAATTATCATTTAAATATTAAATGTTATATTTTATAAATTAAAATATTTTTAAATACCTTATTTTCATTTAAAATGATTTTTATAATATTAAAATTATTTTTAAACTAAATTATTTAATATAATCATTAAATAACTTCAATATCATTAATTAAATTCATCACAAAATATTAAAAGTCATCACAAATAACTCATTTACATAATCAATTCCAAGCCAAAATAAACATAGTAAACTAACTAGTTTATTAACAACACTAACTAAACTTCAAAAATTCAAACTTTAACTAACAATTAAAAATAATAACATTACAAAAATTAAATAAGAAACATACCCGGAAATACGAATTCCACAAACTAAATACGCACTTCGACGCTAAAATTTAACTAAGGAGATCTTTATAAAAAGTTCTCCCACAACAAAGCCTTTCTTAAAAATTGGAGGCCTTATTGTTGGTGAATGAAACAAAAGCCAAGCCCTTCTATTTATAGGTTTAGAAAATGGTGAAGTTCTCAATTTAGTCGATGTGGGACTTGGTTTATACTAATTTTTCAATAGCTCACTTTATGATTTTCTAACGCATTGCTCATAACTCCGATTAATCTGATTTTTTGGATATGTTATACATGGTATGTAAGACTATTTTTAAAAATACGAATTACCCAATTCGGGTTCATTAGGTATCCCAAACAAAGGCCAAAAGTGGACGTTCATAATGCTTTTTCAATCTCGTTTCAGCTTTACCCTCTTTCGCTAAAAAACAGTCATAACTCTTTCATTTTAAAACATTTTGAGCGATTCTTGAGCCCACGCCGCTAACTTCTGGGGATACAACTTTTATTCTTTGACCATTTCCAAATTCCGAACACATCAGCCCAGAAATTCCGTTCAAATGGACTACACCGCACTTGTTGGGAAGTTTTGACACTACTACTTTGAAATGTCATAACTCTCTCCTCCGATATCGGATTTAGTCCGTTTCGGAGTCTATGGAAAGCTTATTCAGTTTACTATAACATACCAAAAACCCATAAGGTTTTGGAAATATTAACTGATCGAAACAGTGTTCCGAATAGCACATCCCGCTGCTGACTTTCAGTTTTGAGAAATTTGACACATTTCCTTCCAATCACCGTAATTCCCTCATCCGAGGTCGGAATGAGGTCATTCCAAAGCCTATGGCTTCCTAACTCAGTGCACTATAACATATCAAAAGCCCAGACCTTTTAAAGCACAAAAAGTAGACGAGAATGCCCCTATTACAGACTACCCAAAAATAGTTTATCATGATCGGTCAACCATGTTTGACCATCTATAACTTCTAATCTATACATGATATGGACTTGATTCTTTTTGCAGATTAAAGACCACATATCAGGCTACACATAACAACTTTTGAAGAACAAAACTCATGATCGAGCAAAAAGTTATGGCCTCTGACATTTGGTGAAAAAAAATAACAGAATTCGATTTTTTCAACTTGCTTAAATCTTCAAATTCGTTCACTTTGATGTTATGGGTCTTTGATTTATCAACCCATATCATCAATTAACATTCTATTACACAACTTTAAACAATCAATTGCATCAAATAACATCGAATCAAAGGATTTCTAGGTTTAGTGTTCTTATATCATTTTTGCCAAAAATTCTTGATTCTTGATTCTTGCTTCTGATTTGTTATGGGTGATGGTTGGGCTTTGTTTAAGAGTGTATGGGCAATCATGTACAAGGCAATTAAATGTAATATTTAATCACTAGATTTAATTCTTATAATTTACCAATTAACTTCTATCCTTTGGTAAATTAAAACACTTATGCAATAACATCGAAATTAAACCCGGTAATTAAAATTAGGGTTTCTCAACGTCATCAATTATGGTTTCTAATTGACCATTAATGGTTCTTTAATTATCTGTGTATGTTACTAACACAGTCGTTACGGTTTCTAATTTCAACCGGTTAGGGTTATAATAATTAGGGTTTGTCCTAATTATCGACGTACAACAGTAATTAGGGTTTCTTCTAATTACCGATATTCTTATTCACAGTAACTTCATATACACAATCACTACTCAGAAATATCCCATAACTGAGTTTAATAATTAGGGTTTCACAAAGACGCGGTAATATGCTATGACCTAATTGAAGTCGTCATTGCTCAATATTATCTCGTCTCAGCACATACCTAGTACATAATTATGGTAATGTAAAATAATATAATATTATTATTCTCATCTCTTGATCACAATCCCAATCCAGGATTTGGATCTCATGTCTGACTTATTCTTCGTACACATCATTAATAATCAAGTTAAAATAATTAACTTAAATATTCTGAACAATTCATATAATAAAATATTTATTATATAAATCTAATTATCACATCATATATTATTTCCAATCACGTTTTCATGGAAAATAATTAATAAAAACATTTCGACTTACAGAAATTTATTACCATATAATTTGTGGTAATTAATAATTCCAAAATTATTTCTAATTTTTCAAGTAATAAATGTATTCGCATTTATCGTTCACTTTACTTGACACTTAGTCTCGTCATTAAATAAAAAAAAAAATTATACGCAAAATTTCTTATTTATTTTATATAGAAAATCTCGGGTTATTACATTTTCTCTCTCTATATTATCGAGCGTATTCTTGTGAGTATTTTGAGTATACTTTGAGTATTGCTATACGGTGCAAGTTCAAGTTATAGCCTATATCCAGTATTCCAGTGAGAAGTACTGTCTTTCCGAGGTAAGGGATATTATTTTTTTTGTAATGATATTATTTCTTCAATATCATTATGCTGAAATATTGATCTGAAGTTTTTATCAAATTTGGAACTTTTAGTGACGGGGTTACTATTCACGTATACGACACTATTCACGTATACGACACTATTCACGAATACGGCACTATTCATCGAAAAATAAAAATTTTTCTTTTCGTCCAAAATATCTATTCTGGATACTAGCTTTGATTGTATCCATGTTTTGATCATTCTTGAATTTTACACCACTATGATTATTTTTGAGGTATTTTTGGACGTGGATAAAACAAAGTACGAATCCTTAATCCTTAATCCTTGTCATTTTGTTTCACTGGAATCGTTTTTTTAAAAATATTTTTCATCATCCTCAGTCTTAAATGATGATATTATTGAATATCTTTGGCACAGTAGTACAAAGATGAATGATTTATGATGAATATCTTTGGCTGTAGTGCAAAGATGAATGATTTCGATGAATATCTTTGGCCCAGAGTGCAAAGATGAGCAGTGTTTAGATGAACATGACCAATCGGTGAATGTCCTTGGCTCAGAAGTGCAAGGATGAATATTTGATCCCGTATATATATTGATTGATGTTACGGGGATAAAAAATTGACGATGAACTTTAAAATTCATACATAGAAGATAGTAGTTTGCATTCTCTACTTAACTCTTCTAATGAATTATTATTTCATTGCGAATATTGATTTAAAACTTGTTGTCTATTGTATTCTATTATATTTTTCCTGTTGAAGACTAACGATAATTTTGTTGTATATTATCTTAGTCATAATATTCTTTACTAGGCTAGTCGAGCTCACCCTTTTCCTTTTTTTGTTCCATTTTTCTTCTCGGAGGCGAGAATATAAGTATGAGTCTCTGGTATGGAATTTAGGTTCTAGGGAGAGTTGTTTAGTAGTCCTTACCATTGTTGTAAAATAATGTATCAATAATTATGATGAGGATTTATTTGTATGTGGATATTGTCTAGATGACAATATCTGTATTTAAACTCACTGTTTTACTATTGTAATAATAAAGTTGTAGTTGTTTCTGTACCGTGTATTGATAACTCAGAATGGGTGATGTAGACCTATTTTGGGGGTGTCACATTCACCAATTTATTTATTTTATAAAAAAACTAAGTTTCAAATTTATTTTAAAAATATTTATTATTTTAAAAATAATATTTTATTTTAAAAATTCTAAAATGATTACTATTTTAAAAATAATTATTATTTTTCTAAAAATATTATAAGCTTTATTTTTTAAAATTTAATTAAATATAGGTTTAAAAGATTCAAATTAAAAAAAAAGTAGATTTTTTCAATTTTTATATAAAACTTTATTAGATGAAAAAAAGTTTATGTCTTTACCATTATTATATGTATTTTTAATATTAGAAATTTTAAAAACAAAAACTAAAAATAGAAATTAAAATATAAAAAATAGTAAAAGATAAATAATAAGCGATTCAATTTTAAAAAATAAATATAAAGTCTTTAAAATAATTATTATTTTCAGGAAAAAAATAACATAAAATCATTTTTTTTTAAAATGTGTAAAGTTTTATAAAATATAGATTCAAAATAATAAAACTTTATTTTAAAAAAATAGAAAATTTATTTTTAAGAAAATGAGTAAAGGTTCATAAAATATATATTCAAAAAAGTAAATAAAAATTTGAAATTTTTATTTTTATTATATGAGTAAATTTTCATAAAATAATTAAAATTAAAAAAATTAAACATTAATTTTATTTAAATCTATATTTTATGAAACTTTACTCATTTAAAAAAAAGTTTCTAATATTTTTTTAAATAATAATCATTTTTAATATGTTAAAATAAAATATTATTTTTAAAATTATTTAATTTTTTTAAAAAAATAAATTAGTGAAATTGGGTTAGGTCGAACTAGTCGGGTTGTGTAACACCCACTTTCCGAAAAGGAAAAGGGATGTCACGCACAAAACATAATAAACACAAACCTCTAATAAATCTCAAAATTTCTTCAATGAAATTGAACACTAATTGTCACATACTCCAATTTAAATAGAAAGAACTTCACACTTACATAATCTCTACTAATAAGAAATAAATGCCAAAATGGCCCAAACATCCATATACAAAATATTAAGAAAACCAAGTCTAATAATAAGTCTCAAAAATTAATCTACTCATTTGGATCAAAGGTAGCTCTCATCCCACATATCCTGATCAAATACGATTACTGGAAAAAAAAAACACAAACAGTAGCCAATTGCCCAAAGACGGATATAAAAATAAATAAATATATCACAATGTATGATGTATCTGAAAGTGTCGAATGAATGAACACATGTGAATTACAAACGAATTACAAATATATCAGAATTTGTGAGACCATTTACAAATGATTAACACTATCGAAATAATTATAGCCAAAAAGTATCCCAATCAAATAAGGCTGAATCAAATGGTTGTAAGGTAATAGTTTCATACTGAGCTTAAATATAAATAGCCAAAGGCTAACAAAATACATCGGTACCATGAGGTATACAAATCAAATCGGATAGTATGCACGACACATACGTCACTAAACCACCAAACAAATCGAATCACATCAAATACTGGGTCGAAACATACGTATCCTAAACAAATATATCAAATGGCCTAAGCTCATACCCAGAGCATACAAAAGGAAACGCCGTAGACTGATCACACAGCCACGGAAGGTGTCATGCTCTTCTGTCAAGAGGACATGCCTTTGGTACCCCCACAGGTGATTAGCTCAAGTATACCCTGAGGATCAAACTTTAAAATGTAAGCCAAAAAGGGTTCAAATCACAAGGCTTACATGACCATATCCTAATGATATCTAATCATCAAATACGTACATACCCAATTATCACAAGATATCAATACTCAAAACAACACCCGAATATGAACAAAATTATGCAAAGAATGATACAAACAAATAAAGTCTCGAAAATATATTGACACGATTAACTAGTTCAAAAAGTACCAATACGAATTCTAATATCAACGCCAAAAGAAAACTATCACAATAAATTTGACAACAAGGAATAATCCTGATAGGCAATACCAAATTTCTAAACGAGTAATAAACGAATGAATTAAATTTAAAAGAGTATCGCTGAAAAAGTACGGAATCCGTACCTGAAGCAAGCAATATAATACCCGAAATTATAACCTCAAATATAGTTCGTTAAACTCCTTCCGTCCGAGCTAATTACATAAAATAATAATAAATGTAAGTACCTTTACAAAAATATTATTCTCATCCTTAACCCAACATTAACTCATTTTATTATTATTATTATTATTATTATTATTATTATTATTATTATTATTATTATTATTATTATTATATATAATGATTCCTTCAAGTCAATTCAGTCACTTTGATTTATACAGGACTCCTATATTGGGACAAGTATAAGGTGCAGACAATTCATAAGGCCATCCCGAAGAAGAAAGCTTTTTATTCAATTAAAAAAAACTAGTAACTTACCAGTATGATCCAATTTCACTACTTCCCTTTGTGCGGCTGAGTTCTCTCCCTTCTTTTTTTTCTTTCAGTTGATTCGTATAGATATAATGAAGCAATTAGGGTTTTGGTTTATTTATTAATTAATATGTTTTATTAATACTCTTAATTTTATTAGGATTTAAAATTACACAATTATAAATTAGACCCAATTAATTTTAATGGCCCAATTTAATATAATATTATTTATTATGGTCCAAATAAATTAACTACAGTTTGACCCAAATATAAGAAAAGTCCAATTAAATATTTTAAAGCTTACTTAAATATTTTATTATTATTTTATTGGGTATTACATCACCTTCCCCTTAAAAAGGATTCCGTCCCCGGAATCAAAAGAATGGAACGTACCTAATTATCGAAAAGATGCGGATATTCGGCTCGAATAGACTCCTCCATCTCCCAAATAGCTTCCTGCTCCGAATGGTTTTTCCACAAGACTTTAATAAAAGGAATTGTCTTCCTTCTCATAACCCGTTCTTGACGATCTGGAATCGCCTCAGCTTGTTCCTCACAAGTAAGATCTTCTTGAATCTTATTTAACGGGTATTGCACAACATGAAGCGGATGATAGTTATTTTCCTTAACATTAAAACATGAAAGATATTATGCACATGAGATAATTGTGGAGGCAAAGCCATTCGATATGCCACTTCTCCAACTCTCTCAAGGACTTCAAAAGGGCCAATGAAACGCGGACTAAGCTTCCCTTTCAAACCAAACCTTCAAACACCTTCCCATGGAGAAACTTTCCAAAACACGTGTTCACCAGGTGTGAATTCAAGAACCCTCCTATAAATATCAGTATAACTCTTTTGCCGCGAACGAGATTCTTTCAATTTTTCTTTAGCCACTGCTACCTTCTCCGTAGTAATCCTAACAAAATCGGGTCTTTCTATTACCCTTTCTCCAACCTCATCCCAACAAGTTGGAGCTCGACACTTCTTACCATATAATGCTTCAAAAGGAGCCATACCAATACTAGCTTGCCAACTGTTATTATATGCGAGCTCCACCAAACTCAAATAATCATCCCAGTTTCCTATCCATTTTAAAGCACAAGATCGCAACATGTCTTCTAATGTCTGAATAGTTCTCTCTAATTGTCAATCTGTCTGCGGGTGAAAAGTTGTACTATGGTTGAGTCGCGTTCCCCAAGCTCGTTGAAATCCTTTCCAAAATTGAGAAGTAAACCGCGGATCCCGATCCGAAACAATAGAAACTGGAGTCCCATGAAGCCTAACAATCTCACGTTGAAAAATATATGCTAACTTATTTACCAAAAAATCCTCATGAATAGCCAAAAAATGCGCCATTTTGGTCAAACAATCCACTACCACCCAAATAGCATCATTCTTTTTAAGAGTCCTCGGTAATCCAATCACAAAGTCCATCGAAATGTGTTCCCATTTCCACACAGGAATCTCTAACTGTGGCAATAAACCACCAGGTCGTTGATGCTCAATTTTCACTTGCTGACAAGTAAGACATTTACTTACAAATTCAACTACATCCTTTTTCATTCTACTCCACCAGAAATTCTCCTTCAGATCCTTATACATCTTTGTAGACCCCAGATGAATAGAAAATGGCGAACTATGAGCTTCAGTCAACACTGCCTCATGAATCATTGGATCCACTGGAACACATAATCGTTTACCAAACCATATCACACCTTGCTCATCAATGCAAAACTATGGCTGCTTACCCTCGTCCATATTCTGCGCTACAGCCCACAACTCGTCATCCTCCTTTTGGGATTCCTTAATACGTAAAATAAGAGAAAGTTCCACCCTCATACCTGCTACCAACCCATCAAAACCTCTAGCATATAGCTCCAAACCCACACGCTCGATATCCGAGATAAGTTAAGGTTGTGTAACCAAGGTAGATACACTCCCTGAACTCTTTCGGTTAACAGCATCTACAACCACATTAGACTTACCGGGGTGATACTGAATCCTGGCATCGTAATCCTTGAGAAGCTCCAACCAATGCCCCTGCCTCATGTTAAGCTCCTTTTGAGTAAAAATGTATTTAAGGCTCTTATGGTTGGTGAAAATGTCACAAGTCTCTCCATATAAATAGTGCCTCCAAATCTTTATGGCAAAAATAACTGCTGCTAACTCCAAGTCGTGGGTAGGGTAATTAACCTCATAAGGTTTAAGTTGTCTGGAAGCATAAGCAATTACCTTACCATTTTGCATCAAAACACACCCTAATTCGTTCTTGGAAGCATCACTGTAAATCTGATAACCTCATGTCCCCGTCAGTAATGTAAGCACTGGAGCCGACACAAGCCTCTTCTTAAGTTCCTCAAAACTTTTCTCACGTTCTTCATTCCACACAAACTTTACGCCCTTCTTCATCAACTGAGTTAATGGCAAAGCTAACAAAGAGAAACCTTCCATAAATCGCATGTAGTACCCTGCTAAACCCAAGAAACTCCTTACTTCAGTTACCGTGGTAGGTCTTGGCCAATTAGTGATAGCCTCTACCTTCGCAGGATCCACCTTAATACCTTCAGTAGACACGATATGTCCTAAAAATGCTACCTATTCTAACCAAAATTTGCATTTGGAGAACTTAGCATATAACTTATTCTTCTGCAGAACCCCCAAAATAGTACGAAGATGCTCCTCATGCTCCTCCTTAGACTTGGAATACACCAAAATGCCATCAATGAAGACAATGACAAATTGGTCTAAGTACTAGCTCAAAACCCGATTCATCAAATCCATAAACACTGTCGGAGCATTAGTCAACCCAAATGACATCACCAAAAACTCATAGTGTCCATACCGAGTACGAAAAGCTATTTTTGGAATGTCCTCTTCCCTCACCCTCAACTAATGGTACCCTGACCTCAAATCTATCTTTGAGAAGAACTTTGCCCCATGGAGCTGATCGAAAAGGTCATCTATCCGTGGGAATGGATATCTGTTCCTGATAGTGATCCGATTTAGCTCCCTATAATCTATACATAATCTCATAGATCCGTCCTTCTTCTTCATAAATAATACTGGAGCACCCCATGGCGATACATTCGGTCTAATGATCCCACGATCTAATAACTCCTATAATTGTTCCTTCAAATCCTGTAACTCTAATGAAGCCATTCTATAGGGTGCCTTAGAGATAGGTTCCACTCCAGGAATGATCTCAATAGTAAACTCAACTTCCCTTGGCGGTGGCAATCCTGGCAGATCCTTAGGAAATACCTCAGGAAATTCTTGCACAACTGGGTAGTCATCAAGTTGGGGCTCACCCCTCGAGGTATCCTTTACATAAGCCAAATAAAAATCATGTCCCTTAGCAATCATTTTGTTCGCCTTCAAAGCTGAGATCAACTTTATAACACCATTTAGCTTTGAACATTGAAACTCAAATTCTGGAGCCTCTAAGGTTCCAAAAATAACCTTCCTCGCCTGACAATCAATAGTGGCACAATGCTTACTCAACCAATCCATACCCAAGATGATATCGAAATCATGCATCACCATCGGAAGTAAGTTAGTTGCGTACACCTTGCTCCCTAACTTCAAAGGACACTCGCGAAATTGCTCAAAAATAATCATAGAATTCCCCATCGGGGTAGCAATAGATAAATGAGGATCTAATGTATGAGAAGACACTCCAAGATGATGAATAAATGAAAGTGCAATAATAGAGTATGTAGATCCAGTGTCAAACAAAATTGATGCCTCACGATTTCCTACAAGAAGGATGCCTGAAATAGTACCTGGTGCTTCGGCTGCCTAATTAGCTGTCAATGCAAATACTCTCCCACCGGTGTGTTGCGCTAACCACCATTACCAGCATTACCGCCTCCACCATTACCATGTTTAATTGTGCAATCCCTTGCTCTATGTTCCATTTGTCCACATAAGAAACAAGCCATTGACTCTCTATAGCACACCCTACAAGCATAATACCCACCACAAGTAGCACATGGACCAGGTGGAAGTGGCAAAAGGTTCGGATTTCCCCCACTGCCAGGTCTGGATCTGCCCTACAATTTGACCACATTGGCGTCGACCACGATTCTAATTTTCTTTGAAACCTCTGCTTACATTGAAATCCCCTATTTTGATATTTCCTCCGACACCCTTGACCTGCTGCTGACCTCCACAACCACCCTGCTGCATTGGGTAAGCAAAATCCCTTCGAGGATTAAATCGCTGATCCGATGGAGGCTCATTCCAATTATGCTGCCTTCTATTCTGATTCCTACTAAACTGCTCTATTCCTTGCCCTTGTTGATCATCTCTCTCTCTCTCTCTCTCTCTCTCTATTTTGACTCCCTTCTAATTTGGAAGCTCGAAAGTTCGTGTGCTCCATTTCCACACTCTTAGCTGCATTAGCCACCTGTGATACATCTGCAAATATTGTGTGGATGATCGATCTCCTATACTCATATTTAAAGGTTCATTTGAACATTTTTGCCTATTGTGCAGTTGTCCCGGCTATTGAACCTGCAAAACCAACCAATCTAGTAAACCTCGCTATGAAATCAGTAATGGTCTCATCTTCGTTCTGCTGAATGGACACAAATTCCCTAATGTAAGCATCCCTATCAGCGTTTGGGAAATACTACTGATATAAAAGGTCACAAAAATTGCTCCATATGAGTCTGTCCATAAATCCATCTCCCTATATAGCCTTCAGCGATTTCCACCAATTTGCTGAGCATCATCCTCTAGCTTATAAACTGCTAATCTCACCTTCTGATTTTTTGAACACCCAATAACATCAAAAATCTTCTCCAAATGGGCGATCCAGTTCTTCGCATCAATTGGAGTTGGAGCAAAACAAAAAGATTTGGGCTTTTGCTTAATGAACCTCTCCAATAACACATACTGATGGTCAGCACTTTGTTTGACTAACTTGATCCTCGGGAGGAACATTACGCTTTCGTGTTGTGGTATCTCCATCATCATCCCCATGCCATTTGCATCTTTGATTTCTTTATATCTGCGGAATACCTGCAGATAGCCTATACCCACGACTCAAGAATCGCCTCATTCACCATTCTTTTAACCATAGTCGGGGTTATTGTTGCATTACCCTGAGCCCCATCATTTCCACCACAGTTAATGACTTTAATCAATTGCCCTCTAACCCTCCTACCGTTATTACCCTGTCTCGCAACAATTCTCGAAGACCTATGAGTCATTTATGATACAAAATCAAACATACGAGAACAAGCAAATCAAAACAAATAATCAATGCCAAATTTATGCAGAACGAAAATCAAACGCAATACAACTCTACAATAAATTCTTATAACTACCCAGTGATCTACCCATAACTCACAGGTCAAGCCTAAAAGGAAATCTACAATATCATAACCTAAGCTCTGATACCAACTCTGTAACATCCCATTTCCGAAAAGGAAAAGGGATGTCACGCACAAAACATAATAAACACAAACCTTTAATAAATCTCAAAATATCTCCAATGAAATTGAACACTAATTGTCACATACTCCAATTTAAATAGAAGGAACTCCACACTTACATAATCTCTACTATTAAGAAATACATGCCAAAATGGCCCAAACAACCATATACAAAATATTAAGAAAACCAAGTCTAATAATAAGTCTCAAAAACTAATCTACTCATTTGGATCAAAGGTAGCTCTCATCCCACATATCCTGATCACCCCTGATTACCTGCCGAAAAAAGAACACAGCGTGAGCCAATTGCCTAGTACGGATATAAATTTGAACAAATATATCATAATGTATGATGTATCTGAAAGAGTCAAATGAATGAACACATGTGAATTACAAACGAATTACGAATATATCAAAATTAGTGAGACCATTTACAAATGATTAACACTATCGAATGAATAATTATAACAAAAAATTAGCCCAATCAAATAAGGCTAAATCAAATGGTTGCAAGGTAATAGTTTCATACTGAGCTTAAATATAAATAGCCAAAGGCTAATAAAATACATCGGTACCATGATGTTTACAAATCAAATCGGATAGTACACACGACACATATTTCATTAATCCACAAAACAAATCAAATCAAATCAAATATTGGGTCGACCCATACGTATCCTAAACAAATATATCAAATGGCCAAAGCTCATACCCAGAGCATACAAAAGGACACGTCGTGGACTGATCACACCGCCACGGAAGGTGTCATGCCCTTGTGTCAAGAGGACATGTCTGTGGTATCCCCACAGGTGGTTAGCTCTAGTATAACCTAAGGATCAAACTTCAAAATGTAAGCCAAAAAGGGTTCAAATCACAAGGCTTACATGACCATCTCTGAATGATATCGAATCATCAAATACGAACATACCCAATTATCACAAGATATCAATACTCAAAACAACACCCGAATATGAACAAAATTATACGAAGAATGATACAAATAAATAAAGTCTCCAAAATATATTGACACGATTAACTAGTTCAAAGAGTACCAATATGAATTCTAATATCAACGCCAAAACGAAACTACCACAATAAATTTGACAACAAGGAATAATCCTGATAGGCAATACCAAATTTCTAAACGAGTAATAAACGAACGAATTGAATTTAAAAGAGTATCGCTAAAAAGTACGAAATCCGTACCTGAATTGAATTTAAGGAGCTGTTCTTCGAGACTTATTTCCCTGAGAGTTCGAAGAGTCAGCTAGAGGTCCAGTTTTTGGAGTTGAAGCATGGAACGATGACGGTGTCGGAGTATGCCGCGAAATTCAACGAGTTTGCGAGGTTTGCGCTATATCAGGTCAGCACAGACGAGCGCAAGGCGAAGAGGTTTGAGCAGGGACTAAAACCCTGGTTATATAGTAGAGTTTCCCTGTTCCAATTGAAGACATTTGCAGCAGTGATGGAGAAGGCGATTCTCGCTGAAAGTGGAGGCGAGGCAGTAACAAAGCATAATCAAGAGCAGAGAAAGAAGAAAAGTGAAGGTGAAGCTAAGAGTGGTGGTAACGGTAGTAATGGCAACAACCTGAAAAGGAAGTGGAATGGGAATGGAGGAGCTGGAAATCAACAAAGAAACCAGCAAAATAAGAAGTTTGAAGCATGTGCTACGTGCGGAAAGTTTCATAAGGGAGTGTGTTTGTTGGGGAAATGTGTATGCTTCAATTGTATCCAGGAGGGTCACATCGCCCCAAATTGCACTCAAGCTAAGAAAAATGTGTGCTTCACGTGCGGATCTAAGGATCACTTAGCTCGTGAATGCCCTAAGAAGAGATCTGGTGAGACAAATGGGAGCAAGGGAAATGCTAGTGGAAGTGCGTTGGCTATTCTTTGGACCACCAATAACAAATAAGCCCATAGCGGAACCTTCAACATGGTATGCAAGATCTTTGTGCAATCAAAGGATGTGGTGTCAGGTATTATCCCGATCAATGATATTGATGCTTATGTATTATTTGATTCGGGTGCTACTTGCTCATTTATATCTGATGAATTTGCTATGAGATTAGGATTGCCTAGTGAAGAATTGAATTTCCCTTTAAACATAGAAATTACGAATAAGGAAGTAGTTCCTATTAGGTTCGTATACAAGAACTGTAGGGTGAACATTAAGGGAAATATTTTGATGGTAGATTTGATTTCGATTAGGCTAGGAGAGTTTGACGTTATTATGGGAATGGATTGGTTGTTCAATTATGGAGCGATAATTGACTGCCAAAAGAAATGTGTAAACCTTATGACTCTGTCAAAGGTAGTATTCAATGGTAGCAAATCGCTGAGACAAATGAAATGTCCGCGATGATGCACGAGAGCAAAAGTTGTTAAGTCAATCTTTGTGTGGGTTATTTAGCTTACATAGTCGATACTCGAGAAGAAGGGTGCGAAACTGGAAGAAATACCAGTAGTTAGGGAGTTTGTGGACGTGTTTCCAAAGGATTTGCCTGGACTTTCGCCTGACAGAGAAATTGAGTTTGTGATCGACTTAGTGCCAGGAACCGTTCTGATATCGAAAGCCCGTCTGAGAATGGCTCGGTGGAGATGAAAGAACCGATGGTACAACTTCGGAGGCTTGTTGGACAAGAAATACATCCAAATAGAAGTGTGTCACCATGGGGAGCACCGGTGTTATTCGGTAAAGAAGAAAGATGGGTCAATGCGTCTTTGCATTGATTATAGGGAGTTAAACAAAGTCACTATTAAGAATAAGTATCCATTGCCGAGAATAGATGACTTGTTTGATCAATTGAAGGGTGCTAGATATTTCTCAAAAATAGATTTGAGAAGTGGGTATCACCAACTGAAAGTAAGGAAGGAGGATGTACCGAAGACGGCATTCCGAACTCGGTATGGACATTATGAATTTTTGGTGATGTCTTTTGGTTTGACAAATGCCCCTGCAGCATTCATGGATTTGATGAATAGGGTGTTTAAACCATTTTTAGACAAGTTTGTGGTGGTGTTTATTGAAGATATTCTGGTGTACTCTAAAACTCAAGAGGAACATGTGGAACATTTACGTCTAACGCTGGCGACGCTAAGAAAAGAGAAGTTGTATGCGAAATTCTCTAAATGTGAATTTTGGCTGGAACGTGTACAATTTCTTGGGCACGTAATTGACAAGGATGGAATTTCAGTGGATCCATCAAAGGTTGAAGCTGTGATAAATTGGGAACAACCGAGAACTCCATCAGAAGTGAGAAGTTTCTTGGGATTAGTAGGGTATTACAGACGGTTTATCCAGGATTTCTCCAAAATTTCCACTCCGTTAACAAATTTAACAAGGAAATTTGTAAAATTTGTTTGGACGGAGAAGTGTAAAGAAAGTTTCCAAGAATTGAAAAAGAAGCTAAGTATGGCACCTGTGTTGTCATTACCAGATAATACAAGAAATTTTGTGGTGTATAGTGATGCTTCACACAAGGGATTAGGGTGTGTTCTTATGCAAAACGGTAAAGTCATCACGTATGCATCAAGACAATTGAAAGATTACGAAAGAGGGTATCCGACTCATGATTTAGAGTTGGTGGCGGTTGTGTTTGATCTGAAGATATGGAGACACTATCTCTACGGAGAGAAATGTGAGATTTACATAGACCATAAAAGTCTAAAGTATATTTTCACAAAGAAGGACCTGGACATGCGTCAAAGAAGATGGATGGAACTGATAAAAGATTATGATTGTTAGATCTTTTATCATCCAGGCAAAGCAAATGTGGTTGCAGATGCCTTGAGTAGGAAAGGCAAGGAAAAGTTGATGTTGTTAACTGATAAGGAGGAGCTTATTACAACAATGTCAAGGTTAGAGTTGGAAATCAAATTTCCAAGAGAATCCAATGAAAGATGTTACCAGATGGAAGCCAGTCAAACTTTGATGGATAAAGTGAAGAACGCTCAACTGCAGGATGAGGAATGCAGAAAAATCAGAAAAAGTGTGGTTGAGGAAAAAGAGGTGAAATACAAGATTGATACCGATGGAATGCTACAATTTGAAGGACGAATATGGGTTCCAGAGGTTAAAGAAGAAATCTTGACCGAAGCTCATAACTCGAGATATTCGATTCATCCGGGAAGTACGAAGATGTATCAAGATTTGCGGCGACATTTTTGGTGGCCAAATATGAAAAGAGACGTTGCATAATGCGTTGCAAAGTGTTTGACATGTCAGAGAGTCAAGGCCGAGCATTAAAGACCAAGCGGGTTACTTCAACCGTTGGAGATACCGGAATGGAAATGGGAGCATATCACAATGGATTTTGTGGTAGGTCTTCCAAAAACTCAGAAAGGATACGATGCGATATGGGTGATAGTGGATAGATTGACAAAATCTGCATACCTTTTTCAAATAAAGATTAGATTTAATCTTGATCAGCTGGCAAAACTATACGTTAAGGAGATCGTTTCAAGACATGGAGTTCCAGTATCAATTGTGTCAGATAGAGATCCGAGGTTCACATCAAACTTCTGGAAGAGACTACAGGAATATATGGGAACACGGTTGCGAATGAGTGCAGCATATCACCCGCAAATAGATGGCCAAAGCGAACGAACGATTCAAACATTAGAAGATATGTTGAGAGCATGCGTCATGGATTTCAAAGTAAGCTGGGATGAACAATTACCGTTGGTGGAATTTGCCTACAAAAACAGTTATCACGCTAGCATCGACATGCCGCCTTATGAAGCATTATATGGCAGAAAGTACAGAACTCCACTGTGCTGGGATGATGTCGGTGAACGTCAACTGTTAGGACCAAAACTGGTACAACAAACTGCTGAGGTTGTCAAACTCATCAAAACAAGATTGATAGTTTGCCAAGATGGACAAAAGAAATATCTTTGATCAACACGCACAAGATCGTGCATTCGACGTAGGGAGATTACGTTTTCCTAAAGGTTTCTCCTTGGAAGGGAAAAATTCGATTTGGTAAGAAGAAAACTAAGTCAAGAGATTTATTGGACCCTTGAAGTCTTTGCGAAAGGTTGGAGAGGTGGCTTACGAGGTAGCTCTACCTCCAGAGTTGCAAAACATTCATAATGTTTTTCATATGTCGGTGTTACGACCATATAAACCTGATTACAAGCACGTGATTGAGTACGAACCATTACAGTTTAAGAAAGACTTGTCCTATGAAGAGGTTCCTGTCCAGATAGTCGACAGGAAAGAACAAGTGCTCAGGAATAAGGTGATACCTTCTATGAAGGTAATTTGGAGGAACCACAATGTCGAAGAGGCTACGTGGGAACTCGAAGCTGAAATGATGAAGAATTACCCTGAGTTATTTGTTTAATCTGTGTCTTCGATTCTGGGGACAGAATCTTTGTAAGTAGGGGAGAATGTGACGAATGAATTGTTTGAATTGTGATTGAGAAATGTAATCCTTGTAAGGAGGGAATGATGTAACATTCTAGAATTTTAATTGTTATATTAAATATTTATTGAATTATTTAAATATTTAATGGATGTGTTTCTTGTGGAATAAATAATTGTTCAAATTTGAATTGATGTGGTTAATTATTTGTTAAATAAATAATTAAGGAAAATTAATTATTTTGCTAATTTAATTTAATTATTAAGTTAGAGATTTTGATTAATTGAATTACTATTCTTTTTATTGGAAATTGTAATTAAAAAGGATGTGTTGGTGGATTAAATAAAGTTATAATTATATAGAAAATTATAATTTTGGTGGTATTGATTTATGTGATGAAGTTATTTAATAAATTGTTATTATGATTAATTTAATTAAATTAATGTGTGACAAATAACTTTTTATAAAGTAGTTATTAAAATAACTTAAAGGAGTTTTAATTAGTTTTTCCAAACAAACTTAATGCTTATTAAGTTTTAATCTATTTAAGTTTTACCAAAGCGAGGTGTTAGGATTAATGGGTTATTTTTTTTAGTTAGTAACCAAACAAGCCTTATGGCTTTTGATTTTTAAAACTCATATAAGCGATATCGGTTATATGTTTTATATTATATCATATAATCAATATATATTATATTCTATATAACGTTATTTGTTAAGGCGTATGTTAGAGGAGAGAGGTTAGAGAGAAAAAAAAAAACTTCGGAGGAAGAAGAAGAAGAAGAAGAAGAAGAAGAAGAAGAAGAAGAAGAGAGAAAAGGAAGGCTAGAGATTGGAGAAGGAGAGGCTTGAGAGTAGAAAAGAATAGACATATCATCTTCTATCAAGGTATTCTCCTATTTTTTTTAGTTTTAAAAGTTTAGTTTTTATCTTCCCAAATTCTCTGTAGAATCTTTGTGTAAGCATGAATTGTTGTTGTTATGTGGCTTTATATTACATACTAGTGATGTTAAAACGATTTTCATAAGTTATAGTCAATAACTTGGTATTATGTATATGTTTGTGGAGAAAAGTATTTTACAGAGAGTTTTTTTTTTATATATATATTATGTAGTTAAAATAGAAATTATGGGTGGTTTAGTTGTTTTATTGATAAATTGGCTATTCAATTTGTTAGAGTATATATATACTTTGATAAAATGCTTTGAATTAGTGGTTTTGGTTGAGAAACAAAATTACAGTGTTTATTTTCATCAAAAATATCAAAAAGTGAGTTTTAGCCAAAAACAGTGAATTTGGGTGTGTTAATTTTGTTGTTTATGTTGTTATATGAGTAGAAACATATTAGGAGTTCTTGAATTTTGTTTATATGAAGTTGTTGTATGATTTACATGCTATTTGATGCATTAGAAAGCGAACTTGTAGGCCAAAATTGGCTTTTTCTATGTTATTCTTAGAGGTTTGTCACTTGAGGTCTGCAATTTCGACAGCCATGGCCCTTGACTTACATGATACCTTTGTGTGCAACCGTAGCCTTGATCTCATGTATATCTCTGTACCATGCCCTTACCTAGCAATATGACCCACATGTGTAAATTGTAGGCGTATAAGTAACGCGAGTTAGCGAGAATAATCTCCGATGTGTGGATTTTGTACTTGAAATTTTAAGGAATTGTTATTTGATGATAGTAGGATTGCTAAATGTTGATTTTAGTATTTTTTATACTATGAATAAGTATGTTATTAACAATTAACTTGTGTTATAACTTGATTATGTGATTAAAAATCCAATTTTAAATGATGAACGTACTTAGTTATGTTTGTGAGATGGTAATGACTAATTATGTCATGATGACATATGTTTATAGGACATTGTGATTTGTATTGATTTAGTTTAGCCTACGAATAAAGCAAGTTCTCTAACTCTACTTTTGTAATTGGAATCAATTATTGTTCTTAATATAATAATGCAAGATTTGTAATTCTTTATCTTGTTGAACTATTTATTGTTTCAATTCGATTACCTTATGAATGATGCAAGCTTTCTAAACTTTGGTTTAATGTTGACAAGTTATTCTTGTATTTAACTTGTTGTTTAGCATGCACAACTATTTATACTAATGTTGAGCAATTTCATCGTTTAAACTGTTATGCATGCTTAGTACCCAATTCTAATTTAACCTTGACTTAATATTGTTCAAGCAAGGCATGTTATAATTATTCAAAATATATGCTATTAGATTATTCCTAAAGCATGATTTTGGTTTACCATGTTAATTCAATTACGATTATTCTGTAATATGATGTTATTAATTCAACTAGTCCTCTGGTTGATGATCGTTGAACTTCAAATTACCTTTGAAAGCTTATCCAAACCAAACTCTCTTTGGTGTGCGGACTTGTACTCAAATCTTTGAGATGAACAACCCTATTATTATTAGGGGATAACTTACGGCGTGGCGTTAAATGTTTAATGCACAATACATGATACGCGAAAATTTGATCCCCTAAGTATGAGGAGTCCTTATAGTCTTATATTTGTTAAAGTTGGAGTTGAAAGATTGCTCTAATCGTGGACATAGTTCATGGTCTTATGACCCTCGGTTATATTTATTCCACATTTTGGATTTCATTTTACGATTATAGATGATAGAGTACTATTCATTGTTGATGAGCCTATTATTAGTAGTTATTATTACTATACTCTGTTGATTTCATATTGTATCCGATGAGCAATTATTTTGCTCACTCTTTTATATTTTAAAACTCATTGCGACTAAAGAAGAGAAGGTAGATGAACCTTCGCCTCTAGCAAAGAAAGGGAAAAATGTGCAAGTGATGAAGACTTGTAATTTTACTTTGATTGAGATGTTAGATTTTTATTATGATGATCTTAGACTTGGTTTTAATGAAGTTTATTTAATTTTCGCATTTGAATGATTGTAATTAAAGGTTAGAAAACACAGGAGATTTTATTATGTAACCCTTTAATGGGAAAGGTTTTATTTATCCGGTTTTATTGTGATTGGGTAGTTAGATATGAATGCTTGATTAAGTGAACACTAGATCCTGTGGGGAATGAAGTACTGGATTTGGGGTGTCACGGAGTTGGTATCAAAGCCTTAGGTTATGAACCTTAGGTGGGGGAAAAGCCTTTGGAAGTAACCTTGAGAAGATAGTGATGATAAACTATTATCGAGTTTCAAGGAGAAAGTAATAAAACACTTATGTGCTTATGTGTTTACAACTTATGTGCTCGTGAGAGTCGAGTAGTGATGATTAATAACTAAAACTTAAAAATCTTATTGTCAGGATGACTAATGTCGGAGAATCCAGTCAGGCAAGGGAGGAAGGACCTCAGATGCCTAGAGAGGAGGAATCTCATGATATTCAAGTGGTTTGGGAACAATTGCTTCCACGAGAGTCAGCTCCATTACTCGCAGTGGTCGAGGATGATGATGTAGAAACAGATGAGGAAGATCCCGTGGAGCTGCCGCAGACGGATGAAGAGGATGAGGAGGAAAGGATTCCACTTAACTTTCGATATTTGGTCAGAGTATATCGATGAGGTGCATGACCATGACGTGGAACTTCAAGATCTTGTTGAGGAATTGCAAGAGATAGTAGGTTGAACAACAGACTTCGTTGGAGCGGAAGGGCGACGAGATTCGAGGATCGAGAAGAACGACTGAACAATGTTGAAGAGAAGCTGGTTCACACTGAAGAAGAGAACGATCAAATGAGAGCTGAGATTTCAGAGTTGAAGAGCAAGTTGAGAGAAGAATCTGCAAAAAAAAGCCAAGAGTCAAAGACGCCTACAGTAAAGCTTATCAACAAGCCGTAATAGCAAAGGGAGACGCACAAGCAAAGAGAATGAAGATGGAAGAAATGGATAACGTGTTCAACAATGCGATCAATCGAGCTCAAGATCGGGTCATGGGTTATCCAATTCAGTTCGAGACGCTACCTCGTTCATCTTTGGATGCTCGGACCATGTTACGAGTTATGGAAGAAGAGCGTCGTAAGGCCTTGCAATATCTTAATTGGACATCGTAGGGAGTGTACTTGAGTTATGTTATGATAAATAATTTGTTAATCCCAAGTGTTATGCAACCTATGGGATATGATGATGATGTCCTGAAACTTTAGTAGTTCAGGAAAATAATGTAAATAACAGTGATGCTATTGATATGATGTTTTCAAAGAAGTTTTGAATAAAAGATATTATTTTCTTTATCCAAAGTGTTATGTGTTATGGAATGATTACTTTCGTGGGGGCAAGCTAAGTAGAAATTACTTGAAAAGAGTTGAGTAATAATCTAATGAATGTAATTTTAACAGAAAATGCCTCCAAGACGTCAACCACCCCGTCAGAGAACCGCTGAAGGAACCAACAACGATAATGCTGAAGCTAACTCCATTCAGCAGTTAGTGACGTTACTAATAGGTGCACTGCAAAATCAACCGCAGAATCAACCTCAGAACCAAGGTGCTACGTTTAAGGACTTCAAAGGCGGTTGGACCACGAGACTGTGGGATCCATGAACCCGGTTGAAGCCTGAGACTTGGATTATGGAAATCGAGAAGGTTTTTGATGTTGCTAGGGTAGAGGAGAATCAGAAGACTACTTTTGCAACGTTTATATTGAAGGAGAAGGCTAGCTATTGGTGGCAGGCCAACAAGACTCGGGAAGGACCAGGAGTAATGACCTGGGATAGGTTTAAGGAGCTGTTCTTCGAGACTTATTTCCCTGAGAGTTCGAAGAGTCGGCTAGAGGTCCAGTTTTTGGAGTTGAAGTAGGGAACGATGATGGTGTCGGAGTATACCACGAAATTCAACGAGTTGGCAAGGTTTGCGCCATATCAGGTCAGCACAGACGAGCGCAAGGTGAAGAGGTTTGAGCAGGGACTAAAACCCTGGTTATACAGTATGGTTTCCCTATTCCAATTGAAGACATTTGCAGCAGTGATAGAGAAGGTGATTCTCGCTGAAAGTGGAGGTGAGGCAGTAACAAAGCATAATCAAGAGCAAAGAAAGAAGAAAAGTGAAGGTGAAGCTAAGAGTGGTGGTAATGGTAGTAATGGCAACAACCTAAAAAGGAAGTGGAATGGGAATGGAGGAGCTGGAAATCAGCAAAGAAACCAGCAAAATAAGAAGTTTGAAACATGTGCTACGTGCGAAAAGTTTCATAAGGGAGTGTGTTTGCTGGGGAAACATGTATGCTTCAATTATGGCCAGGAGGGTCACATCGCCCCAAATTGCACTCAAGCTAAGAAAAATGTGTGCTTCACGTGCAGATCTAAGGATAACTTTGCTCGTGAATGCCCTAAGAAGAGATCTGGGGAGACAAATGGGAGCAAGGGAAATGCTAGTGGAAGTGCATTGGCTATTGCTGGACTAGCAACAATAAATAAGCCCACAGCCAGAACTTTTAACATAACTGTGCAAGATGTTGTGCAATCAAAGGATGTGGTGTCAGGTATTATCCCGATCAATGATATTGATGCTTATGTATTATTTGATTCGGGTGCTACTTGCTCATTTATATCTGATGAATTTGCTATGATATTAGGATTGCCTAGTGAAGAATTGAATTTCCCTTTAAACATAGAAATTGCGAATAAGGAATTAGTTCCTGTTAGGTTCGTATACAAGAACTGTAGGGTGAACATTAAGGGAAATATTTTGATGGTAGATTTGATTCCGATTAGGCTAGGAGAGTTTGACGTTATTTTGTGAATGGATTGGTTGTTCAATTATGGAGCGATAATTGACTGCCAAAAGAAATGTGTAAACCTTATGACTCTGTCAAAGGTAGTATTCAATGGTAGCAAATCGCCTAGACAAATGAAATGTCTGACGATGATGCAGGCCAAGAAATTGTTAAGTCAATGTTGTGTGGGTTATTTAGCTTACATAGTCGATACTCAGAAGAAGGGTCTGGAAGAAATACCAGTAGTTAGGGAGTTTGTGGACGTGTTTCCAGAGGATTTGCCAGGACTTCCTCCTGACAGAGAAATCGAGTTCATAATCGACTTAGTGCCAGGAACCGCTCCGATATCGAAAGCCCTGTACAGAATGGCTCCGGTGGAGATGAAAGAACTGATGGTACAACTACGAGGAGGCATTAGACAAGAAATACATTCAATAGAGTGTGTCACCGTGGGGAGCACCGTGTTATTAAATAAAGAAGAAGGATGGGTCAATGCGTCTTTGCCTTTGATTATAGGGAGTTAAACAAAGTCACTATTAAGAATAAGTATCCATTGCGAGAATAGATGACTTGTTTGATCAATTGAAGGGTGCTAGATATTTCTCAAAAATAGATTTGAGAAGTGGGTATCACCAATCAAAGTAAGGAAGAAGGATGTACCAAGAAGGCGACATTCAACTAACTCGGTATGGACATTACTGAATTTTTGGTGATGTCTTTTGGTTTGACAAACGCCCTATGACATTCATGGATTTGATGAATAGGGTGTTTAAACCATTTTAGACAAGTTTGTGGTGGTGTTTATTGACGATATTACGGTGTACTCAAAAACTCAAGAGGAACATGTGGAACATTTACGTCTAACGCCGGAGACGCTAAGAAAAGAAAAGTTGTATCTGAAATTCTCTAAATGTGAATTTTGGTTTGGGCGTGTACAATTTCTTGGGCACGTAATTGATAATGATGGAATTTCAGTGGATCCATCAAAGGTTGAAGCTGTGATAAATTGGGAACAACCGAGAACTCCATCAGAAGTGAGAAGTTTCTTGGGATTAGTAGGGTATTACAGACGGTTTATCCAGGATTTCTCCAAAATTTTCACTCCGTTAACAAATTTAACGAGGAAATTTGTAAAATTTGTTTGGACGGAGAAGTGTAAAGAAAGTTTCCAAGAATTGAAAAAGAAGCTAAGTATGGCACCTGTGTTGTCATTACCAGATAATACAAGAAATTTTGTGGTGTATAGTGATGCTTCACACAAGGGATTAGGGTGTGTTCTTATGCAAAACGGTAAAGTCATCACGTATGCATCAAGACAATTGAAAGATTACGAAAGAGGGTATCCGACTCATGATTTAGAGTTGGCGGCGGTTGTGTTTGATCTGAAGATATGGAGACACTATCTCTACGGAGAGAAATGTGAGATTTACACAGACCATAAAAGTCTAAAGTATATTTTCACACAGAAGGACCTGAACATGCGTCAAAGAAGATGGATGGAACTGATAAAAGATTATGATTGTGAGATCTTTTATCATCCAGGCAAAGCAAACGTGGTTGCAGATGCCTTAAGTAGGAAAGGTAGGGAAAAGTTGATGTTGTTAACTGATAAGGAGGAGCTTATTACAGCAATGTCAAGGTTAGAGTTGGAAATCAAATTTCCAAGAGAATCCAATGAAAGATGTTACCAGATGGAAGCCAGTCAAACTTTGATGGATAAAGTGAAGAACGCTCAACTGCAGGATGAGGAATGCAGAAAAATCAGAAAAAGTGTGGTTGAGGAAAAAGAGGTGAAATACAAGATTGATACCGATGGAATGCTACAATTTGAAGGACGAATATGGGTTCCAGAGGTTAAAGAAGAAATCTTGACCGAAGCTCATAACTCGAGATATTCGATTCACACAGGAAGTACGAAAGATGTATCAAGATTTGCGGCGACATTTTTTGGTGGCCAAATATGAAAAGAGACGTTGCGAGAATCGTTGCAAAGTGCTTGACATGTCGAGAGAGTCAGGTAGAGCATCAAAGACCAAGCGGGTTACTTCAACCGTTGGAGATACTGGAATGGAAATGGGAGCATATCACAATGGATTTTGTGGTAGGTCTTCCAACAACTCAGAAAGGATACGATGCGATATGGGTGATAGTAGACAGATTCAACGCCGCGGCGCGGACTTGAAGTACCTTTGTGGCACCGTAATGCCATGCTCACCTTGCCAATGTGTATGACCTTGTAGCCTGATCTCCAGCAGCCATGACGCTCATATCCATGTCTGATTGACCACGATGTAAGCTAAATGGTAGCCTTGTGTGAAGTTAGCGAATGGTCTGACAGTGTTGATTTTGTACTTGAAATTTTAAGGAATTGTTATGTGATGATAGTAGGGATCAGAAAATGTTGATTTTAGTATTTTTATACTATGAATAAGTATGTTATTAACAATTAACTTGTGTTATAACTTTATTATGTGATTAAAAATCTAATTTTAAATGATGAACGTACTTAGTTATGTTTGTAAGATCGTAATGACTAATTATATTATGATGACATATGTTTATAGGATATTGTGACTCGTATTGATTTGGTTTAGCCTACGAGTAAGGCAAGTTCTCTAACTCTACTTTTGTAATTGGAATCAATTATTGTTCCTAATATAATAATGCAAGATTTCTAATTCTTTATCTTGTTGAACTATTTATTATTTCAATTCGATTACCTTATGAATGATGCAAGCTTTCTAAACTTTGGTTTAATGTTGACAAGTTATTCTTGTATTTAACTTGTTGTTTAGCATGCACAACTATTTATACTAATGTTGAGCAATTTCATCGTTCAAACTGTTATGCATGCTTAGTACCCAATTCTAATTTAACCTTGACTTAATATTGTGCAAGCAAGGCATGTTATAATTATTCAAAATATATGCTATTAGATTATTCCTAAAGCATGATTTTGGTTTACCATGTTGATTCAATTATGATTATTCTGTAATATGATGTTATTAATTCAACTAGTCCTCTAGTTGATGATCGTTGAACTTCAAATTACCCTTGAAAGCTTATCCAAACCAAACTCTCTTTGGTGTGGACTTGTACTCCAAATACTGAGATGAACAACCCTATTATTATTAGGGGATAACTTATGCATAGCGTTAAATGTTTGTGCACAATACATGGTACGAAGGGCTTATCCCCCTAAGTACGAGGAGTCCTTATAGTCTTATATTTGTTAAAGTTGGAGTTGAAAGATTGCTCATAATCGTGGACATAGTTCATGGTCTTATGACCCTCGATTATATTTATTCCACATTTTGGATTTCATTTACGATTATAGATGATAGAGTACTATTCATTGTTGATGAGCCTATTATTGGCAGTTATTATTACTATACTCCTGTTGATTTTATATTGTATCCAAAGTGAGCAATTGTTTTGCTCACTCTTGCATATTTTAAAACTCATTGCGGCCTAAAGAAGAAAGGTGGATGAACCTTCGTCTAGCAAAGAAAAGGGAAAATGTGCAAGTGATGAAGACTTGTAATTTTACTTTGATTGAGATGTTAGATTTTTATTATGATGATCTTAGACTTGGTTTTAATGAAGTTTATTTAATTTCCGCATTTGAATGATTGTAATTAAAGGTTAGATAACCTGAGAAATTTTATTATGTAACCCTTTAATGGGAAAGGTTTTATTTATCCAGTTTTATTGTGATTGGGTTGTTAGATATGAATGTTTGATTAAGTGAACACCAGATCCTGTGGGAATGAAGTACCTGGATTTGGGGGTGTCACGTGTAATACCCGAAATTATAACCTCAAATATAGTTCGTTAAACTCCTTCCGTCCGAGCTAATTTCATAAAATAATAATAAATATAAGTACCTTTACAAAAATATTATTCTCATCCTTAACCCAACATTAACTCATTTTATTATTATTATATTTATTATTATTATTATCTTTATTATTATAAATTTATCTGCACTGACCATCAATATATATATATATATACAAGAGTTGAATCTCAACTCTTAAAGCTTACAAATGTATAAAACCTCTGTTATAAATTAACTTATTATATATATATATATATATATATATATATGATTCCTTCAAGTTCAGTCACTTTGATTTATACAAGACTCCTATATTGGGACAAGTATAAGGTGCAGACAATTCATAAGGCCATCCGAAGAAGAAAGCTTTTTATTCAATTAAAAAAAACTAGTAACTTACCAGTATGATCCAATTTCCCTACTTCCTTTTGTGCGGCTGAGTTCCCCCCCTTTTTTTTCCTTCAGTTGATTTTTATAGATATAATGAAGCAGTTAGGGTTTTGGTTTATTTATTAATTAATATATTTTATTAATACTCTTAATTTTATTAGGATTTAAAATTACACAATTATAAATAAGACCCAATTAATTTTAATGGCCCAATTTAATGTAATATTACTTATTATGGTCCAAATAAATTAACTACAGTTTGACCCAAATATAAGAAAAGTCCAATTAAATATTTTAAAGCTTACTTAAATATTTTATTATTATTTTATTGGGTATTACAGGTTGGGTCAAAATTTGGACAAAATGGGTCAGGTTATAGTTAAATCGAGTAAAAAACAGTATTGATAAAAAATGTGTCTTTTAATGACATAATTGACGAAAAATGATGTTTAAGGACAACTTTAAAAGTAGGTGGTAACTCGAAGGAACAAAAGTGTCATTCAATTTATACATAGTCTGAACGCGAACAAACGAACATGGGCTATGGCGACAGTACGCTTTTTACACAAATTTTAAAAATAAAAAATAAAAAATGTGGAGATGGGAGATAAGAGAGAGGAAATCAATTTTTAATAGGTGAAAAAATTGTAGGAATACTTTTGCATAAATAATACATCTATTAGGAACAATTATGCCAAAAAATTTAGGAAATGATTTAGTAAAAACCTTACAAATAGAGAAGGCAAAATTGTAATTTAGTCCCACATTATAAATGAAATCATCTAGTTCTCCAGCAAGGCACAATTTATGATTCACCAAAGTAAAACTATGACCCCACTGTGAAACTTTGAAAAGGAATTGGGGACTGCGATTTGAAACCCTATTTCGACGAATTGGGGCAACTTGTTGAGATGACGACTTGTTGATCGGCAACTTGTTGTGAAAAGGATCGGTAACTTGCTGTGAAAAGGAATTGGGGAAAAATTATTGGTGCTGCGATTTGAAACCTATTATGTGGCTAGTTTATAGGGTATTTCAGTAATTATTTTTAGTTCTTGAGGGATATTATAGTCTTTTAGTCATTGTTGTGGAGGATTGTTAAATAAGCAGGGAGTTTGTAAAATAGGGAGCAGAAATTAATCAATTTCCTTCTTCTTCAATTCTACTTTCTCTCTCTAGCTCTTCTTCTATTATAAGACTCTGTTACTTAACATTTGGTATCAGAGCTTCGTCGTGTCCTGGAGGCCATTTCCATGGCGGAGGAAACTAGTTTATTTCAAATAGAGAAAAACCAAAAATTACTCGATGACAAGGTTCGGGATCTCGCGTGAAGTAACGATGCTCTGATGACTTCAATTGACTCCATGAAAGACCGGATAGGAGGATTTGAGGAACTATTGAAGGAAATAGGCGCTGGTGTAAACGAATTAAAAGGTGAGATGCAGCAAAAATTTTGTTTTATGCTCATGGCTTTGAACAAAACTTCTGAAGGTGATGAACAACAGGACCATAACTCAGAAGCATATCTTCGGAATGGTGAAACTCAACGAGTTAATTTGGCCGAGCTACCGAAGAGTTTCATAGTTAAATTTCTTCGATTTGATGGTATTGATCTGTGTTCATAGACTCAGAAGTGTGAGAAATTCTTCAATTTTAATCCAATGTCTAGTGGGAGTAAGGTTTCTCTGGCTCAAATCTATATGGAATATCGTGCAAATTCCTAGTTTCAAGGATATCAGGCAGAGGTTGGTCTTATAGGTTGGGAGAAATTCAAAGGAGAAATTCTGGCTAGATATGATGTTGTTGACAAAGATCCAGTGGAGGATATTAAGAACTTGAAGCAACTTTCCACTGTGAGTGCTTATCAAGAGGAATTTGAGAATTTGAAGTCTATTTTACTAGTACAAAATAAGCACTATACAGATGACTATTTCCTATCTAATTTCTTGAGTGGATTAAAGTTCAATATTAAATGTATGGTGAAACTATTAGAACCTACCACATTGAAAGATGCTATTAGCTTAGCAAAAATGCAGGAAGACATTATCCAAACTGTAGCTTCACAAGGTTCAGTAGTTCCTACACTAGCAATTGTTGCAACCGTTCATATACCACATCCAACAGTTTTTATTCCTATTTATGGGAAGAAGTCAGCTATCTTTCCTAAACCTAATCTTCCTTCTAGACCATTCACATATAGTTTTAGGCCACAAAATTACTCTTATACTAACAAGTCCAATTCTGCCTCTACCAGTTCTAATTCATTTAGGACTCAGTTTCCTATTAAGAGGTTAACTGCAGTTGAAATGCAATAACGGAGGGACAAAGGATTGTGTTATAATTGCGATGAAAAATTTATACCTTGTCATCATTATAAAAGACAGATAATTTACTTATTACAATTGGATCCAAATGTGGTTGAACCAGAGGAGTTACCTGAGATTATTGAAGAGGAAGAACTAGATTATGTTAAAGAAGTTCCTAGTGACATGCAAATATCTGTTAGAGCCTTAAAAGAAAATGTGAATCACATAACTTTAAGGGTTAAAGGATTTATTAAAAAGAAAATTCTTACTATATTGATTGACAGTGGGAGCACTCATAGTTTTTTAGATCTTAAAGTTGTTGATCTTTTAGGTTATGAATTGGAACCTACTCTTAAGCTCATGGTGACAATGGTTGATGGGGGAAAAGTCATAAGTGATGCAAAATGTTCAGCTTTTAAATGGAGCATGCAAGGTTATGAATTTGAGCATGAGGTGAGGTTGTTACCCTTGGGAGGGTATGATGCAATTTTAGGGGTTTGATTAGATGCAAAAGTATAATCCTGTGACTTTTGACTTCCATAAATTGAGGCTGAATTTTCAAAGGAAAGGCAAGAAAATCATTATTGAGGGAACTATTGACACAACAATGTTGCAGCAAATTTCAACAAAGGGACTATAAAAGTTGGTTAAGAAGAAGTCATTGGGGTTTATAGGTCAATTATTTGCTATCAATGTGGAGGAAGGAAAAAGAACATCTATAGAAGATTCAAAAGGAATCCAACTGTTAATTACTTCATTACTCACAAAGTTTAGGGATATTTTCCACAAACCCAAGACTTTGCCTCCTCACATAACTCATGACTACCACATTAAATTTTAGGATGAAACTACCACAATGAATTCCAGACCTTACAGGTATCCTTATGTTCAAAAGAATGAGATTGTGAAAATGGTTAAAGTGATGTTATCAAATGGTATTATTAGACATAGTACTAGTACATTTACATCTCCAGTGTTACTTATGAAGAAAAAGATGGAATGTGGAGATTTTTTATAGATTACATGTCTTTGAATAAGTTGACTAAGAAAGATAAGTTTCTTATTCCTGTGATAGAGGAGTTATTGGATGAACTCAATGGTACAATATATTTCTCCAAAATTGACTTAAGGATTGCTTATATGTAAGTGAGACTGAATGAGATTGATATATAGAAAATAGTTTTCAAAATGCATAGTGGGCATTACGAATTCTTGGTAATGCCTTTTGGCTTAAATGATGCCCCGACTACGTTTCAAGCCCTTATGAATACTGTGTTTGTTGACTTACTAAGGAAGTGTGTGTTAATATTCTTTGATGATATATTAATATACAGTAAAAGTTTGGAGCTATATATGGAGCATTTGAGAAAAGTTTTCTTGTTATTAAGGGAGCCTCAATTATATGTAAAGTACTCAAAATGTACATTTGTGAAAACTCAGGTGGAGTATTTGGGCCATGTGGTTTCTAGTTCTAGAGTGGAAGTTGAACTAAGTAAGGTCGAAGCTATGGTTAACTGGCCTAAGCCAACAACTGTGAAGGAATTGAGCGCATTTTTGGGACTCACAGGGTATTATAAAAAATTTATACGGGGATATGGAGTAAAAGCTAAACCATTGACAAATTTACTAAAAAGATAAATTCCAGTGTAATGAGGATGCAGATAGTTCATTTGAGCCACTCAAGGGAGCATTATCCACCACTCCTGTCTTAGATATGCCTGATTTTTCTAAAGAGTTTGTTGTAGGGACGGATGCTAGTAACATAAGCATTGGAGTTGTTCTTCTACAGAATAATAAGCCTATTGCTTACATGAGTAAGGCTTTGGGACCTAGGACAATGAGGTTATCAACTTATAAGAAGGAGTTATTAGTTATTGTAGTAGCAGTTGACAAGTGGAGGTCCTATTTATCTAAAAATAAATTCATAATCAGGACTGATCATCAATCCTTGAAACATTTTTTGTAGCAAAGGATTACAACTTTGGCTCAACAAAAATGGTTATATAAATTATTGGGGTTAGATTACACTACTGAGTATAAGAAAGGAAGGGAGAATATAATGGTTGATGTATTATCAAGATTTCCTAAAATGGAATTATAATGTTCTATATTATCGGGGGTTGTGCTTACTTGGATGAGAGATATTGCTGAAACTTATGAAGGGGATTCAGTTGCTTAAGATCTCATAGCTCAGTGTGTAATAGATACTAATGTTGTTGGACCTGCTTTCACTTTCAACAATGGGGTTTTAAGGAAGCATGGAGTGTTTTATATAAGGGTGAATGGGAATTTAAAACCACACTTACTAGCTGAGTTCCATTCTTTTTGGATTGGAGGGCATTCAGGAAAACAAGCTACTTATAAAAGGGTGAAATAGATTTTTACTTGGCCTAATATGTTAGATGATGTACAACAATGGGTTAAGGAATGTCAAGTTTGTCAGCAAGTCAAGACTGAAAATGTTGCTTCAGCTAGTTTATTGTAGCCTTTGTAAATTCCTACACAAGTTTGGAGTGGTATTGCTATGGATTTTATTGAAGGCCTTCCAAGGTCTAAGGGAAAGGATAGCATTATGGTGGTAGTTGATAGACTGACCAAATCTTGTCATTTTATACCTTTGTGTCATCCATTTATAGCACAAGTGGTGGCACAACAGTTCTTTACTCACATATATAAGCTTCATGGTTGTCCTTCATCTATTGTGTCTGATAGGGATAAGATCTTTTTAAGCACATTTTGGAAGGAATTGTTTAAAATTATAGGAACAAAGTTGTGTTACAACTCTGCATACCATCCACAAAGTGATGGATAGAGTGAGAGGCTTAATCAGTATTTAGAGCAGTACCTGCGATATATGATCTGTAGTAAGGCTCACCAATGGACTAAGAGGTTACCCTTTGATGAGTATTGGTATAATACTAGCTACCATTCTGATATTAAGATGACACCTTTTGAGGTATTATATGGCTATTCTTCTACTCAGTTACCTGAAACAGTGGCATCCACTTCTAATGTAGCAGATGTGGAGGACTTCTTCCACAAACACGCTCAGTTGGTGAAGGTCCTAAAGGAAAACTTAGAATTGGCACACCATATAATGAAATAGCAGGTGGATCAACATAGATCCAAAAGGGAGTTCCAAGTGGGTGACTATGTGTATCTTAAACTACAGCCTTATAAACAAACTTTTGTAGCTGTCAAGAGATCCCTGAAACTTTCTACAAGATATTTTGGGCCTTATTTGGTAGGGGCCAGAATTGGAAAGGTGCTTACAAACTCGAGTGTTAACGCCAAATTTTGTACAGAATTGGTGATTTTTTGAACAAAATTTTTGTTTCCCACAAACGGCACCAATGTTAATGCCAAATTTTGTACACTTGACGAAATCACCAAAATAGCAAGGCAAAATTGCGCATACGATTGATTGTATTGTTGTGAAATGAAACTCATGAAATACACTTACATAAACATAAACAAATAGAAAAAAGATATGAACACAAGAATTTACGTGGAAACCCAATTGGGAAAAAACCACGGAGAGATGGAGAAATCCACTATAATAATACGGAGAGTACAAAGTGTTTTATTTGTGTCATATGTAATTGTGATGAACTAGTGTACCCTCAGCTCCCCCTGAGCTAGTGTATCCTTTGGGGAGACTACGATTGTTGAGGTTGCTCTACGATTGTTGAGTTTCACTGCTGATCCAGCTCTACGATCATTGTCTCTTGGGGTCCTTGTGATGAACTCTGGCTTGGCATTCCTTCTGGGTTAAGGTAGCTTAGGAAGGGCTAACCTCTTAGATTAAAACTAAGGGTCAGGTTTTTTCACGAGGTGCTCATCAGAAGGGTTGCTTAGATTTAATAGGAATTATGTCATCAAAGGGTGTTTCTCTGCCATATTGAGACTTCTATACGATTGTGGTTTCTCTTTAGTCATCTCTATGATTTTAACATAACCTTTTTATCTACATGGTTAGCACCAACAAGAGCATAAAGTTTATGGTTTTAGATTTAGCATGCATAACTCACTTATCAATTTATTAAATCTGGATTCATCTAAAGGTTTTGTAAAGACATCAGCAAGTTGATTTTCAGTGGGATGTATTGTAAAGATATAGTTCCATTTTAAACATGATCCCTAATAAAATGATATCTTATCTCTATATGCTTAGTCCTATAATGCATGACAGGATTGTGTGTTATAGTTATAGTACTTTTGTTATCACAATGAACAGGTATAGATTTGAAATCAAACCTATAGTCTGCTAGTTGGTTTTTCATCCATAGAACTTAAGCACAGAAACTGCCAATAACAATGTATTCAGCTTCTACTGTTGAGGTAGATACTAAGTTTTGCTTCTTACTAAACCAGGACACAAGTCTGTTTCCAAGCAACTGACAAGTGCCACTAGTACTTTTTCTATTAATCTTGCAGCCTGCAAAATCAACATCTGTATATTATGTCAGTTCAAAGGAGGACTCCTTCGGACACCAAAGTCCCAAGAGGGGTGTGCCTTTGAGATACCTAAAAATTCTCTTTACAGCAATTAGGTGTGATTCCTTAGGATTAGCTTGAAATCTAGCAGATATGCATGTCGCAAACATTATGTCTGGTCTACTGGCAATTAGATATAGAAGAGAGCCTATCATACCTCTATATTGAGTAATGTCAATACTTTTACCTTTCTCATCTTTGTCAAGCTTGGTTGTTGGAGCAATTGATGTTTTCATGGGAGAGGCTGATTCCATGTCATACTTCTTAAGTAAGTCTTTAATTTATTTAGCTTGGTTAATGAAGATACCTTCATCAGTCTGTTTCACTTGTAATCCAAGGAAGAAATTTAGCTCCCCCATCATACTCATTTTGAATTTGCTCTGCATAAGCTTGGCAAATCTTTTGCACAAATTTTTATCAATAGAACCAAAGATAATGTCATCTATATATATCTGAACTAATAGGACTTTATTTTTGTGCTTTCTAAGAAATAATGTGTTATCTACTCTACCTCTAGTGAAACCATTTTCAATAAGAAAGTTAGTTAGTGATTCATACCATGCTCTAGGTGCTTTTTTAAGTCCATATAAGGCTTTGTCTAATCTATAAACATAATTAGAGAGAGTTGGATTGATGAACCTGGAGGTTGCTCCACATATACTTCTTCTTGAAGTTCACCATTCAGAATTTCACTCTTGACATCCATCAAGAAGACTTTGAACTTCATGTGGGTAGCAAAGGCAAGGAATATCCTTATTGCTTCTAGTCTGGCAATGGGTACGAAGGTTTCGTCATAGTCAATGCCTTCTTCTTAATAATAACCTTTGGCCACTAGTCTTGTATTGTTCCTTGTGATTACCCCATCTTCATCCATTTTGTTTTTGAACACCCGTTTGGTGCCAATAACTGGGTGACTTCTTGGTCTTGGGACTAATCTCCAAACTTTGCTTCTTTCAAACTGATTCAGTTTCTCTTGTATGGCTTCTATCTAACTCAAATCTTCCATAGCATCTTTTATCTTTTTGGGTTCCATTTGAGACAGAAAGCTCAAATAGAAACACTCATTCTGACTGTTGCATTTGGGTCTCCAATGATCAGGTCTTGAGTGTGATCTCTTGCCCATTTGTTTCCTGTTGGAACATCTGTTCTGGTGCCTTCTTGTCTGAATTCTTCAAGATCAACCTCTGTCTCTTGATGTAGGGGTTCATCGTCTGGTGTAGCTCTCTTTACGATCTCTTCTTCAGGCTCGGCGATTTCATCTTCTGGGGCTACGATTGTGGTGTTGAGTTTGACCACTTCATTCGTAGTGTCTGAGTTGTTAATCATAGTGTTCTGAGGCACAGCTTTGTCTGAGTCTATTTCATCGAAGATGATATGAATAGAGATTTCAACACTTAGCGTCTTCTTATTGAACACTCTATAGGCCTTTCTATCTGTGGCATATCCAAGAAAGATTCCTTCATCTGACTTGGGTTGAAACTTAGTCAGATATTGTTTTCCATTGTTGAGAATGTAGCAAGAACAGCTGAACACATGGAAATAACTGACATTCGGTTTTCTTCCTCTCAATAGTTCATAAGGAGTCTTCTTTAATATAGAGTGCACAAGAGACATGTTCTATGTATAGCACGCAGTATTGACAGCTTTTGCCCAGAAGTATTCAGGCAGACGAGCTGCTGCTAGTAGAGTTCTTCCAGCCTCAATCAACGTTATGTTCTTTCTTTCAGCTACTCCGTTTTGCTGTGGAGTTCGTGGAGCTGAGAAGTTGTGACTGATGCCATTGTCTGTGTAAAATGATCCATCTCAAAGAAGTCAAATTCTCTACCATGATAACTCCTTATAGCCTTAATTTTCTCCCCTTTTTCGTTCATCACCAGCTTGAACTTCTTGATGAGTTTGGAGCTTGTCTCATCTTTAGAGTTTAGAAAGAACACCCATATAAATCTGGTGTAGTCATCCACTATGACTAATGAGTATCTCTTCCCTCCAAGGCTTGTTGTTGGGATTGGCCCAAATAGATCCATGTGTAGTAATTGTAAGGTCTTATCAATTGAGTTGATCGTCTTGCCTTTAAAGGTGCTCCTAGTCTGCTTTCCAAACTGGCAGGTGTTGCGTGGCCTTTCTTTGACAAAGCTGAGCTTGGGTAATCCTGCTACTAGATCTTTGGAGGCTAGTTTTGACATACTCTTGAAGTTGAGATGAGATAACCTTCTATGGCATAGCCAACTAATTTCTTCAGAGGCTTTAGCAAGAAAGCATATTATTTTGTCAGAACTCAGTTGATCAATATTAACAATGTAGACGTTCCCTTCTCTTGTTCCAGTCAGGTTTATAGAAGAGGTCTTCAAATCTCTAACTTGACACTGATTGTTGAGGAAGGTAACTTGATGACCCATGTCACAGAGGTAGCTTATGCCTAGAAGATTGTGCTTTAGTCCTTCCACATAGGCTACTTTGTTGAAGGACACTGTACAATTCCCAACTGAGCCATATCCTCTTGTCTTGCCAGAGCTATTATCTCCAAAGATGACTGTTGGACCCTCCTTCTCCATGAAGTTCTCCATAAGCGTACTCCAGTGGTCGTAGTGGCCGTCAAATTGAGGAATGGCAGGTTGCACATAATTGATGTTGTCTAATGCCATAAGTCCTTGCTGCTGCAAGTAAGCTGCTGCTTCTTTCTTTCTACCTAAGGCCCAGTGGGGGCTCTGATACCACAATGTTAAACTAATTTGAATATAAAGCAATAAACAAGTTGAATCTGAATGACTTATATTTATTATTCATTAACTGAGAAGATATATATAGCAGTACAGTAACAAGCAAACAGAAAAATAGCAAACCCAATCCCTTTAGTAACAAACTTTGTCACCCGTTGGAATACTCCTAAAGAATTGGTAAACTCCTATTGAACTAGTAAACTCCTATTGACTAGGACTTATTGACTGAGAAAGAGAAACAAACAGTAAGTAGTAAAAATATTACTCAACAGAGATAACAAAATTTATTTATTCTACCTGAAAATGAGAATATCATTATTTTTATTTTTCACTAAAATTTTCTAAAAAATACATAAAGATCAAAATTTATATTTAAAATTCCATACTCTTTCTATTACACAAAATGAGTTTTCATTTATAAAAAAAAATGACAGATTTATTTGTATTTTATATTTACCTTAATATTAGTTCAATAATAGTGGGAGGATAATGAAAAACTTTTAATGGTAAATTGAGAATATCCTTTTACACTATTGTTAATAATAAAAAAAAAGAGACTATTCTTTTTTAACAAAACAAGTTGACAATTGGAATTCTTATTATGTAACGAAAGGTAATATGTCCTACTCAAAATTTAGCATTTTAACAAATCTGTATAATAAAATAGAGCGGCTCAAATCCCAAGGGCTTCAACATCCAACGGCCTCAAATCAATTTAGGTTTCAACATCCAACGATCTAAAATCATTTGGGGCTTCAACATCCGATGACCAAGAATTTATCTCTTTTTCTCTGCCGAAAACTTCACCCCACTATTACGAATAGGGTGTTAAAGAAATAAATCATATATTATCATAACTACCAGTTAAAAATAAAACCCCCATCAAATTCTTCGACCGGTGACAAAAGATTTGGGACTGATTGAGAAAGAAATAGAGTAATTTAAGACTCACCAAGAACAAATACAAGTTTTGAATTTCATCATCACATCATATATCATTCCAAAGCACTAAAAATTAGTTCTTTGATTTCCCTGAAAAATTCATTTTTCAATATCATAATGTATTTAGTATATACATATATCTACATAAAAAAATAGAATATGACGAAAAGGATATCCCAGTATCAAATTCTCCATCAAATCACAAACAATTACGAGTAGAGCACACAGTAAGACATTTTGTGTTTGATAGAGACTAATATGAAAAACCCATTATCTATATCTTACTCTTGTGCATTTATTTCTTTAACAGGAACACAAACAACTCAACATTATTTCAAAACACTAAAAATTAAAATGATATAAATACAAAAAGGGTATTCCTTGTTCCAAATCTTTCTTCAAATTACAAAAATCATTTAATGAAATGTAAATCTCGGTTGGGTAGTACAAAATCTCACAAAAATACATCGATTACAAGGAATATTTAACTCCATGAAATGAAATGTAAGAGGCTAACAACAACAACAACAACAACATCGGTTCCATCAAATCGTCGGCGACTCTCCGATCGGCTCCAAAGCCCAAAAAAATTGCAGGCTTTTCCGCATTATATAAACTACAACTGTGACACCCCCAAATCTAGGTACTTCATTCCCACAAGATTTGGTGCTCACTATTCAAACATTCATACTTTCTACCCAAATAAATATTATTTAAACCATAAAATCCTCCCTTTAAAATAAGGTTACATAATTAAACTCAAAACATCCCAGGTTATCCAACCTTTAAACATCATTCAAATGCAGAATTAAATTATTACATAACATCATTAAAATTAAGTCTAAGATCATCATAATAAAAGTACAAATTAACATCACTTGTACAATTTTCCCTTTCCTTTGCTAGTTGAAGGTTCATCTACCTTCTCCACTTTAGCTGCAATGAGTTTATAAATATGCAAGAGTGAGCAAAACAATTGCCCACTGGATATAATAATGAATCAACATGAGAATAACAATAATAACTGCCAACGAATAGGCTCATCAAAACTGAATAGTACTCTAACAATGATAATCAGAAACTGAAATCTAAAATATGGAATATACATAACTGAGGGTCATAAGACCATGAACTATGTCCACAGTTGCGAGTAATCTTTCAACCCCAACTTTAACAGTCATAAGACTATAAGGACTACTCGTACTTAGGGGGATCAGCCCTTCGTATCATGTATTATGCATAAACATTTAACGCTACGCGTAAGTTATCCCCTAATAATAATAGGGTTGTTCATCTTAGTATTTAGAGTACAAGTCCGCACCAAAGAAGGTTTGGTTTGGATAAGCTATCAAGGGTAATTTGAAGTTCAACGAACATCAACTAGTGGACTAGTTGAATCAATAGTGTTGGATAATACAACAGTTGATCAATAATAACATAATATGAAACAATGAATAAGTGTAAGTGAACTGATTATACTTGATCTCATGCTTAGAAACAACTACAAGCATAAGTATTGAATGACAATAATAAACCTTGCTTGAATAAAATTAAGCTAGGACTATGAATTATTGAATAAACATTAAGTAATAGTAAGCTGAAAATAAAGCTTACTTATTATGAAAAATGACTTGTGTCAAGTAAATGAACTATAATAATTCAACATTTGAAATTAGAATTCAAGAAAGTTGCATTCATAATATCCGAATAACAATAATGAAACTTGTCTAACAATAAACAAGTTAGAATGCATCAATAAGTATTGGACTTCAAACTTGTTTGAATAAAATAATGTCATAGCTAGATTGTTCAAATCATGATTCAGAATACAATAGTTCGTTTAACAACACTTTAAAGTAAGAACTAGTTCAACATGAATGTAAGGATACAAGGCTTGCTCAATGTAAAAAGAGAAGTTTAGAAACTTGCTCAATGTAAATATAGAGTTAGAAAACTTTCCTTGAGCGTAAGCTATAAAATTAAACTCACGATCACCTACACATAATTTTAGAACCACAATACCTATTAGTTATGCCAATATATCATAACATGATTATTACCATTTACATTTCAGAAACTCTAAGTGTTCTACTTTGCAACACTTAACTAACGTTCATTGTCCAACTAACTTGCAACATAACACGTTCTCGACTTACTACACATTTTTGCAACTTTGAACTTACTAACCCCAATTCACTATGTTATGTTAACCTTAACATTACACATTTAACATGCTAACATAATTTCAGGCCATACCATGATGCTATCCCAAGACTGCAGTAACAACAGAAGCTAGAATCTCAAACCAGGGTATGGCGCAGCTGCGCCATACAAAGGCTTAGGACAGTATACAGTACAAGTAGCTTTTTTTTTGGCTTATGCACAAGCAATTGCCAAAGTGTTCGAACAGAGCCTTGAGAGGTTAATGAACAGTAGCCGACTTTAGCCCAACAAACACAAATTTCACCCACCAAACAGTGAAATTAACACGTAAAATAAATAAACCACAATCATAAACAAGATTGCTCATATTTACAACCAATTAGAATAATTTAACACCAACTAAAGCTATTTTAATTTCTCAAAATTCATGTTTTTCATATAAAAATCAATTTTTGATATTCATTCTAGAAATTATCACTGTGATTTTATTACTTGACCAAATTACTCCATTCAAACTACATTACGTTTGTATCTCAATGAACTACTATATACAAACTTCAATTTACAGTTTTACATAAGAATTGACCATCCAAATTGGTATTTATCTAAGCCATACAAAGAATACATATACTGACAAATTTTCTTCCTACTGTAAACCAAAATTAGCATGTGATTATTGCTTAAACACAATACCTAATCATTATAAGCATGTATAACCCCCATAACTTAGTTACATAACAACAATTCAGAAGAAATAGAATTCACAGAGCATAGAAAATTTTTACCGTAGTTCACATATGCAGACATATACATACATATATATATATATATATATATATATATTAAGGTTGTATAAAAATACCATCAAATTGCTTGTAATCCTTTTCGATAACACTGCAAAATGCTCTGAAATCCTTCTTTCTCAAATTCTCTCAACTCTCACAAAACTCAGTACTCTCAACTTTGCAAACAAGAATGCGTATAAACAACTGAATAATAAGGCGTAAACAAAAGAAACTGATATGGCCTTAATAATACTACTAAATGTCAATTCAGTTACTAACGTATATAATATAAATATATTATATTTATTATTCTATTTATTTTATTTATTTTCAAAAATTAGAAATTTCAAAAGCCTAAGGCTTGTTTGGCAAACCCTTTAATTTTTAAAGAATTAAAATACTTTTAAATCTTGTTTGGCAAAAACTAATTTAAATCCTTTCTAATTTATTTTAATAAACACTTTAGTTTATAATTATAATCACATACTATTTATTTGAATTTTCATATAAAATATTAACCCATTAAATTAATCACATACTATATTTTAATTAAATATAGCCTTTTAGCAAAATCACAAAATTATAATTTTCATTATAACTTTATTTAATAATTTAATATACCATCTCAATTATTAAATCAACAATATAACATCTCATGTTATTTTTTCTGACTCTCTAAATTATAAATTAGTTTAATTTAGAAAATTCTCTAATAAATTTAGATTCATCAATTCAACAATAGACACACCAAATAAATATTTATATAATTCAATAAATATTTAATATTACACTTTGAAATTTTGGATCGTTACATCAGGTTGGTATCAAAGCCTTAGGTTATGAACCTTAGGTGGGAGAAAAGCCTTAGGAAGTAACCTTTGAAAAGATAGTGATGATAAACTCTTATCGAGTTTTAGGAAAAAGAAAGTAATAAAACACTTATGTGCTTATTTGATAGTAATCTTTGTGCTCGTGAGTGTCGAGTAGAAATGATTAGTAATTAAAACTTAAACTTTGGTTGACAGGATGGCTAATGTAGGAGGATCCAATCAGGCTAGGGAGGAGGAGCCTCGAGATATTCAAGTGATTTGGGAACAACTACTGCCACGGGAAACATTTCCGTCGGTCACAGTAGTTGAGCAAGAGAGAGTCCCTGATGAGGATGATGAGATAAAGACGGACGAGGAGGATCCCGTGGAGCTGCCACAGTTGGATGAGGAGGACAAGGAGGAAGAGCTTCCACTTAACTCGATAGCTGCCCATATGTATGACGAGGTGTATGATCGCAATGTAGAACTTCAAGATACTGTTGAGGAGTTATAAAAGATAGTAGCTGAACAACAGACCTCGATGGCACAGAAAGACGATGAGATCCAGGATCGAGAAGAACGACTTAACAACGTTGAAGAGAAGCTGGTCCACACTGAAGGAGAGAATGAGCGAATGATGGAGAAGATTGTAGAACTGGAGAATAAGCTGAAAGAAGAATCTACAAAAAGGGCAAGAGTCGAAGACGCGTACAGTGAAGCTTATCAACGAGCTGGAATAGCAGAGAGTGATGCACAAGCCAAGAGGAGGAAGATGGAAGAAATGAGCAACGTATTCAATACCGTGGTCAATCGAGCTCAAGATCGAGTCATGAGTTATCCGATTCAGTTCGAGACGCTACCGTCATACGTATTGGATCGCCGAACAATGTTCTGAATTATGGAGGAAGAGCGTCGTAAGGCTATGCAGTATCTTAGTAGAACATTGTAGAAAATGTAATTAACAGGTGGTTTGATAATAAACGAAATCTAAATCCCGGGTATGATAACCAATGGGATAGATGATGATGATGATGTTGTCCTGCAACTGTTATAGTTCAGGAAAGTAATTTAAATAGCAGTGATGCTATTGTTTTGATGTTTTTTAAACGATGATGAATGAATAAAAGTTATTATTTTATTCAAAGTGTTAAGTGTTATGTGATAAACTTTTATGATGTACGACTTAAGTATATAATACTTAAGAGATTGAATAGAATCCGATGGATGTATTTTAACAGAAAATGGCTTCAAGACGTCAACCACCACGATGAAGAACCGTTGAGGAAAATAACAACAACAATGTGGAAGGAAACCCGGTTCAACAGTTAGTTACATTACTGACGGGTACATTGCAGAATCAACCTCAGAACCAAGGTACTACGTTTAAGGACTTCAAGGCGGTTGGACCACCTGAATTTCGTGGGTCTATGAATCCAGTTGAAGCACAGACTTGGATTATGGAAATCAAGAAGGTTTTTTATGGTGCTAGGGTAGAGGATAACCAAAAGATTGCTTTTGCAACGTTTATGTTGAAAGAGGAGGCTAGCTATTGGTGGCAGGCCAACAAAACTCGGGAAGGACCAGGAGTGATGACTTGGAAAAGGTTCAAAGAGATATTCTTTGAGACCTATTTTCCAGAGAGTTCGAAGAGCCAGCTAGAGGTTTAGTTTTTGGAACTTAAGCAGGGAACGATGTCGGTGTCTAAGTATTCCGCAAAATTCAACGAGTTGGCGAGGTTTGCGCCATATCAAGTTAGTACAGACGAGCGCAAGGTAAAGAGGTTTGAGTAGGGATTGAAACCCTGGTTATACAGTAGGGTTTCCCTATTCCAGTTGAAGACGTTTGCGACAGTGATGGAGATGGCGATTCTCGCTAAAAGTGCAGGCGAGGTAATAATAAAACATAACCAAGAACAGAGGAAGAAGAAAAGTGAAGGTGAGGCTAGAAATGGTGGTGGTGGTAACGGTGGAAATGGCAACAAAAACTGAAGAGGAAGTGGAATGCGAATGAAGGAGCTGAAAATCAGCAGAGAAACCAGCAAAATAAGAAGTTCGAAGCATGTGCTACGTGCGGAAAGTTTCACAAGGGAGTGTGTTTGCTGGGGAAACGAGTATGCTTTAATTATGTCCAGGAGGGTCACATCGCCCCAAATTGCACTCAAGCTAAGAAGAATGTGTGTTTCACATACGGGTCCAAGGATTACTTTGCTCGTGAATGTCCTAAGAAGAGATCTGGTGAGGTAAATGGGAGCAAGGGAAATGCTAGTGGAGGTGCGTTGGCTATTGCTGGACCAACAACAAAAAATAAGCCCACAGCCAGAACCTTTAACATGACAGTGCAGGATGCGGTATAATCAAAAGATGTCGTGTCAGGTATTATCCCAATCAATGATATAGATGCATATGTATTATTTGATTCGGGTGCTACTTGCTCATTTATATCTGATGAATTTGCTAGGAAGTTAGAAATACCTTGTGAAGAGTTGAAATTTCCTTTAAACATAGAAATTGTGAATAGGGAAGTGATTCACTGTTAGGTTCGTATACAAGAACTGTAGGGTGAACATTAAGGGGAATGTTATGAAAGTAGATTTAATTTCGATAAAACTCAGAGAGTTCGATGTTATTTTGGGAATGGATTGGCTATTCAATTATGGAGCAATAATTAACTGCCAAAAGAAGTGTGTAAACCTTTTGACTCTGTCAAAAGTAGTTTTTATAGTAGCAAATCGCTTTGAACAAATGAAATGTCGGCGATGGTGCGAGCGAGGAAGTTGTTAAGTAAAGGCATGTAGGGGTACTTAGCCTACATAGTTGATACTCAAAAACGAGGGAAGGGTATGAAATTGGAGGAAATACTAGTGGTTAGGGGAGTTCATAGACGGTGTTTAGGAGGATTTGCGGGACTTCACTTTGAAAGCGAGAAATCGAGTTCATAATCGACTTAACGCCAGGAACCGCTCCTATATCGACGGCCCCGTACAAAATGGCTCCGGTAGAGATGAAGGAATTAATGGTACAGCTGCAAGAACTGTTAGACAAGAAGTATATTCAACCGAGTGTGTCACCGTGGGGAGCACCGGTGCTATTTGTGAAGAAGAAGGATGGGTCGATGCGTCTTTGCATTGACTATAGGGAATTGAACAAAGTCACTATTAAGAACAAATATCCGTTGCTAATAATAGATGACTTGTTTGATCAGTTGAAAGATGCTAGATATTTCTCGAAAATAGATTTGAGAAGTGGATATCACTAATTGAAAGTGAGGAAAGAAGATGTACCGAATAGCAGGTTACACATAATTATTGTTGTCTAATGCCATAAGTCCTTGCTGCTGCAAGTAAGTTGCTGCTTCTTTCTTTCTACCTAAGGCCCAGTGGTGGCTCTGATACCACAATATTAAACTAATTTGAATATAAAGCAATAAACAAGTTGAATCTGAAAGACTTCTATTTATTATTCAATAACTGAGAAGATATATATATAGCAGTACAGTAACAAGCAAACAGAAAAATAGCAAACCCAATCCCTTTAGTAACAAACTTTGTCACCCGTTGGAATACTCCTAAAGAATTGGTAAACTCCTATTGAACTTGTAAACTCCTATTGACTAGGACATATTGACTGAGAAAGAGAAACAAACAGTAAGAAGTAAAAATATTACTCAACAGAGATAACAAAATTTATTTATTCTACCTGAAAATGAGAATATCATTATTTTTATTTTTCACTAAGATTTTCTGAAAAATACATTTAAAGATCAAAATTTATATTTAAAATGTCAGACTCTTTCTATTACACAAAATGAGTTTTCAATTATAAAAAAAATTACAGATTTATTTGTATTTTATATTTACCTTAATATTAGTTCAATAATATTGGGAGGATAATGAAAAAATTTTAATGGTAAATTGAGAATATCCTTTTACACTATTGTTAATAATAAAAAAAAGAGACTATTCTTTTTTAACAAAACAAGTTGACAATTGGGATTTTTATTATGTAACGAAAAGTAATATGTCCTACTCAAAATTTAGCATTTTAACAAATCTATATAATAAAACAAAGCGACTCAAATCTCAAGGGCTTCAACATCCAACGGCCTCAAATCAATTTAGGTTTCAACATCCAACGATCTAAAATCATTTGGGGCTTCAACATCCGATGTCCAAGAATTTATCTCTCTTTCTCTGCCGAAAACTTCACCCAACTATTACGAACAGGGTGTCAAAGAAATAGATCATATATTATCATAACTACCAGTTAAAAATAAAACCCCCATCAAATTCTTCGATCGGTGACAAAAGATTTAGGACTGATTGTGAAAGAAACAGATTAATTTAAGACTCACCAAGAACAAATACAAGTTTTGAATTTCATCATCACATCATATATCATTCCAAAGCACTAAAAATTGGTTCTTTGATTTCCCCGAAAAATTCATTTTTCAATATCGTAATGTATGTAGTATATACATATATCTACATACAAAAATAGAATATGACGAAAAGGATATCCCAGTATCAAATTCTCCATCAAATCACAAACAATTACGAGTAGAGCACACAGTAAGACATTTTGTATTTGATAGAGACTAATATGAAAAACCCATTATCTATATCTTACTCTTGTGCATTTATTTCTTTAACAGGAACACAAACAACTCAACATTAGTTCAAAACACTAAAAATTAAAATGATATATATACAAAAAGGGTATTCCTTGTTCCAAATCCTTTTTCAAATTACAAAAATCATTTAATGAAATGTAAATCTCGGTTGGGTAGTACAAAATCTCACAAAAATACATCGCTTACAAGGAATCTTTAACTCCATGGATGAAATGTAAGAGGCTAACAACAACAACAACAACATCGGTTCCATCAAATCATCAGCGACTCTCCGATCGGCTCCAAAACCCAAAAAATCTCAAGCTTTTCCGTATTATATAAATTACAACTGAAAATAAAACAATTACAGATAGAGAGAGAAAAGGAAAGGAAAGGAAAGGGTTTATCTCTCTATCAATGAGTTTAAAAGGGTACAAAGAACTCAACTTTTAATTTGTCAGTGAATGAACTGTAGGTGGGTTTTTGGAGTTCTTGATGAAATGGATATTTTTTTTTTGTTGCTTGAATTACTGAAAATGAAATTGAAGAATTTATCAGTAAATGTTTGTGTTTGTTCTTGGGATGAGAGAGAAAACGCAGTCTATGAAGTAAGAAAGAATAGGAAAATAATGAAAAAGGTGCAGTGGGTAGAGTTCATAATTTGTCAAGTAAAAAATATGTACAGATAATCTTGTTTTCCATTTAAATGTGGGATGAAAATTTGGATAAATATCATGGTGTTATCATAACTCACCTCAGTTTCTGTTGCAATTACAAGAACACCAAGGTCGGCAAAATGTTAAAAAATAAAACTCCCGCTTTTCTAAATTATAAACTTTTATAAAGTCAATTTTAAACATTTTTTAAATTTAAAATTAAGATAAATTTTTTTAATTTATATCAATAAAATTATATATATCATAAACTACCTAAAAATATTACTTTATAATATTTATTTTTTTAAAATTTTAAATAAATTATGTCAATTTTAAATTTAAAAATACTCAAATTGACATTGAGAAAGTCAAGTACGAGATAACTAAATTTATTTATTCTATCCTAAAATGAGAATATCTTTATTTTTATTTTTCACTAAAATTTTCTGAAAAAATCATTTAAACATCAAAATTTATTTAAAATGTCATACTCTTTCTATTACACAAAATGGGTTTTCATTTATAAAAAAATTTACATAATTATTTTTATTTTATATACCTTAATATTAGTTCAATACTAGTGGGAGGATAATGAAAAACTTTTAATGGTAAATTGAGAATATACTTTGACACTATTGTTAATAATAATTGTTTGGGAGTATTTTGTCGACCCCCAGATAGGCTGAAGGCCCGATGCTAGAAGGTGATGATGAGCCCATTAGGCCGAAGCCCTTAAGAATGTCGAAGGAGTTCGGGCATCCGAGTCCTCTAGGCCGGAGTCCTATTAGGGTTTATGGCGATCGGGTTCGGGCATCCAAGTCCTTTGGGCCGGAGCCCTAATTTGTTGTATGGTGTTCGGGGTTGGGTATTCGAGTCCTTTAGGACCGGAGTCCAGACCAGTATATGAGTTCAATTGGATTGGGCATGTACAGTGGGTTGTCTTGCGTACAGAGTTTGAAGCCATATGGAGTTTAAATGGTTAAGGATTCTAGTCCTAACCATATTCAACTAAGGTTACTCCAAAGGTAGTGTTGGAATTGGATTACACTTGCACCTTTTAAGGAGATTGTGCTGGACCCAAATAATGGTAACTGCCATATTTAGGAGTCTTAAACCAACTCGGAGAAGGATTTGAAGGTAGTGAGAATAATATAAATACAAGGCTTGGGTTTCAATTAACAGGTAATACATACTTTTGAGCACTAAACACTAAAGCCTCCATTGTTAAACCTTGTGAACAGCCTGTACTTATACTCACACCGGAGCTATCCCCCGGTGGCACAAGCCGTCAAGCTTCATGTGTGATCTATTTTTGTGAAGGTTCAAGCACGTGGATTCTGTGATTGGACGCGCCGGCAAAACTTGGTGTTAACATTGGCACTAGAAGAAGGGCCTTTAGTTCTTTCAATCACAATTAACTTTTCCCATAGCAGGCCATGGCAAGCAGAGATAATAGTGCCTCTATCCAGGAAAAGGCGAAGACCCACCAGACCTCCCAGGTGAGGGGGTCGGTGAAAGATAGACTGGGTTCCAAAACCCAGGGAGGTCAGGATGAACCGCCCCCTTTCCTACGATGAAAACTCTTCCATGACAGCCAACATACGCCCCCATCAGGCTAGTCACGCCGATGAAAATCAATCTCGGGCATATGAAGGGCAAGGGAGAGGCCGAGGAGAAGGTAGCCGCGACCAGCAGGAGTTTATTCTGAAGAAGAAAATGTAGCAAAACCAAGACGCCATGATGGCCTTGCATCTTCAGCAGGAGGAGCTCGAGGAGCAGATGGAAAAGATGGCTGGAGAACAGGAAGCATCCTCAAAGAGGAGTAGGCATCGAAGCTAATCCTGGTCACCTCGACGGGGGGAGGCGAAAAGAGAAAAGAGTAGGCCCAGAAGCTGCTCGCGAGACGGAAGAAGTCGAAGGAGGATCCGCTCGGCAGATCAAAAATCAGACCACCCGGGCAGATCGGGATAGAGGAAGAGGGTCGCGTCTCCTGAATACGAGAGGGACAGGCACAGATCATCCCCTCTTAAAGAGGAGTCTGACCCCCTTGCTCGAAGGGTGACGGAGTTGGAAAAATTGTTGGCGGTGAAGAGCTCGATGGGAACACCCTCGACCTGCCTAGGCTCACCCTTTTCACCCAAAATAAACCATGTCACTGCTGACCTTAAGAAGAAGATGCCCCTGATGGAGACGTATGATGGGTTGGGGGATCCCTATAATCATTTAGACGAGTATGACAGGTTGATGACATACTATGGACATTCGAATGCTGCTAAGTGCCACATGTTTGCAACAACCTTAAAGAAGAGTGCCCGATAATGGATGGGGACCTTAGCAGCAGGATTAATTAATTCATGGAACAACCTTCAGGAAAAATTTCATGCTCGTTTCGGAAGTAATAGAAGACGAGGAAAGATCACGGCTTCCCTCATGCAGGTGAGACAGAGGTCGGATGAAAGACTAGGTCAGTACGTTAAAAGATTCCGGGAGGCTGTGGGCTCGGTAGCAGAATTGAATTCCCCTCAAGCCTTAGGATTTTTCACGACTGGTTTGGATATAGGGAAGTCGAAGAAACTGATGAAGGATCTGGTGATCAACCCGCTGGCAGATTTGATAGAAGCCTTCCATCGAGCTGAGGGATTTATTGCAATAGAGGAAGCTATGGGAAATTTTAAATTGCACTCCCAGTCTTATGAGAAGTTCAAGGATCGGGACAAGTAGAATTATCAGCGTTCAAACAATCAGGGGAGGTCGGATAGTTATGGAAGAAAAAACTATAATGGTGGAGGTTCGGGAAGTGGCCGACCACCTTTCTCGAGCAGAAATGTCAACAAAGTTTACACCGCCCTCAACACTGATCGGGCGAAGATATTGGAGGAGATGCAGAACAAGCTATTTTTTGAGCCATGTTCGACGCATCCGAAGCCCAGAAAGAGAGGTCAGGACAAATATTGTGAATACCATCAAAGTCGCGGATATATGACAGAGATGTGCAATGATCTGAAGGATTTGATAGAGAAGAACGTCTAGAATGGTCATCTAGTTCAGTATGTGGTGGGTTAGGAGAATTCTAAGGTGCCAAGGGAGGAAAGCAGAGGACCGACTCGAGATACACAGCCAAAACTGAACCAGCCAGCCCGTGGCATGATCGACGTAATTTCTGGCGGTATGGTGGGGCGTGTTACCGAAAAAAAAAGAAGTGGACATCTCGAAGCTGTGTTGTCAGTGGTAGGTTCCTCGCCGAGAAAGGATCGGGCCTACCCAGGGGTATCCATCTCATTCTCAGATGAGGAATATCCTATAGATCTAATAGAACCACACGATGGGGCATTAGTGATAACTGCTCAAGTCGGGCCAGTGGACATGAAAAGGATGATGATCGATAATGGGTCCTCGGTCAACATATTGTACACTCATGCTTATCAAAGGATAGATCTAGAAGGAAAGAAGATGGAGTTGGGTGGAGAAGGCCCGTTATATGGTTTCAGTGGGGACCCGGTGCATGTGTCAGGCACCATTGAATTGCATGTCAAGTTCGGCATAGCTCCCCAGCAAGCAGAGATAATGGTCAGATTTTTTATGGTACAAGTAGATTCGGCATACAACGCTATACTAGGAAGGCCGACACTAGCAGCATTGCAAGCCATAACATCCATACCTCACTTTAAAATCAAGTTTTCGACACCGAACGGGATAGGGGAGCTAAAAGGGGATCTTGATATTGCCCGAAGGTGTTATCGGAACACATTAATTTCTTTGGGGGTTGGGGTCAGCAAGCAGAAGCAGACAATGGTAATTGAAATAGAACCATTCACTGAAAGTAGCACAGAACCGCTTGCCCTACCTGCCAAAGAGACAAAGGATGTGGAGTTGGTCCAGGGAAACACAGAAAAAATGATCAAGATTGGATCGGGGTTGATGGAACCGTTCCAAACAGGGTTGATAGACCTTCGGGTATATGCTGACATCTTCGCGTGGGAACCTAGTGACATGTCCGGGGTAAGTGAGTCAGTGGCATTACACAGGTTTCATGTGGACCCAAAGAAGAAACTAGTTATACAAAAAGAAGGATTTTTTGTTCCAAAAAAGCAGAGGATCATAGACGAAGAAATTTCTAAACTACTGGAAGCAGAATTCATCTTCGAGATCGACTACCCCAAATGGCTGGCTAATGTGGTATTGTTTCAGAAACAGAACGGGAAGTGGAGGCTATGCATCGACTATACGGACCTGAATAGGGCGTGCCCAAAAGATTTCTACCCCTTGCCCAACATCGACCAGCTGATTGATGCCACTTCGGGGTACGATATGTTGAGTTTTATGGATGCTTTCTCGGGATATCACCAGATCTCAATGAGTAAGGAGGACATCCCGAAGACTAGTTTTATCACACATCGGGCAATATAAACTTATCAAAAAATGACCTTCGGATTGCTAAACGTCGGGGCAACATATCAGCGAATGATGAATTTCGTGTTCACAAATCAGTTAGGCCGGAGTATGGAGGTGTATGTGGACGACATGATTGTGAAATGCATGTCAGTCAAGGATCATCTGGAGGATTTAGAAAGCTGCTTTAAAATAGTCAGAAAACATAAGCTACAGTTGAATCCGACTAAGTGTACTTTTGGATTGGGATCAGGGAAATTTTTGGGATATTTTGTCAGTAAGAGGGGAATCTAAGCAAATACGGAGAAGATCCAGGCGATCTTAGACATGAAATCTCCGAAGACATATAAAGATGTGCAAAGGTTGACAGGCCGGATAGCTACCCTTTGGAGATTTGTGTCAAGGTCAGCCGAAAGATGTTTACCCTTCTTTGACACTCTCAAGGGGCCGGAGAATGAGAAAAGTTTTAAGTGGACCTCAGAATATGAAGACGCGTTGTGAGACCCCAAATTTTATGAATAAAGATTTAAATTTCAAGATTTTTTTTTTTTAATATTATGGTGTGGATTTGATATAATGTTATAGTTGTGGGTAATATTTATAGATTTTGCAAAGTAAGCAAGTGGTTATATAATATTCGATTGGTTGGGGAATATTCATTTTAACAGGGAATATTCGTAAGATGGTACAATCATTAGTGGACCCCACAACAGAAGTATTGTCGTAGTTAGAAAACGACAGAATTATCTTTTATTAAAAATAACGGCGAGTGTTACCGTTAAAACTGTTGAACTACTCGGTAGTAAAAGTATAGTAATACACATGGTTGCATAGTAGCACACGGTATTGTTTATTGATGCTTACGTAAGAAGTCACTCAGTTTTACTCAATTATTGCTATAGTAATTGCTGCATCATATCTCTAATATTATTGATTCAATTATTGTCATAGTATCATCTGCATAATATTTATTATTATTAAATCAATAATTGAGATGACAAAGTTATTCATATTATTATTTGCAATATTGACAATGTCTAGAAGTTCATCAATGAGAGGTTTGGTCACCTAATTGCGGGCCAATAAGGAGAAATCCTTATCGGAAAGCCCCCTCTTTCTTGGGAATGACCTGGTTGTTAAATATTGTGAATTATAATATTAATGATGAATAAGTTTGTGTTGGTTAAAGATGAAATTGATAGTTCCATTGTGTTGGGATTATTAGTGTTAGTGGAAATCGACATCTATTTCGATAATAATGGATGTCTAGAGGTTATATTGACCAATCGGATAATTAACCGGATAAATGAGCAATTAATTGCTATTAATTCACATACTTATAACTATTTGTTCACATGTGTGTACTATTGATTCACATTCTTGTACTATTAGGGGAGGTGGTGCAAGATTGATAATACTTGCATGACTAAGTTAAAAATGGAGGTATAGATGGAGGTACTATACTGTAATTCATATTTTCACATGTTTAGAACTATGGATTCACATGATTTACTATTGATTCACATGATTTACTATTAGGGGAGGTGGTGCAAGTTTGATAATACTTGCAGGACTAAATTAAAAATAAAGGAAAAGAGGAAGGTATTATTCTATAATATTTTGAGCCCTAAAACGTACAATTATCGAAACTATATTTTCCTATAAATAGAAGCTCATTCCTTCATTATTTTTCACCAATTCACTAAAGCTATAGAGCAATTATTATAGAGAGAATTTATAAAGAGAAAGAAGAAGAGAAGTCTGCTACCTCACTATTCCAGTATCTAGTTTTTCTAAGGTAAGGGGTATTATTCTTTCGTATTCATGAATAGAGTTATTTTCTTTCAATACTTGTTAGGGTTGTTATTTCGTTCTTTATTATTATGTTGGAATAACCTGCCTATGCGAAGTACCACATACATGGTGAAATTCTTCTGTTATTCCATTCTTTATTATTACATTGGAATAACTTTGCTGTGCGATCTATCGCATGCACGTGAATTCTATTGTTATTCCATTCTTTATTATTACATTGGAATATCCCGCCTCACGGATTATGCATGACCTGATTCCGCTCTTTATTATTACATTGGAATATCCCATCATGCGTGCGGATTACGCATGACACAGTTCCATTCTTTATTATTACATTGGAATAACCTATTTGTGTGGTCTATCGCATGCACGGTGAATTCTTACATTATTCCATTCTTTATTATTACATTGGAATAACCTATCTATGTGGATTACATGCATGCATGGTGAATGATCCTTCGTATTCATTCTTTATTAAATTATGAAAATTATCATCTACATGGATTACTGCATGGCGGAGTGAAAATCCATTTGCGTTTAAATATTTTATTATACTCATCCGGGATATCATTTCTTTTGTACTCGCTATGAAATATCATTTTCTTTGGTATTTTTCTCATTACGAGTTACTATTCACCCATTATTATTCACTCTAGTATTATTCACTTTCGGTATTCGGCACTTTTCGTGTAGAGTACTATTCACGAGTTACTATTCACAGGTTACTATTCACCCGATTACTATTCACTCTAGTATCATTCACTTGGGTATTTGGTGTACTTTTCAAGTCGGGGTACTATTCATGGGGTACTATTCCTGAAGTACTATTCACGGGGTACTATTTACCCGAAAAATATATTTCTTTTCTGTCCAAATTATTTTTGGTACATGAATATTATTCTTGAATTTTACTCTACAAAGCAGTATCATGTTGACAATTTGGATATTTTTAAACTCTGGATAAATTTAAAGTCTTTAATATTTATCCTTGATTTCGTTTGATTATTGCTTATATCATTGTCATCATCCTCATGCTTATATTGTGATGAAAGTCATCTTTGGCTTACGTGCATAGATGGACTTGGTATGATTATGACCATGGATTATTCAGTATAATCATGACCGTAATATAATGAATGATGTGGTAAAAGTCCTCATTGGCCTGTACTTCATTGATGAACAGTTGTTGGTATGATTATGACCAGGGATTATTCGGTATAATCATGACCATTGATGATTACATGAATATCCTTGGTCGTGGTGCAAGGATGATTCGATTTTATTTATTAAAATTTGAGTCTCGATGATAAAGTTGATGAAAAACTTTTAAATCATAGAAGATAGTAGATTTTATGCTCTACTTGACTCTTCTAATGGATTGCTTATTTCATTGCGATTGTTGATCTAAAACTTGTTGTCTATTGTATTCTATCAGTTGTTATACTGTTGAAGGCTAAGGATAATTTTTTTGCATTATCTTAGTCATAATATTTCTTACTGGGCTAGTTGAGCTCACCCTTTCTTTCATTGTTCTCTTTAGGAAATGAGAATATAGTTGGGACGAGTCGGGGAATGGAATGACAGCTTTAGTAGTCCTCACTATTCTACAGAATAATATGATAATAATTATAATGAGGACTCCATTGAGTGTGGATATTGTCTAGATGACAATATTCTTGTTTAAACTCTCAACTATGTTTTGTCGTATTTTACACGACTGTTGTATAATTAAGTTGTATTTGAATTTATGTACCATGTATTTGGCGACTCAAGATGGGTGATGTATACCTGTTTTGGGGGCGTCACAGTTGGTATCAAAGCTTAGGGATATGATCCCTGGCTGAGATGTGAGACAAGAACTAGGAGGGGAGAGACGGGGAATTTCTTCGCTAATATGACCTACTTAAGTTTATTTGTTATTTAATTAGTCGGTCAGAGTATAGGGATAATATGTGTCATGTCAATTAACCCTTGTTTTGTGACAGTGTTTGAAAATGGCATCTAAAAATGTTGAGATCAGAAATGAAGCACATGGGACCGTTGAGTCACCAACAATCAATACCTAGGATAATGTGCAACAGGAAGACAATAATCCTCAGGTAAATAACAACACCTATCAAATGATGAACGATGGGATGTTTAGAGGCTTTATGCAATTTATGCAACATCAGGTAAGAGAGACTCCTGGTGGAAGGACTCTTCGTCTTCTTCAGCAAGGCCATCTTCTCAGCTCGACTCATCTTTAAGTCGTTCTTGTTGACATGGTCAGTAGTAGTAGTTGGTGGAGCGGGACCCAAAACCAAACTGGTGGAGAGTTCCGCACTCGAGATAGTTTCCTCTTTGGCTTCTTTGTCCATGATAGAAAGGCGGATCGATTTAGCTTGGACAGGAAGAGGGGATAAGAAATTGGCGGCTCCATCGAGTTTAAAGATTGTCACTGCACAAAAAACAAAGAAGGGTTATGGAAACAGGACGATAATGAATGGAGACAGGGGCAGGATCGGGCTAGAGTACTTACACCCATGTTTGTACAACCAAGCCTCATCGGAAAGAACTCCCAGACTCCATTCGGTCTTGGACAACTTCTGGTAGAATGCTTTGAAGGTGGCGGCTCAATCCTTTGGGAATTTAGTGATCTTGGCAAGGGGATCTTCGGGAGAAGACCAGTTCGGCAGTAGCTTGAGGTTGGTCCCCTTCATGAAGAACCATTGTGGGTGCTATCCCTTGTAGCTGGAAGGGATCTTCATGAAGGTGGCTCGGCCAGCCACACGGTTCAGTTGTCGGAAGCCGAGTTCCTTTGACTTTCTGATGGTGAATAGAACGAAAAAGAAATCGAGCCCAGGAGTGATCACGACCTCCTGGCACAGGGCAATGAAAGAGATTAAGTGGATATACGAGTTCGGCACAAGTTGTGCAAACCCGATCCCCACAAAGTAGAGAAAGGAAGAAATAAATTCGTGGAGGGTGAATCGGACCCCATATTTCAGGGCCTAGAGTGGGATGGCAGTCCAGTTGCCTTTGGGGTGCCAGAACATTCGCTCTTGGGGCTCTAGTACCCGAAGCTTGTACTCCTTTGGGATATTGAAGAGAGTACTGTTAGGTAAAATCTATATACGTACAACAAGCAAGTATACGTGGTCAACAGGTAATAAAGTGATGAGTAGAGTATCGTTCCCACATTGACAAATTAGTAAGAAACTTAACCTTACAATTACCAATTTCCTATTAATCCTAATTTTATTAAACTATTCAACTCAATGATTAAAAATCATAGAAACTAAATTAAGAAACAATTAAACTACCACAAAACAATCACCAATATCAAAATCTGGAATTTCAAACAATTAATAGAGAATTAGACTTATGATTTCACCCTAAGCTTCACTCTAATTTCTACACCCTTATTCCAATTCAAATCACTATCCCAGTTTATTAATCAAGAACACGAATGTAGTACTATCCACCTCTCGATGCACTAATACCGTATTAACTTAAATCCACAATTTAGATAGAAACAAGTTAAACACCTTAATCAAATAACTCACTATATCTCTACGTGAATTATAATTAAAGAAGGTTTAAGATTAAGTTCTCTATCTGATTACATATAATGTCAAGCAAATCTCTACCTTAACATTGATCAAGAATCTGTTATTCACAAAATTTATGAACACATGCTATATTAACTAGGTCTAGATTCGAATATCCTCTCTCGATTCCATACAAATCCACAAAGAATTATTGATCAAGCAATTCATAAACTCAAGCTCAAATTAATATAGATAAACTGGAAAATAGCTTATTGAACTGAAAATCAAAGTTTACAAAATCATTGTTTCACTTAAGGATCCACCATAAGCCTAAAAAGTTAATTAGTTCATCATAAATGAAATAACAACTGAATAAATCAAAGATATCATTCTTTCAATTACAAATAAAAGTCTAAGAAGAAGAATAGTGAGAAAAACCCTTCACGTAGCCTAAATTTGCAATTGTCCCGAAAATCTCTTCAAAATCTTCCTCCAGTGCTTGCTATGAAAAACTGGAATTGATCTTCGTATTAAATTTTGTGTGTTGTTTAATTCATTGTTAATTGAGTAGTATACATCCAACACACATTTTTCTAAGTAATTTCACACTCATTAGAGTTCACTTGTCATCCAAATGCTAGAATTCAAGTCCCAGCAGAGTACAAAACCAAACAGGAGATTTCACCAGACGAGACTCCCCGCCCCAATGGGGGTGTGTGCCTAATATGAGCTCGCCCCGGCGGGCACCCTTTCTGCTAAAATCTGTTGAAGACCCCACGCCCTGGCGGGGGTATGTATGCCAAATAAGCCCGCCTCAGCGGGCATCTATTCTGCTGAATGACTTTGCTTGCTTCATGAATACTTCCAGAAATGCTCCAAATGACTCCAATTCTTATTAAATGCCACAACAACCACCCTACACATAAAAGAACACAAAAACAAATAAAAATGAACATGAAAACAAGAAAACAAGAAAATAGCAACAATTAAGCGTGAAATGGACAACGATTCGTGGATATGAAATCCACTTATCAAAATCCCCCAAACTTTAATTGTGCTAGTCCTCGAGCACAAAATAAACTACATGTTATACAATGCAATGCAATGCAATGAAAGGGAATGAATATAATCTATATGCTTTCGAATCCAACAGTATCGCAGAATCAAAATTATCTCATCGACCTCAGAGAAAACAAGCAAACTCTACAATATTAATCACCAAAACCAATCCACAATTCCGTATTAATTCTCAAATCTTAAACCATCATCACTGGTATAATGTGTGTGTGTGTGTTCAACATCCATGATAACTGATATGGACTCAATTTCAACACATAATCAATTTCTTAGAAGGAATCATACAGTGCAAACTTAAAAATTTCAAAAATAAGCAACTAAAACTAAGCAATACCAAAATCAAGGGTTCATGCAGGGTACTTATACTTTATTTATATTCAATTTTTTTCACACGGGGGCTTTTTGCTCTGTTCCTGTTTTATTACCTTTTTTTCATAGATAAATACACACATGACTGTGCAATGTCTCATCCCATTAGGCTAACAGTGCTACCCCTTAGTGAGCTTTTGACCAACGACTCCCAGACCATAAAAGACCTTAGGGCGCTAGGTGTAAAGACAATCCCCTCGGGCGTACTTGCTCAAGTAACAAAGGCCCGGAAATAAGACTAGTCACCATATATAATCTTTTTTTTTAGATAAAGCTTATATACCCCACATATAATCCCCCAAACGTAGGATCTTGCCTAATTTTTTCCTTTACTGCCTATCCTTGTCATTTTCTCATATACTCTAGCATTATCCTTTAGAAACTATTTATCTATCAATTTGAACTGACCAGTCAACAAAGATGTTATTAGCGTGCTAACCTTTTTATACCAGTTTCAAACAAGCGCAAGATTCGATTCATAACAGAAATTATATCACAGTTCTAATAGTCAATGTTGTATTGGTTAACTTATTTTCAACTCATCATTGGCCCACACATAACACGCTCTACAGCACTGTTGGACATATGCAAACGTAATATTTAACTAAATTTTTTTTCTTTTCATTTTTCTTCTCTTTTTTTTCCTAACATAACAAAATGCGTTAATAACAGAATTAAAAATAATGCACTAACAAAAATAACAATGCAATAATAAAAAACTATGTGACTTATATGTATGCAACATCATAATTCCTAACTAATATGCAAAACTAGAATGCAATAACAACTATAAGCCTAACTAATAACATATGCATGCAAACAAGAATTTAACTCCCCCAAACTTAAGTAATACAATGCCCTCATTGGATGAATAATCGCAATTAGTGTATGAGAACTTCCCTGCAATCGCCTAAGTCTGGGGAGGTGGTGGTTGATCTTCTTCTTCTAAATCACTTGGTGGAAACCTTGGCATTGGCATGGGTGGCTGATATGGGAAGTGTGCAGCTGGATTGAAGCTCTGAAGTGTCGTGTTGAGTGAAGCAAATGAAGTGTTCTTAGCATCAAATATGTGGTCTTGCCTTAATGCGAGTCGCCGCATCTCCCGACATGCTGCCTTATTGTGCGCATCCATTTGACGTTGAAAGTCAAGGAACTGAGGACTGGATAATGCATCGGTCTGTGGTACCTGCTCCGTTCCTTGATCTCCCATAGCCTCATCCTCATCCTCTGACATGTATGCAGCATCAACTTTGTCCTCCAAAGCTGATGGAAAAATAAAACCCAGTCCTCGAGGATGGGACTCGCCCCCGGCCTATACTGAATACCGCACTATCATTCTGGTGTCTAGCAGCTCAAGCGACATCTGTGTGGGCTCATTGTCAGACCATCTCACACCTACTTGGCGACACAACCCACATATGAGTGATGGGTATGGCAAGCCACCCAAAAAGTTTCCACGTAAGCCCCCGGCGGATGGAGAAATAAATAATGGCCCCGACGTTAATGATGAAGTCTTGCACAATTGCGTATAGCAGTAACGCCTTTTCTTTGGTCACGTCTGAGGTGTGCTAAGATGGATACAGTTTAGCACATAGGAATGCGTACCAAATTTTGCCATACCGACTAAGATCTTTTCTGTGGAACACTGTGCCTCCCTTCTGACCTTTGATCCATGTTGTTCTTAGTTTAGTCATTTCCTTAAGTATTGCTTCACAATCCGGATCAAAATCACGTAGGTGGGCATATTGGCATTGTCAAGGCATGTGCAGCTGATCATAAGTATTTATGGCATCAGCACTGAATGGAACTAAGCGACCCCGCACATAAGCATTGAAGGGGGCCTTGTCCTCAGCGTTCACATAAAACTCCTTGACTATGTTAACCACGGCGGGTTCCAGTTCTTCGGTGAATTTGTTCCAACCCTTCTGATAGATTTGCTGCATCATCTCCCCATCAACATGATCCAATGCTAACCCCCGCTCTGGTGTAAGGACTTTTGTCATAATATAATCATACCAATTGGCGGCGGCGGCACTCACAAATTTCTGGCGATCAAAGGTCTGTGTCGGTTGTGCGGGCCTTGAACTCTCTCCCCTTTGGCGTTTTAATGTGGGTTTTGAAGCCATTTTCTCTCGAATGCTTGTATCACAGTATCTGTCCCCCCCCCCCCAACTTGGTTCACACACTTTGTCGAACACTTGGTGTGCACAGATGATTTTCCCCCAAACTTGTCAATTTTGTGTGGAAAATTGGGTGAAAGAGGTTGAAGTATGTGTAGTATTGTGCTTGACTCTCAAATGCTCTCTACTAGCCTCTATGGATGCCCTAATTCACAGACTTGTGAGGTTTAATTGAAGAGTTGTGATGAATTTGGGATGAGATGGAGTCAATATATAGAGGTGGTGTGATGGGGTGGTGTAGTGGATTGAAGAGGTGGGGAGAATTAGTGGAGTATTGGAAATTGTGGGGTAGAAGTGTGTGTAATGGGTGGTTGGAGTTATTGATGAAGTAGTGGAGAAGTGGTGGAATTAAGAAGGAACCATGTAACTGTCGAATACGTCTGTCAAGTTCTAGAACCCCCCACCCGGAGGGGGGGTATTAGGCAGACTTTCTTCCCCAGAGCATAGACTCTGCTAAATCAATTGGGAACCCCCACCCCGCCAGAGGTGCAAAACAAAGAGGCCATTTTGCCGGGGCATAGACTTTGTTAAACTTCTCTGGGAGACCCCACTTCCGACAGAGGTACAAGGAAAATAGGCCTTCCCGTGAGGGTGGCTTCTGCTAAATGACTGTTTTGGCTCATATTTTCTTCATGCAATGCCACTGAACATCCATTTCCCCAGCCTGCAAGCCATGAAATGTATAAGTTATTAGATTGTTGATCACTTGGAGTATGATTAAGAAATTAACAAGATTTTTATTATGTACTACCTACCGAATAACTTAATAGAATTATTTCTAACAATTATGAAGGAAAATAATGAAAATAAACGTATAATTGGGTTGCCTCCCAATTAGCGCTTTATTTTAAGTCATTCATCCTGACTACTTCCTGTTCATGGTATGTCGGACAATGTGATGATGATGACATCGGTGTTGGACTCGCCACCCCAATAGTGCTTTAATCGTTGACCGTTGACTTTGAAAGTTTCTAAAGGATTCCGACTGTAAAGTTCAACGGCGCCATGAGAGAACACCCGTTTTATAGTGAATGGTCTCGACCATCTCGATTTAAGCTTTCCTGGGAACAATCTCAGTCGTGAGTTGAACAAAAGGACTAATTGCCCCGACTCGAATGTTTTGTGCATAATTTTCTGGTCGTGCCATCTCTTGACCTTTTCCTTGTATAACTTGGAGTTCTCATAGGCTTGAAGGCGAAATTCGTCGAGCTCATTTATTTGAAGTAATCTCTTTTCCCCTACAGCTGCGTGATCAAAATTAAGTTTCTGAATTGCCCAATAAGCCTTATACTGTAGCTCGACTAGTAAATGATAAGCCTTTTCGTATAGTAGTTTATATGGAGACATTCCGATCGGTGTCTTATACGCAGTCCGGTATGCCCATAATGCATCATCCAACCGGAGCGACCAATCCTTACAATTTGGATTCACCACTTTCTCCAATATTTTCTTGACTTCCATGTTCGACATCTCAGCCTGCCCACTGGTTTGGGGGTGATAAGCCGTCGCTACCTTGTGGTTGACCCCATACCTTGCCAATAGAGCTGTGAATGATTTATTGCAAAAATGACTACCTTCGTCACTTATAATTGCTCTAGGCGTGCCAAACCTCGTAAAAATGTTCTTGTGTAGGAATTTAAGAACCACCTTAGCATCGTTAGATGGTAGTACTGCAGCTTCTACCCACTTTGATATGTAATCCACTGCGAGTAGAATATACTTATTGCTAAGTGACAACGGGAATGGCCCCATGAAGTCGATGCCACATACATCAAAAATTTCAACTTTGAGAATCGTTTGTAGAGGCATCTCATTCCTTTTCGAAATGTTGCCCACCCTTTGACATCTATCAAATGTTTTGACAAAATTGTGGGCGTCCTTGAATAGTGTAGGCCAATAAAACCCAGATTGTAGCACCTTTGCTGTTGTCCTCTCACTACTATAATGTCCACCATACGCATATGAGTGGCACTCATGTAGAATGTTCTTCACATCACTGTAGGGCACGCACCTTCTAATCATTTTGTCGGCCCACTGCTTGAATAAATAAGGTTCGTCCCACATATACAATTTTACGTCATGAAGAAACTTCTTTTTCTTTTGTCTTGTGAGATCAGGTGGAAGAACGTTGCTCACTAGATAATTCGCATAATCCGCATACTAAGGAAATTCTGTATTTATCCCAAACAATTGCTCATCCGGGAATGATTCATTAATTTCACACTTGTCCTCTTTCAATTTCTCTTGGTTTTCCAGCCTATCCAAGTGATCGGCTACTTGATTCTCCGTCCCCTTTTTATCCTTTATTTCTAGATCAAACTCTTGGAGAAGGAGAATCCATCAGATAAGGCATGGTTTAGCATTTTTTTTCGCAATTAGGTACCGAATAGCCGAATGATCCGGTGTAAACTATCACCTTAGTCCCGATCAAGTATGTCCAAAACTTGTCAAATGCATACACCACTGTAAGCAATTCCTTTTCCATAGTTGTATAATTCATTTGAGTCTCCGTGAGCATTTTGCTTGCATAATATATGGCGTGAAACACCTTCTCTCGGCGTTGACCCAAAACAGTCCCAACCGTATAGTCGCTTGCATCACATATCATCTTGAAAGGCATATTCCAATCTGGTGCGATGATTACGGGGGCTGTAGTCAACTTCTTCTTCAACAACTCAAAAGCTAACTTACCCTCCTCATCAAAACTGAAAATGGAATCCTTCTCTAAAAAACTGCATAAGGGTTTTGCAATTTTGGAGAAGTCTCTTATGAATCTCCTGTAGAATCCAGCATTTCCCAAAAAACTTCTAATTCCCTTAACTGAGGTCGGTGGAGGCAGTTTCTTGATTGTTTCCAGTTTAGCCTTATCAACCTCCAATCCTTGAGCCGATACCTTGTAGCCCAAAATTATGCTCTCCTCAACCATGAAGTGGCATTTTTCCCAGTTAAGTACGAGGTTTGTATCCTTGCATCACTGTAACACCATTATCAAATTCCCTAGGTAAGTATCGAAGTTGTCCCCATAGACAGAAAAGTCGTCCATGAAGACTTCAACATTTTTCTCCACCATGTCTGAGAAAATGGCCATCATACACCATTGAAAGGTTGTAGGTGCATTACATAACCCGAATGACATTCTCCTGAATGCGAATGTGCCATAAGGCACGTAAATGTAGTCTTCTCTTGATCCTCAAGAGCGATGACGATCTGGTTATAGCCCGAGTATCCATCCAATAAACAGTAGTACTCGTCAATCTGTCTAATATTTGATCGATAAAGGGCAGCGGAAAATGATCTTTTTGGGTTGCCTTATTCAACTTCCTATAATCCATGCAAACCCTCCAACTTGTCACTGTTCTTGTCGGTATTAACTCGTTAGCCTCATTCTATACCACAGTCATTCCTCCTTTTTTTGGCACACACTGGACCGGACTAACCCACTTACTGTCGGAAATCGGGTTGATGATACCGGCATCCAACAATTTTAGAATTTCTTTCTTCACAACTTCCTTCATAATGGGGTTAAGTCAACGTTGTTACTCCACCATCGGTTTTGCATCATCTTCCATCAGAATCTTGTGCATGCAAAATGAAGGGCTGATTCCCTTTATATCAGCTACCGTCCAACCTATCGCTGATTTATGTTCCCTAAGCACCCTCAGCAACTTTTCTTCCTGCAAATCGTTAAGTGTAGTAGAACTAATAACAGGTAAAGAATTTGAATTGCCTAAGTATGCATACCTGAGGTGTTTAGGGAGTGGCTTAAGTTCCAAAGTTGATGGCTCCTCCAATGACGGTTTCAATTTTTTTATGGCTGTCTCCTCTGTGTGCAAAGGTTTAAATGGTGCTCTGAATTGGCTAACTCGTGGCAATGAATCTAACATCTGCAAGTAGTCCACAAATTCTGGGTCATCGAACTCTTCATCCCCCAATAATGTTGTTTTTAATAGATCGTTGACCAAACTCTTGCCCATATCTTCACTGATAATCTGCTCAATGATATCCATCCTGAAACATTCTTCCTCATCCGTAGGGAATTTCATGGCCTTGAACACGTTAAATTTAATTTCTTGATCTTGGACCCTCATAGTAAGTTCTCCTTTTTGTACGTCTATGAGTATCCTACCCATGGCCAAGAAAGGTCTCCCTAAGATAATCGGGATGTTCTTGTCCTCCTCAAAATCTAGGATAATAAAGTATGCGGGGAATAAAAACTTATCCACCTTAACCAATATGTCCTCTACTATGCCTCTCGGATATGTGACTGACATATCCGCTAACTACAATGAAATATTCGTAAGCTTTGGCGCCGGCAAACCCAATTCTGTGTATACTGACAATGGCATAAGGTTCACATTTGTCCCCAAATCACATAAACACTTACTAAATTACATGTTCTTGATTGTGCATGGAATAGTGAAACTCCCCGGGTCCTTCAACTTTGGTGGCAACTTCTGCTGTAACACCGCACTACACCCTTCTGTTAGTTCCACTGTTTCAAAGTCTTCCCATTTCTTTTTCTTTGACAGAATCCCTTTCATGAACTTAGCATAATTTGGCATCTGCTCTAGGGCTTCTACGAATGGGATGTTAATCTGAAGTTTCTTAAAAACTTCCAAAAACTTCGCGAACTGTTTATCTAATTTCTATTTTTGGACCCTCTGCTGAAACGGTGGTGGAGGATATACAACTGGCTTGTTGTCTAACTTTGTTTTCTCACTTTGCTTATCCTCACCCTTATTTCCTTCAACCATTTTACCTTTGTCAACTTTTTCATCCGATATCGCTGAATTTTCTACATCTCTACCAACGAGATGTTTTCCACTCCTCAACATATTTTCCTGACACTGTTCGTGGTTTCCCTTCAGATTTCTCTCTGTATCACTCGGTAGGGTCCCGTGTGGCCTGTTATTTAATGCTAAGGCAATTTGCCCCATCTGATTTTACAAATTCTTGATGGTCGTTTCTTGGTTTTTCATCGCTGCCTCATTGCTAGTTATGTACCTCGATAAAAACTCCTCTAAATCTCATTTTCTTTCCTAATGTTGAGCCGGTTGTTGGTGATTCTGAAAACCTGGGGGATATGACGGTCGTGGAGCTTGATGTTGCTGATTATTGCTCCATGAGAAATTTGGGTGATTCCTATTCCCTTGGTTATAAGTGTTTTGGTACAAATTTTGTGGACCCCTGTTATAGCTACCAACGAACTGCACGGATGCTGGATTGATTGTGCACTGATCTGTAAAATGATTACCCGTGCATAATTCACATACTACTACAACCTGCTGTACCTGAGCCCCTGTCATGGCATCCAACTTCTTGGACAGCGCAGAAATTTATGCTTGTATTGTTGTCACCCCGTCGACTTCTAACACCCCAACCGCCTTTGCCTGTGTCATTCTTCCTGTGAGCCACTGGTAGTTGTTAGCCACCATGGTCTCAATCAAATTGTAGGCCTCTTCATAACTCTTAGCCATGAATGCTCCACCCGACGCTACATCAATACTGGTCCTGAGATTTTTATGTAGTCCATTATCAAAAGTGTTCATTTGCAGCTAATTAGGCAATCCATATTGTGGGCACTTTCTGAGCAACTCCTTGTATCTCTCTCATGCCTCATATAGCGACTCCCCATGTTGCTGCTCAAACATTGTTACCTCATTCCTCATTTTTGCAGTTTTTGCCGATGGGAAAAATTTGGCAAGGAATTTCTAAGCTAAGTCTTCCCACGTAGTTATCGAACCCGGTGGTAGAGAGTGTAACCAACTCTTCGCCTTGTCCCGTAAGGTGAATGGGAACAAGCGAAGTCTAACCGCATCATCCGACACCCCATTATACCTGAAGGTGTCGCAAATCTCTAGAAAGCTAACTAGATGTTCATTCAGATTGACATTTGCCAATCCCCCAAACTGAACTGAATTCTGGATCATCTGAATTGTCCCAAGATTGATTTCGAATGTATTTGCAGCAATTACGGGGTTGGTGATGCTTGATTGCAGTTCAGTCACCTTGAGTGTGGCAAAGTCCCTTAACTCTTTCTGATCTTCAGCTGCCATTGCCTCTTCTCTCTCAGAATTTTCAAAGTCTTGCCTCGTTTCCTTGATCCACTTACTTAACCTCTGGAACCGTTTCTCAATGTCATCCTCAAAAGGCAGCAAGTATGGATTTTTGAACCGAGTTTGAATAAACCACTTCAAAAACCTGAGATAAGAAGAACAAAACAAAAATAAAAATGTTTAAGTAAAATTGGACTAATTAAACTAATATTGCAAAAATATTAAGATCTATATACTAAATAGTCTCGGGCAACGGCGCCAAAAATTTGTTGGGTAAAATCTATATACGCACAACACGCAAGTATACGTGGTCAACAAATAATAAAGCGATGAGTAGAGTATCGTTCCCACAGAGACAAATTAGTAAGAAACTTAACCTTACAATTGCCAATTTCCTATTAATCCTAATTTTATTAAACTATTCAACTCAATGATTAAAAAATATAGAAACTAAATTAAGAAACAAATAAACTATCACAAAACAATCACCAATATCAAAATCTGGAATTTTAAACAATTAATGGAGAATTAGACTTATGATTTCACCCTAAGCTTCACTCTGATTTCTACACCCTTATTCCAATTCAAATCACTATCCCAGTTTATTAATCAAGAACACGAATGTAGTATTAGCCATCTATCAATGCACTAATACCGTATTAACTTAAATCCACAATTTAGATAGAAACAAGTTAAACACCTTAATCAAATAACTCACTATATCTCTACGTGAATTATAATTAAAGAATGTTTAAGATTAAGTTCTCTATCCGATTACATATGATGTCAAGCATATCTCTACCTTAACATTCATCAAGAATTTGTTGTTCACAAAATTCATGAACACATGCTATATTAATTAGGTCTAGATTCGAATATCCTCTCTCGATTCCATACAAATCCACAAAGAATTGTTGATCAGGAAATTCATAAATTCAAACTCAATTTAATATAGATAAACTAGAAAATAGCTTATTGAACTAAAAATCAAAGTTTACAAAATCATTGTTTCACTTAAGGATCCACCATAAGCCTAAAAAGTTAATTAGTTCATCATAAATGAAATAACAACTGAATAAATCAAAGATATCATTCTTTCAATTACAAATAAAAGTCTAAGAAGAAGAATAGTGAGAAACACCCTTCACGTAGCCTAAATTTGAAATTGTCCCGAAAATCTCTTCAAAATCTTCCTCCAATGCTTGCTATGAAAAACTAGAATTGATCTTCATATTATATCTTATGTGTTGTTTAATTCGTTGTTAATTGAGTAGTATACATCCAACACACGTTTTTCTAAGTAATTCCACACTCATTAGAGTTCATTTGCCATCCAAATGCTAGAATTCAAGTCCCAATAGAGTCCGAAACCAAATAGGAGATTTCACCAGACAAAGACCCCTTCCCCGATTTAGGTGTGTGTGCTAATATGAGCCATTTCCTACGGGTATGAAAGTCAAACAAGCCCGCCCAATGACATCTATTCTGCTGAATGACTTTTCTTGATTCATGAATACTTCCATAAATGCTCCAAATGACTCCAATTCTTGTTAAATGCCACAACAACCACCCTACACATAAAAAACACAAAAAAAAAATAAAAACGAACATGAAAACAAGAAAATAGCAACAATTAAGCGTGAAATGGACAACGATTCGTGGATATGAAATCCACTTATCAAGTACGGATGTCAGAAAGTTAGGAAGAAGTGATGGAGGATTTGGTATTAACGTGGGAGAAATTGGTCTCCGAAGCATAAAGCTTTCGAATTTCTGATTCGAAGTTATCAGAGGGATTGTCAATGGGTGTTACCGGTAAATCGACCGAAATTAGATCTCATGCAGCAATGGTGGCGGCAGTGATAGTGGGGGGAACTAATTTAGTGGATGGAGGAATGCAAGAATCAGCCATTTGAAGTGAATGGGGTGTGAATGTGAAGTCTAGAGGCAAAAAGGAGCAGAAAGGGGAAGATTTGAAGTAGATTTGGGAACAGGAAAAGTTAATCGAAGAATTTTTGAAGAAGTTAATCACTTGCCGGAAATCGCCTTCACCGAAAAGCTTGAGAGAAAAATTTAAAATGGAGGAAATCTGGAAAAAGTTACAGTGATGGATTGATGGGGATTTTTATAAGTACAGCTGCCAGGAACCCAAAGGCAGCTATTTATGGCAGGTGGAGCCCGGTCCTGGGGAAGCGTGTGGCATTTCAAAAAACAAAGAGAAACCGTTTGGGTTCCCTATATAACTCATCATTTGTTGGCATGGCTTTTCGAGTTTCTATCTTTTATAGTCTCTAATTATAAATATATTATAACAAGAGATTGGGGGCAATGTTCAGGAGTATTTTGCTGACCCCCAAATGAGCTGAAGGCCCAAAGCTAGAAGGTGATGATGAGCCCATTGGGCCGAAGCCCTTAAGGATGTCAAAGGAGTTCGGGCATCCGAGTCCTCTGGGCCAGAGTCCTATTTGGGTTTATGGCGATCGGGTTCGGGTATCTGAGTCCTTTGGGCCGGAGCCCTAATTTGTTGTATGGTGTTTGGGGTTGGGTATTCAAGTCCTTTGGGGCCGGAGTCCAGACTAGTACATGAGTTCAGTTGGATTGGGCATGTACAGTGGGTTATCCTGCGTATAGAGTTTGAAGCCATAAGGAGTTTAAATGGTTAAGGATTCTAGTCCTAACTATATTCAACTAAGGTAACTCCAAAGGTAGTGTTGGAATTGGATTCCACTTGCACCTTTTAAGGAGATTGTGCTGGACCCAAATAATGGTAACTGCCATATTTAGGAGCCCTAAACTGACTCGAAGAAGGATTCGAAGGTGGTGAGAATACTATAAATACAAGGCTTGGGTTTCAATTAACAGGTAATAATTACTTTTGAGCACTAAACACTAAAGCCTCCATTGTTAAACCTTGTGAATGGCCTGTACTTATTCTCGAAACTATCCCCCAGCGACACAAGCCGTCAAGCTTCATGTGTGATCTGTTATTGTGCAGGTTCAAGCGCGTGGATTATGTGATTGGATGCGCCGGCAAAACATGGCGTTAACAATAATAATAAAAAAAGACTATTTTTTTAACAAAACAAGTTGACAATTCGGATTCTTATTATGCAACGAAAGGTAATATGTCCTACTCGAAATTTAGCATTTTAACAAGTCTATAATATAAAATAAAGCAGCTCAAATCCCAAGGCTTCAACTTCCAATGGCCTCAAATCAATTTAGGCTTCAACATCCAATGATTTAAAATCATTTGGGGCTTCAACATCTGACGACCAAGAATTTATCTATCAAAAATTCAAACTCACATCTATCATCTCACTCTCGATTCTCCCTCCTCACCCACAAACTAGGGTTTATTCACCTATTTGTCTCTACTTCTTTTGCTTCAATGGCACCAGACGGCAATCGGCTTGCTAGGAAGACATCTCAGTTGCTCGCTGGAAAGAGGAATCAACTGAGGATCGAGAGGAAGAACTGACAGCAGCCACACCATGGGCCACGGCAAAACCCGTTCTCTCTACATCTATATCTTTCTATCTCCTCAACATTTTTCACTCATGGCCACCACGGCAGATCCTCACGGCATCCCTTATTCGACTCAGTCCTCTTCTTATCCATCCTTATAGCCTTCCCTCTCCTTGTTTATTTCCTCACCAAATCTAACTCCCCCTTCCCTCTCTCTCAATCTCTCAAACCTTCTTGGTTTTCTTGTACTACTTAACTTTCCTAAAACCCCATTTCTTATTTTATCATTAATTGAGTATCCATTTCAATTAATTACCCATTTCAAGATCCGCTTCGTCTCTTCTTCTTGGATGGTAGAATTCAGTTTATTTTATTTTTTTTTAATTTTTTAGGTGAAATGGGAAGCAAATGGAGGAAAGCTAAGCTCGCACTTGGGTTAAATCTCTGTGTTTATGTGCCGCCGGATGGACCTGAAGATGGCTCGCCATCGGTGTCAGAGAAATGTTCCGATGCTGCTTTACTTTTGCCATTGGTTTCTTCGGGGAGCTGATGCTTGGGTGCTTCTCAGTTGTCAAAAAGCTTCAATAGATCATAAAAGGTTTGTAATTTAATGCCACCTTCACTGTTATTATATGTATTTAATCAGAAATACTAATTAAAACTTTGGACTTGTTTGGTAGATGAGAAAGTAGAATAAACTAGCAGAAATTTGATTAAAAAGTTTTGAGTACTTTCTTTTCCCCTTTTTAGTGGTTATTATTTTTTGTTCAATTTTCTTATTTTGATAAATGGATTTATGGGTGTTCTTTATTTTTAAAATAATAAATAAAACTTTATTGATTGTTGGGTGTAGTCATTATGTTGATTCTGACTTCCCAAGAATGAATGAAAGAAACAAAATCATAGCTTAGAGTCAAATGGTTGTGTTATGCCTTCTTGGGTGGATGTTTATTTTCTCTGGTGTCTCAAGGCATGAAAACATTTAAGCTTTTCTATCTTGTTATTACTTATATTGCTCATATTATTAAGCTAACAAAATTTATGTTTGCATGATGTTTCTTATTTTACTGTTACTTCAATTATATCGAGTAATTGGGCCAGCTGGAATTTACACATTTTTTTGAATTTGTTTGAATACATGTGATTTGAAATTGTAAATTCTTGTTGTTTTCCATCTTTTGTATTTTTTGATCTGGGTTGGAGGAGAACAATTATTTTTAATATTATTTGGATTAAGATTATATGCTTTTATTAACATGTCCTTGTTAGAGCCCTTGTCATTTTGCCTAAATGGTCAAAGTATCTTCCAACCACCTTATTTGTTTGATATTGGTGCTCTTCATTTTAAACTTCGTTGTTGAGCTAATCCTATAACTATACAATCATTCCATTGAAAACACAACGTGTGACATAAAAAAGGAATGAATGTATTAATTATCTTCTTATTACAATCAAAGTGAAAATCCTTTCCCTTGGTTTAAATTTATGAGTTCATAAACCGATTACATCATTCAAATACTGTTCGTGTGAAAATCAAGTATAATACATACAATCATACTAATCTATTACAAGATGTTTAACTATCCATCTTAGCCTTTTTCGCATAAACCGATTATCTCTTCTTGTTCGTAATTCTCAATATGCTCTATTACAAGATTTTAACTATCCAATCGCAATCATATAATTCACGCAAGAAGTGAGCATAACAAGCTCAACAAGTCTAACAAAGAATAATATCAATACCACATTCGTGAATTATATAACAATCTTCCATAACTCGAACAAATAGTCATGAAGTATTATGAAACATTAATACTTAACAATTCATAACATCAATTCCCAAAGTATATAATAGTTTAGGAATTTCGAACCTACGAAAGACCATGAACAATATCTTTCTGCTTTTCATACTTGAAAAGGACATCACAAAGACTAAGGTCAGACATCCGAGATTTCTTACGAGCACTTTCTAGGTGATCACCCTATAGTACTTATGTTGATCAACATTCATCCGTTAAACGATTTACATTTAAGTTTTGGCAAAATCATGTGCTCATCGAATAATCGATGAAAAATACTTTTGTTTGTTCATAGACAAACTTACCTTTTAAATCTGCATCAAAATACTTGGCATAGGATAGCATTATCATTTCTATATAGAAAGATATGTATACAAATCAATCTATCTCTTACGAATAGTCTAGCCGAAGTTAAAACCGCATCGACCCTTTCTTTAAAATCATTCATGCAACTCATTACAATGAATCACGTAAAACTCGACTAACACGAAGGTTAGACAAGCGCTAAGAAAACTTGCCTTCAAGCCTTCAAATAATTTATTCGATCGTTTCTCACTTTTTTTAGAATCTACATGATATATTCACATAAAGACACAATCGTAATTAGCTACCAAACAATCAATCACATTGTTTCTACCAACTTCTTTTCTCTTCTATGTTTTAATTTGACTTTATTTCATTAATAAGGTCAATTCAACTTACTACCCTTCATCCCGGTTTGTTAACGATCTTACGTTATTAACCGAACTCAATCATCATTGGTGAAGTACCAATGTCGATTACCGCTCACTTTTTATTTATTAACACTTCATGTTCTTCGCTACCATACTAATAACTCGTGTTCAATTCCTAAGTTCATCACCATATACACTAGTATATGTAACATAGAATAGTTTTAGTATGCTTCATTAAGTATATAAACTTATCTTATATTGGTCTTGAAACAATTGAATTCAAAACCTAACTTGTCTAACAACTCCCCTTCTTTTGCGCCATGCACAGGCTCTTCTATATACAACACATCAGTCATCATGGGCGCCAGCCATAATAGACTTCTAAGCCCCTTGCCCCTTGGCATCAAGCGCAAAACTCCTTATCAGATGAATGGCGCCGCATAACGCCACTCTTCAAGAGGTTCATTACACTGCATATGGGCGGCATGACACACGCTAAGACATTAGCCTTTGTTCATGCGCCATGCACGCCAAAACTCAAAGACTGTAAAAATTTTACAGATAAAAATTTTAGTGAACTTCCCGCTTCATAACTTCTTCATTATAAGTCCGATTTGGTCCGCTCAAAAGCCTACAACTCATAAATTACATACTCTACGCTGCTCATATAAGAATTTTACAATTTTGAATCCGCTAACTCAAAATTCACTTCTAAGTTCATTATCGAAGCGCTCATTAAACGCTTTCGAGCCGCTCAATACTTGCTTTCTTTTGTTTTAAGTCGAATCCACGATTCTTGAGTCCACGACTCTTAAATACCATATCTCACGTGTTGACATTGAAAACCAACGTTTCCAAGTCTCACGGCAAACTTTCGACTACTAATCCGAATTTCTACGCTTTTGACGCTTAACGCCTATTTCCGTAAAATTCGCCATAACTTCAAGCTATTAGTGTTCTATATGCCAAATCAAATGGAACACTCCATTGATTTCATATCTACATCCTAACCAAGCAAGATGCACATATCCTAATAGTGATGGTTTTCAATTTGTCCATCAACAACCAAGTTCATCAAATCAATATTTTCTACTATTTAAACTTACGTAAACCCTTACGATTTCTATTTACACACGACTTATAAAGGTTTTACTCATTACAAGCCATCCTTATTCCTCCATAAGAGGCATGCTCCACCAATTTATGATTCTTTATAATCAAAGAAATCAAAAGGATGGAAACTAACATTAATGGAATATTACCTTTCCGATCTTTTTTGTTCTTGCTAAAACTTCTAATGAAAAGCTTCAAAGTAGATGATTACTTAGTTTCTAGCTCTTTCTCTCTCTCAATATAAGTTGGACAACTCTTGAAAAACCACAAAATGACCAACATATGCCTTCTATTTATAGGAAACTCAAATGGAGGGCATTTTGGTCTTTTCTCCCCACCTCCTCCTACTATTCACTACTTCATCACCAAGTAAAATACTTGGTGATCAAGTAGTTCACTTTTACTTGGCCACCAAGTGGCCAACCCACATGCCCATGGGTCATCCCCATGGGTTACCCCATGGTTTTACCCATTCTAAGACCCATCGGCTCGATCCACTGCCTCGGCTTTCTTGGATCGCTTTAATTAAACTTAACATCATTTCGACTTGGGCTTAAATACATAATTCATCGGGCTTGATTACTCAATTACTTGGGCTTGATATAATCCAAATCCAATTGGATCATATTAAGTCCTTAAACTATAAATCCAATAACACCAATCGTATTCTACACGATAATTCACGATTCTCTCTTCATATAATACTCGTATTTATAATCAGATTGAACTTCATATTAAATCTTCATACTATACTCAGATACTAAATAGTATCACACTCAGATAACGTACGATAATCATTATCGTAATTCATTATACGATCTCATTTCCTTCTCGTAAATCATTCTTCTCAACCCTTAGGTTTTAAGTCCAGGCAAAAACTTCGCTTTTGCCATAAATGAAATATTATTAGATATTCCATCTCGCCTTCATATTCTATCATTACGCTTTCTCAAAATTTCAAACTTAATTCCCCGAAAGCGTAAAATCGGATGAATAGTGTTTTTACGTAAAATTTCTCGAAAAAACTTTTATTTTCGCTTGAAATTCAAAACAATTAATTCTAGCACATAGCCGTAATACTAACCACATCCACACATTCTAGGTCATAGAACCACCTTCACATAGCTTACTCACATAAATAATCAATTAAATTCATTTAATTCACATAATCAAATAAAAATTTAATTTCTCATAAAATCGATTTTCTCAAGCGCTATATTCTCCCCCCTTATAAGGATTTTTTCCCCAGAATCTCGCTTATAATTACATAAACAAATGAGGAAAATTTTCCTTCATTTTACTTTCGAGTTCCCACGTTGCTTCTTCAGGATTGTGATTTCTCCATATCACCTTCACCGAAGGTATTATCTTATTTATCAAAACTTGTTCCTTCCTATCAACAATTTGAATTGGAAGTTCTTCATACGATAAATCTTTCTCTATCTGAATAGATTCATACTCTATTACGTGTTTATAGTCCGACTTATAGGGACGTAACACAAACACATGAAACACATTGTGTATACGTTCCATTTCTGGAGGTAAGGCTACTTCATAAGCTACCTCTCCTACCCTTCTTAAAATCTCAAAAGGTCCTATAAAACTTGGACTTAACTTCCCTTTCTTTCCAAAAAGTATCTTCCCTTTCTAAGACGATACTTTCGTAAAGACATAAGACCCTACATCAAATTCTCTTTTTTCTGTGAGGATCTCAGATACTTCTTTTTGCCTATCTTGAGCCGCTACCAATCGAAAGTACGATTAGCTTTTACCATGTCCGCCGCTTGTTGTACCAACTCAGTCCCAACATCCGACGCTCACCCACTTCATCCCAACATAATGGAGTTCTACACTTCCTTCCATATAACGCTTCAGAAGGCGCATGATGCCTATACTAGCGTGAAAAACTATTGTTGTACGCAAATTCTACCAATGGTAGATGGTCGTCCCAACTCCCTTTGAAATCCATAACGCAAGATCTTAACATATCTTCAAGCGCTTTGAATTGTCCGCTCACTTTGTCCATCCGTCTGAGGATGATACGCCAGACTCAATCTCAACTCGCTCCCCATTTGCTCTTGCAAACTCCTCCAAAAGTTCGATGTGAATCGTGGATCACGATCCGACACAATCGAAATAGTACTCCATGTCTTGAAATAATTTCTTTATATATAAAGCTTAGCTAATTGGTCTAGGTTATACCTAACTCCTATTGGTAGAAAATGAGCCATTTTCATTAATCGATCCACTATCACCCAAATAAAGATCGTATCCTTTCCTTTTGTTGTTGAAGTCCCACCACAAAGTCCATTGTGATGTGCTCCCATTTCCACTCTGAATTTCTAATGATTGCAACAACCCACTAGGTCGTTGGTGTTCAAATTTTAACTTTCTGACAAGTTAAGCACCTACTAACATATTCTCGCTATCTCCTTTTCATGTTCGGCCACCAAAAGTTCTCGACGAAGGTCTTGATACATCTTCAGATCTACCGGATGTATCGAAACCTCAAACTATGGGCCTCACTCATTATCTCCTCCTTTAATTCAAATTATTTTTGGAACCCAAATTCTTCCTTCAAAACGAAGTAATCCTCCCTTATCGAGGTTATACTTAGTCTTTTCTTCATCTTCTATCCTCTTCTTCATATGTTCGCATTCCTCGTCTCTCAATTGCACTTCCTTAACACGCTCCACTATGGCTCATTGAGTCTCCATGGAAAATAACATCTCCTCTCGCTTCATCCGTAAATTTAACTTCTAATTCCATTCTCGCCATCATTATTACTAACTCATTCTCGAGTCATTAACATCGATAGCTTTCTCTCTACCCTTCCTACTTAGCGCATCGGCTACTACATTTGCTTTCCCTGATGATATAAGATATCACAATCGTAATCTTTTATTAGTTCCAACCACCTTCTCTGCCTCATATTCAACTCCTTCTATGTGAAGATATATTTCAGACTTTTATGGTCCGTGTATATCTCACACTTCTCACCGTATAGATAATGCCTCCATATTTTTAAGGCAAAACTACAAATGCTAATTCTAGATCATGAGTAGTAGATAGGCCTTCTCATAATCCTTTAATTGACGTGACGATACGCAAATGACCTTGCCATGCCGCATGAGCACGCAACCCCAATCCTCTATGCGAAGCATCATCTATACACTACAAAATTCCTCAGATCATCCGGCAAAGACAATACAGTGCCTCACTTAACCTCTTCTTTTTAGTTCTTGAAAACTATTCTCACATTTTTCACCACACACATACTTCACCGACTTCCTCACCAAATTTGTCAATGAGTAGCTATTTTAGAAAAGTCCTGATGAACCTTCTATAAGATCCCGCTAACCCCGTAAAACTCCGAACCTCATTGGCATTTTTTTGGTTGCTCCCACTCATTAACCGCTTCTACTTTTGTCGATCCACTAAAATGCCATCTTTATCAATAACATGTCCTAGAAATCAAGACTGTTTCAAGCCAAAATTCACACTTTGTGAATTTCGTGATACAACTTTTCCTTCCGTAGTGTTTCCAACACTATCCTTAAATGTTCAAAGATGATCTTCCGACGCCTTAGAATAGACTAGAATATCATCAATGAACACTACGATGAACTTGTCCAAATACTGCTTTGAACACTCGCTCATCATATCCATATAAACGCGGTCATGCGATTAGTCAACCCAAACGACATCACCGTAAACTCAGAATGACCATAACGAGTTCTCAACGCCATCTTAGGTACATCCTCCTTCCTCACTTTTAACCGATGATACCCCAGACGCAAATCTATTTTAGAAAAATACTTTTCCTTTTCAACTCGATCAAATAGATCATCGATCCCGGCAACGGGTATTTATTCTTAATCGTTAACTTGTTCAACTCTCGATAGTCGATACAAAGTCGTAACGACCCATCCTTTTTCTTTACAAACAATACCGGTGTTCTCTCAAGGAGACACACTCTGCTTGAATGTACTTCCCATCTAATAGTTCTTGTAATTGAACCATTAACTCCTTCATCTCAACCGGCGCCATCCGATATGGTGCCCTTTGAAACCGTGTCGCATCTTGTAATGTATCAATCACAAATTCAACTTCCCTATCCGGTGGAATACCCGTAATTCCTCCGAAAAATACATCCGCAAACTCTCGAACTATAGGTATCTCGTCCAAGGATGTTCCCACTCTTTTGGGTATCCACAACATGGCATGTATAACCTACACACCCCTTTCTCAACATCTTCCTAGCTTGGTCATCGTTAGACAACAAGAGCGCCTCTTGATTTACTACCAAAGAACACTACCTTGGTTTTCTTAGAAAGTCAAAGGTTCACACTTTTCCTATGGCAATCTATTATAGCCTTATGGTTAATCAACCAATCCATACCAAGAATTACATCAAATTCTTTTTAACCTTATTTGCACTAAATCTACCGATAACTTATTACCTCTAATATTTACGCAACAATCCTTATGAATATGTTCAATGGGGATTATTTCTTCATTTTCTACCTTAACGCCTAAAGGTATTGCTAACTTTTCGTGGATTAAACCTAATCGCTTAGCAAATTCACATGCTATAAAAGAACAAGTAAAGCACCCGAGTCAAATAACACATAAGCATTTATTTCATCGACCGAATGATACTCGCTATTACATCCGATGATGCAACCGCATCTTCTTGATAAATATATTAAAAGTACGGGTCCGAGGGTCTACCCACCGATGGTGTTGGTCCAAGAATGGCTAATTTACCACTACTACCGTAACCCTTATTTCCTCTAACCCTTTCTTCTTCGGCAATTTCTTGCCATGTGGTCCAACGATCCACAAACAAAACACCCATGATTTTTCTTAGGTTAGGACAATTGGGTGATAAATGTCCTCTCCCCGCCCACAAATTGTAATAAACTAATTTTCCTTTTAAATGTACTCCCAAATGAGTCTTTCCAGCATGTCTTGCATGCCTCCATCCCACGCTTTTTAGATCTCCTTGTTTCACCCCAAAGATTCCTGTGGTTAAAGCTTTTCCTCTTCGCATATAGTGCCACTACCACCGCAACCTCCGCCTTTATTTCCTCCCTCACTCTTATTCTTATTCTTCCTTTCCTCAGGTAATCGAGACAACGCCTCACCACCACCTTCGCTTATAATTGCTTTTTCCCGAATGGTCCCAGAGAAAGCACTCAAAACACCGAATCCTACTATAGAGAGCTGTGGTTTCAAGCCCCGCTCAAACCTACGAGCCTTCCTCTCTCTCTTCTCAGGTCCACTTGATGTGGAGCAAATCTTTCCAATTCATTGAATTTAGGTCACAGATACTGGGAACCTCATCATGTCCCTTGTTTAAGTTCCAAGAACTTAATCTCCATTCTACTCAGATGCTAGTAGGGAAGTAGTTCTCAAGAATACCTTCTTGAACTGCTCCTATGTAATCGCCTCCGCTTCTAGCCCCCACCCCGTGAGCCTCCCACCAAGAGAGTTGGCCTCCCCTTTCATCATGTAAGTCGCAAAAGAAGTCTTTTATGCCACCCACGCTTTGTAATAACAAACGCCTTTCTATCTCTTTTTCACCCATGTTCTGGGCTTCTAATGGGTCCGCTGCTCTCCTAAACTCCTGAGGACCCACACTTTTGATTCTTTAAAGGTAGTTGTTCTAGCTACCCTAGGTGCTACGGGAATTCCTCCCCAACTTGGTTAAATGTCACCATTAATAAATTAACGAAACTCTTGATAGGTTATTAGGACCCCTTGATTTTCATTATGAGACTCACCTTTCCTGATTACGTTGTCTCCTTCTTGGCGGCATAATTCTGATTAAATAAATAAAGTTTCATTATTATCTATTTAACTACTTAGTTATCATTCCCAAATAACAACTCATACCACAACAAGCACATTAAATAAAAACTTCATTATATTAATATGCTTTCATAGTCAAAACTATTTACACTTTGCTTCCATAGCCAAAAAGCTATTACATTACTATCCCACGATTGACTTCTACAAAAATTGGGATTTACAAAAAGACTACCCTTTAATTATACAAAAGAGGGTTTTACGTCACTACACATATACAAAAAGATCTAATGATCTACTAACACTGCCTTACGGCATTCTCATGTTTCTGATTTGCTAAAATCGAAACAATATCTCGACTAATCGTATGTCGAGTCTGCCCTGACTCAATAGAATAACAAGCAATTTTTAGCTTGAAATCCTCGTGAGCACATTCATGGATGTAAGACATCCGTAGCTATCTTCCTCGTCTTTTTTCAACCAGCTTTTTTCAAGCTCTACTACCTCTTCCTTATAATCCCTAGCTTTATCCGTCATCAAGACTTTCTCATCGTGTTCTCGACTCAAAATCATCTCAGCACTTCTTTCGCCTCATATAGGGCGGTAATCTCCTCATTCTGTGTCTGCACCACCGTGCACAGATGCACATTCCTATCAAGCACAACCAAGTACAATGATCTCATTACATCTGGAGGTGTTGACTCCTGAGTAGGTACCACCGTATTAATCGATGTTACCTCCATATCCTCCTCCACATCTATCATCATATTTAGATATGATGTTATTCCCATTGTTTTCTCAAGAGTAATCCTCCCCGAAAATGTACTCTTCTGGATCGAAATCTTCTAGAACCACTATTGGTACCTCGCCACTGGCATAGGTACTATCTCCACTTGGTTCATCGACTCTTCACTCACCACGTGAATGTCTCTATACATCAAGCTATCGCTCGACATCTATAATAACACATAACATGTTGATTAGTACATAATACACAATAATAAGATAAGCACAAATCACATTTAATTTATTTAGGATTAATTTCATCTTTTAAATCTTTCTTGATCGAAGTTTTCTCAATACCTTATTAACTCATTCGACACGAATTTACTTTCTTTGGACTTTACCTTCCTTACAAGGTTATTAGCCTAAGGTTCTTCCCCCCTTAAGTTTTATAACCTAATGATTTGATACCAACCTGTGATGCCCCCAAATTCGGGTATCTTCCAACCCGACAGATGGTGCTACACGGTACTCATAATTATACAATCATCCCAATGAATACACAACACAATGAATGTATTAACTATCTTCTTATTACAATTATAATAAAATCCTTTCCCAGGTTCATAAACCGATTACATCATTCGTTGTTCATAAGTATAATACATACAATCATACTAATCTATTACAAGATGTTTAATTATCTGTCTTAGCCTTGCCTTTATCTCTCTTAGAATTCTCAGTACGCTCGGATTTAACTACAATCATATAATTCACGCAAGAAGTACAAGCTCAGCAAGTCTAACAAAGAATAATATCAATACCACATTCGTGAATTATATGACAATCTTCCATAACTGAATAAATAGTCATGAAGTATTATGAAACATTAATACTTAATAATTCATAACATCAATTCCCAAAGTATATAATAGTTTAGGAATTCTAAACCGGTCGAAAGACCATGAACAGTATCTTTTCTATTTTCATACTTGAAAAGGACATCACAAAGACTAAGGTCAGACATCCGACATTTCTTACGAGCACTTCTAGGTGATCAACCTATAGTACTTATGTTGATCAACATTCATCCGTTAAACGATTTACGCTTAAGTTTTGGCAAACTCATGTGCCCATCGAATAATCGATGAAAAATACTTTTGTTTGTTCATAGACAAACTTACCTTTGAACCGCATCAAATACTTGGCATAGATAGCGTTATCATTTCTATATAGAAAGATATGTATACAAATCAATCTATCTCTTACGAATAGTCTAGCCGAAAGTTAAAACGGCATCGACCTTTCTTTAAAATCATTCATGCAACTCATTACAATGAATCATAGAAAAACTCGACTAACACAAAAGGTTAGACAAGCATTAAGAAAACTTGCCTTCAAGCCGCCTTCAAATAATTTATTCAATCGTTTCTCAGCCTTTATAGAATCTATATGATATATTCACATAGCACAATCGTAATTAGCTACCAAACAATCAATCACATTGTTTCTACCAACTTCTTTCTCTTCTATGTTTTAATTGACTTTTATTTCATTAATAAAGTCAATTCAACTTACTACCCTTCATCCCGGCTTGTTAACGATTTTACGTTATTAACCGAACTCAATCATCATTGGTGAAGTACCAATGTCGATTACCGCTCATGGTTTATTTATTAACACTTCGTGTTCTTCGTTACCATACTAATAACTCACTGCTTTATTCCTAAGTTCATCACCATATACACTAGTATATGTAACATAGGAATAGTTTTAGTACATTCATTAAGTATATAAACTTATCTTATATTGGTCTTGAAATAATTGAATTCAAAACCTAACTTGTCTAACAACTCCCCGCTTTGGCTCATGCACAAGCGTGACATCTATATATAAACAACACGGCGCCATGCATGCAGCACATAAAGAATCTAAGTCCCATTCTCGCAAGGCATGCACAAAAAAACTTTATATGATGAATGGCGCTGCGGCACCACTCTTCAAGAGGTCATTACACTGCGTATGGCGCTGCGCAAAACATTAATAGCTTTTAGTCTTGTCATCGCCACGCACCGCACTCTCAAGACTGTAAAAATTTTACAGATAAAAATTTTAAGTGAACTTCCCGCTTCATAACTTCTTCAAGTATAAGTCCGATTTGGTCCGCTCAAAAGCCTACAACTCATAAATTACATACTCTACGCTGTTCATATAAGAATTTTTACAATTCCAAATCCGCTAACTCAAAATTCACTTCTAAGTTCATTATTGAAGCGCTCATAACGCTATCGAGCCGCTCAATACTCATTTTCTTCGCTTTTAAGTCGAATCCAACGATTCTTGAGTCCACGACTCTTAAATACCATATCTCACATGTTGACATTGAAAACCAACGCTTTCAAGTCTCACGACAAACTTTCGACTACTAATCCGAAATTTCTACGCTTTCGACGCTTAACGCCTATTTCGTAAAATTCGCCATAACTTCAAGCATTAGTGTTCTATATGCCAAATCAAATGGAACAACTCCATTGATCTCATATCTACATCCTAACCAAAGCAAGATGCACATATCCTAATAGTGATGGTTTTTAATTTGTCCATCAACAACCATGTTCATCATTCAATATTTTCTACGGTTTAAACTTACGTAAACCCTTACGATTTCTATTTACACATGACTTATAATTGTTTTACTCATTACAAGCCATCCTTATTCCTCCATAAGAGGCATGCTCCACCAATCTATGATTCTTTATAATCAAAGAAATCAAAAAGATGGAAACTAACACTAATGGAATATTACCTTTCCGATCTTTGTGTTCTTGCTAAAACTTCTAATGAAAAGCTTCAAGGTAGGATGATTACTAGTTTCTAGCTCTTTTCTCTCTCTCAATATAAGTTGGATGACTCTTGAAAAACCATCAAATGACCAACATATGCCTTCTATTTATAGGAAACTCAAATGGAGGGCATTATGGTCTTTTCTCCCACCCTCTCCTTACTATTCACTACTTCATCACCAAGTAATTTACTTGGTGATCAAGTAGTTCACTTTACTTGCCACCAAGTGGCTTACCCCACATGCCCATGGGTCATCCCCATGGGTTGCCCCATGGTTTTACCCATTCTATGACCCATCTGGTCGATCCACTGCTTCTGGCTTTCTTGATCGGCTTAATTAAACTTAACGTCATTTTTGACTTGGGCTTAAATACATAATTCATCGGGCTTGATTACTCAATTACTTGGGCTTGATATAATCCAAATCCAATTGATCATATTAAGTCCTTAAACTATAAATCCAATAACACCAATCGTATTCCACACGATAATTCACGATTCTCTTCATATAATACTCGTATAATATTCGTATTATATGTCATCAGATTAAATCTTCATACTATACTCAGATACTAAATAATATCACACTCAGATAACGTATTTATAATATAATTATCGTAATTCATTATACGATCATTTCCTTCTCTAAAATCATTCTTCCTAACCCTTAGGTTTTAAGTCCACAGCGAAAAAATTCGCTTGCCATAAATGAAATATTATTAGATATTCCATCTCGCTTTCATATTCTATCATTACGCTGCTTTCTCGTAATTCAAACTTAATTCCCGCGTAAAAACTGATGAATAGTTTTTACAACAAAATTTCTCGAAAACTTTTATTTTCGCCTTGAAATTCAAAACAATTAATTCTAGCACATAGCCGTATTACTAACCACATCCGCATTTCTAGGTCATGAATCCCTTCACATAGCTTACTCACATAGCTTTACTCATAATAATCAATCAATTAAATTCATTTAATTCACATAATCAAATAAAAATTAATTCTCATATAAATTCAATTATTTTCTCCTCAACATTTTTCACTCATGGACACCAAGGCAGACCCTCGCGGCGTCCCTTATTCGACTTAGTCCTCTTCTTATCCATCCTTATAGCCTTCCGTCTCCTTGTTTATTTCCTCACCAAATCCAACTCCCCCTTCTCTCTATCTCACAATCTCGCAAACCTTCTTGGTTTTCTTATACTACTTAACTTTCCTAAAACCTCATTTCTTATTTTATCATTAATTGATTATCCATTTCAATTAATTATCCATTTCAAGATATGCTTCATCTCTTCTTCTTGGATGGTAAAATTCAGTTTATTTTAATTTTTTGAATTTTTTGGGTGAAATGTGAAGCAAATGGAGGAAAGCTAAGCTCGCACTTGGGTTAAATCTCTGTGTTTATGTGCCGCTGGGTGGAATCAAGATGGCTTTCACGGTGTCGAGAAACGTTCCGACGCTTGCTTTCTTTCGTGGTTGGTTTCTTCTTGGGAGCTTATGCTTGGGTCTTTTTTCGCTGTCAAAAAGCTTCTAGAGATCATCTCAGAAGACCCCAACCTTTATGAATAAAGATGAATTTTCTATAATTATCATTTTTGAATATTATGGAATGAATTTGATATAATGTTATAGTTGTGGGTAATATTTATAAATTTTACAAAGTACGCAAGTTGTTGTATAATATTCGATTGGTCAAGGAATATTCGTTTGAGCAGGGAATATTCGTACGACGGCACAATCATTGGTGGACCCCACAATGGAATTATTGTCGGATTAAGTAAACGACAAAAAATATTTTATGAAAATAACGGCGAAAGTTTTATCGTTAAATGTTGAAACACCCAGTGTTAAAAGTACAGGAATGCACGTGGTTGCATAGTAGCACACGGTATTGATTATTGATGCTTACGTGAGAAGTCACTCAGTTTTGTTCAATTATTGTTATAGTAATTATTGCATAGTATCTCACGTTATTTGATTCAATTATTGTCGATAATTTATATATTATTAAATTAATAATTGAGATGACAGAGTTATTAATATTATTATTTGCAATATTAACGATGTCTAGAAGTTCTGTCAAGGAGAGGTTTGGTCACCTAATTACGCGTCAATAGGGAGAAATCCTTATTGGAAAGCCCTCTCTTTCCTGGGAACGACCTGGTCGATTAATATTGTGAATTATAATAATGGTGATAAATGTTGTTAAAAATATTGAGGAGATTTTTATGAAGTAATTGTGGTATTTGTGGACCCCCATTTACCCATTTTTCAAAATAATCGGTAGAAAATTATTTTATATAATAAAAGGTGTGGCCACTAATTAGGTTGATGTCTTGTGTGGGAAAGGAGGGAAGTATTATATATATATATATATATATGTTAGTGGATTTTGGTGGAGTATTGAAATGGATGGGAGAAGAAAGTCTAGCCACGGGTGGTGTGGAAAGAGTATTATTATTATTATATGTTGTTATATATAATAATAATTGTGTGGGTGTGTGATTATATCATGTGATAAATTATATATATATATATATATATATATGTATTATGGCACCTTGTTTTGTTCTTTACTGATAATGCTTTGAAATTCATGGCCTAGCATTCACACGCCACTGCTAAATAATTCATCCGTGAAATCATTCGATGCACACGGACTAAACAGTATCCCTTCAATTCTCCTATAAATAGAAGCTCATTCCTTCATTATTTCTTACGAATTCACTGAAACCCTAGAGAGAGAAAATTATAGAGAGAAAGAAAAAAAGTGTTCTGCTACTTCACTACTCCTATATCCAGTACTCTTCCTTTCAAGGTAAGGGGTATTATTTCTTTTGTATTCATGAAGAGAACTTCTATTATTTCTTTATTTATTATTCTATTAGAATAACCTGTATACGCGGGCTACCCTATACTTGGTGAAATTCTTCTGTTATTCCATTCTTTATTATTCTGTTGGAATATCATGTCTGTGCATTTTACGTCAGACATGGTTCCGTCTTTATTATTCTATTGGAATATCCTCACCTGTATGCGTTTTACTGGACTGGTTTTTGTTATTTATTATTACATTGGAATAACTTTTGCTGTCTTGTCTATCGCATGCCCGGTGATTTTTTTTTGTTATTCCATTCTTTATTATACTCAGTTGGTTAAAGTTTTGACTTCTATACTCCATGAAATTAATGGAATATCCTTGATATTTGCGCTTCATTCAGTATCTTTTCATGAAAATATTCTTCTGAGCATTCTTGAATTTTACTCTACAAAGAAGTATCATGTTGACAATTTGGACGTTGTTAGTTCCTGGATAACTTAATTCTTGAACTTGTTTTATTGAATTTTTATATCATTGTCATCATCCTCATGTTTATATTTTTTTAAAGTCATCTGTGGCCTGTAGTGCATAGATGGACTTGGTATGATTATGACCAGAGATTATTCGGTGTAATCATGACTGTAATGTTACAAATGATGTGGTAAAAGTCCTCATTAGCCCGTAATGCATTGATGGATAGTTGTTGGCATGATCATGACCATTGATGAATACACGAATATCCTTGGCCCGTAGTGCACGGATAATTTATGGTTATGATACTAGTCCTTGGCCGTAGTGCAGGGATGATGTGGATTATTTATTAAGCTGAGTCCCAGCAATAAAAGTGATAAAAAAAAAACCTTTTAAATTATAAAAGATAATAGATTTTATTCTCTACTTGACTCTTTTAATGGATTGCTTGTTCCGCTGTAGTTAAACTTGATGTCTATTGTATTTTATCAGTTTAACATTGTTGAAGACTAATGATAATTTATTCTGTATTATCTTAGTCATAATATTTCTTATTGGGCTAGTTGAGCTCACCCTTTCTTTCACCTGTTCTCTTGAGAAATGAGAACGTGGCGGGACTAGTCGGGGAACTGAGTGTGACGGTCGGATGATAGTATTAGTAGTCCTCACTATTTTGTTAAATATTGTGACAATAAATGTAATGAGGACTTATTTTGAGAGTGGATATTGTCTAGAAGACAGTATTTGTATTAAAACTCACAGCTCTCTTGTTGTATATTAAAGATTGTATTTGTATTCTGTACCATGTATTTGGCGACTCAAGATGGGTGATGTATACCTATTTTGGGGGCGTCACATCATCAAAGGTTTGTAATTTAATGCCACCGTCACTGTTATTATATGTATTTAATCAGAAATACCAATTGAAACTTTGGACTTGTTTGGTAGCTGAGAAAGTAGAATAAACTAGCAAAAATTTGATTGAAAAGTTTTGAGTCCTTTCTTTTCCCCTTTTTAGTGGTTATAGTTTTTTGTTTAATTTTCTTTTTTTGATAAATGGATTTATGGGTGTTCTTTATTTTTAAAAAAATAAATAGAACTTTGTTGATTGTTGGGTGTAGTCATTATGTTGATTCTGACTTCCCAAGAAAGAATGAAAGAAACAAAATCACAGCTTAGAGTCAAATGGTTGTGATATGCCTCCTTGGGTGGATGTTTGTTTTCTCTGGTGTCTCAAGGCATGAAAACATTTAAGCTTTTCTATCTTGTTATTACTTCTATTGCTCATATAATTAAGCTAACAAAATTTATGTTTGCTTGATGTTTCTTATTTTACTGTTACTTCAATTATATCGAGTAATTGGGCCAGCTGGAATTTACCCAATTTTTTGAATTTGTTTGAATACATGTGATTTGAAATTGTAAATTCTTGTTGTTTTCCATCTTTTGTATTTTTTGATCTGGGTTGGAGGAGAACAATTGGTTTTAATATTCTCTGGCTTAAGATTATATGCTTTTATTGACATGCCCCTGTTAGAGCCCTACTCATTTTACCTAAATGGTCAAAGTAAGATTACAGGTTTACGTTCCCTCATCCTATTTCTTATATCCCTTATTTGGAAAAGTTTTTTGTGGGTGACCTCATCTGTGTGCTCTTTTGCCTTCCTATTGGATTGATGTATTTTTTTTTTCTGTTTTAAAAAGTTTTGTTTCTGCATGTCTTTTTATAGTTGTTTTCCATTATTTGATTGATCTAATGAAGGAAGCTACATGGGTCATCCATATATATATGGATGAAAGTTCATAAAGACTTGATCATGCAATCTGTTACATTAGCAAGTTGTAAAATTGACCATATAAGTTAACCATTAGTCATTCGTCACCTTATTTGTTTGACCTCTCTCTCTCTCTCTTATCAGTTTTTGTATCAAATTACGGCTCTGCGAAATTGTATACCCATCTACGTGCGACAAAAAAAAGGAGTTGTTATAACAAGTAAACAATAATTTTTAATTGTCAAGTTACTATTTAAAAAGTTACAATCAATCAAAAAGGCTTATCAATAATAAAAAAATAAATCTTGAAATGTAGTTAAACTTGGTTTAAATTTATGAGAATTTGACTATTAAAGTTGAATATTCTTTATTTATTTATTGAAATATGTCTTCATAAGAATTTTCATTTAAATGCTTTGTGGAGTATGTATGTTCAAGTGCAGCTGTGTTAAGAATTTATTTAGGCTTTTAGTTTAGTGTGTGTCCATATTCAGTGCTTTATTTTTTTTGTGTTCATGATTTATTTTTATTTTTTAAAATTATACAATGCATTCAGGCACAGGTTATCGCTAGTGTGTGTGTGTGTGTGTGTGTGTGTGTGTGTGTGTGTGTGTGTATATATATATATATATATGATTAAAAGTAAGGCCGAGCAAGGAAACAAATTGAAATCGAAACCGCACCAAAAACCGCAAAAACCACACCAATTAAAACCGTACCAACGGTTCCGGCGTATGTGGCAATTTTAGGTTGGTTGAGAAACCAAATTTACGGTTTCGGTTTGGTTACTAGTCAAAACCGTACTCATAAAATCGAAACCGCACCAAATAATCATCATGTTTTCTCAAATTTGCTAAAAGTATATATAATTTCTCTACTATAAAATATTCTCCTCATTTTATTTTAGAGAACAGATATTGCAGGGTTGAATGAAGAATAAATAATATCAATTATGTTTGCAAATAAAAAATGGCTTGGTATTTCCTAAATCAAATGTGATAACATAGTATTAATTAACCATATAATTGTTTATGCCTAGAACTATTTTGCTAAATTAGCACCGTGATTGTGTTCACTGCGTAATATGTTTGCGTGAATGATTTTGCTTACTATTTTACGAGTTTGTTATTTTAATTGATTTTGGAATCGAAACCGCATCAAATGAAACCAAACCGCACAGTTCAAAACCGCACCGCACCAATCACAAATGGTTTCATGTGCGGTTTTGTATTTTTCAAACTGTACCTAAATGGTTTTGTGTGCGGTTTGAGTTTCAAACCGTACCAAACCGCACCATACTTACCCCTAATTAAAAGACTACTAACGAAAAAGTAGATACATAAAAGCAAGATATTTCATTTTCTTTATATATTTGTTTCATTACCGAGACATTGGGCAATCTCTAGTCCTATGTAATGGGCTAATGGCATTTTCATGCCTCTGATTCTCTTCCCGCCATTATATTTAAAAATTTGCAAATGTCATATTCTTTAACGGTAACCTCTTTCTCTTCTATACTGCGAAACTGTGGTCCTCTTTCTGCAATCTCTCAAGCTAAGCAGACCCATGTCCAAATACTCATTCATGGCCTCCTTCAGAACATTACTCTCCAAACAGATCTCTTGTTGGCCTACTCCAAATGCGGTTTACTTCATTATGCTCGCAAGTTGTTCGACAGAATGCCTCATAGAAACATGCATTCGTGGAATATAATGATGTCTTCATACGTTCAGACTTCTATGTATCAGGATGCTCTGAGTATTTTTAATGGGTTTTTGAAAATGGGTTTGCGACCCGATCACTATACCTTACCTCCATTGTTTAAGGCGAGTGCAGGAACTGGAGATTCTTTAGTTGGTGTAAGTTTGCATAATTGGGTGATAAAGCTTGGGTTTGAAAATTATCTTGTGGTGGGAAGTTCTGTTTTGGATTTTTACTTGAAATGTGGGGGTTTAAGTGATGCTAAATGGGTTTTTGGTAATATGTGGTGGAAAGATTCTGTTACGTGGAATTCAATGATTTTGGGTTTAGGTAGGGCTGGATTTTGTGTTGATGCTTTAAGTTGTTTCAAAGACATGCTTAAGGAAGGTGCGGAGATGGATTCTATGACAATCCCAAGCATTTTGAGTGTTTGTGGAAGGGAAGGAGATGTCATGAAAGGGAAAGAAATTCATGGACAAGTGGTGAAGAGTGTAATTTTTTGTAATGATGCTGCGATTGGGAACTCGTTGATTGATATGTACTCAAAGTGTGGATGCTTGTGTAACTCTGAAATGGTTTTCAAAAACATGCGCATCTCCAATTTAGTGACTTGGACCACTATGATATCTTGCTACGGGGTTCATGGGAGAGGGAAAGAAGCATTAGTTTTGTTTGAGGAAATGAGAGATTGTGGATTTGAACCTAACTCTGTCACACTTACTGCAATATTGGCTAGTTGTAGTCACTCAGGTCATATAGATCAAGGCAGGATGATCTTCAATTCTATTGGTTCAGTCTACAATCTTGAACCCAGTGTGGAGCACTATGCTTGTATTGTAGATCTTTTGGGCCGTTTTGGGCACGTCGAGGAAGCCCTTAGATTAGTAAAGACTATGAGGCTTACCCCGACAGCAAGTATTTGGGGTGCCCTACTTGCTGGCTGCATGATGTGCAAAAATGTTGAGATAGGAGAAATTGCAGCTCATCAACTCTTTGAACTGGAACCGAAAAACTCTAGCAACTACGTAGCATTGTGTAGTATATATGATTCTTTAGGTATGTGGAATTGTGTTTCAAGAATCAGAGCTATTATGAGAAAATTGGGTTTGGTTAAATCCCCTGGATGTAGCTGGATTACTAGTGGGGGGAAAGTCCACAAATTCTACCAAGGAGATCTATGTCATCCTTCTGGGGAGATGTTATATGAAACATTGGATGGAATTTTCAGGACCCTGATGTTTACTGAAGATTGTTAGTAGAGAAATTATTTTTCCTTAATAGACAATAGCTCATGTTCAACACAGACCAGAAATTATTATATTTTGATTTCTTATTCACTTGGTATTAAATACAGTCTGCTAATAGTCATCTTTTTCATGATGAGACATTGCTCTCTATTTTCTGGAGATTATCCTGGTCACCTGATGGAACATTTTTTCTTGTGCCCACAGGTACGAGCCTATATACAGTTTGATTGAAATTATGTTTTTCAAAATCTCCTTTCCATGTCAGATTTCGTGAAAGTTTGTGATAAACCGACAAGGGATTCTCTAGATTTTGCCATGTTCTTATGTTGTACTTTCTCTCTAATTTTCTCAAGCTAAGAAATGATACCTTATCTTTTAAGGCACTGGATTCTTCAAGTTATTTAAATGCCACGTCTCACTTTGGTTAAAAAATAGTATTTTGTATACACTAGATGGAGATGGACTTTGTCAGTACTTCTTGTGACAAGACTCAAAGTATTGAGTCTCTGAAACTACATAATTTTGGTTTCTCCTCTTCCCTTACAATCATCCATAACTTGGATTTTTTGGAGCTATGGAAAATATTTCTTGATGTGCCATTGAAAGTTTTAATTAGCAAGTATGGAAGGAATTTGTATTGCATTTTATTATTAATGAATTATAAACAATGTATAATATGATGTTTGATCTGTTCGTCAGAATCACAGATATAGGTCTCCTATTCTCCTTCCTCTTGATATTGCTTAAGAAGAAACCAACACCTTTTCTGATTTAACCCCCTGTAAGAGGAAGTGTTGTTGTTGCCCAGCTATAGAACCACATTACCGGTTCATATAGATATAAATGTGCGAACTTCTCAGAATTGTATGAGTTTACTATGAAATTTTATGTATGCTCATTGGTGCTATGTACTACATGATCCATCACCCATGTTAAGTAGGAGGCTAAATTTTACAAATGCAAGTCCAATCAGTTGACTTTCTTGCTATCTGAGTAATGTTAGTCTATTATTTCCCTGATATATTGATTCCAATCAAATGCACCTCGTTACACTTTTCCTGGATAACTCTTCTTATGTGCTGTGTTCCAATCAACATCTGAAGCTTTAAGACAGTTATGATTCTCTCTTAAAAGTTTGCTGATGTGAAAATATTTCTTATTTCAGTGCTAAAGTTTCTCTTTTTGTTTTTTTAATAGTTATTTTTTTTCTCTATTAGTTCACAGCGGTCCAGGGAGTGAGGCCTGAATGTTTTTTCAAATCATAAAAGTAGCAAATTAATATACGTTATAAGTTTATCAAATATTTTAATTTAAATTTTATTACCTATATAGTCCAATATTGACTACTTTTTATTTTTTTTGAAATAAAAAAAGTGACGAAGGAATACTCTATCTATTCCACAAAAAGAGTGTCATTTGCAAAATTTGTAAATATTAAATATGTGTTTTTTGTTTCATGTTTATTCCTAAAATAATAATAAGTTAATTTAGTAATAGTGGCATGATAACAAAATTATGTCGACGAAGTTGTGAAAATTTTGTCATGTCATAGTCCTTTCAATAAAAAAGACTTGTTGTAGAACTATTTTTTTTCCTACTTTTTTTCTTTCTTTCTTACTTTTAAGTTTAAATTTTCAAGTGAAGAAATATGAGACTTAAATTATTATATACTTAGTTCAACTTTCAGGTTCTAATGTGCCAGCCTTCTCATTTTTGTGCAATAGGAGGTATAGATTTCTCATATAGTCAGAAGTAGGTTTGGCAAAATATGATTATGAGTTGGTTTTGGTTTTTAAAATATGGTTATGGTTCCATTTAAGAACTAAAACCATATTAATCATTTTTAATATGGGTTGTGTGGGTTGGAACTATATGGTTATGGTTAAAAATCATATTAACCATATTAACCATTTTAAGATGTTTTGACTTTTAAACATAATTTTTAGAAAATAAAATTGTGAAAAAATAAAATTTTAAACAAGTAGTACTCCATGATCGTCATATATTTATATTAATTATGTAAAATTATGTTTGAAATATTTTAATTGTGACGCCCCCAAAATAGGTATACATCACTCATCTTGAGTCGCCAAATACATGGTACAAAATACAAATACAAACTTAATTATACAACCGTCGTGTAATATACGACAAAACATAGCTGAGAGTTTAAACAGGAATATTGCCTTCTAGACAATATCCACTCTCAAATAGAGTCCTCATTACATTTATTATCACACTATTTTATAGAATAGTGAGGACTACTAATACACCATCTCGGACCATCACTCCATTCCCCGACTAGTCCCGGCTACGTTCTCATTTCCTGAAGAGAACAATGAAAGCAAAAGGGTGAGCTCAACTAGCCCAGTAAGAAATATTATGACTAAGATATTGCAGAATAAATTATTATTAGTCTTCAACAATGTTAAACTGATAAAATATAATAGACATCAAGTTTAACTGCAGCGGAATAAGCAATCCATTAGAAGAGTCAAGTAGAGCATGATATCTATTATCTTCTATGATTTAAAATGTTTTCATCAATTTTTATCTCTGAGACTCAGCTTAATAAATAAACCACATCATCGAGTCATCCCTGCACTACGGGCCAAGGATATTCATTAAATCATCAATGATCATGACTACACCGAATAATTCCTAGTCATAATCATACCAAAAACTGTCCATCAATGCACTACAGGCCACTGAGGACTTTTACCACATCATTTATAACATTACAGGTCATGATTATACCGAATGATCCCTAGTCATAATCATACCAAGACCATCTATGCACGTAAGCCAAAGATGACTTTCATCACAATATAAGCATGAGGATGATGACAATGACATAATAATTCAATAAAACAAGTTCAAGAATAAATTTTAAAGATTTATAAGTTAATTTATCCTGAAATCAATTACGTCTAAATTGTCAACATGATCTTTGCTTTGTGGAGTAAAATTCAAGAATGCTCAGAAGAATATTTCCATGAAAAGATACAGGATGAAGCGCAAATATCCAGGATATTCTACTAATTTCATGGAGTATAGAAGCCAAAACTTTAACCAACTGAGTATAATAGAATATATGAAACTGCAAATGGATTTTCGTCCGCCATGCGGTAATCCACGTAGATAGATCATTTCTAAAATTTAATAAGGAATGAATACGAAGAATCATTCACCATGCATGCGGTAATCCACATAGGCAAAGTTATTCCAATGAATAATAAAGAATGGAATAATGAAGAGTTCACCGTGCATGCGATAGAATCGCATGCATGATGTGTTATTCCCAACAGAATAATAAAGAATGGAACCAGGTCATGCGTAATCCGCACAGACAGGATGTTCCAATAGAATAATAAAGAATGGAACCAGGTCATGCGTAATCCGCACAGACAGGATGTTCTAACAGAATAATAAAGAATGGAATAACAACAGAATTCACCAGGCATGCGATAGACCGCACAGACAGGTTATTCCAACAGAATAATAAAGAATGGAATAACAAAGTAATTTCACCATGTATGCGGTACTTCGCATAGACAGGTTATTCTAACATAATAATAAAGAATGGAATAACAACTCTTACGAGTATTGAAAGAAAATATCTCTCTTCATGAATACGAAAGAATAATACCCCTTACCTTAGAAGAAGACTGGATACTGGAATAGTGAGGTAACAGACTTCTCTTCTTCTTTCTCTCTATAATTTCTCTCTATAATAATTGCTCTATAGCTTTAGTGAATTTGTGAGAAATGAAGGAAGAATGAGCTTCTATTTATAGGAAAATATAGTTTCGATAATTGCACGTTTTGGGGCTCAAAATATTACAGTATAATACCTTCCTCTTTTTCTTCATTTTTAATTTAGTCCTGCAAGTATTATCAAAGTTGCACCACCTCCCCTAATAGTAAATAATGTGAATCAATAGTTCAATCATGTGAATCAATAGTTATAATCATGTAAAAATACGAATTATAGTATAGTACCTCCATCTATACCTTCATTTGTAACTTAGTAATGCAAGTATATATTATTAATCTTGCACCAACTCCCCTAATAGTACAAGAATGTGAATCAATAGTACACACATGTGAACAAATAGTTATAATCATATGAATTAATAGCAATTAATTTCTCATTTATCCGATTAATTACCCGACTGGTCAGTAAAACTTCCAAACATCAATTAATATCAAAATAAATGTCGATTTTTACTAACACTAATAATTCCAACACAATGGAACCATCAATTTCATCTTTAATCAACACGAATTTATTCATCATTAATATTATAACTCAAAATATTTAACAACCAGGTCGTTCCCAGGAAAGAGGGGGCTTTCAGATAAGGATTTCTCCTTATTGGCGCCGAATTAGATGACCAAACCTCTCGATGTGAACTTCTAGACATTGTAAATATTGCAATTTAATAATATGTATAACTTTGTCGTCTCTCAATTATTGATTTAATAATATAACATATTATGCACGATATGATCTTGTGACAATAATTGAATCAATAATATGAGAGATATGATGCAACAATTCTCGCGTGAATAATTGAGTATAACCGAGTGACTTCTCACGTAAGAATCAATAATCAATACCGCGGTGCTACTATGCAACCACGCCAGATTCTTTGTACTTTTACTACTGGGTAGTTCAACAGTTTAACGGTAAAACTTCCACCATTATTTTTATAAAAGATAATTATGTCGCTTTTCTAACTACGACAATACTTTCGTTAATAGAGGTCCACTAATGATTGTGCCGCTGCGTTTAATATTCCTGTTAAAACGAATATTCCCAGAGCCAATCGAATATTATATAACCACTTTCTTACTTCGCAAAATTTGTAAATATTACCCACAACTATAACATTATATTATATCCACACCATAATATTCAAAAATATATTTCGAGAGAAATTAATCTTTATGCATAAAAGTTGGGGTCTTACAACCTCCCCTTCTTATGAAATTTTGTCCTCGAAATTAGGGTGCGTACCTGGTATGTCGAAGAGGTGAGGATATCTTGATTTTATTTCAGATTCTAATTCCCAGGTCATTTCTTCCACATCGTGGTTTCTCCACAAAACTTTGACTTGAGGTATAACCTTGGAGGGTAGAATATGATCCTTCTTATCCAAGATTTTAACAGGTACCTCTTCATATGTTAAATCTTCCTCTATCTCGTCTGGTTCTAGTTCAATAATATGGTTCGGGTCTTTCACATATTTACGTAACATAGATATGTGAAAAATGTTATGAACATGAGACATACTTGGCGGTAAGGCGAGTCTATAGGCCACAGTTCCTACTCGATCGAGGATTAAAAATGGGCCAATGAATCGAGGATTGAGCTTTCCTCTCTTTCCAAATCTTGTAACTCCTTTCCATGGAGCAACACGTAACAACACATGATCTCCAATATTGAATTTCACGTCCTTTCGATGAAGATCAACATAACTCTTTTGTCGATCTTGTGAGGTTTTTATAAGTTATCGGATCGTTTGAATCTTTTCCGTAGTCATACGTACCAAATCCGGTCCCAACAACGTTGCTTCATCCACCTCATCCCAGCATACTGGAGAATGACACTTTCTTCCATACAACGCCTCAAATGGAGCCATGCCAATACTTGCTTGATAACTATTAGTGTAGGAAAACTCCATCAATGGTAAGAACTTGTCCCAACTTCCCTTGAAGTCAAGGACACAGAGTCTTAATAAATCTTCAAGAGTTTGAATAGTCCTTTCCGACTGCCTATCCGTTTGAGGATGATATGCCGAACTAAATCGTAAATCCGTGCCCATAGCTTTTTGCAAACTAACCCAAAATCTTGAAGTTAATCTTGGGTCTCGATCAAAAACTATGGATACTGGCATACCATGCAATCTTACGATCTCGTTTATGTACATACTAGCAAGACGTTCAAGTGTATAAGTTTCTCGTATCGGTAAGAAATGAGCAGACTTGGTCAATCTATCAACAATGACCCAAATCGCATCTATGCCTTGAGAAACCTTGGGAAGAGCAGTAACGAAATCCATGGTAATATGCTCCCACTTCTATTCTGGAATTTCAAGTGGTTGCAATAGACCTTTTGGCACTTGATGCTCCGCCTTGACTCATTGACAAGTTAGACACCTTGAGATAAACCCTGCTATCTCTCTCTTCATATTGCTCCACCAAAATGTATGTCGAAGATCACGATACATTTTGGTACTCCCAGGATGGATTGCAAACTGTGTGTTGTGCGCCTCCATCATGATTTTATACTTCAAGTCAGAATCGTTAGGAACACAAAGTCTGGAGTTGACTTGAAGTATTCCTTCTTCATCGATTCTTGCTTCTAAAATAGCACCTTCTTGCACTTTCTTCCTCATACGCATCAGCTCTAGGTCTGTAGCTTGAGCAGCTTTAACTTTATCGATTAAAGTCGGTTCCACTCGTATATTCGTCATCATCACATGGGTCCCTGTAGTCTTTAACTCTATTTCCATCCTTTCCAAGTCACACAAAATGGGCCTTTGTGTTGACAATATTGCACTCGTGCCCGCATATGATCTTCTACTCAATGCGTAAGCTACTACGTTCGCTTTTCCAAGAAGGTATTGGATGGTATGATCATAATCTTTCAACAACTCAAGCCATCGTCATTGCCGCATGTTAAGTTCCTTTTGAGTGAAGAAATATTTGAGGCTTTTATGATCCGTATAGATCTCCACCTTCTCTCTATGCAGGTAATGCCTCCAAATCTTAAGCGCAAAAACGACTGCTGCCAACTCTAGATCATGAGTAGGATAATTCCTCTCATATTCTTTGAGTTGTCGCGAGGCATAGGCTATGACTTTCCCATGTTACATGAGAACACTTCCTAACCCTTTGCCTGAAGCATCACTGTAGATGAAAAATCCCTTCGAGCTAGATGGTATTGTCAGAACAGGTGCTGAAATGAGTCTCCTCTTAAGTTCTTGAAAACTCTTTTCACATTCCTCGCTCCAACCCAATTTTGTATCTTTTCGAGTCAGCTGAGTTAATGGAGTAGCGATTCGAGAAAACCCTTCTACGAATCTCCGATAATAACCAGCTAAGCCGAGAAAGCTACGTACTTCGGTCACTGACTTAGGTTGCTCCCAAGTTTGAATTGCTTCAATCTTTGTCGGGTCAACAAATATTCTATGATTTGATATCACGTGCCCAAGGAATGCAACTTCCTCAAGCCAGAACTCATATTTCTTCAACTTGGCATATAGCTTGTTTTCACGAAGCTTTTGGAGTATCAGCCTCAAGTGTTGCTCATGGTCTTCACGGGTTTTGGAGTATATGAGGATGTCATCAATAAAGACGAACACAAAGTGATCCAAATATTCCTTGAATACTCGGTTCATCATGTCCATGAAGGCAGCAGGAGCATTAGTCAATCCAAAAGACATGACTAGGAATTCATAATGCCCGTACCGAGTTCTGAAAGCAATAATTGGAATGTCATCAGTTTTAATCTTCAACTGATGATATCCGGAATGAAGATCAATCTTTGAAAAGAATTTGGCTCCTTGCAACTGGTCAAATAGTTCATCAATACGAGGTAACGGGAACCTATTTTTGATGGCGACATGATTCAACTCCCGATAATCAATACAAAGTCGCATACTTCCATCTTTCTTCTTCACGAATAGAACAGGAGCACCCCAAGGAGACGTACTAGGATGAATGAAACCGATGTCTAACAATTCTTGTAGTTGGGTTTTTAACTCCTGAAGTTCAATAGAAGCCATTCGATATTGGGCTTTGGAAATGGGTTTTGTACCGGATTCAAGGTCGATACAAAGTTCAATTTCACGCTCTGGGGTAGGCGAAGTACTTGAGGAATACGTCGAAATTTATTAACAATAGAAATATCATTCAAATCGACGTATTTTATTTAAATCAAGACATGGGCTAAGAAAGCTTGACATCCATTTTTCAATAAACGAATAGCTTTATGACTTGATATGACAGTGATTGATTTTAGTGATTTGGTTGCTTGAATTCGCATAATAGGTTGGTTAGGAATATGAAAGCTAACAACTTTACGAAAACAATCGATTTTAGCATGATGAGTAGTTAACCAATCAATCCCTAAAATCACATCAAATGCAAGTATTTTTAAGGAAATAAGATCGGCAGGTAACGTGCGGTTACCGATTTGAATCAAACAAGACTTATAATCCGTGGATGTAATGAAGGTTTCTCCTAACAGAGTTTCAACAGATAAGTCAAAGTCTAATTTCTCCGGAGTCAAATTTAAACGTTGAGCACAAGTAGGAGAAATAAAAGAATGGGTAGAACGGTATCAAATAAAATATAAACTTCGCTAGAGTTTATGATTAGCTTACCCGTGATCACCTCATTCGGATTCCTCGCTTTTTGGGAGGTTACGACAAACGCTCTCCCTTGAACTACCGGTTTTGTCTTGTCTGGGACACCCTTTGATGCCTCCATCCTAGCTACACTTGACTTTGGTGCACGACAAAATCGGGCTAGGTGACCTTCTTTTCCACAATTGTAACATGCTTTGGACTGCATCGTGTAGTTTGGACTTATGTGTCCTTCCCCTCCACATTTGTAACATACGACCGGTGGTCGTTCTCCTTCCTTAACAACGGGTGCTGGTGCTGACGTCTTTTCATCATTATTGAATCTCCTCTTCTTGAAATGTCCAATCTTATTGTCATGACCATGATTACCACCGAAGTGATTACCATTTCTGGCATGTTGATTCCCTCCACGTTTGTTGTCACCGCTTCGATGACTGCTACCACTGGTATTATCGACTTGTCGACTGCTCTCTCTTGGTTGGGTTGACTCATTATCACGCTCCAATAACTGAGCCCTATTCACAACATCTGAATACAAACACAATTTATGAGAGATAAGTTATTGACGTATCTCGGGTTTAAAACCTCTTAGAATCATCCGCGTCATTCTCTCCTCATTATCAACCAAGTGGGACGCAAACCAAGACAACTCGGCAAACTTAGCTTCGTACTGTGCCACGGTCATATTGTTTTGCTCAAGCTTGATGAACTCTACCTCCTTCATGTGACGAATACTTTCAGGAAAATACTTGTCGTTGAACAGTTCTTGGAACTTCTCCCAAGACATCTTCATTGCGGCAGGTTGAGTACGCTTTACAGATTCCCACCAGTAATCTGCCTCTGCTCGCAACATGAAGGTGGCAAAGGGAACCTTTTGCTCCTCGGAGCATCCCAAGACATCAAATATCTTGTTGATCTGCTTTATCCACGTCTCCGCCTTAAGTGGACTTGGCTCTCCAAAAACTCCGGTGGTCCCAGCTCCTTGAAGCGCTTAGCGGTGGCCGTCGAGAGTTATCGGTGTTTCCACCGCATTTTGAATAGGGCCGCCACCGCTTTGATGTTGCATGAATTGCATAAAACCTCTGAACATCCCATCGTTCATCATTTGATCGTTGTTGTTTACACGAGGATTATTGTCTTCTGTTGCACATTATCACAGGTATTAACTGTGGTGACTCAATCGGTCTCATGTGCTTCATTGCTTATCTCAACATTTTCGGATGCCATTTTAAATCTCGCCACAAAACAAGGGTTAATTATCATATCATATATTATCCCTATACTCACGTGAGACCAATTAAATACCAAATAAACTTAGGTAGGTCATACTAGCGAAGAAATTCCCGCTCTCCCTCCTAGTTCTTATCTCACATCTCAGCCAGGGATCATATCCCTAAGCTTTGATACCAACTGTGATGCCCCCAAAATAGGTATACATCACCCATCTTAAGTTGCCAAATACATGGTACAGAATACAAATACAAACTTAATTATACAACCGTCATGTAATATACGACAAAATATAGCTGAGAGTTTAAACAGGAATATTGCCTTCTAGACAATATCCACTCTCAAATAGAGTCCTCATTAAATTTATTGTCACACTATTTTATAGAATAGTGAGGACTACTAATACACCATCTCGGACCATCACTCCATTCCCCGACTAGTCCCAGCTATGTTCTCATTTTCTGAAGAGAACAATGAAAGCAAAAGGGTGAGCTCAACTAGCCTAGTAAGAAATATTATGACTAAGATAATGCAGAATAAATTATCATTAGTCTTCAACAATGTTAAACTGATAAAATATAATAGACATCAAGTTTAACTGCAGCGGAATAAGCAATCCATTAGAAGAGTCAAGTAGAGCATGATATCTATCATCTTCTATGATTTAAAATGTTTTCATCAATTTTTATCGCTGAGACTCAGCTTAATAAATAAACCACATCATCGAGTCATCCCTGCACTACGAGCCAAGGATATTCATTAAATCATCAATGATCATGACTACACCGAATAATTCCTAGTCATAATCATACCAAAAAAGCGTCCCATCAATGCACTACTGTGCCACTCGAGGACTTTTACCACATCATTTATAACATTACGGTCATGATTATACCGAATGATCCTAGTCATAATCATACCAAGACCATCTATGCACGTAAGCCAAAGATGACTTTCATCACAATATAAGCATGAGGATGATGACAATGACATAATAATTCAATAAAACAAGTTCAAGAATAAATTTTAAAGATTTATAAGTTAATTTATCCTGAAATCAATTACGTCCAAATTGTCAACATGATACTGCTTTATGGAGTAAAATTCAAGAATGCTCAGAAGAATATTTCCATGAAAAGATACAGGATGAAGCGCAAATATCCAGGATATTCTACTAATTTCATGGAGTATAGAAGCCAAAACTTTAACCAACTGAGTATAATAGAATATATGAAACTGCAAATGGATTTTCGTCCGCCATGCGGTAATCCACGTAGATAGATCATTTCTAAAATTTAATAAGGAATGAATACGAAGAATCATTCACCATGCATGCGGTAATCCACATAGACAGGTTATTCCAACAGAATAATAAAGAATGGAATAACAAAAGAGTTCACCAGGCATGCGACGTACAAACATGTTATTCCCAACAGAATAATAAAGAATGGAACCAGGTCATGCGTAATCCGCACAGATAGGATATTCCAACAGAATAATAAAGAATGGAACCAGGTCATGCGTAATCTGCATAGATAGGATGTTCCAACAGAATAATAAAAAATGGAACCAGGTCATGCGTAATCCGCACAGACAGGATGTTCCAACAGAATAATAAAGAATGGAACCAGGTCATGCGTAATCCGCACAGACAGGATGTTCCAACAGAATAATAAAGAATGGAATAACAACAGAATTCACCAGGCATACGATAGACCGCACAGACAGGTTATTCCAACAGAATAATAAAGAATAAAATAACAGAAGAATTTCACCATGTATGCGGTACTTTGCATAGACAAGTTATTCTAACATAATAATAAAGAATGGAATAACAACTCTTACGAGTATTGAAAGAAAATAACTCTCTTCATGAATACGAAAGAATAATACCCCTTAACTTAGAAGAAGACTAGATACTTGAATAGTGAGGTAGCAGACTTCTCTTCTTCTTTCTCTCTATAATTTCTCTCTATAATAATTGCTCTATAGCTTTAGTGAATTGGTGAGAAATGAAGGAAGAATGAGCTTCTATTTATAGGAAAATATAGTTTCGATAATTGAACGTTTTGGGGCTCAAAATATTACAGTATAATACCTTCATCTTTTTCTTCATTTTTAATTTAGTCTTGCAAGTATTATCAAACTTGTACCACCTCCCCTAATAGTAAATAATGTGAATCAATAGTTCAGTCATGTGAATCAATAGTTATAATCATGTGAAAATATGAATTACAATATAGTACCTCCATCTACACCTTTATTTTTAACTTAGTCATGCAAGTATATATTATTAATCTTGCACCAACTCCTCTAATAGTACAAAAATGTGAATCAATAGTACACACATGTGAACAAATAGTTATAATCATGTGAATTAATAGCAATTAATTGCTCATTTATCCGATTAATTACCCGACTGGTCAGTAAAACTTCCAGACATCAATTAATATCGAAATAAATGTCGATTTCCACTAACACTAATAATTCCAACACAGTGGAACCATCAATTTCATCTTTAATTAAAATGAACTTATTCATCATTAATATTATAACTCACAATATTTAACAACCAGGTCGTTCCTAGGAAAGAGGGGGCTTTCCGACAAGGATTTCTCCTTATTGATGCGTATTTAGATGACCAAACCTCTCATTGACAGAACCTCTAGACATTGTAAATATTGCAATTTAATAATATGCATTACTTTGTCGTCTCAATTATTGATTTAATAATATAACATATTATGCGGTGTGACAATAATTGAATCAATAATATGAGAGATATGATGCAAGAATCTTCAGTAGCAATAATTGAGTATAACTGAGTGACTTCTCACGTAAGCATCAATAATCAATACTGTGTGCTACTATGCAACCATGAGTATTACTGTACTTTTACTACCGGGTAGTTCAACAGTTTAACGGTAAAACTTCCGCCGTTATTTTTATAAAAAGATAATTATGTCGTTTTTCTAACTACGGCAATACTTCCGTTATGAGGGTCCACTAATGATTGTCTTGGTCGTATTTAATATTCCCTGTTAAAACGAATATTCCTCGACTAATCAAATATTATATAACCACTTGCTTACTTTGCAAAATTTATAAATATTACCCACAACTATAACATTATATTATATCCACACCATAATATTCAAAAATATATTTTGAGAGAAATTAATCTTTATTCATAAAAGTTGGGGTTTTACATTAATAATTGGTGATTTATTTGAATTAATTATTTAAATTTATTATCCTAATTAAGATTGCATAAATTGATAATAAGGATAAAATAGTAAAATATTATATTCAGACCTATTATAAAAATTGATTATCATACAACTCTTTTATATTTAATTAAACTCTGTTTAACCATTTATTTGATCCCTTTGAAGCTATGAAATTACTTTTTTTCAAGCTATACAATTCTCAGCAGCTAATGCCTTTAACTATTTATTTGACCCCTTTGAAGCTATGCAATTAATATTCTTACGTTAATTTATAAACTTATTATTTTGCTACGTTTATATATTTTAATAAATGAAATTATCACTAATCAATTAAATGTTGTCACATAATTATTATTAATTTGGCTATGTTTATTTTAATAAAATTATCGCTAATCATTGTTGAATTAATCAATTTTGTGTTGGTATATAAGTTGCAAATGAGCCAAAATCATTACAAAACATATAATTCTATAGACCATATTAAAATTTAATTAATTAGACAGACATATTAAATCATATAGAATAATGATAGAGATACAAACTATTTTACAAATATTTTACAAACGGCTGATGTGGCATACACCACCTCAACATATTGTGTGGGGCCAAAGACTACATTGAAACAATTTGTTAATCAATATGCTGAGGTGGAGTATGCCACATCAACAGTTTGTAAAATATTTGTAAAATAGTTTATGTCTGTAGTATTGCTCAATCATATAATTCTATAAACCATATTAAAAGTTAATTAATTAGACAAACATATTAAAATTAACATTACAAAATATATATTTTTCCAAAGTCAATTCCAAAGGGCTAAGCCAACTCCTTTCATAGGCATCTACACTGAAATGTGCAAAAGTGACTTCCAAATTGTGAAATAAAAATTAACCGGTTAACCTTTTTCAACCCATATTCTATTTAATTTTATTTGATTTCAGTATAAACAAATAATACTATATAGACTAACCAAATGATACTACTAAATTCATAATTATTGCTATCCAAACTTAATTGAAATAATTATATCAATTGAATTTTTAAGATTTTGTAAATTGACAACCAAAGGAAGAAGAGTATTATTATATGATTATATCTTAAGCAAATTAATATTCCAAAAACCTTTATACATTGTTATTTTCTTGTTGCTGATTTCTTGGGTGGAGAGCTTTTGGTTTATGCTTAGTAAGACAATAACAATGGTGGTGTCTTGGGCATAACTTCATATATATACATCAATTAAAATGACAGAAAATATATATTTTATTACTTTGCATATTAAATACAACACTGAAATGAACTTCTTCCTTCAACTTTAGTATATTAAACAAATTTGAAACGATGTTACTTGTTAATTTCCACGAGAGTCGTTCATTCTATTTCCTTATTTCCTTAATTCATGCCTTTATCTTCTTTTTTTTTTAATTTAAAGCGTAAAAGAGCTAGAATATGGGTTCTAAGTTAACCTGAATGAATGGTGTGACTGAGAGAGAGAGAAGAGTGTAATTGAATAAGATATGAGTTGAAAAATGGTTAACCGGTTAATTAACTATATATTTATTTTAAAAAATATGGGTTCAAATTTTAACCAACCTGAATAAATAAAAATGGTTAACCGACCCATTTGGTTCCAGTTAATATGGTTTGACCCAACAGTTAACTAATTATATTGTCAGGTCTAGTCAGAAGTAATCTGGATTCTACTTTACCCTTACCTAATTTTAACCTAGTCATTCCCTATCAAAGCTGTAGCCCAAGAGCAGTCATCAGGTTAATAGCAAAGATCTTATAAAATTGGAAGCCATTAAGATGCAGAATTAAATTTCATGCCTTAAAATAACTCACAAATGAAAAACATGATTCCTGGAATCTACTTGTAACTGATGTCAAATTACAGACGAGGGATATAGTTTTGGAAATTAGTTTTCTGTCATTGCAATTTTGTCTAACCTAATCATTTGTAAGCCTTTCCAGTTACGGTATGTTATGAAGGGAAATTATAAGAGAGCTTTAGACTTTTGTCTCATGCACATTTTGTATACTATGCATGAGTTCTGTGTTATAATTGAACAGAATGAGTTTGTGGAACATATAGCAGTGTATTTCCTTCTGTTTTACTTATGGGTGTTGGTGACACTTGAAACTGGCTGCCATGGGTTAGTAATGTGCTTCATTGTTATGTGGTGCAGCGAAAAGCCTTGAATGCTATTGGCTAGTGGGCGTCTATGCTGTTTACTTCGGTGGGCTATAAATTGGTTTGAAAATTATATTGACTGTGTTTAGTTATACACATGCGAGTCAGTTGTTGAAATTTTGATAAGAAATATTCAGACTTGGTAGCCATAAAAGAGAAAGCCTCTCAACTTTTTATGTAGGCTATAAAACTAATTGAGAAGTAATATTATGCATTAGTATTATGTTCACTCATTACCAATTGGTTAAGTGATGTCGTAAAATAGTGTCAAATACCAACCATCAAGCATATGTTACGACAAACAAGATTTGGTTTTGTTTTGGAGATAGCAGCAGAACATGGCAAACTTATCCAATTTATTGTTTTATTAACTGAGAAATATTTGATGAAAAAGTAATATGATTATCCCCACTTTACTTTGAGGAGTATACTCGTGCCAAGGAGAATTTGTAACCAATTGGCTACTTTTGCGATGAACATTCATCATTTTAACTTGTCTTGTGGTCCAGGTGGGTGATGAGCAGAGCTAGAAGTGGATGCTTCAATATCTAGATCTTGAGGATGATCTTCTATAGACTGCATCTCTGAACCTCTGACCGTAGTCTCGTTCTTCTTGGTTTCTTCTTGAATATGCACATCCTCCTCAACTGTTAGTACAACAGTTTGTGGACCATGTGGACCTGGTATGATAGCTTCCTGAATTTTCAGATGTTCATCGATTTTCACTAAATCCGTTTCTTGAACCATTTTCTTCTTTCTCTTCTTAATGAAGCAGCATAAAGCAACTGATAGAAATGCAAGAAAAAACAGGCCACCGAGAGAGACAAAGACAACAATTATGACACTTGAATGGTGTCCTGGCGGCGGAGGAGTTGGAACAATATGAGGTGGTGGTGGGGGATAAATCGGATGAGGAGGTGGAATTGAGTGACTTGGTGGCCTAGCTGCCGGAGGTGGTGGGTATAAGGAATGATGAGGTGGTGGTGCTGGTACCGGAATTTTTGGTGGTGGTGCTGCTGGTACTGGAAATTTCGGTGGTGGTGGTGCTAGTACCTGAATTTGTGGTGGTGGTGGCGGCGTAAAGGGTTGATGGGGTGGTGCCACTTTTGGAGGGGTTGGAGGGCTATGGGACGGTGGCATTTTTGGCGGTGATGGGGAATTATGAGGTGGTGTTGGAGGGAAGTAGGGGAAGTTATATTCATAGTTTTGGGTAGAAGCCATTGCAATGCGATGAATAGAAAGAAAGCTGATAGATTGTTTTGTGGTGGCATGCTTGTTTATACTTGTGATTTTAAGAAGTTTAAATTGTTTGTTTAGCATTTTATGCATACTTCAAAGCGTTTGGTGACTTGACTCTCAGGCTAAGATTTTGAGGAGCTGTCATTGTTTATATTGAAAAACACACTTCACGTTTGATGAATTCTTAATTTTTTTAATTTTTTTTTCCTCTCCATGTACACTTGATGCTATTGATATTGACTAACTAGTTTAGGACTGTTTAGTGAATTTTCAATGAAATTGCTCTAATACTACGAACAGGTAGCAAAATATTGTTACCCTTGATTATTTTTATATTTTCTCTAGTCAAAATAAACCAAGATTCTATTGAGTCTAGAGGTGCATATTGAGCCTGAAGCCCATTTGACTGAACCGGCTTGACCAGTAAAAGCCCGACTTGGGTCAAAACAGGAAGCCTGGCTTGAAAACCCTGAAAACGTAAGCTTTTAATATATATATATATATATATATATATATATATATATATATATATGAAAATGATCCATGAATCACGTTAGTCGGATGACGTTTATTTAACGCTCATCCAAATTCCATCCAAAATTAGAGTGAATGGGTGAGATGAGATGCCCGCCATCTTCTATCTAAATTGTTGTGGTAGACTTAGTCTTGTTCCGGTTGAATAAGTCCTATTATTTAGGAAGTTTGTTTAGGGGCGTGCACCTATTCTTTTTGCTTTATGAACCCACTAATGGGTTGCACTATTTTGGCTTTCATTAAGATTATACATTATTGTAAGGCTATATATATAGCTCACTTTTCATTCAATAATATATGAGTTTTCTTCACTTTGCTTTCATTAGTCTTTTAATATCAACATCCGGTATCGGTGAGTTAAAACTCTCCCATTTTTGCGATCAGCACTCAAAATGGCCACCAAACTAATTTTGTTCAACTTCTTCCCCCACTGTTTTGATGGTAACTATGATCATTGGAGCATGTTGATGGAGAATTTCCTTCGCTCCAAAGAGTATTGACAGATTGTGGAAAATGGGTTTCTTCATGTAGCAGAAGGTCCTCTTACTGAGGCACGGACGAAGGAAATTGCGGACCTGAAATTGAAGGACTTGCGTGCGAAGAACTATCTTTTTCAGGCCATTGATCGCTCTATTCTTGAAACCATTTTGCACAAAGATACTGCCAAAGGAATCTGGGATTCCTTGAAGAACAAATACCAAGGGAATGCTCGAGTCAAGCGTGCACAACTTTAGTCTCTACGAAAGGATTTTGAGACACTTCATATGAAGGAAGGTGAGTCTGTCAATGACTACTTTGCTCGTACTCTTACCATCGTTAATAAAATGCGCATCCATGGTGAATCTATGAGCGATGTCACTGTGATTGAAAAAGTTATGCGCTCGATGTCTTCAAAATTTGCTTATGTGGTTTGTTCGATTGAGGAGTCTAAAGATTTGGATTCCATGAGTATTGATGAATTGCAAAGTAGTCTTCTAGTGCATAAACAACGTATGTCTGGACATGTTATTGAAGAGCAAGCTTTGACGGTTACTCACGGTGCCTCTCGTGGACGTGGCAGGGGTCGTGGTCGATTAGGTAGGAATAAGGCACTTGTTGAATGTTATTCTTGTCATGGTCTTGGTCATTTTCAGTATGAATGTCCTAAGAAAAATAGGGACCCTACGGATGGAAGGGAGACAAAGGCTCACTTTGTTGAAACCAGAGAAGAGATGCAAGAGATGCTCCTTATAGCATCTATTGATGTCGACAAAGTAGCTGATGAGATTGCATGGTTCCTGAATTCTGGATGCAGCAATCATATGTGTGGAAGGAGGGAGTTATTTTCAAAATTGGACGATACATTTCGATAGTCAGTCAAGCTGGGCAACAATTCTAGTCTTCGTGTGATGGGAAAATGCTAGATTCAAATGATTGTCAATAATATTACCCAAGTCATTACAGAGGTATTTTATGTGCCTGATTTATGCAATAATCTTTTGAGTATTGGTCAATTGCAGGAAAAGGGTTTGGCAATATTAATTCAAAACAACAAGTGCAAAGTTTATCATCCAGATAGAGGGCTTATCATCGAAACATCTATGTTACTCAACCAGATGTTCATTCTCCTAGCCACTATCAAACCGCAGGAACAACATTGTTTTCAAACTCTCTCTTAGAATTCAGATCATCTTTGGTTGAGTCTTGATGGACTTAAAACTCTTCATACCAAACAGATGGTACATGGATTGCCCCAATTGAAGACGTCCAATTTATTTTGTGAAGATTGCATGATTGGCAAGCAACACAGAAATCCATTTCCTCAAAAAAGTACCTGGCGAACATCTCAAATTCTGCAGCTTGTTCATGCCGATATCTGTGGGCCTATATCCCTTATTTCAAATAGCAACAAAAGGTATCTTCTGACATTTATCGATGATTTCAGTTGCAAAATCTGGGTATTTTTCTTGGTAAAAAAATCAGAGGCCTTTGAGTGTTTCAAAGTAAAGGTAAAAAAAGCAATGGGTACTAGCATTTGTGGCTTGCGCACAGATAGGGGTGGTGAGTTTACATCTAAAGAATTCCATATGTTTTGTCAAACCAATGGGATTCGACGACAACTTACCGTGACCTATACTCCTCAGCAAAACGGAGTGGCAGAGCGGAAGAATCGCACAATCATGAACATGGTACATAGTATGATGACTTGCAAACAAGTGCCAAAGAACTTCTAGCCCGAAGCAGTTAATTGAGCAGTACACATCTTAAATCGAAGTCCAACGTTTGTTGTGCGCAATAAGACACCCGAGGAAGCCTGGAGTGGTATTAAACCTTCAGTTGATCATTTTTGGGTGTTTGGATGCCTCTCCTATGTTCATATACCTGACAACAAACGTACATAATTAGATGACAAGAGCTTGAAGTGTGTACTACTGGGAGTTAGTGAAGAGTCCAAGGCATATCGCCTATATGATCCTTTGTTAAAGAAAATTGTGATTAGCCGTGATGTTATTTTTAATGAAGATGATAGTTGGCCTTGGACAACAACCCATGTTGATACTATTCATACTTTCCTGGATTGGGGTGATTAACAAGACACTGACTCTCTTGATCACAATCACAATGATCAGCCTACAACTCCAGTAGTTGAAGATCAAGTTCTTGAAGCCTTTCCCGGTGTTGATGATGTTGCGGACAATGTAATATTGGCGAAGATTCACCGAGGAAGCTAATGATCCAACATAATCCCAAACCTCGATCTTTCAGAAAGACGCATTCGACATCCACCAATTTGGATGCGAGATTATGAGAGTGGTGAAGGGCTCTCCGACCTTTGAAAATCAAGGTACATTTTCTATGTATATATAGATGAAGACCCTCTAACTTTTTACGATGCATTACACAACAACCAAAATGGCGCTTGGCTATGAACTCAAATTGATGCAATTCACAAAAATAATACATGGGAATTGACTGACTTGCCAAAAGGTGGAAAAGCAATTGGAGTTAAATGGGTGTACAAGACAAAACTCAACGAACATGGTGAAATCGACAAGTATAAGGCCAGACTTGTCGCAAAGGGATACACTCAGCAATATGGAGTTGACTATTCAGAAGTTTTTGCTCCTGTTGCCGCTTGGATACTATTCGACTTGTTCTTGCTGTTGCAGCTCAAGAGGCATGGCCCTTGTACCAATTAGATGTTAAATCAGCGTTTCTTCATGCAGATCTTAACGAGGAAGTATATGTTGCACAACCACCTGGTTATGAGATCAAAGGGGATGAACATAAAGTGTATCGACTTCGAAAGGCACTATATGGGCTGAAGCAAGCTCCTCGGACTTGGTACAGTCGAATCGAAGCTTATTTTGTGAGAGAAGGCTTCAAGAAGTGTCCTCACGAACCCACTTTATTTCTCAAATACTCCTCTACCGGTAAGATCTTGATTGTGTGTCTCTATGTGGACGATCTTATATTTACTGGGAATGATGAATCTATGTTCACTTCTTTTAAACACTCTATGATGCAAGAATTTAACATGAGTGATTTGGTAAAAATAAGGTATTTTCTTGGGTTAGAAATCTTGCAATAGGATAATGGAATTTTTCTTTGTCAACAAAAATATGCTCGAGATATTCTAGAACGATTTCAAATGGCTGATTGCAATTTAGTGCACAATCCCATTGTTCCAGGCACAAAGTTGACGAAAGATCCCATGAGAGAGCCAGTGGATGATACTCTTACAAACAACTAGTTGGTAGTCTAATGTATTTAACCTCCACTAGGCCAGATTTAATGTTTGTGGTTAGTCTTCTTAGTCAGTACATGGTTCATCCTACTACACTTCATCTCCAAGCTGCTAAACGTGTGTTAAGGTATGTCAAAGGCACTCTTGCATTTAGTGTGTTTTATTGCCAAGAAGGGAACCGCCAGCTTGTGGGATTTTCTGACAGTGATTATGCAGGAGATGTAGAAGATTGCAAGAGCACTTCCGACTTTCTATTTTTATTTAGTTCAGGGGTCAGATCTTGGTCCTCGCTGTGAAGCAACCGATCTCACAATCGTCCACTACTGAAGCATAATTTATTGCGGCGACCTCTTTGGCGCTTGCCAAGCTATATGGTTACGAAGGATGTTGGAGCGGCTTGATCAAGCTCAAAGTGACACTCATCAGTAATTTATTGCGACAATAGCTCAACAATCAAGCTTTCTACTTAATCAATCACAGCATGCGTGGTCGAAGAAAACACATTGATGTTCGGTTCCATTTTCTTAGAGATCTTACACAAGATGGGATAATCAAATTGGATTATTGTCGAACTAAAGACCAACTTGCAGATCTTCCGACTAAGCCATTAAAGCTAGATGTTTTTGAGAAGTCATGAGCAATCGATGGAAGTTTGTCAAATCCGGCATAAACCGATCGATATCGGTTTAAGGAAGGGAATGTTGTGGTAGACTTAGTCTTGTTCTGTTGAATAAGTCCTATTATTTAGGAAGTTTGTTTAGGGCGTGCACCTATTCTTTTGCTTTATGAACCCACTAATGGGTTTGCTATTTTTGGCTTTCTGCTTGATTTTACATTCATTATTACATTATTGTAAGGCTATATATATAGCTCACTTTTCATTCAATAATATACGAGTTTTCTTCACTTTGCTTTCATTAGTCTTTTAATATCAACACTAGCGGCCAGCCAAATTTTTTTTGTTGGCTGTTATTCCCTCTAATGACCAAATCAAACGCATAGTGTTTTTGACTAGCCGCTAGAGGAAATAATGATCAACAAAAAAAAATTTGACTTAATTACTGATTATCATGATTATCCTTAGTAAAATAAAATAATAAAAAATTAAAAGGATAACTAATAATTATTTTTATACTTATCCTTATATTTATTAACAGATTATCCTTATACATATTGGGAGAATGGTCAAAAATACCCCTGACTTTTACCGTGATGTCTACTGAGCACCCTATACTTTTTTTTATCCAAAAGTACCCTTAACGTTATATTTTTTGGATCGCCCGTGCCCCTGCCGTTACTAGAAGACAAACGGGATTAAAATTGGCTGACGTGGCAGACACATGGAGGCTTAAAGGGATAAGGTTCAAAAATGCCCTTGACACATATAAATATGTCATTTAATCAAAACAAAAAAAATACAAAAATTCAAAATAAAAAAAGCATAACATATTTACATCATTAAATCAAAATACTAAAATTCAAATTATTTTGTTAACTAATCAAAACAACTAATTAAATAAAAATAAGTTGTATAACATATTTACATCATTTAATCAAAATACTAAAATTCAAAACATAACATATTTACATCAAATACTAATTTAAAAAAAAAACTAAAATACTACTTAAAAAAAAATACTAAAATACTAATTAAAAAAATACTAAAATACTAATTAAAAAATACTAAAATACTAAAAAAATCAAATTAAAAAATAATAAAATACTAAAATTCAAATTATTTTGTTAATTAATCAAAATAACAAAAATTCAAATTACATCATTAAAATACTAAAATCATAATACTAAATACTAATTGATATAAAAATTTTAAATAATAAAATCATTTTAAAATAACGTTTTTAAATATTTTTAATATAAAAAATGAACTTTTTTAAAAAAATTTAAAATATTTTAATATTTTTATATCAAAAAATATTAACATTTTAATATTAACCTCATATCAAAAAATTTTAATATTTTTAAAATATTAACGTTCCTTAATATCAAAAAATATTAATAAAATATTAACAATTTTTAATATAAAAATATCAATGTTTTTTAATATTTTTATATCAAAAATTAACGTATTTTTAAAAAAATTTAAAATATTTTAATATTTTTATATCAAAAAATATTAACATTTTAATATTAACCTCATATCAAAAATTTTTAATATTTTTAAAATATTAAATTTTTGAATATCAAAAATATTGATAAAATATTAATGTTTTTTTTTAAAAAAATATTAACATTTTTAATATTTTCATATCAAAAAATTAATGTTTATTTTTAAAAAATTAAATTTTTTTATATTTTATATCAAAAATATTAATAAAATAGTAACGTTTTTTAATATAAAAAATATTAACGTTTTTTAATATTTTTAATATCAAAAATTAATGTTTTCTTAAAAAATTAAAATATTTTTATATTTTTATATCAAAAATATTAACGTTTTAATATTAACCTCATATCAAAAAATTTAATATTTTTAAAATATTAACATTTTTAATATATAAAAAATATTAATAAAATATTAACGTTTTTAATATAAAAAATATTAACGTTTTTTAATATTTTTAATATCAAAAAATTAATTTTTTTAAAAATTAAAATATTTTAATATTTTGATTAAATGATGTAAATATGTTATACAACTTATTTTATTTAATTAGTTTGTTTTGATTAGTTAACAAAATAATTTAAATTTTAGTATTTTGATTAAATGATGTAAATATGTTATGTTTTTTTTATTTTAAATTTTAATATATATATTTTTTTTATTAAATGACATATTTACATGTGTCAGGGGCATTTTTGAACCTTCTCCCTTTAAGCCTCCACGTCTCTGCTTTCGTCGACCAATTTTAACCCCGTTTGTCTTTTTGTTAACTAGAGGGTACTGCGCGACCAAAAAAATGTAACGTTAAGGGTACTTTTGGACAAAAAAAAGTATAGGGTGCTCGGTAGACATCGCGATAAAAGTTAGGAGCATTTTTGAACCTTCTCCCTATACATATTACTTATTTATTAGTAAAATAAAATAATAAAAATTATAAGGATAATAAGTAATTATATTTATACTCATCCTTATATACTTATTAACAAAATAAGTATGTATAAGAATAATTCTTGATTGTTGTCTTATGATTTTTTTAATTATAAATAGAAAATAGTGATTGAGTTTAAATATTTGGTAGGAATATAATATAAATTCAATCATTATTTTCTATTTATAATTAAAAATCATAAGACGATAATTACTAATTATTCTTATACATACTTATTTTATTAATAAGTATAAGGATAATTACTGATTATACTTATAATTTTTTATTATTTTATTTTACTGATTAATAAGTAGTATGTATGAGGATAATCAGTAATTAAGCCAAAAAAAAATTTGTTGTCATACTCTCTCTAGCGATCGGTCAAAATAAAGTAAAAAAAATTTGGTACGCCTGCATTAGAGAGTAATTTGGGTCTTCATCTCGACCATTCACTCTAATTTTGGATTCATTGGATGACCGTTAGTTAAACAAATCCCTTTGACTAACGTATTCTATGGATCATTCCCCTATATATATATATATATATATATATATATATATATATATATATACTAGCGATAACTTTCATTCAAGGCAAGGCCTGTGTAATTCAAAAAAATAAAAAATAAATCATGAACACAAAAAAATGAAGCACTGAATATGGACACACACTAAACTAAAAGTCTAAATTAATTTTTAACACACCCGCACTTGAACTTACATACTTCACAAAGCATTTAAATGAAAATTGTTATGAAGATAAATTTCAATGGATAAATAATGAATATCCAACTTTAATAGTCAAATTATCATAAATTTAAACCAAGTTTAATTACATTTCAAGATTTATTTTTTATTATTTATAAGTCTTTCTGATTGATTGCAACTTTTTAAATAGTAACTTGACAATTAAAAATTATTGTTATCTTGTTATAACAACTCCTTTTTTTTGTCGCACGTAGATGGGTATACAGTTTCTTAGAGCCGTAACTTGATACAAAAATTGATTACAGGTCGTTATATAAATTTATGATTAGCTCAACAACGAAGTTTAAAAATGAAGAACCAAGACAAATAAGAGAGAGGGAGAGGTCAAACAAATAAGGTGACGAATGACTAATGGTTAAGTTATATGGTCAATTTTACAACTTGCTAATGTAACAGATTGCAGGATCAAGTCTTTATGAATTTTCATCCATAGATATATGGATGACCCATGTAGCTTCCTTCATTAGATCAATCAAATAATGAAAAACAACTATAAAAGGACATGCAGAAACAAAACTTTTTAAAACAACCAAAGAAAAAACACATCCATCCAAAAGGAAGGCAAAAGAGCACACAGATGAGGTCAACAGATGAGGTCACCCACAAAAAACTTTTCCAAATAAGGGATATAGGAAATAGGATGAGGGAACGTAAACCAGTAGTCTTACTCTGACCACTTAGGCTAAATGAAAAGGGCTTTAACAGGGACATGTCAATAAAAGCATATAATCTTAAGCTAAAGAATATTAAAAACAATTGTTCTCCTCCAACCCAGATCAAAAAAATACAAAAGATGGAAAATAACAAGAATTTATAATTTCAAATCACATGTATTCAAACAAATTAAAAAAATGGGTAAATTCCAGCTGGCCTAATTACTCGGTATAATTGAAGTAACAGTAAAATAAGAAACATCAAGCAAACATAAATTTTGTTAGCTTAAGAATATGAGCAATAGTATTAGGTTTGTAATATTCTTGGATGCAATCAAATTGCACAAATTAAGCGGAAGCGTGAAAAATCGGAGTTTAAAAATTTTACAAACCATATACCCGGATCATCCTTTATGCACAATTATTAATTAAACAAAAATATGAAGAACAAGAATCATACCCTTGAAGTTTTGAGCTTCCTCGGGCACAAGTTCACCTCCAATCTTTTCGCGTTCAACTCGAATCAATCGGGTTTGATTCCTTCCTTTGATCAATGTTAACCACCCAAATGTTTGGCCTCTAGAGGTGATCCACCAAGAAAGAAGAAAGATTCAAGAAGATGGGTATTTGGCAAAACCCTAGTTTTTCTATCTCTCATAGAAAAAGAGCGTACTCTCCAACAATTGGAATCACGTCTATTGATATCTGATATAAGACTCCTCTTATAAAGATATCAGTTAACCCTTCTAATCTAATTAGAAAACACAGTATTATTTAATTAATTAAATTCCTTTAATTAATTAAGCTCCTTAATCTTATTAGGGATAATTAATAAAACTCTTTTAATTAATTTGTCTCCTAATCTTATTAGGAATAAATGAGAGTACTTTTATTAATTAATTCTCAAACTCCTTTAGAATTAAATAATAATAATAGTAATAATAATAATAAGACTCCTCTTATTAATTTATATTTAATATTTCAAAATATTAAATAATAAATATTAAGCTATTTAATTTATTCTATCACCATAGATTAAATTAAATATACTTAACTTATTATTACGATTATGCCATTAACTTCTTAAATAATTATTCTTCCTTTTATGGTGTGACCCTTTAGATTCTCCATATTAAACCCTTGTGTGAATAAATCAATTAGAATAATTCTAATCTTATTTAAATAAATAAATTAAACTATTAATTTATTTAAATAAATAATATTTATTCTACAATAGGGATAAGCTTCCCTAGCGATTAACGACTTTCTATATAATACAGATTTCAACATTAATCATAAAAAAAAATTTGAGTAAATAGTTACTGTACAATTCAATCCTTCCACCATATAATGTCCCAATTAAATATAAGACATGGAATTACTGTCAAGTCTTATTTTATTTATTTATATGTATTTCGACTCTTAAATGCACAACTCCAAATAATGTAAATTAGAAACTCCTTTCTAATTTTATTATGCCTTGGCCAAGGACTACTAGGTTGTCATTTATCGAATCACATAGGACATTTCTCTTCTTTTACTAAAAGCGGTAGATTCTTTATTGATCATACATTATCTCCATGTACGACTTATTATACCCAAGCATACCCTTTGATATACCCTAAGGGTCTTAAGGAATAAGTCAAAGTATAATTCATCATACACAAGATACTATGATGATCTCAAGTCCAAGGATCACTTGTACTACTATCACTACAAGAATTCCTATTGACAGTCAAGTAAAACTCCATTAGGTATTCCTTAGCGAGCCACGTTCAGTGAAATTATTCTCTAATAAGCACCTACATACTTGCTTTAGTGTCTCCACACAAAAGATCATGAGATCAATCATCCCCATCTAATGAAAAAGCAACGTATGTACCAATCTATCTGGATTCACTAATTCCCACTTTAGTAATCCAACGATTGGGAACTATTTTAGTTTTAAGCTTTCTAAGAATTTAGATCTCATTAGAATAATCATCATCATTATTCTAAAAGCATAGCTTAAAACTATGGGTTTATCACATATTATAAAACAGCATCATGTAGATAATTAAAAGCCTTTAATAAATTAGTACTTTTTATTAATAAATGAATAATATTGTTACAAAGTATATGTTTTATCATCAAACATGATTGGCTTGTGTGCATACTACTTTCAATCTCTCACTTGCACTAAAGTGACGATTATCCTGCTGTTGGATAAGCTTTAGTTAATGAATATGTAATGTTGTTCTTGAGAGTCCACTAACTCTAAATTAATTTCCCATCTTTCAATGATTCCTATAATCAAATGAAAGTGCCACCACACATGTTTAGATCTAAGATGAGACTTAGGAACTATTTCTAGTTCTGTAATGAACTTTTCACCCAAACAATCAAATTGTAGCTTCATTTATAGCTATATACTTTGTCTTTATCACTAAACCAACAACTCTTTGCTATTTGAAACCTTTCCAATTCACTGCACCACCGTTCAAGGTAACACTTTACCTTAAAGTGGATTTGTAACGCCCCCATATCTATACTCCTACGGTATCTGATATGGTGCTTACTATGAATCGATATAATGCATTTAAATCTATACACCCATGGTATCTGATTATAAGATTACATTAAATAGAGGGACTATCAGATATAATTCTCATAGATCCAAAATTCACAATTATCCCATAATGTATGTAAATTCTCAAGAGAACTATTACGTGTTTGGATACCTCACTTGGATATATGAACGTATCTCGACTAGAGTCTATTTATCCAAAATTCAGAGTATCAGTAATTACATGAACAGTCCATATTACTAATACCCTCACCCAGATGTATAGTCTATGCCAAATGAATTTATACTATCGTATCGATAGTAACTATCTATCCGAAATCCAGAGTATCAATAACAACATAAACAGTCCATGCTATTAAAACCCTCACTTAGATAAATAGTTCCTAAGGATCTCAACTAGATTCGAAGAAGTCTAATTTTACATCTATATATATAAAAAAACACGGTTGCGAAAATAAAAGATGTTATATATATATATATCATAATATTAAGATTCGATTACATGATTCTCACAACGAGTTCTTATTACAAGGTATTCAAACAGACAAGAATATAATCTAATCTATGTAGGGACGCTTCCCTTTATCTACTCCGGATGTTCCAGGATTACCATCTAAAACTGCAAAGGGAATAATTTGCAAGGGTGAGCTATGACATGCTCAACAAGTTTTGTATTTTATAACAATATAGGATTTGAAGAAATATAATAATTCAAATTTCGACTGATAGTTTTTACCATTTCTGGATTTCTATTTATTTCAACCATTTCTGGAATTTTTCTTTATTTCTGTCAGTCACACAGACTTAGAAATTTTGTTCAGATGTGAGATAGGGGATCAGCCCATTCAACATTTTAGGAGTATGCATATCATCCTACCAGTGCTCAAAATACACTAAATGTCAATATATTATTGACTAAATTTCAAACTTTTATGGGATGGATTATCGCGGTAGGTCGATTCTGAACCCCAACTGCAGCTACTGTTGATTGATTATTCTCTGGTATTCTAACCCCTTTTCCTCCTTGATTCTTAGGTTTGGGACAGTTCTTTGAAAAATGGTCCAATGAACCACAATTAAAACATTTATTTTTCCTTGGAAGAGGACACTGTGGATAAAAATGTCCCGACTGTCCACAATTAAAACATTTGTTATGAAGGAATTCTTCTCTATGTTTCTTACCATAATTAGGACAAGGTTTAATAATATTATTACTAAAGTTGTTATTAGTATTTCCTATCTTTTTCCCTAGGTTGTTAGAAAAAGAATTATCCCATTTACGTTTGTTATTAAACCCACCTGAACTGGGTTCTGTCCTAATTTTTCCTTTTTCATTCTGACTTCTCTTGTCTTGATGAAACTTAGCAAGACTTTCATTCTCACTTTCGGCTATAGTGGCCTTCTCTAGTATTTCAGAGAAAGTTTTTATTTGAAGTACTGACAATTTACTCCGAATCTGAGGTTTTAAACCTTCCTGAAACCTACGAGTCTTTCTAAGTTCAGTGGTTACTTGATGAGGAGCAAACCTGGATAGTTCATTAAACTTAGTCAGATCTTTGGGTTACATGAAGATCTCCTTGTTTCAAGTCCAGAAATTTTATTTCCATTCGGTCTTTTAGGGATTGCGAAAAATAGTTTTCAAAGAACAACTCTTTGAATCTATCCCAAGGAATAATTTCAATTTATACCTGACCTTTGGTTGATTCCCACCAATAATTAGCCTCACCCTTCAAGAAAAAGGTTGCAAAAGTTATCTTTTGGTTATTATTAACATTAGTTACTAGAAAAAATTTCTCTATCTCAGAAATCCAAATTTGTGCATCTACAGGTTCTGATGTACCTTTAAACTCAGGTGGTCCAACTAATTTAAAGTCTTTAAAAGTTGTGTTTTGGTTCACAGGTCTATTTACAACTCCTAGCATAAGGTCTACTAACTGCTGGGTAGAATTATCATCATTCATTTCTCTTTGGGGTCTTCTGGTTGGTGGCATGATTCTATATAAACCAATAAAATTCATATAAGAATTTGAGTAACACAACATATTGTTTATTTTATATATCACAATGGTATTACACAACAACTTCATAATTAAACATACTACTATCTTACAAAGTACTGATTACATTACAAACTTTGAATGCTTCTTTATTGTACTAATATAAAGCATTCAACCACCTATGCTACTCTCTAGAATTCATTAATATCATCAAAGGAATCCTGCATCATGTGACAAACCACAGATCGATCGAACTACACGGCGCTGCAAATCGTTAAAAGTATCTCAAACACCCAAAGGTGTTTTAAGAAGCCTCGATCAATTTTCTTTCTTTACCCCTCTCATGCATGGTGCGGTTGTACATTTAGTCGTTGACTATGTCCCTCTCATGTCAGAGCATTCCCTCACTATATCAAATTAAAACTCACCCCATATCTATACTCCCTACCCTTTATCTCGGTATATGGTGCTTACTAATGAATCGATATAATGCATTTAAATCTATACACCCATGGTATCTACTAATTATAAGATTACATTAAATAGAGGGACTATCGATATAATTCCCATAGATCCAAAATTCACAATGATCCCATAATGTATGTAAATTCTCAAGAGAACTATTATAAGTGTTTAAATACCCTCACTATGGATATATGAACTCACGATCCCATAACGTGACTCAGAGTCTATTTATCCAAAATTATGAGTATCAAGAATAACATTTATCCAATATTGATATCATATTACTAATACCCTCACCCCTCATGTATATAGTTTATGCCAAACAAATTTATACTATCAGATCGATAGTAACTATCTATCCGAAATCCAGAGTATCAATAACAACATGAATAAATCCATGCTATTAATACCCTCACTTAGATAAATAGTTCCCAAGATCTCAACTAGATTCAAGAAGTCTAATTTTACATCTATATATGTAAGAAAACACTTGCTATGAAAAAAGAAAGATGTTATATATATATATATATATATCATAATATTAAGATTCGATTACATGATTCTCATAACGAAGTTCTTATTACAAGGTATTCAAATGACAAGAATATAATCTAATCTATGTAGGACGCTTCCCTTTATCTACTCCAGATGTTCCAGATTACCATCTAAAACCGCAAAGGAATAATTTGCAAGGGTGAGCTATGACATGCTCAAAGAAGTTTTGTATTTTATAACAATATAGGATTTGAAGAAATATAATAATTCAAATTTCGATCGATAGTTGTTACCATTTCGATTTCTATTTATTTCAACCATTTCTGAATTTTTCTTTATTTCACTACCACACGACTTTTAGAAATTTTGTTCAGATGTGAGATAGGGGATCAACCCATTCAACATCTTAGAGTATGCATATCATCCTACCAAAGGCTCAAAAATACACTAAATGTCAATATATTATCGATTAAATTTCAATCCCTTACGGATACCCAACTTCAAAGATAAGATGTCTTACCAAAACAATTTGGTTTAACACGACAAATTATGCTCAATAAACAATATCATATGAATAAACAATTCATTTTTTTAGTTATGTCAAGCTATAGCAATAATCTTATAATAAAAAGGTAATTCAATTGTAGGTGTAGTATATTATATCAACAACATATCAAGATAAAAATCTTGTTTAATGAATAAACAGTTTTAAGAAATTTGCATAATGAAAAAAATAAGTTAAGGGTTTAGGAAACTCACTCGAAAGCGTAGATCAAACTCAAGTTATGCTATGTCATTCAATCGTTAATAAATACCTACGATGTTCATATATATAAATCTAACACGCTAGTATTGATAATAATACTCAATTATAACATTTATATAATATCGGATTAGATTAATAGGGTTTGGTGTTTAATACCTTTGATAAATGGACTAAGTTTTATTTAAGAAAAAATTTAATTATCCTTAATAATAATTTAAAGTATTTAAAACATTTATTTATTTATTTTAAAATGATTTTTAAATCATTTATTTCTATTTATAAGTAATTAATATTTACTTAAAATTTTACAAAAAAACATTGATTATTATTATTAAATAATTTATATTCATTTATTATACTTTTTATATCAATAATAATATTTTTCCATAATTATTTAGTATTTATAAATAATTATTCTAATTTCTTTATTAATAAGTTAATTATTAATAATATCAAAATAATATAAAATAATTATTGAATTTATGTAAAAATATCGTAATTTAATTATAATAATTTAATATAATTTTTAAAACTATTTTTATATTTATTTATTATTTAATTATTTCTAATTTTTATAATTTATTTTTTAGAAAAATAATTTATGTCTGTCGCTAAAGCCCTTCAAAGGATGTAAAGTGTCACCAGAGGTGTTCTTGAGTTTCAAGGGTAGCAGCTTATCATGGTCGAAAGTGACTAGTTTGACCACTAATTAAAATGCTACCGATAATGATTTTTGGTTTGTTTAAGAGTTGATGTCAGTAGTACTAATACAAGAGTGTAACATGAAACAAATTTTAGGCTTTAACCTACATATAACAAGAAGTTATAGAGGCTCAAAGTCACCGTCAGAGTCGTTTCGAGTTTCTAGGGTAACCCGTAATAAAGAGTCAGTCATGGCTTCAATAACGGCTTTGGGCTTAAATATCTTTGATTCTCGTGTATTAGATGTGTGTTGTGTTTGTTGTAATATGTAGTATATATGTCGTGGTAAATATATATAACATTAACATGAACAAAGCATAACTCTAAGGTCTCTAATTATGTCGGTCAAAGTACAAACCAAACGCTGTTTTTTCATGTTCTTTCGCTTTTCTCGAAAACCCGTAAAACTTGGTCAAGCTTTGGTCAATGGATTTTGACCATTAATTCCAAAGAAACCTATACGTTGTTTGTTCAATTTAAGATCATAGATATGTAGTATATATAATAGGGTATTAATCTATAACAAAAAACTTACAAAAATAACAAAATGTAAGATGATTAAATGTGATTGGTCAAAGTAGCTTGCTCGATCGTTTTTGAGTTTTCTCGGTAACCCGTAAAACTGCAATCCGTGAACCACAACCCACTTTGACTACTTATAACTTGAAATCTATGGTTCAAATGAACCTGCTTTTCTTTTCGATTAAAGACCTACTAATGTGCTACAAATACCAAACAATTAACTGACCAAAACATAAACACATATGAATCTATAGTTCCCGACATTCGAATCGCCGACTTAGTTTTCAAAATTTCCATTTCTTAAAACACTTATTTAAGGCATCTAGATGTTATGAAAATGTGTTCTACCAATCTAACATACTTTCTAACATACTAATACATAATTCTAAACATCTAAACAACAAATCTAACATAGGATCAAAGAGCTAATTATGAACTAGGGTTTGTACCTTTTCTTGAATGATTTTTGATTCTAGCTTCTAATTTTGTTGCTGCTATCACCCATGCTTGATTTGGTAAGTTTATAAGTGTATCTAGGCTTAGGAATTTCGTGAGAGTTTGCTCAAATTTCTAAGGTTCCTATTTATAGAATTTTCAACTTGGCTTTTTGGTCATTTTTGAGCAACTTGCCTCTACAAAAGATCTCGATGCAAAGTTACTTGTCTTTGCTTAGGGTTTGTTATCAGCATGTCACGAGCCTCTGAACTTGGTTGGGTGACTCCTAACCTACTTGTGAGCTAGTTAGGTTTATTTAGTAGCTTAATTAGGCTTTAATCTTCACTAATCTTGATTAGGGTTTTGTTTCTAATGATTAGAATTGTTAAGTAATGTTAATTAGTACCTAATTGAAGTTTACTAACCAGGATTAGGTGTTAAGATAATCTAATTAGGGTTTAATTAGCTAATTAGGGTTTAGTTTATAAATTAGGGTTAGGGTTTTGCTAATTAGGGTTAGGGTTTATTAATCTAGGATTGTTAACCTAAATTTCTCACTAATCCTAACAAGCACGACAAAACGTTTTGTCAGTGTAAGCACGACAAAGCAACTTGTCAAAATAATTTTACCGAAAAGTCCGATTACGGGAAAAAAAATTAAGCACGAGGTGTCAAGCACGACGCTTTTTCTACAAAAAATTTATTTGTTCAAATTTGTCAAACAAAGTATATATTAACACATAACACATTTAGAACGGAGAAATTTTATTTATATAATGGTATTTTACACATACGAGTCTTATTAGGGTTTTGGATTTTTACATTCACCCCCACTAATAAGAATTTCATCCTCGAAATTATAAGACAAGTTTAAGTAAATAATTGAGGATAATTCTCACAAGCATTTTATCTTCAAGTTCCCATGTAGCTTCTTCAACGCTCGATTCCTCCAAATTACTTTAACCGATGCTATCACTTTATTTCTCGTGACTTGCTCTTTACTACCGATTTATCCATCCGCATGTGTTCTTCTTCACATAAGAAAGATCTTCTTCTATTTGGATTGGCTCATATTGTATAACGTGTTTATAATCGTGTTTATATGGTCGTAATACGGACACATGAAACACATTATGAATATGATTCAACTCAGAGGTAGTGCTATTTCATAAGCAACTTCACCAACCCTTCTCAAAATTTCAAAAGGTCCAATGAATCTCTTTACTTAATTTTCCTTTTCTTGCCAAAACGTATCTTGCCTTTCCAAGGAGATACTTTCAAGAATACGTGACTTCCTACGTTAAAGTTTCTTTGTTGATTTATGTGGATCGTCAGATTTTCTTTTTTTCTATCGATCTTGAGATGCTTGTAATCGCTGACAAATAATTCGATAGTTTCAATTGTTTGTTGAATTATCTCGTGTCCTAACATTTGTCTTTCCCCGACTTCATCCCAACATAAAGGTGTTCTACACTTACGCCCCATATAAAGCTTCATAGGGTGGCATACCTATGCTAGCATGATAACTATTGTTATAGGCAAATTCACTAAGGGTAACTCGATCTTCCCAACTTCCTTTGAAGTCTATAATACAAGTTCTCAAAGATATCCTCTAATGTTTGTATGGTTCTCTCACTTTTGTCCATCACCGAGGATGATAAGTCAGACTCAATCTTAGTTGTGTTCCTAAGTGTTTCTGAAGGCTTTTCCAAAAATTAGAAGTAAATCTTGGATCTCGATCTGATACTATGGAAACAGGTACTCCATGCCTAGAGATAATTTCATTGATGTACAGTTTGGCAAGGTGATCTAGGTTATGAGTAATCTTAATAGGTAAAAAGTGAGCTGATTTTGTTAAACGGTCAACTATTACCTAAATGGCATTATGGCCCTTTTGTGTAAATCGGAAGACCAACAACAAAATCCATAGTTATATGTTCCCACTTCCACTCAGAATTGGTAAGGGTTGAAGTAAACCACTTTCGCTTTTGATGCTCAAATTTTAACCCTTTGACACGTGAGATATTTACTTACCCATTCAAATATTTCTCTTTTCATGTTCAACCACCAAAAGTGTCGACTTAAATCTTTATACATTTTTGTACCGCCAGATGTATGGCAAATTTAGAATTATGAGCTTCGCTTAAAATTTCATCTTTTAAAGCTTGGTCTAACTAAACCAGATTCTATTTTCATATCTTATTATTCCATCCGTAGATCTATTCTAAATTTATTATACTTATCATGTGTTGAATTAGATTTAAACTTCTAACATTCTTCATCCTTCTCCTGTATCTCTTTAACTTTATTAAGCAGAGATGAAACTCTTTCTAAAATATACAATTTTTGGGTAGACGTAGTTGGACATTCCACCTCAATTTCTAAATTTTCAAAGTCTTTTATTAACCTATCATTGGTGGTTAATACATTCAATTTTTCCTGATTCTTTCTACTTAACGATCACCACAACATCGGCTTTTACCGGATGATATAAGATTTCACAATCAAAATCCTTTATCGCTTCTAACCATCATCTCTCGTCTTAAATTTAATTCCTTTTGTGTAAAAATATATTTTAGACTTTTATGATCTCAGATATATCTCGCACTTCTCCCCATATAAATAATGTCTCCAAATTTTTAGAGCAAAAACTAAGCAGCTAACTCTCTAGGTCATGAGTAGGATACCTCTTCTCATAATCTTTGAGTTGTCGTGATGCATAAGCCATCACTTTCCCATGTTGCATCAACACACACCCTAAACCTCTCGTGTGATGCGTCACTATATACTATAAGGCCTCCTCAGTATCATCCGGTAAGGATAACATCGAGCCATGCTCACCGCTTCTTCAACTCTTGGAAGCTTTCCTCACATTTATCTGTCCCGCACGTATTTCACCGCCTTTTCGAGTTAAATTGGTTAATGGGGTTGCTATTTTGAAAAATCTTTTATAAACCGTCGATAATAACCCGCTAAACCGAGAAAACTTCAGATTTCTGTGGAGTTGTTGGTTGTTCCCAATTCACAACCGCTTTCGATCTTAGTGGATCTACGATATATTCCATTCTTATCAATTATGTGACCTAAAAATTGAACTCTCTTCAACCAGAATTCACACTTGGAAAACTTTGCATAAAGTTATTCCTTTCATAATATCTCCAAAATGACTCTAAAGTGTTCAGTATGCTTTTCCCGTGTTTTCGAGTATACCAGAATATCGTCGATAAATACTAAAACAAATTTGTCCAAGCATGGTTTAAACACTCGATTAATTAAATCCATAAATGCTGCCAGTGCATTTGTTAATCCAAAAGACATTACAAGAAACTCATAATGTCCATAACGTGTCCTAAATGCTATTTTCTGCACATCCTCCTTTCTTACCTTTAATTGATGATAACCTGTTCTAAGGTCAATTTTTGAAAAATGTTCGGCCCCTTTTAATTGGTCAAACAAATCATCAATCCTTGGTAAAGGATATTTATTTTTAATAGTTAACTTATTTAGCTCCCTATAGTCTATACATAGTCTCATAGTTCCATCCTTCTTCTTTACAAACAAAACTGGTGCTCCCCAGGGTGAAACACTAGGTTGTATATACTTTTTATCTAAGAGTTCGTGTAATTGTATAAGTAACTCTTTCAGTTCTATAGGTGCCATTCTCTACGGTGCCTTAGAAACTGGTGCCGTTCCTGGTGCAAGATCAATGACGAACTCAATTTCCCTATCTGGATGCAAACCTGGTAAGTCATCCAAAAATACATTGGGAAAATCCTTAACGAAAGGTATTTGATCTAGTTTTACTCCTTCTTGTCGAGTATCAACTATATAGGCCAAATATCCTAAACAACCCTTTCTAAGTAATCTTTCTGCCTGAACTATAGTCAAACATCGAGATTGCTTAGGTGAACAACTACCGTTAAACACTACCTTTGACTTCAAAGCAGTCAAAAGGTTTATACATTTTTGATGACAATCAATCATTGCGTTATGATTAACTAACCAATCCATTCCTAAAATTACATCAAATTCTCCCAACTGAATTGGTATCAAATCTACCTTAAAATTATGTCCTTTTATTACCACACTACGCTTTCAGATATGGTCTTAACCGAATTCTTTCATTATTAGCAATTTCTACGCAAAATGGTTTGTCTAAATTTTTACAAGGCATATTCAAGTTTGTAGAGAAATTTCTAGACACAAACGAACATGTAGCACCAGAATTGAATAACACATATGCATTTAAAGTGTTGATAGGGATGATACCATCAACACATCCCCATGTGAAGCAACAACATCCCTCACCGACATATTAAATGTTCTCAAGCAGAGAGTCGATTCTCAACCCAAACTGCAGCCATCATTGATTGATTATTCTCTCCGTATTCTAACCCTTTTTCCTCCTTGATTCTTAGGTTTGGGACAGCTTCTTTGAAAATGGTCCAATGAACCACAATTAAAACATTTATTTTTCCTTGGAAGAGGACACTGTGGATAAAAATGTCCCGACTATCCACAATTAAAACATTTGTTATGAAGGAATTCTTCTCTATGTTTCTTACCACAATTAGGACAAGGTTTAATAATATTATTACTAAAGTTGTTATTAGTATTTCCTATCTTTTTCCCTGGGTTGTTAGAAAAAGAATTATCCCATTTACGTTTGTTATTAAACCCACCTGAACTGGGTTCTGTCCTAATTTTTCCTTTTTCATTCTGACTTCTCTTGTCTTGATGAAACTTAGCAAGACTTTCATTCTCACTTTCGGCTATAGTGGCCTTCTCTAGTATTTCAGAGAAAGTTTTTATTTGAAGTACTGACAATTTACTCCGAATCTGAGGTTTTAAACCTTCCTGAAACCTACGAGTCTTTCTAAGTTCAGTGGTTACTTGATGAGGAGCAAACCTGGATAGTTCATTAAACTTAGCTGTATACTGGGTTACAGTAAGATCTCCTTGTTTCAAGTCCAGAAATTTTATTTCCATTCGGTCTTTTAGGGATTGGGAAAAATAGTTTTCAAAGAACAACTCTTTGAATCTATCCCAAGGAATAATTTCAGTTTATACCCGACCTTTGGTTGATTCCCACCAATAATTAGCCTCACCCTTCAAGAAAAAGGTTGCAAAAGTTATCTTTTGGTTATTATTAACATTAGTTACTAGAAAAAATTTCTCTATCTCAGAAATCCAAATTTGTGCATCTACAGGTTCTGATGTACCTTTAAACTCAGGTGGTCCAACTAATTTAAAGTCTTTAAAAGTTGTGTTTTGGTTCACAGGTCTATTTACAACTCCTAGCATAAGATCTACTAACTGCTGGGTAGAATTATCATCATTCATTTCTCTTTGGGGTCTTCTGGTTGGTGGCATGATTCTATATAAACCAATAAAATTCATATAAGAATTTGAGTAACACAACATATTGTTTATTTTATATATCACAATGGTATTACACAACAACTTCATAATTAAACATACTACTATCTTACAAAGTACTGATTACATTACAAACTTTGAATGCTTCTTTATTGTACTAATATAAAGCATTCAACCACCTATGCTACTCTCTAGAATTCATTGATATCATCAAAGGAATCCTGAATTTGTGACAAACCACAGATCGATCGATGAGATAAGTCATCTTCTTCTCCTCTACATATCGAACAACACTAAGCACGCAAATCGTTAAAAGTATCTCAAACACCCAAAGGTGTTTTAAGAAGCCTTGACTGAATTTCCTTTCTGCCCCTCTGTGCATGGTGCAGTTGTACTTTTAGTCGTTGACTATGTCCCTCTCATGTCAGAGCATTCCTCAAGATATATCATTTCTAAAACTCATCTTATTACCCTCATATTCTGTTGTCTTCAGCAGTGATGCCATTGCCTCATCATGCTCATCAATTCTCATTAACTGTTCTGCCACTAGATCCTCCTCTTCCTCAGCATCTAATAGTTGTTGATCATGAAGCAATTCCTCATCTTCTGCATCACTGGCTATGTATGACTCTATTTGTGGGGGATTATTGGCTATTACCATTTCCTCAAAGATTGAGTTGGCCATCTATAAAAGAAAACTCCTTTAATAATCGGTATAAAATTTTACACAACATAATAATTTTAATGTTATATTTTATATATACTTTTAAAATTTTTACGGACTCTAAGACTATATACTAAGATTTCTCTTCCTTATATCTATAGCCTTAAAGCTTTGATACCAAAATTGTAACGCCCCCATATCTATACTCACACGGTATCTGATATGGTGCTTACTATGAATCGATATAATGCATTTAAATCTATACACCCATGGTATCTGATTATAAGATTACATTAAATAGAGGGTGTAGAGTCCCCGAATTCGGATACTTGAAACCCAAACTCGGTACTTTACGATACCATTTCTATGAGCGGAATAATACTAATAATAATAACAATAATATAAATTATAAACTTAACTTACATTTATCAGAGTCTAATCCCAAGTACGCAACCTTTACTACATTCTTTACATGATATATAATACATATCAATATCTTAATACAATCTATCTATTACAAAAGATACCAATAACATATTCTGTTTGCTTTTCTTTTCATTTGTTCCTGGCCGATCCTTCTACCTTTCCACACTTAGCTGAAAACATTTAAATTAAGAAAGGATGAGCATTTGAGTGCCCAGCAAGTATTATATATATATATAAGCTGAAAGAATTTAAATGTTTTCTTTATAATATTCTTCTACAACTAGTCAATAGTTGTGAAGTAATCTGTACCAATAATAATAACATAACAACCCTCGTTCAAGTTTTTGAAACTGTGTATTGTTTATATACAAGGTTTTTGTGACATATCATGAACATTGTTTTCATTTTCGAAAAGGTTAAACAAAAATTCATCTGTAAACCGGCATTGCTTACGGGCCTGAGGGTGTACAGTCCATGGGCCCTGTATTGATCAATACTACATTGCTAGAACGATATCATCGTTCATCCTTTGTCCGCCGTAGCGCATAAAATTTTTCCCATTATCGGGATGTTCATTTCTGTCGGGTTTTCATAACAAAGGTCTTATATAATTCAACATATATGTATATCAAAGGTGTATCAACATGCGATTAAATACAATGATTATCCAAGTGGGGACACTTGTATAATCATTTATAAAATTAACGAATGAATATATTTATCCGAATTATCATATACTAACATGTTGATAATCAATGGGCTTATATAATATAGGTTTAACAATCAGATAATAATAATAATAATTATTACGAAACATTCTTAAACTTGTCCATTGCATAAAGAAAATGCAAAGTTAGGATACTTGCACGATCTTACATTATTACAATTACGCAAGTTAGATTTATCTTTTCTATCACGACTATCATTAATCAAATCATTTTACCGATTAGTATATCATAACGTAAGACATAACACTTTATATCATTGCGATTGACACATAATCTAATCACCTTATCACACATGTTCAACGATCAACGACTCACAAACAATCATTAACACATTCTTAATCACATTGTCATATAACCTTAACAACCATTGAATCACAAATAAGCCTTTAACTAATTAAATTATCTATGTCCGGATCAATTTACGAACTATGTTCTCTGAAACAACTTTATCGAGGTAATAATCGAGTCTAAGACTCTATATCGAAGTTCAATATCCATATAGACTAATTAAATAACAATTGAAAACATTTATAAATGACTTCTGATCATATTCAAACAATCATCATAATTTATCACGAATTTTCAAACAACAAAATCATTATAAAATGATTTAAATATCAAATAATTCTATTACCATTAATATTTAATTAATATAAAACTATTAATGAAACCATTGCCAAAATATTAAAGTTATGCATAATAACTTAAAATATTTTTAAAGTATTAATATTACCCTTAAATGATTTTTAAAACATTTAAAATCATTATTAAATAATTACCATTAATATTTAAATATTAATGTACCATTATCTAAATATTAAAAGTCATTAATTATAACTTAAAAATATTTTTAATCCATTTATATCCTTTTTAAATGATTTTTAAATTAATAAAACCATTTTAAAACTATTTATTTAATATAATTATTAAATAAATTTAATATCATTAATCATTAAATAAATATCATTAATATTAATTTATTAATGAAATTATCCTTTAAATATTAAAAGTTATATTTTATAACTTAAAATATCTTTAAACATTTTATCTTCATTTAAAATGATTATTAAAATATTAAAATCATTTTTAAACTAAATTATTTAATACAAATATTAAATAACTTTAATATCATTATTAATCATTAATTAATAAAATTAACCATTAAATATTAAAAGTTATATTTTATAACTTAAAATATTTTTAAATACTTTATTTTCATTTAAAATGATTTTAAATCATTAAAATCATTTTATCTTATTTATTTAATTTAATAATCAAATAAATCTAATATCATTAATATTAATTTATTAATGAAATTTCTCCAAAAATATTAAAAGTTATATTTTATAACTTAAAATATTTTATAATACATTAATCTTTATTTAAAATAATTTTTAAACAATTAAAATCATTTTTCTATAATTTATTTAATATACTAATTAAATAAATTAAATATCATTAATATTCAAATAATTATAAATATTAATGAAAAATATTCTAAATAATCAGAAATTATTTTTCATAATTTAAAATAATTTTAAAAACTATTTTTGTAATTTTTATAATTTATTTTCTATTTTTAAATATTTTTCGGAAATTAGAAATTAAAAAAAATAAAAACCCTGTTCTTTAGCGACAGATATCTGTCGTCTTAGGTGTTCTTGAGCTCAGAAACCTTTGTCGAATTCCGATTTTCGAATGCTTTAGTTTGATCGGCTTTGATTCACAGTGTAATCATGTACTGAGTTAGTTTAAATGTTGATAATGTAGTACGTTTGCAACACTTCCACTAAAAATTAACGACTTAGTTAAACAATATCGTGACATGAAGATCTTGACTCTTTAAATCCTTGTCGGGGCCATTTACGGGTTTCTCCGAAACCCGAAACTTCGATCGATTACTTTCAATCTCACTTTAAGTTAGGTTCTGTTCATTGTTCATGTGGTATCAAGGTTTAAATCTGTATTCCTTGTGTCAAGTAACAACACTAAAGCAACATATCAGTTTAACAGCAACAAATCTACAAGATATAACTTTCGGTCGAAACCACATGGGAGAACATTCTTCTTCATGTGTTCGAAATTCCCGAAAACCTTAAAAAGTCTGAAGTGGTCTACTTTGACCACTTGCTACGCTTGATATATTCATCGTTTGTCAGGTTTTAAGGCATAGATATATAGTACAGACAACAAGCTACAACTTTAATACAATAACAACATCCAACAATCATTAAATCAGTCAGATCTGGACCGTTAAAATACTGTCAGACGTGATTTTTAGATTCTGGGTTTACCCAGATTTCCTCCCGGTCATGGTCGGTTAACGACCTTTGACCATCTATATCTGTTGATCTAGACATTCAATGATAGTGAATCCACGTTCAGATTAAAGATCTCATACAAGGCTACAAATTTAAACACTTAAACCATAAAAACAATAAACACACAACAATCTATAGGCTCTGACATTTGATGTCAGATCACAAAATTTTATTTTCCAGAAATTTGAAAATCATTGATTTGAGCATTTAGATGTTATGGATTTGTAATATACCAACCCAGGTCATTAAATTAGACTATAAACAACATCTTTTAACAACGAATTACAAGATCTAACAACAGATCATAAAAAAAAAATTTATGGTTAGGGTTTATACCTTTGATGAACAAATTTTTGATTTGTTGTTACTGATTTCTTATTGGTGATCGTGGGGCTTGATAAAGGAACTGAAATGCCTTAGGAAATTCGTGGGTTTGAGAGAAAAGGGACTTGGTTGAGTGTTGGACAAAATTTAGTAAACAAATGCATTTTTTTCTCTCCTTCAATCTATTTATAGACAAGCTAGATACATGAATGGCTGAGCTAGAGACTTGTGTGCTGTCCATTTTCAGTCAAGAGAGTGGGTGAAGTTGTTCAACAACTTAACCTATTGTCAAAACCTACATTTTAGCCTTAATTATGTAAGAGGGGCACTTTTGTCATTTGGTTTTTCATTTTAATGGCCTTTTAGTCATTTGGCAAACCCTTAGGGTTTAGGGTTTGGGCCAATTTAGCAAAAGTCTAGGGTTCCAAATTCAGGATTTAGCAACTATGGTTTGAAAATGAAATAAAATAATTTTAGTTTCTAAAATTTTGAAAATAATAACTTTGTTAATTAAAGTAAGTTTGTAATTATCTTATACATGGATATTAGGGTTTATTACCCTTAATCACAATTAACCTTGCTAATAAAGCAATTAGGGTTTTATAATACCAAAATTAGGGTTTCCATAATATAATTAGGGTTTCTAGAAATTAAATTAGGGTTCTATATTTTAGGGTTTTAATTTTCTAATTAGATTTATTTTAATTAGCAATTAAAGTCTATCACACGTGTTATTAATCATAGTAACACAATTCTTTCTGAATCAAACCTCCCGTTTTAGGTTTTTCGGATTAGGGTTTTCATTCATAGTTTAGGGTTTTCTAATATCTAGAAAATACAAATATAAACTAAGGTTTTAAATTTAATAATTAGGGTTTCCTAATTAGCATACCATGAAGTAACACACAACATATATCATATATCATGATTTTATATAAAATCTTAAATTCCCATTTAATTTGAAAAAAGCAGGATTAAATCAATTTATGCTAGGGTTTTTAAATCTTTTACCATTATTCATCATAATTGACCAACCATTGTCACCCCACACAAGACGGTACACACACACACACACACACACACACATATATATATATATATATATATATATATATATATATATATATATATATATGGCAATCGAAAATTCAAAATATTATAATATAATAATATTATTATCATTATTCCTTATCTCGAAACCAAAATTAGGGTTTATCATTAACTTTAAAAGCATTACTATACGTTAACCTTACACACATAATACACATATCTATAATAACGAAAAATAATAATATAATATTATTATTCTCATTCCTTGATAAAAACCGAAATTAGGGTTTGGATTCCATATCGATTTATCTTTCATATATAACCTTAATAATTAAGTTAAAATAATTAACTTAACTATTAAAATAATTTCATATAATAAAATAAGTATTATAAATATTCTATAATCATATCATATATTATTTAAATAATATAATTATCCTATTTCTTTGGAAAATAAACATTAAAAACATTTTTACTATAAAATTAATTATTATTAGAATATAATTTATAATGAACAATAATTCTAAAATAAAATTATTTATAACCATTCATGTAATAAATATATTTTATATTCATCACATAATTAATTACATAATACCTTTCATGCATTCTTACCTTTAAAATAAATAAATATTCTAAAATCATTTCATATATTATTTAAATAATATAAGATTATATTTTCCTTGAAAATAATTAATAAAACGTTCCCCGATAAGGAATTAGTTAGTATAAAAATATAATTGATAATAGTCAACAATTCTAAAATAAATTTATTTGCAATACTTAATGTAATAAATAAATTTTATTTAGCACACATATAATTATAATTACACATTACCTTGACACATATCATTCATATTTATTTTAATAAATAAAAAAAAAAAATTATCACAAAATTTATGATTTATTTATATAGAAAATATCGAGTTGTCACATTCACCCTCCTTATAAGGATTAGTCCCCCTAATCACCTTTTAAAACCTATTCTTACCGAATACATAGCATATACAATCATTGCAAGTAGATCTCGATCATAATTGATCGATCCGATCTTTAACTATTCAAATAAAAAGCTTATCTATCTTTTTAATGAAAATTTGATTTCTAAGAGAACTCAAATTCCTCCTTCAAAATACTTTATAAAATAATTTATTATTTATATAAGAAAATAATATATAAGAAAATAAAATTGGTTTGAGTAATACACGGAGTTGCATCCCTACCGCCACGATGTCTTGAATTCAGTCATGTTGAAGGCGTTTGTAGTTGATTCTATTGATTTATTTGTTGATGTCGGTCCGATGTCGCCAATGCCTACTTTGCCTTTTCGCATTTTTCGCATTCCTTGTCTCCATTTCCTTTCTTGCACAGGATCTTTCACCTTATGCTTCATTGATTCGCACATAACACACCTAATATACATTCTTGGATTGGGACATTTAAGAAAAAGATATATCCTCCAAATCCTTACTTTCCACACGCAAACTTTTCTTTTATTCACATTCTGGCTTATCTCCTAGATTATCAAGATTATTTTCTTTTATCACATAGGTGACAAAGTTGTCTCTTGCCCCGCCGTTATCCTAGCTATAACATACTGCTACCGAGTCGAGTTGAGATTCTAAATCCACAGCAATAGAACCGCTTTGAAGTCTTTAACGTTCGATGTTCGATTATCTGGTTGATTTTTTTGGTACCGTAATCCGTTCGCATAACTTGAGCGTCAGTATTATGGCAAATTTCGATGTTCTGGTCCGATTGTCCTCCGACTTTGTTCACGCAGTCCCTTGGTTCTTTGGTTTCGTTTTACGTATTGGCGGCATTATTATAAATTATTCTTTATTACCTTACATTCTAAGCCTTATAAATGTAAACAACTTAACATATAACATAAAACTTTCTATTCAACTAATCATGTACTCAAAATATTAGATTTTGAAAACTTCGGTTTCTTCAGATAACTAGTGATCGGATAAATATCTATTATCTTTATACCAACTTATCCCATTAATCCAACATAAACCCATATTCATAACACTTGACATACCATAACACATATTGCTTTAAACATTATTATCCCTTTGTGACTCGAGAGTCGGGAATCATTGCCATAACTTATACAAAATATTACATTACACCAACATATGTATCATATACACCACCTAAAATCATACATATTTAACTAATACTAATACTACCTATCCCTTACACATTCACTAACGATCAATTGCTTAGTAACCTATCTATTTCTATTATCCTCAATATCCATTCATACATAACTATATCCAGTTTGTCACAACTTTCAACACCTTATGAGTTTAAGAACTCATTACAGACATATGAGTTTAAGAACTCAACATTGACCACTTATAATCCTTTAGCTACACTTTACCTATCAGTTGTACTTAGCGTTTCTTGATCCAGTACTATACTTTCCAAAATAACCACCTCTTTGAGGTAGCTTTCAATGTGAGCCTCTATTGCATCTATTGGCTTTGGTATTGGCTCGGTCATGGATGTCGACTTATTCTTTACAACTTAAGAGTATCCTAATTCTGTTCCTTTCTAACACCTACACACAAAATTATCTTGACTAGCAAATAATAAATACACACAGCACATAATAGTTTTATAAGTTATCTTTTATTTTGTTCGACGATGAATTTATTCAATTCATCTCCTTTTTAAACTCTACATGAGTTATTTATATTTTCAACGTTTCCCTTTGTTCTAAGGTTATAGCCTAAGGTCTAACCCACCTAAGGTTTCTAACCCTATAGCTCGATACCATATTGTAGAGTCCCGAATCCGGATACTTGAAACCCAAACTCGGATTTTTTACGATACCATTTCTATGGCGGAATAATACTAATAATAATAACAATAATATAAATTATAAACTTAACTTACATTTATCGAGTCTAATCCCAAATGCACGCAACCTTTACTACATTCTTTACATGATATATAATACATATCAATATCTTAATACAATCTATCTATTACAAAAGATACCAATAACATATTACATTTGCTTTTCTTTTCATTTGTTCTGGCCCATCCTTCTACCTTTCCTGTTACTTAGTGAAAACATTTAAATTAAGCAAGGATGAGCATTTGAGTGCCCAGCAAGTATTATATATATATATAAGCTGAAAGAATTTAAATGTTTTCTTTATAATATTCTTCTACAACTAGTCAATAGTTGTGAAGTAATCTGTACCAATAATAATAACATAACAACCCTCGTTCAAGTTTTTGAAACTGTGTATTGTTTATATACAAGGTTTTTGTGACATATCATGAACATTGTTTTCATTTTCGAAAAGGTTAAACAGAAATTCATCTGTAAACCGGCATTGCTTACGGGCCTGAGGGTGTACAGTCCATGGGCCCTGTATTGATCAATACTACATTGCTAGAACGATATCATCGTTCATCCTTTGTCCGCCGTAGCGCATAAAATTTTTCCCATTATCGGGATGTTCATTTCTGTCGGGTTTTCATAACAAAGGTCTTATATAATTCAACATATATGTATATCAAAGGTGTATCAACATGCGATTAAATCTGATGATTATCCAAGTGGGGACACTTGTATAATCATTTATAGAAATTAACGAACAGAATATATTTATCCGAATTATCATATACTAACATGTTGATAATCAATGGGCTTATATAATATAGGTTTAACAATCTGTATAATAATAATAATAATTATTCTGAAACATTCTTACACTTGTCCATTGCATAAAGAAAATGCAAAGTTAGGATACTTGCACGATGCGGCGATTACAATTACATGACTTAGATTTATCTTTTCTATCACGACTATCATTAATCAAATCATTTTACCGATTAGTATATCATAACGTAAGACATAACAACATATCATTGCGATTAACACATAATCTAATCACCTTATCACACATATTCAATGATCAACGACTCCTGAACAATCATTAACACATTCTTAATCACATTGTCATATAACCTTAACAACCATTGAATCACAAATAAGCCTTTAACTAATTAAATTATCTATGTCGGATCAATTTACGAACTATAACCGATCTCAATGACAATTTTATCGAGTAATAATCGAGTCTAAGACTACATATCGAAGTTCAATATCCATATAGACTAATTAAATAACGATTAAACATTTATAAATGACTTACAATCATATTCAAACAATCATCATAATTTATCACGAATTTTCAAACAAAATCATTATAAAATGATTTAAATATCAAATAATTCTATTACCATTAATATTTAATTAATATTAAACTATTAATGAAACCATTGCCAAAATATTAAAGTTATGCATAATAACTTAAAATATTTTTAAAGTATTAATATTACCCTTAAATAATTTTTAAAACATTTAAAATCATTATTAAATAATTACCATTAATATTTAAATATTAATGTACCATTATCTAAATATTAAAAGTCATTAATTATAACTTAAAAATATTTTAATCCATTTATATCCTTTTAAATGATTTTAAATTAATAAAACCATTTTAAAACTATTTATTTAATATAATTATTAAATAAATTTAATATCATTAATCATTAAATAAATATCATTAATATTAATTTATTAATGAAATTATCCTTTAAATATTAAAAGTTATATTTTATAACTTAAAATATCTTTAAACATTTTATCTTCATTTAAAATGATTATTAAAATATTAAAATCATTTTTAAACTAAATTATTTAATACAAATATTAAATAACTTTAATATCATTATTAATCATTAATTAATAAAATTATCCATTAAATATTAAAAGTTATATTTTATAACTTAAAATATTTTTAAATACTTTATTTTCATTTAAAATGATTTTTAAATCATTAAAATCATTTTATCTTATTTATTTAATTTAATAATCAAATAAATCTAATATCATTAATATTAATTTATTAATGAAATTTCTCCAAAAATATTAAAAGTTATATTTTATAACTTAAAATATTTTATAATACATTAATCTTTATTTAAAATAATTTTTAAACAATTAAAATCATTTTTCTATAATTTATTTAATATACTAATTAAATAAATTAAATATCATTAATATTCAAATAATTATAAATATTAATGAAAAATATTCTAAATAATCGAAATTATTTTTCATAATTTAAAATAATTTTAAAAACTATTTTTGTAATTTTATAATTTATTTTCTATTTTTAATATATTTTCTGAATATTAGAAATTAAAAATAATAAAAGCAGTGTCTTTAGCGACGAGATATACTGTGCGTAAGTCTTAGGTGTTCTTGAGCTCAAGAACAACATCGAATTCGATTTTTTCGGTCTTTAGTTTGATCGGCTTTGATTCACGGTGTAATCATGTCTTGAGTTAGTTTAAATGTTGATAATGTAATGCGTTTGCAACACTACCACTAAAATTAACGACTTAGTTAAACAATATCGTGACATGAAGATCTTGACTCTTTAAATCCTTGTCGAGGCCATTTACGGGTTTCTCCGAGAAACCCGAAACTTCGATTGATTACTTTCAATCTCACTTTAAGTTAGGTTCTGTTCATTGTTCATGTGGTATCAAGGTTTAAATCTGTATTCCTTGTGTCAAGTAACAACACTAAAGCAACATATCAGTTTAACAGCAACAAATCTACAAGATATAACTCGGTCAAACCCTGTCAGAGGGCTGTTCTTCATGTGTTCTGGAAATTCCCAGAAACCCAAAACAGTGCAAGTGGTCTACTTTGACCACTTGCTACGCTTGATATATTCATCGTTTGTCAGGTTTTAAGGCATAGATATATAGTACAGACAACAAGCTACAACTTTAATACAATAACAACATCCAACAATCATTAAATCGATCGGATCTGGGCCAATAAAAATCTTTGTCGGGGCGTGATTTTTAGATTACAGGTTTACCCAGTTTCCTCCGATCGTGGTCGGTTAACGACCTTTGACCATCTATATCTGTTGATCTAGACATTCAATGATAGTGAATCCACGTTGATTAAAGATCTCATACAAAGGCTACAAATTTAAACACTTAAACCATAAAACAATAAACACACAACAATCTATAAACTCGACATTTGATGTCGAGATCACAAAATTTTATTTTCGAGAAATTTGAAAATCATTGATTTGAGCATTTAGATGTTATGGATTTGTAATATACCAACCCGGATCATTAAATTAGACTATAAACAACATCTTTTAACAGCGAATTACAAGATCTAACAACGGATCATAAAAAAAAAATTTATGGTTAGGGTTTATACCTTTGATGAACAAATTTTGATTTGTTATTCTTGATTTCTTATTGGTGATCGTGGGGCTTGATAAAGGAACCGAAATGCCTTAGGAAATTAGTGGGTTTTGAGAGAAAAGGGACTTGGTTGAGTGTTGGACAAAATTTAGTAAACAAATGCATTTTTTCTCTCCTTGATCTATTTATAGACAAGCTAGATACATGAATGGTTTGAGCTAGAGACTTGTGTCTGTCCATTTTCAGTCAAGAGAGTGGGTGAAGTTGTTCAACAACTTAACCTATTGTCAAAACCTACATTTTAGCCTTAATTATGTAAGAGGGGCACTTTTGTCATTTGGTTTTTCATTTTAATGGCCTTTTAGTCATTTGGCAAACCCTTAGGGTTTAGGGTTTGGGCCAATTTAGCAAAAGTCTAGGGTTCCAAATTCAGGATTTAGCAACTATGGTTTGAAAATGAAATAAAATAATTTTAGTTTCTAAAATTTTGAAAATAATAACTTTGTTAATTAAAGTAAGTTTGTAATTATCTTATACATGGATATTAGGGTTTATTACCCTTAATCACAATTAACCTTGCTAATAAAGCAATTAGGGTTTTATAATACCAAAAATTAGGGTTTCCATAATATAATTAGGGTTTCTAGAAATTAAATTAGGGTTCTATATTTTGGGGTTTAATTTTCTAATTAGATTTATTTTAATTAGCAATTAAAGTCTATCACACGTGTTATTAATCATAGTAACACAATTCTTTACAGATCAAACCTCCGGTTTAGGTTTTCGGATTAGGGTTTTCATTCATAGTTTAGGGTTTTCTAATATCTAGAAAATACAAATATAAACTAAGGTTTTAAATTTAATAATTAGGGTTTCCTAATTAGCATACCATGAAGTAACACACAACATATATCATATATCTTGATTTTATATAAAATCTTAAATTCCCATTTAATTTGAAAAAAGCGAGTTAAATCAATTTATGCTAGGGGTTTTTAAATCTTGCACCATTATTCATCATAATTGACCAACCATTGTCAGGTCCACATCACACACACACACACACACACACACATATATATATATATATATATATATATATATATATATATTTGAAAAAATTCAAAATATTATAATATAATAATATTATTATCATTATTCCTTATCTCGAGAACCAAAATTAGGGTTTATCATTAACTTTAAAAGCATTACATCGTTAACCTTACACACATAATACACATATCTATAACAACGAAAAATAATAATATAATATTATTATTCTCATTCCTTGATAAAAACCGAATTAGGGTTTGGATTCCATATCGATTTATCTTTCATATATAACCTTAATAATTAAGTTAAAATAATTAACTTAACTATTAAAAATAATTTCATATAATAAAATAAGTATTATAAATATTCTATAATCATATCATATATTATTTAAATAATATAATTATCCTATTTCTTTGGAAAATAAACATTAAAAACATTTTTTACTATAAAATTAATTATTATTAGAATATAATTTATAATGAACAATAATTCTAAAATAAAATTATTTATAACCATTCATGTAATAAATATATTTTATATTCATCACATAATTAATTACATAATACCTTTCATGCATTCTTACCTTTAAAATAAATAAATATTCTAAAATCATTTCATATATTATTTAAATAATATAAGATTATATTTTCCTTGAAAAATAATTAATAAAAGCGTTCCCAATAAGGAATTAGTTAGTATAAAAATATAATTGATAATAGTCGACAATTCTAAAATAAATTTATTTGCAATACTTAATGTAATAAATAAATTTTATTTATCACACATATAATTATAATTACACATTACCTTGACACATATCATTCATATTTATTTTAATAAATAAAAAATAATAATTATCTGTAAAATTTATGATTTATTTATATAGAAAATATCGGGTTGTCACATTCACCCTCCTTTATAAGGATTAGTCCCCTAATCACCTTTTAAAACCTATTCTTACCAGGGTACATAGCATATACAATCATTGCAAGTAGATCTCGATCATAATTGATCGATCCGATCTTTAACTATTCAGCAAAAAGCTTATCTATCTTTTTAAACAGAAATTTGATTTCTAAGAGAACTCAAATTCCTCCTTCAAAATACTTTATAAAATAATTTATTATTTATATAAGAAAATAATATATAAGAAAATAAAATTGGTTTGAGTAATACCTGGAGTTGCATCCCCGGCTGCCACGATGTCTTGAACGGTCATGTTGAAGACGTTTGTAGTTGATTCTATTGATTTATTTGTTGATGTCGGTCCCGATGTCGCCAATGCCCTGCTGCCTTTTCGCATTTTCGCATTCCTTGTCTCCATTTCCTTTCTTGCCACGATCTTTCACCTTATGCTTCATTGATTACTTTATAACACACCTAATATACATTCTTGGATTGGGACATTTAAGAAAGATATATATCCCTCCAGTCCTTACTTTCCACACGCAAACTTTTCTTTTATTCACATTCCTGGCTTATCTCCGGTATTATCAAGATTATTTTCTTTTATCACATAGGTGACAAAAGTTGTCTCTTGCCCGTAGTTATCCTAGCTATAACATACTGCTGCTACTGAAATCGATTGAGATTCTAAATCACGGCAATAGAACCGCTTTGAAGTCTTTAACGTTCGATGTTCGATTATCTGGTTGATTTTTTCGCATTGATAATCCGTTCTGCATAACTTGGCGTCCGTATTAGCAAAAATTTCGATGTAAAGATTCCGATTGTCCTCGACTTTGTTCACGCAGGTCCTTCCGTTCTTTGGTTTCGTTTTCGTATTGACGGCATTATTATAAATTATTCTTTATTACCTTACATTCTAAGCCTTATAAATAAACGCTTAACATATAACATAAAACTTTCTATTCAACTAATCATGTACTCAAAATATTAGATTTTGAAAACTCGGTTTACTGTATAACTAGTGATCAGATAAATATCTATTATCTTTATACCAACTTATCCCATTAATCCAACATAAACCCATATTCATAACACTTGACATACCATAACACATATTGCTTTAAACATTCGCTATCCCTTTGTGACTCAAGAGTCGGGAATCGCTGCCATAACTTATACAAAATATTACATTACACCAACATATGTATCATATACACCACCTAAAATCATACATATTTAACTAATACTAATACTACCTATCCCTTACACATTCACTAACGATCAATTGCTTAGTAACCTATCTATTTCTATTATCCTCAATATCCATTCATACATAACTATATCCAGTTTGTCACAACTTTCAACACCTTATGAGTTTAAGAACTCATTACAGACATATGAGTTTAAGAACTCAACATTGACCACTTATAATCCTTTAGCTACACTTTACCTATCAGTTGTACTTAGCGTTTCTTGATCCAGTACTATACTTTCCAAAATAACCACCTCTTTGAGGTAGCTTTCAATGTGAGCCTCTATTGCAGCTATTGGCTTTGGTATTGGCTCGGTCATGGATGTTGACTTATTCTTTACAACTTAAGAGTATCTTAATTCTGTTCCTTTCTAACACCTACACACAAAATTATCTTGACTAGCAAATAATAAATATACACAGCACATAATAGTTTTATAAGTTATCTTTTATTTTGTTCGACGATGAATTTATTCAATTCATCTCCTTTTTAAACTCTACATGAGTTATTTATATTTTCAACGTTTCCCTTTGTTCTAAGGTTATAGCCTAAGGTCTAACCCACCTAAGGTTTCTAACCCTATAGCTCTGATACCATATTGTAGAGTCCCCGAATCCGGATACTTGAAACCCAAACTCGGTACTTTACGATACCATTTCTATGAGCGGAATAATACTAATAATAATAACAATAATATAAATTATAAACTTAACTTACATTTATCAGAGTCTAATCCCAAGTACGCAACCTTTACTACATTCTTTACATGATATATAATACATATCAATATCTTAATACAATCTATCTATTACAAAAGATACCAATAACATATTACATTTTGCTTTTCTTTTCATTTGTTCTGGCCGATCCTTCTACCTTTCCACACTTAATGGAAAAACATTTAAATTAAGCAAGGATGAGCATTTGAGTGCCAATAAGTATTATATATATATATAAAATTCTAAAGAATTTAAATGTTTTCTTTATAATATTCTTCTACAACTAGTCAATAGTTGTGAAGTAATCTCTATACAATAATAATAACATAACAACCCTCGTTCAAGTTTTTGAAGCGTGTATTGTTTATATACAAGGTTTTTGTGACATATCATGAACATTGTTTTCATTTTCGAAAAGGTTAAGCGAAATTCATCGTAAGAACCCATTGCTTACGAACTTTGAGGGTATGCAGTCCATGGGCCTGTGTTTGATCAATACTACATTGCTAGAAACGATATCATCGTTCATCCTTTGTCCGTAGTAGTAGCGCAAAAATTTTCCCATTATCGGGATGTTCATTTCGCACGGGTTTTCATAACAAAGGTCTTATATAATTCAACATATATGTATATCAAAGGTGTATCAACATGCGATTAAATACAATGATTATCCAAGTGGGGACACTTGTATAATCATTTATAGAAATTAACGAACAGAATATATTTATCCGAATTATCATATACTAACATGTTGATAATCAATGGGCTTATATAATATAGGTTTAACAATCTGTATAATAATAATAATTATTATTCTGAAACATTCTTACACTTGTCCATTGCATAAAGAAAATGCAAAGTTAGGATACTTGCCTGATGCGCTGATTACAATTACGCAACTTAGATTTATCTTTTCTATCACGACCTATCATTAATCAAATCATTTTACTGATTAGTATATCATAACGTAAGACATAACACTGTCTATTGCAGTCAGCACATAATCTAATCACCTTATCACACATGTTCAACAGTCACTGACTCACAAACAATCATTAACACATTCTTAATCACATTGTCATATAACCTTAACAACCATTGAATCACAAATAAGCCTTTAACTAATTAAATTATCTATGTCCAGATCAATTTCTGAACTATGTCGGTCTACCGACAATTTTATCGGGTAATAATCGAGTCTAAGACTCTATATCGAAGTTCAATATCCATATAGACTAATTAAATAACAGTCAAAACATTTATAAATGACTTACAATCATATTCAAACAATCATCATAATTTATCACGAATTTTCAAACACCGAAATCATTATAAAATGATTTAAATATCAAATAATTCTATTACCATTAATATTTAATTAATATTAAACTATTAATGAAACCATTGCCAAAATATTAAAGTTATGCATAATAACTTAAAATATTTTTTAAAGTATTAATATTACCCTTAAATAATTTTTAAAACATTTAAAATCATTATTAAATAATTACCATTAATATTTAAATATTAATGTACCATTATCTAAATATTAAAAGTCATTAATTATAACTTAAAAATATTTTTAATCCATTTATATCCTTTTTAAATGATTTTTAAATTAATAAAACCATTTTAAAACTATTTATTTAATATAATTATTAAATAAATTTAATATCATTAATCATTAAATAAATATCATTAATATTAATTTATTAATGAAATTATCCTTTAAATATTAAAAGTTATATTTTATAACTTAAAATATCTTTAAACATTTTATCTTCATTTAAAATGATTATTAAAATATTAAAATCATTTTTAAACTAAATTATTTAATACAAATATTAAATAACTTTAATATCATTATTAATCATTAATTAATAAAATTAACCATTAAATATTAAAAGTTATATTTTATAACTTAAAATATTTTTAAATACTTTATTTTCATTTAAAATGATTTTTAAATCATTAAAATCATTTTATCTTATTTATTTAATTTAATAATCAAATAAATCTAATATCATTAATATTAATTTATTAATGAAATTTCTCCAAAAATATTAAAAGTTATATTTTATAACTTAAAATATTTTATAATACATTAATCTTTATTTAAAATAATTTTTAAACAATTAAAATCATTTTTCTATAATTTATTTAATATACTAATTAAATAAATTAAATATCATTAATATTCAAATAATTATAAATATTAATGAAAAATATTCTAAATAATCGAAATTATTTTCATAATTTAAAATAATTTTAAAAACTATTTTTGTAATTTTATAATTTATTTTCTATTTTTAAATATTTTTCTAATATTAGAAATTAAAAATAATAGAAACTGTGTGTCTTTAGCGACAGATATACATGCGTCTTAGGTGTTCTTGAGCTCAAGAACACTTTGTCGAATTCGGTTTCGAGGTCTTTAGTTTGATCGGCTTTGATTCACAGTGTAATCATGTACTGAGTTAGTTTAAATGTTGATAATGTAGTACGTTTGCAACACTACCACTAAAAATTAACGACTTAGTTAAACAATATCGTGACATGAAGATCTTGACTCTTTAAATCCTTGTCAGGCCATTTCTGGGTTTCTCCAGAAACCCAGAAACTCGACTGGTTACTTTCAATCTCACTTTAAGTTAGGTTCTGTTCATTGTTCATGTGGTATCAAGGTTTAAATCTGTATTCCTTGTGTCAAGTAACAACACTAAAGCAACATATCAGTTTAACAGCAACAAATCTACAAGATATAACTCGGTCAAACCACAGCCGGAGGGTCGTTCTTCATGTGTTACGAAATTCCCGAAACCCAAAAATAAAGGCAAGTGGTCTACTTTGACCACTTGCTACGCTTGATATATTCATCGTTTGTCAGGTTTTAAGGCATAGATATATAGTACAGACAACAAGCTACAACTTTAATACAATAACAACATCCAACAATCATTAAATCGATCGAGATCGGGCCGTTAAAATCTTTGTCGGGGCGTGATTTTTAGATTACAGGTTTACCCAGATTTCCTCCCGATCATGGTCGGTTAACGACCTTTGACCATCTATATCTGTTGATCTAGACATTCAATGATAGTGAATCCACGTTCAGATTAAAGATCTCATACAAGGCTACAAATTTAAACACTTAAACCATAAAAACAATAAACACACAACAATCTATAGGCTTTGACATTTGATGTCAGATCACAAAATTTTATTTTCCAGAAATTTGAAAATCATTGATTTGAGCATTTAGATGTTATGGATTTGTAATATACCAACCCAGATCATTAAATTAGACTATAAACAACATCTTTTAACAACGAATTACAAGATCTAACAACAGATCATAAAAAAAAAAATTTATGGTTAGGGTTTATACCTTTGATGAACAAATTTTTGATTTGTTGTTACTGATTTCTTATTGGTGATCGTGGGGCTTGATAAAGGAACTGAAATGCCTTAGGAAATTCGTGGGTTTGAGAGAAAAGGGACTTGGTTGAGTGTTGGACAAAATTTAGTAAATAAATGCATTTTTTTTCTCCTTCAATCTATTTATAGACAAGCTAGATACATGAATGGCTGAGCTAGAGACTTGTGTGCTGTCCATTTTCAGTCAAGAGAGTGGGTGAAGTTGTTCAACAACTTAACCTATTGTCAAAACCTACATTTTAGCCTTAATTATGTAAGAGGGGCATTTTTGTCATTTGGTTTTTCATTTTAATGGCCTTCTAGTCATTTGGCAAACCCTTAGGGTTTAGGGTTTGGGCCAATTTAGCAAAAGTCTAGGGTTCCAAATTTAGGATTTAGCAACTATGGTTTGAAAATGAAATAAAATAATTTTAGTTTCTAAAATTTTGAAAATAATAACTTTGTTAATTAAAGTAAGTTTGTAATTATCTTATACATGGATATTAGGGTTTATTACCCTTAATCACAATTAACCTTGCTAATAAAGCAATTAGGGTTTTATAATACCAAAAATTAGGGTTTCCATAATATAATTAGGGTTTCTAGAAATTAAATTAGGGTTCTATATTTTAGGGTTTTAATTTTCTAATTAGATTTATTTTAATTAGCAATTAAAGTCTATCACACGTGTTATTAATCATAGTAACACAATTCTTTACAGATCAAACCTCCGGTTTAGGTTTTCGGATTAGGGTTTTCATTCATAGTTTAGGGTTTTCTAATATCTAGAAAATACAAATATAAACTAAGGTTTTAAATTTAATAATTAGGGTTTCCTAATTAGCATACCATGAAGTAACACACAACATATATCATATATCTTGATTTTATATAAAATCTTAAATTCCCATTTAATTTGAAAAAAGCAGATTAAATCAATTTATGCTAGGGTTTTTAAATCTTTGCCATTATTCATCATAATTGACCAACCATTGTCACCCACACATACAGACACACACACACACACACACACATATATATATATATATATATATGGCAATCAAAATTCAAAATATTATAATATAATAATATTATTATCATTATTCCTTATCTCGAACCAAAATTAGGGTTTATCATTAACTTTAAAAAAACTTTATACGTTAACCTTACACACATAATACACATATCTATAACAACGAAAAATAATAATATAATATTATTATTCTCATTCCTTGATAAAAACCGAATTAGGGTTTGGATTCCATATCCGATTTATCTTTCATATATAACCTTAATAATTAAGTTAAAATAATTAACTTAACTATTCGAAATAATTTCATATAATAAAATAAGTATTATAAATATTCTATAATCATATCATATATTATTTAAATAATATAATTATCCTATTTCTTTGGAAAATAAACATTAAAAACATTTTTACTATAAAATTAATTATTATTAGAATATAATTTATAATGAACAATAATTCTAAAATAAAATTATTTATAACCATTCATGTAATAAATATATTTTATATTCATCACATAATTAATTACATAATACCTTTCATGCATTCTTACCTTTAAAATAAATAAATATTCTAAAATCATTTCATATATTATTTAAATAATATAAGATTATATTTTCCTTGAAAAAATAATTAATAAAAGCGTTCCCAATAAGGAATTAGTTAGTATAAAAATATAATTGATAATAGTCAACAATTCTAAAATAAATTTATTTGCAATACTTAATGTAATAAATAAATTTTATTTATCACACATATAATTATAATTACACATTACCTTGACACATATCATTCATATTTATTTTAATAAATAAAAAAAAAAATAATTATCACAAAAATTTATGATTTATTTATATAGAAAATATCAGGTTGTCACATTCACCTCCCTTTATAAGGATTCCGTCCCCTAATCACCTTTTAAAACCTATTCTTACCGTGTACATAGCATATACAATCATTGCAAGTAGATCTCGATCATAATTGATCGATCCGATCTTTAACTATTCAAATAAAAAGCTTATCTATCTTTTAAATGTAAATTTGATTTCTAAGAGAACTCAAATTCCTCCTTCAAAATACTTTATAAAATAATTTATTATTTATATAAGAAAATAATATATAAGAAAATAAAATTGGTTTGAGTAATACAGGAGTTGCATCCCCGGCTGCCACGATGTCTTGAACGGTCATGTTGAAGACGTTTGTAGTTGATTCTATTGATTTATTTGTTGATGTCGGTCCCGATGTCGCCAATGCCCTGCTGCCTTTTCGCATTTTCGCATTCCTTGTCTCCATTTCCTTTCTTGCACAGTCTTTCACCTTATGCTTCATTGATTCGCACATAACACACCTAATATACATTCTTGGATTGGGACATTTAAGAAAGATATATATCCCTCCAGTCCTTACTTTCCACACGCAAACTTTTCTTTTATTCACATTCCTGGCTTATCTCCGGTATTATCAAGATTATTTTCTTTTATCACATAGGTGACAAAAGTTGTCTCTTGCCCCGCCGTTATCCTAGCTATAACATACGCTGCTACCGAGTTAGTTGAGATTCTAAATCCTGGCAATAGAACCGCTTTGAAGTCTTTAACGTTCGATGTTCGATTATCTGGTTGATTTTTCGCGGCTGGTAATCCGCTTCGCATAACTTGAGCGTCCGTGATTCGCAAAAAATTTCGATGTTCAGTCCGATCCGATTGTCCTCCACTTTGTTCACGTGTCCTTCCGTTCTTTGGTTTCGTTTTTGTATTGACGGCATTATTATAAATTATTCTTTATTACCTTACATTCTAAGCCTTATCGTAAACGCTTAACATATAACGCAAAACTTTCTATTCAACTAATCATGTACTCAAAATATTAGATTTTGAAAACTCGGTTCTTCAGATAACTAGTGATCGATAAATATCTATTATCTTTATACCAACTTATCCCATTAATCCAACATAAACCCATATTCATAACACTTGACATACCATAACACATATTGCTTTAAACATTCATTTATCCCTTTGTGACTCAAGAGTCGGGAATCATTGCCATAACTTATACAAAATATTACATTACACCAACATATGTATCATATACACCACCTAAAATCATACATATTTAACTAATACTAATACTACCTATCCCTTACACATTCACTAACGATCAATTGCTTAGTAACTCATCTATTTCTATTATCCTCAATATCCATTCATACATAACTATATCCAGCTTTGTCACAACTTTCAACACCTTATGAGTTTAAGAACTCATTACGTGATATATGAGTTTAAGAACTCAACATTGACCACTTATAATCCTTTAGCTACACTTTACCTATCAACAGACTTAGCGTTTCTTGATCCAAAGATTATACTTTCCAAAATAACCACCTCTTTGAGGTAGCTTTCAATGTGAGCCTCTATTGCAACTATTGGCTTTGGTATTGGCTCGGTCATGGATGTTGACTTATTCTTTACAACTTAAGAGTATCCTAATTACATTCCTTTCTAACACCTACACACAAAATTATCTTGACTAGCAAATAATAAATACACACAAACACAAATAGTTTTATAAGTTATCTTTTATTTTGTTCGACGATGAATTTATTCAATTCATCTCCTTTTTAAACTCTACATGAGTTATTTATATTTTCAACGTTTCCCTTTGTTCTAAGGTTATAGCCTAAGGTCTAACCCACCTAAGGTTTCTAACCCTATAGCTCTGATACCATATTGTAGAGTCCCCGAATCCGGATACTTGAAACCCAAACTCGGTACTTTACGATACCATTTATATGAGCGGAATAATACTAATAATAATAACAATAATATAAATTATAAACTTAACTTACATTTATCAGAGTCTAATCCCAAGTACGCAACCTTTACTACATTCTTTACATGATATATAATACATATCAATATCTTAATACAATCTATCTATTACAAAAGATACCAATAACATATTCTGTTTGCTTTTCTTTTCATTTGTTCCTGGCCGATCCTTCTACCTTTCCACACTTAGCTGAAAACATTTAAATTAAGCAAGGATGAGCATTTGAGTGCCCAGCAAGTATTATATATATATATAAGCTGAAAGAATTTAAATGTTTTCTTTATAATATTCTTCTACAACTAGTCAATAGTTGTGAAGTAATCTGTACCAATAATAATAACATAACAACCCTCGTTCAAGTTTTTGAAACTGTGTATTGTTTATATACAAGGTTTTTGTGACATATCATGAACATTGTTTTCATTTTCAAAAGGTTAAATGTAAATTCATCTCAGAAACCCAAGCATTGCTTACGAACGGCCCGAGGGTATACAATCCATGGGCCCTGTGATTGATCAATACTACATTGCTAGAACGATATCATCGTTCATCCTTTGTCCGTAGTAATAGCGCATAAAATTTTCCCATTATCGGGATGTTCATTTACGTTGGGTTTTCATAACAAAGGTCTTATATAATTCAACATATATGTATATCAAAGGTGTATCAACATGCGATTAATATAATGATTATCCAAGTGGGGACACTTGTATAATCATTTATAGAAATTAACGAACAGAATATATTTATCCGAATTATCATATACTAACATGTTGATAATCAATGGGCTTATATAATATAGGTTTAACAATCTGTATAATAATAATAATAATTATTCTGAAACATTCTTACACTTGTCCATTGCATAAAGAAAATGCAAAGTTAGGATACTTGCCTGATGCGCTGATTACAATTACGCAACTTAGATTTATCTTTTCTATCACGACCTATCATTAATCAAATCATTTTACTGATTAGTATATCATAACGTAAGACATAACAATCGCCTATCATCAATGCAAATACATAATCTAATCACCTTATCACACATGTTCAACAAATAACGACTCACAAACAATCATTAACACATTCTTAATCACATTGTCATATAACCTTAACAACCATTGAATCACAAATAAGCCTTTAACTAATTAAATTATCTATGTCCGGATCAATTTTCGAACTATGCTTATTCACACCGACAATTTTATCGGTAATAATCGAGTCTAAGACTCTATATCAAGTTCAATATCCATATAGACTAATTAAATAACAAATAAAACATTTATAAATGACTTACAATCATATTCAAACAATCATCATAATTTATCACGAATTTTCAAACACCAAATCATTATAAAATGATTTAAATATCAAATAATTCTATTACCATTAATATTTAATTAATATTAAACTATTAATGAAACCATTGCCAAAATATTAAAGTTATGCATAATAACTTAAAATATTTTTTAAAGTATTAATATTACCCTTAAATAATTTTTAAAACATTTAAAATCATTATTAAATAATTACCATTAATATTTAAATATTAATGTACCATTATCTAAATATTAAAAGTCATTAATTATAACTTAAAAATATTTTTAATCCATTTATATCCTTTTTAAATGATTTTAAATTAATAAAACCATTTTAAAACTATTTATTTAATATAATTATTAAATAAATTTAATATCATTAATCATTAAATAAATATCATTAATATTAATTTATTAATGAAATTATCCTTTAAATATTAAAAGTTATATTTTATAACTTAAAATATCTTTAAACATTTTATCTTCATTTAAAATGATTATTAAAATATTAAAATCATTTTTAAACTAAATTATTTAATACAAATATTAAATAACTTTAATATCATTATTAATCATTAATTAATAAAATTAACCATTAAATATTAAAAGTTATATTTTATAACTTAAAATATTTTTAAATACTTTATTTTCATTTAAAATGATTTTAAATCATTAAAATCATTTTTATCTTATTTATTTAATTTAATAATCAAATAAATCTAATATCATTAATATTAATTTATTAATGAAATTTCTCCAAAAATATTAAAAGTTATATTTTATAACTTAAAATATTTTATAATACATTAATCTTTATTTAAAATAATTTTTAAACAATTAAAATCATTTTTCTATAATTTATTTAATATACTAATTAAATAAATTAAATATCATTAATATTCAAATAATTATAAATATTAATGAAAAATATTCTAAATAATCAGAAATTATTTTTCATAATTTAAAATAATTTTAAAAACTATTTTTGTAATTTTTATAATTTATTTTCTATTTTTAAATATTTTTCGGAATATTAGAAATTAAAAATAATAGAAACCGTGTCTTTAGCGACAGATATCTGTCGTCTTAGGTGTTCTTGAGCTCAAGAACACTGTCAGACCGGTTTTCAGGGTGCTTGGTTTGATCGGCTTTGATTCACAGTGTAATCATGTACTGAGTTAGTTTAAATGTTGATAATGTAGTACGTTTGCAACACTACCACTAAAAATTAACGACTTAGTTAAACAATATCGTGACATGAAGATCTTGACTCTTTAAATCCTTGTCAGGCCATTTCTGGGTTTCTCCAGAAACCCAGAAACTCGACTGGTTACTTTCAATCTCACTTTAAGTTAGGTTACGCTTCATTGTTCATGTGGTATCAAGGTTTAAATCAGTATTCCTTGTGTCAAGTAACAACACTAAAGCAACATATCGGTTTAATGACAAACAAATCTACAAGATATAACTTCTCATTGAAACCCCGTCGAGGGTCGTTTTTCATGTGTTCGAAATTCCCGAAACCCCAAATAAAGGCAAGTGGTCTACTTTGACCACTTGCTACGCTTGATATATTCATCGTTTGTCAGGTTTTAAGGCATAGATATATAGTACAGACAACAAGCTACAACTTTAATACAATAACAACATCCAACAATCATTAAATCAGTCAGATCTGGACCGTTAAAATACTGTCAGACGTGATTTTTAGATTCTGGGTTTACCCAGATTTCCTCCCGGTCATGGTCGGTTAACGACCTTTGACCATCTATATCTGTTGATCTAGACATTCAATGATAGTGAATCCACGTTCAGATTAAAGATCTCATACAAGGCTACAAATTTAAACACTTAAACCATAAAAACAATAAACACACAACAATCTATAGGCTTTGACATTTGATGTCAGATCACAAAATTTTATTTTCCAGAAATTTGAAAATCATTGATTTGAGCATTTAGATGTTATGGATTTGTAATATACCAACCCAGATCATTAAATTAGACTATAAACAACATCTTTTAACAACGAATTACAAGATCTAACAACAGATCATAAAAAAAAAAAATTATGGTTAGGGTTTATACCTTTGATGAACAAATTTTGATTTGTTATTACTTGATTTCTTATCGGTGATCGTGGGGCTTGATAAAGGAACCGAAATGCCTTAGGAAATTCGTGGGTTTGAGAGAAAAGGACTTGGTTGAGTGTTGGACAAAATTTAGTAAATAAATGCATTTTTTTCTCCTTCAATCTATTTATAGACAAGCTTAGATACATGAATGGTTTGAGCTAGAGACTTGTGTCTTTGTCCATTTTCAACGAGAGAGTGGGTGAAGTTGTTCAACAACTTAACCTATTGTCAAAACCTACATTTTAGCCTTAATTATGTAAGAGGGCATTTTTGTCATTTGGTTTTTCATTTTAATGGCCTTCTAGTCATTTGGCAAACCCTTAGGGTTTAGGGTTTGGGCCAATTTAGCAAAAGTCTAGGGTTCCAAATTTAGGATTTAGCAACTATGGTTTGAAAATGAAATAAAATAATTTTAGTTTCTAAAATTTTGAAAATAATAACTTTGTTAATTAAAGTAAGTTTGTAATTATCTTATACATGGATATTAGGGTTTATTACCCTTAATCACAATTAACCTTGCTAATAAAGCAATTAGGGTTTTATAATACCAAAAATTAGGGTTTCCATAATATAATTAGGGTTTCTAGAAATTAAATTAGGGTTCTATATTTTAGGGTTTTAATTTTCTAATTAGATTTATTTTAATTAGCAATTAAAGTCTATCACACGTGTTATTAATCATAGTAACACAATTCTTTCTGATGATCAAACCTCCTATTTAGGTTTTCTTGATTAGGGTTTTCATTCATAGTTTAGGGTTTTCTAATATCTAGAAAATACAAATATAAACTAAGGTTTTAAATTTAATAATTAGGGTTTCCTAATTAGCATACCATGAAGTAACACACAACATATATCATATATCTTGATTTTATATAAAAATCTTAAATTCCCATTTAATTTGAAAAAACAGGATTAAATCAATTTATGCTAGGGTTTTTAAATACTGCACCATTATTCATCATAATTGACCAACCATTGTCAGTCCACATACAGTACACACACACACACACACACACATATATATATATATATATATATATGGCACTGAAAATTCAAAATATTATAATATAATAATATTATTATCATTATTCCTTATCTCAGAACCAAAATTAGGGTTTATCATTAACTTTAAAACTGTTCTATACGTTAACCTTACACACATAATACACATATCTATAACACTGAAAAATAATAATATAATATTATTATTCTCATTCCTTGATAAAAACCCAGAATTAGGGTTTGGATTCCATATCTGATTTATCTTTCATATATAACCTTAATAATTAAGTTAAAATAATTAACTTAACTATTCTGAAATAATTTCATATAATAAAATAAGTATTATAAATATTCTATAATCATATCATATATTATTTAAATAATATAATTATCCTATTTCTTTGGAAAATAAACATTAAAAACATTTTTACTATAAAATTAATTATTATTAGAATATAATTTATAATGAACAATAATTCTAAAATAAAATTATTTATAACCATTCATGTAATAAATATATTTTATATTCATCACATAATTAATTACATAATACCTTTCATGCATTCTTACCTTTAAAATAAATAAATATTCTAAAATCATTTCATATATTATTTAAATAATATAAGATTATATTTTCCTTGAAAATAATTAATAAAACGTTCCCAATAAGGAATTAGTTAGTATAAAAATATAATTGATAATAGTCAACAATTCTAAAATAAATTTATTTGCAATACTTAATGTAATAAATAAATTTTATTTATCACACATATAATTATAATTACACATTACCTTGACACATATCATTCATATTTATTTTAATAAATAAAAAAAAAATTATATCATAAAATTTATGATTTATTTATATAGAAAATATCAGTTGTCACATTCACCTCCTTATAAGGATTCCGTCCCCTAATCACCTTTTAAAACCTATTCTTACCAGGTACATAGCATATACAATCATTGCAAGTAGATCTCGATCATAATTGATCGATCCGATCTTTAACTATTCAGCAAAAAGCTTATCTATCTTTTTAAACAGAAATTTGATTTCTAAGAGAACTCAAATTCCTCCTTCAAAATACTTTATAAAATAATTTATTATTTATATAAGAAAATAATATATAAGAAAATAAAATTGGTTTGAGTAATACCTGGAGTTGCATCCCCGGCTGCCACGATGTCTTGAACGGTCATGTTGAAGACGTTTGTAGTTGATTCTATTGATTTATTTGTTGATGTCGGTCCCGATGTCGCCAATGCCCTGCTGCCTTTTCGCATTTTCGCATTCCTTGTCTCCATTTCCTTTCTTGCACAGTCTTTCACCTTATGCTTCATTGATTCGCACATAACACACCTAATATACATTCTTGGATTGGGACATTTAAGAAAGATATATATCCTCCAAATCCTTACTTTCCACACGCAAACTTTTCTTTTATTCACATTCCCGGCTTATCTCCTAGATTATCAAGATTATTTTCTTTTATCACATAGGTGACAAAAGTTGTCTCTTGCCCCGCCGTTATCCTAGCTATAACATACGCTGCTACCGAGTTAGTTGAGATTCTAAATCCTGGCAATAGAACCGCTTTGAAGTCTTTAACGTTCGATGTTCGATTATCTGGTTGATTTTTCGCGACTGGTAATCCGTTCTGCATAACTTGAGCGTCCGTATTCGCAAAAATTTCGATGTCGGGTCTGATTGTCCTCCAGCTTTGTTCACAGGTCCTTCCGTTCTTTGGTTTCGTTTTTGTATTGACGGCATTATTATAAATTATTCTTTATTACCTTACATTCTAAGCCTTATCGTAAACGCTTAACATATAACGCAAAACTTTCTATTCAACTAATCATGTACTCAAAATATTAGATTTTGAAAACTCGGTTTACTGTATAACTAGTGATCAGATAAATATCTATTATCTTTATACCAACTTATCCCATTAATCCAACATAAACCCATATTCATAACACTTGACATACCATAACACATATTGCTTTAAACATTCGCTATCCCTTTGTGACTCAAGAGTCGGGAATCGCTGCCATAACTTATACAAAATATTACATTACACCAACATATGTATCATATACACCACCTAAAATCATACATATTTAACTAATACTAATACTACCTATCCCTTACACATTCACTAACGATCAATTGCTTAGTAACCTATCTATTTCTATTATCCTCAATATCCATTCATACATAACTATATCCAGTTTGTCACAACTTTCAACACCTTATGAGTTTAAGAACTCATTACAGACATATGAGTTTAAGAACTCAACATTGACCACTTATAATCCTTTAGCTACACTTTACCTATCAGTTGTACTTAGCGTTTCTTGATCCAGTACTATACTTTCCAAAATAACCACCTCTTTGAGGTAGCTTTCAATGTGAGCCTCTATTGCATTTATTGGCTTTGGTATTGGCTCTCGGCCATGGATGTTGACTTATTCTTTACAACTTAAGAGTATCCTAATTTACGCTCCTTTCTAACACCTACACACAAAATTATCTTGACTAGCAAATAATAAATACACACATACATAATAGTTTTATAAGTTATCTTTTATTTTGTTCGACGATGAATTTATTCAATTCATCTCCTTTTAAACTCTACATGAGTTATTTATATTTTCAACGCTTCCCTTTGTTCTAAGGTTATAGCCTAAGGTCTAACCCACCTAAGGTTTCTAACCCTATAGCTCGATACCATATTGTAGAGTCCCCGAATCCGGATACTTGAAACCCAAACTCTCGGACTTTACTTATACCATTTATATGAGCGGAATAATACTAATAATAATAACAATAATATAAATTATAAACTTAACTTACATTTATCAGAGTCTAATCCCAAGTACGCAACCTTTACTACATTCTTTACATGATATATAATACATATCAATATCTTAATACAATCTATCTATTACAAAAGATAATCAACTTGCTTACTTTGCAAAACTTTTCACATATCACCCTTAACTTTAACCTTTTATCAATTAAACCATTTATTAAATAGAATAATAATTATAAGAAAATTAAATACTTTCATTTCATAAATTTTGGAGTCTTACAAAATGGCCATGATATTCTACCTAAGTAGAGACGCATTCTATAAAAGGGATGTGGGACTAGGCCTTTTAAGATGCCTAGACAAAGACCAAGCCTAAAGACTCATAGATGAAATCCATGGTTGAGTATGTGGCCCACACATGGGCAGTCCTTTACTTGTGATGATCATGTCAGGAGATGCTATCAATGCCAAATTCATGGAAATGCCATCCATACTCCTCCAAGTGAACTCCACAATATGAGCTCACCATGGCCCATTTTAATGTGGGGAATGGAAGTGATCGGGGAAATCGAGCCCAAAGCCAGTAATGGTCATCGATTTATCTTCACCATGATCGACTACTTCACCAAGTGGGTAGAAACGACCTCTTTCCCTAAAGTCACCAAAGAGGTGATCATTGGATTCATTAGAAATAGTGTCATCTGTCGATATGGACAACTAGAGGTGATCGTATCGGACAATGCCAAAAATCTCAACAACCAGATGATGGAGGAATTATGCAGCAAATTCCACATCAAACATCTCAACTCCGTCATTTATCGTCCAAAGATGAATGGTGCGGTTGAAGCGGCTAATAAAAAAATCAAGAAGATCATGCAAAAGATGTCCACCAATAATTAAGGATGGCCTGACTTGTTGCCTCTGACTCTATTTGTGACGCCCCCAAAACAGGTATACATCACCCATCTTGAGTCGCCAAATACATGGTACAAAATTCAAATACAACTTAATAAAACAACTGTCGTGTAAAATACGACAAAACATAATCTAAGAGTTTTAATACGAATATTGTCTTCTAGACAGTATTCAACTCAAATGGAGTCCTTAATACATTTATTATCACACTATTTCATAGAATAGTGAGGACTACTAATGCTATGATCTGGACCGTCACTCCGTTCCCCGACTAGTCCCGGCTACGTTCTCATTTCCTGAAGAGGACAATAAAAGCAAAAGGGTGAGCTCAACTATCCCAGTAAGAAATATTATGACTAAGATAATGCAGAATAATTTATCGTTAGCCTTCAACAGTGTTAAACTGATAAAATATAACAAACATCAAGTTTAACTGTAGCGGAACAAGCAATACATTAGAAGAGTCAAGTAGAGCATAAATTCTACTATCTTCTATGATTTAAAAGGTTTTTCATCACTTTTATCGCTGAGACTCAGCTTAATAAATAATCCACATCATCGAATCACCCCTGAACTACGGCCAAGGATATTCTTCAGTATCACGACCACAAATTATCCATGCACTACGTGCCAAGGATATTCGTGTATTCATCAATGGTCATGATCTGCCAACAACTTGTCCACTAATCTTGGTGAAACCCCCAAACCCGGTACTTCATTCCCACAGGATTTGGTGTTCACTTAATCAAACATTCATATCTAACTACCCAATCACAATCACAGTAAATTGAATAATAAAATCTTCCCCATTAAAGGGGTACATAATAAAATCTCTCAGGTTGTCTAACCTTTAAATACAATCATTCAAATGCAGAAAAATTAATAAACTTCATTACAACCATTTAATTAAGACTGATAATAAAATATTAACATATTACAAGTCTTCAATAATTGTTCATCTTTGCTTTCCCCTTACTAGTGCTAGGTAATCAACCTTTTCATCCTTAACTGTAATAGTTATATAAGCAAGAGTGAGCAAACAAAGCTCACTTGGAAACAACAATGAATGGAAAAAAAATCTTTACAACAACTGTCAAATAATAGGCTCGATAGAAGTAAACAATATAAGTTATCAACATCTGAAGTATATAACTGAGGGTCCTAAGACCACGAACTATGTCCATAGTTATAAGTAATTTTTCAACTTAAACTTTAACAGTCATAAGACTATAGGGACTCCTCGTACTTAGGGGGATCAGCCCTTCGTACAATGTATTGTGCACAAACATTTCAACGCTAAGCATAAATTACCCCTAATAATAGGGTTGTTCATCTCAGTATTTAGAGTACAAGTCCGCACCAAAGTGTGTTTGGTTTGGATACATTTCAAGGTAATTTGGAATTCAACAAACATCAACTAAGGATTAGTTGAATAAAACTAATAACATCATATTATAGAATAATCGTAAATGAATCGACATGGTAAATTAAAATCATGCTTTAGGAATAATCTAATAGCATAAACCTTGAATAACTATAACACACCTTGCTTGAACAATATTAAGCTAAGGTTATTTAGAATTGAATACTAAGCATGCATAGTAATTTGAATGATAAAACTGTTCAACATTAGTATATATAAATTTGCATGCTAAACAACAAGTTAAATACAAGAATAACTTACTCAATATCAAAATTAAAGTTTTAGAAACCTTGCATCATTATATTGTAATTGAATTGGAAACAATAATTGGTTCAACAAGATAATGGATTAGAGAACTTTCCTTGCTCGTAGATTAAACCGAACAATTCGAATCACAATATCCTATATACATATGTCATCATGACATAGTTAGTCACTACCACTTTACAAACATAACTAAGTACACTCATCATGTAAGATTTGATTTTTAATCACATAATCACGTTACAAAACAAGTTAATTGTTAATAACATGCTCATTCATGGTATAGAAATACTGAAATCATAACTTAACAGTTCTACTATTAACACATAACAATCCCTTCAGATTTTGAGTACAAAAAGTACAATGTCATACCATTACGCTTGACTCGCGTTCTTCATACTTACGATTTATATTGTGGTTCTAAGATCTGCTAGCGTGATGATAATATTTGTATTGCTGAGAATTGAAATCTGAGGCGTATTGCATGCAACAGACAAATGTCTTGCTAGGTAGTAATAATGCTACTTAAGGCTACAGACATCGGCAGACAGCTTCGACAACAGCATGAACAAAAGCCAATTTTGGCCTACAAGCTTCTTTCTAACAGCCTAATTATCAAGTAATTCATATAGAGACTTTATATAAACATAAATTAAAGACTCTTAACATGTTTCTACCCATAAAACAACATAAACAACGAATTTAAAACATCCAATTTCACTATTTTTTGATAAAAACTCACTTTTTGATGTTTTCAATGAAAATCAACACTGTTATTTTGTTTTTCAAGCAAAACAATTAATTCAAAGCACTTTATCAATATATATACATACTCTATCAAATTCAATAGTCAATTTATCAACTAAACAACTAATTAACCCTTAATTTCTACCTTAAACTAAACCATATTCATTCACATAAACTCTCTGTAAAATAGTTTTCTTCACAAATTACATACATATCATAACTTCATTGACTATACTCATATATAACTTATGAAAATAGTTTTACAACACTAGTTTATCATATAAAGCCACATACATAACAATTAATTCAATTTCTACAAAGCTTTTATAGAGAAAATTGAGAGAGAGGAAATACAACTATAACTTTTGAAAAGAAAAACAATAACAGAGTTTAGATGATACCTTAGAGTTGGAAGATAATGGCTATCCTTTGATTATCAAGCTTCTTCTCCCCAATTCCTTTATCAAATTCTCTAGTCTTCTCCCAATCCTCTCTTCTTGTCTCTATGTAAACGCTCTTCTTCTTTCTTACCCCTCTATTCTAATCTTACGTATTAGAAATATAACGTATAAGATATAATATATATTAATTATATAATATAAATATAAGTATAACTGATATCAGTTATACAAATTTTGAAAATCAAAAGCCATGACGCTTGTTTGGTTACTTACTAAAAATATAATCATTTATTCTTTATGCCTTGTTTGGTAAAACATAATTAGATTAAAGACTTAATAGGAAATAGGCCTTGTTTGGCAAAAACTGAATTAAACTCCTTTAAGTTATTTTAATAACTTCTTTATAAAAGGTTATTTGTCACACTTTTAATTAATTAAATTAATTCTAATAACAATTTATTAAATTACTTTAACACATAAATCAATACCACCAAATTATAATTTTCTATATAATTATAACTTTATTTAATCAACTAGCACATCCTTTTAATTACAAATTCAAATTTAAATATAATAATTTATTTAATCAAAACTCTCTAATTTAATAATTAAATTAAATTAGAATAAAATAATTAATTTCATTAATTATTTATTTAACAAATAATTAACCAAATCGAATCAAATTTGAACAATTACAAATTCAACATAAACACATCCATTAAATACTTATATAATTCAACAAATATTTAATACAACAATTAAAAATTCTAGAATGTTACAAATGCACTACGGGCCAATGAGGACTTTTACCACATCATTTGTAACATTACGGTCATGATTATACCGAATAATCCCTGGTCATAATCATACTAAGTCCATCTATGCACTACAGGCCACAGATGACTTTCAACATAATGTAAACGTGAGGATGATGACAATGATATAAGAATTCAATAAAACAAGTTCAAGGGTAAATTTTTAAAGATTTATAATTTAATTTATCCAGAAATCAATAATGTTCAAATTGTCAACATGATACTGCTTTGTGAAGTAAAATTCAAGAATAATATTGTACCAAAAATAATTTAGATCAAAAACGAATTTTTTTTTATCATGAATAGTACCCTGGGTGAATAGTACTCGAGTGAATAGTACCTCATGAATAGTACTTCAGGAATAGTAACCCCTTGAATAGTACTCCGGCATGAAAAAATTAAAACTTATCAAGAATGCTCAGAATAATATTTCCATGAAAAGATACTGGATGAAGCACATATATCAAGGATATTTTACTAATTTCATGGAGTTTAGAAGCCAAAACTTTAACAAAACGAGTATAGAATTTGAAATCTGAAATGAAATAATATTACTTACATACTACAAAGTATGGAAGAAAATATTATTTCAAGCGAATATTGAATAAAAATAACATCCGTTACCTTGAAAAGAAGAGTATTCCAACTGGTATAACGGGGATATTCTTGAAGAAAACTTTCACTATTTTCTACACTCAAAGCTTCCTAAAACTCTAAAGAAATACGCTCAATATTATAGAAGAAGAATTCTCTGATTTTTGTGTGATTTTCAATTCTAACTTAAGCGCATATTTATAGGAAAATGCTAGAACGCCATAGGAGACTAAAATAATATTATAATTTTTTCTACGCATGCATGCTTTGAACAAAACTCATCCACCACAGTGGAGCCCACCCAAAATCAGCACATGTTTTCTACACCAACCAAAAGTGGGTCCCACCCAAATTTAATAAAAATCATTTTATTTTCCAAAACTTCAGTAATTCATAATAAATAGCCCTTTTATCAGAAAAATACGAATTTTATGTCCATTCCACATGAAATTGAATTCTCTACAACTCTGTAGTGTTAAGTTTTTCCAAATTCCAAACAGAAAATATCCGAAATCCACAAACAGATGATTTTCAACACCTTTTAAAATTCATAACAAATCATACACTAATTTTTAATGGTTCAAAATTTGTGGACATATACTCAACTTATATATGTATAACATATAAAAAAATCAAAACAATTCAACGGTCGAATCAAAATTATCACTCACGCAATAGAGCTTTAAGAACACCGATTTGATTTCTTAATACCTCCAATCCGATAAAATACTGATAAAACACCTCAACATTAATTCCTCCATTTATAACCACATAAAATAAATATTTTCCTATCCATCATTTATGTCCACATAAAATAAATATTTCCTTATCATATAAATTAATAATTAATTATTCACAAATAATATTACAGAATCATAATAATGACAACCATGCCGTTCCCAAGAAAGAAAGGGCTTTTCGATAAGGATTTCTCCTTACTGGCGCGCAATTAGGTGACCAAACCTCTCCTTGACAGAACTTTCTAGACATTGCCAATAATGCTATCTAATAATATTATTCAAATAATATGAATTATTGATTTGATAATGGGAAATACTGTGCAATGACAATTATTGAAATAACAATAATATTAAATATCACGCGCGATACTTATTGAATCAATAAGATAAAATATTGAGCAATAATTCATGTAACAATTTATTGAATAAAGGCCTTCTTAAGTAAGAATCAATAATTCAAAAATATCATGCAATATCGTGCTACTCTCGTCTGCAACAACGCCAGATTCTCAGATTTTAACCACCAGGTATTCCAACAGTGTTAACGGTAACCACTACGTCGTTATTTATAAAACTCAAACTTGTCATTTTCTTCATCCGACAGTTATTCTGTTATGGGGCCCATAAATGGTTGCGATGTTGTACAAATATTCTCCAACAACAAGAATATTCAACGACCAAACGAATATTTCCTGACAACAATAAGTATTTGTTAGGTTTGTAATATTCATGAACGCAATCAAATTGCTCAAAATAAGCGAAAACGTTTAAAAATCAGAGTTTTAAAATTTTACAAACCATATACCCAGATCATCCTTTATGCACAATTATTAATTAAACGAAAAGATAAGAACAAGAATCATACCCTTGAAGATCTGAGCTTCCTAAGGTACAAGTTCACCTCCAAATCATTTCGCGTTCAACTTGAATCCGCCGGGTTTGGTTCCTTTCTTTGATCAACGTTAGCCACCCAAGTGTTTGGCCTCTAGAGGTGATCCACCAGGAAAGAACAAAAATTCAAGAAGATGTGTGTTTGGCTAAACCCTAATTTTCTATCTCTATAGAAAAAGGTCTACTCTCCCAACTATTAGAATTACGTATTCACGTGTTGTGAAAGTGTCAAAACCTCCTCACCCATAATAAGACTCCTCTTATTTATAGATGTAGACAACCCTCCTTAACAATCAAGGAATTGAGTTTTATTTTAATTAATTAAATTCCTTTAATTAATTAGGCTCCTAATCTTATTAGGAATAATTAATTAAACTCTTTTAATTAATTTGCCTCCTAATCTTATTAGGAATAAATGAGAGTACTAATATTAAATTAATTTTCAACTCTTTAAAATTAAAATAATAATAATTGTAATAATATTAATAAGACTCCTCTTATTAATTTATATATTTAATATTTCCAAAATATTAAATAATAAATATTAAGCTATTTAATTTATTCTATCATCATAGATTAAATTAAATACACTTAACATATTATTACGATTATGCCATTAACTTCTTAAATAATTATTCTTCCTTTTATGGTGTGACCCTTTAGGTTCTACATATTAAACCGGTTGTGAATAAATCAATTAGAATAATTCTAATCTTATTTAAATAAATAAATTAAATTATTAATTTATAAATAGAACAACAATTATTCTTAATTATAATACCAAAAATTTTATTGTCCAACAATAAAATGGAAATAATATTTCTAACAAGAACTGTAATACAATAACAACTTATTGACTTAATAGATTTGCCCGTAAGCATTGCTAAACTATAAGTTTCTATGGCTAATGTGGCAACCTTTGCTTCATTTCTCACACATAGGATTACTTATATTTGTTTAGCTTTCTACTTCTGCTTGGTCCCTTCATAAATCTATATTTATAATAACCAAGGTCGGTATCCAATACCCAAGTAGAACCTTGTCTTAAAGAAAAATTTATTTTAAATCATGAACAAATTTGTATTTGTAACCGAAACTTCACTAAGCTTATTTGGTTAGCCTCTGCAAGATGTTTCTCGTAGTTTCTTTTTAGTGTCCAGGCTTATTGCAGTTGAAGCAAACTCCTTTGCTATCTGTATCAGTTTTGTTCTTATTATTCTTTGTTTTTGCCTTTCTATTTACCTTCTTCGAATCGTTCTTCTTTTCAGAAGATCCTTTGGCCCCTACCAGTAAGACATGGTCTTTCTTGGTTGGAAAATGACTCTTAATATTTTTTAACATGTTAAGCAAATCAGCAAGGCTGATATCTAGCTTGCTCATATGAAAAATTCACAACAATTATGAAAAGAGTCTGGAAGTGAGTGCAAGATCAAATCTTGGCTCAACTCTCCATCCATGACAAAACCCGTTGTCCTAACTGTTCAATCTAATTGATCATGTTAAGGACTTTTATCTGTACTGTAATGTCATCGGTCATTCTAGATCGGAAGAGCTCCTTAGATATCTGATATCTATTAGTCCTACTTTCCTCACCATCAACTACTTGATGTGCATGAATATAGTAGGAGCATCTATAATTTCATGCTGACGCTGAAGCTCGTTACTCATAGATGCGAGCATGATGCATTGAGCCAACTGTGCATCATCTTGCCACTTTCTAAAAGTAGCAATCTCTTCCTCAGAGGCATTGTCTGCAACCATTGCAGAAAAGACATATTAAGGACATAAGATAGCCTTTCAAGCATGAGAACTATTCTCAAATTCCTTAACCAATCCAAGTAATTCAGCCCGGTTAATTAACATCTAATATGTTTCGCAGTGATAGTAATTTAGACATTATAAAATTCTGTAAATAAATTTGTAATTAACAACATTTTAGCATACATTCTTTTATTAATTACCAAAATAAATTAGGTCTTGTTTTAAATTGGTATCTTCCACTATTTTCTTCAAACTATATTACTCTCACATATATAGTTCGGCAAAATCTAATTAAAGATTTGCTAGTGAGAATAAGGATCCCATTTCAAATGTATATAGCCTTATGGTGACACAACAAACTATATATAAATAAATAGGTAGACAACTCTTGTCAATTACATCAACTATGCAACTCCTTGTATTTTGCCTCTTAGATTATTTTGATCAAGTGGTGGCACGTCCGAATCAAAATTATCCAAGTTAAGTCCAACCTAGCACTCCATATATTCAAAAAAAAAAATATTGTCCTTGTGGTGACACAACAAAACAATATTGTTCAATTTTTTTTATAAGCATCAAATATGATAAATTAACATCTTAAATACTTAATACTTGCCTTGTGGTGACACAATAAACTCATATTAAATATTTAATACTCTATTAATTTTATCATGCTAGAAGGCGACGTTCGATATTCTAAATATCTTTGAACGCTTAGGATTTAATATAAAAAATTTGAGGGTTTGTTATTAATTTGTCTCATCTTGTTTAGCGTGAATGCACACACACACACACACACACACACACACACACACACACACACACATATATATATATATATATATATATATATATATATATATATATATATATATATAAAATACGCTTCATATTAATTAACATGCGAAGCATGTTTGCATAATATATAATATATATAGTATAAGTATATTCTACTTGGATTGATTATGGACTTTTATTCTAATTTGGTTCACTAGAGCCACAAAGTGAACCAAAGGGTCAAACCCTAGGGGTGCAAGAATTAATATTTAACTATAACTATTACATTTAAACCCGGGCTCCATTACGAACGAGTCTTCAAACGCTCCTTGCTCTTTGATCTCCAATTCTTCAAAATTATCTCTAACTATTCCTATTACAAAACTATTTTAAAATAAATAGAAACCTTGATCAGCAGTCAAGGGGAAGTACATAGGAGGGAGATAGAATTTACATTAAGAAAAAATTAGAGAAGACGAGGTACGCAGACCCCATTTAATAAAACTCATACATTCATGCATCCAACTAAAATAAAATTCAATCACATTGGTCAAAAGTCCATAATCAATCCCATTTATTATCATACACATCCCTATATGCATCAATAAATAACATTCATCTCATGAATAATAAACATTCAATATATATATTTATATCATTTAATGAGCAAATTTAATTAGTATAAAATCTAATTTTGAATCAAAATAAACTCATTTATTTTAATCCAAATTTAAATCAAAATAAAACTCTTTTATTTTAATTTATCCTATTTTGAATAAAATAAACTATTTTATTTTAATTAAAATCTTTAATCAAAATAAACTCCTTTATTTTAATTAATTATGGAATCCAATTCCAAGTTAAAAAATAACTCATTCATAAAAGGAAACACGGATTCTTTTTCCTATTCACAAATAAACTCCTTTATTTTGAATAATATGAAGTCTTATTTCACATCTAAATAAACTCCTTTATTTAAGGAAAGATGGATTCACTTTCCTATTCACAAATAAACTCCTTAATTTTAGAAAACATGGAATCTAATTTCAACTCTAATTAGTTATCATGGAATCCAATGCCAACTCTAATTAGTTAGCATGAAATTTAATTTTAAAATTAAAATAAACCTTTTTATTTTAGGATTAAAATAAACTTTTTATTTTAAAATTAAAATAAACTTTTATTTTAATTATAAAATTATTAAGAATATTATATATATATATATATATATTTATAATATACTACGGTAATATATATTACATATATATATATAATATAATATAAGTAGTCATACTACTTTTACATGAATCACGTGACAACCTTTAGGAAACTCCTCCTCCTTAACTAAAAATGGTAGCACTCAGTAACTTTTAAAAAACACTTGCCCACGTGTGATTTAAGGGAAAAGGATCCCCGAAGAATTAAATCAATCACGGAAAACAGGATATTATTAAGGAATTCGCCTGTTAAATAATATATATATATATAACTATTATATATATATATATATATATATATATATATATATTATTAACCAAGTATTCATAACATGTGATCCGCAACAGTGAAATCCGCAAATTCGCGAAATCCTTTAATCCGTGTATTTTTTTTAAAAAATAAATTTTATACAATAAATTATGCCCAATTAAATTGTTCTAAACACATATCAATATACATATCAAATCTGAACAATTAATAATTCACATAAAGGTTTGGCTCTGATACCATTGTTAGGTTTGTAATATTCATGAACGCAATCAAATTGCACAAAATAAGCGAAAATGTGTAAAAATCAGAGTTTTAAAATTTTACAAACCATATACCCGGATCATCATTTATGCACAATTATTAATTAAACGAAAAGATAAGAACAAGAATCATACCCTTGAAGATTCGAGCTTCCTCAGGTACAAGTTCACCTCCAAATCCTTTCGCGTTCAACTTGAATCCACCGGGTTTGGTTCCTTTCTTTGATCAACGTTAGCCACCCAAGTGTTTGGCCTCTAGAGATGATCCACCAGGAAAGAACAAAAATTCAAGAAGATGGGTGTTTGGCTAAACCCTAATTTTCTATCTCTATAGAAAAAGGTCTACTCTCCCAACTATTAGAATTACGTATTCACATGTTGTGAAAGTGTCAAAACCTCCTCACCCATAATAAGACTCCTCTTATTTATAGATGTAGGCAACCCTCCTTAACAATCAAGGAATTGGGTTTTATTTTAATTAATTAAATTTCTTTAATTAATCAGGCTCCTAATCTTATTAGGAATAATTAATTAAACTCTTTTAATTAATTTGCCTCCTAATCTTATTAGGAATAAATGAGAGTACTAATATTAAATTAATTTCCAACTCTTTAAAAATTAAAATAATAATAATTGTAATAATATTAATAAGACTCCTCTTATTAATTTATATATTTAATATTTTCAAAATATTAAATAATAAATATTAAGCTATTTAATTTATTCTATCACCATATATTAAATTAAATACACTTAACATATTATTACGATTATGCCATTAACATCTTAAATAATTATTCTTCCTGTGGTGTGACCCTTTAGGTTCTACATATTAAACCGGTTGTGAATAAATTCATTAGAACAATTCTAATCTTATTTAAATAAATAAATTAAATTATTAATTTATTTAAATAAATAATATTTATTCTACAACAGAGATAAGCCTCCCTAGCGATCAACGACTTTCCAGATAATATAGATTTCAAAATTAATTATAAAAGAACCTTTGAGTAAAAAGTTATCGTACAATTCAATCCTTCCACCATACAATGTCCCAATTAAATATGAGACATGGAATTACTGTCAAGTCTTATTTTATTTAATTATATGTATTTCGACTCTTAAATGCACAACTCCAAATAATGCAAATTAGAAACTCCATTCTAATTTCATTACGCGCTTAACCAAGGACTCTTTGGGTTGTCATTTATCGAATCACATAGGACATTTCTCTTCTTTTACTAGAAGTGGTAGATTCTTTATTGATCATACATTATCTCCATGTACAACTTATTATACCCAAGCATACCCTTTGATATACCCTAAGGGTCTTAAGAAATAAGTCAAAGTATAACTCATTATACACAAGATACTATGATGATCTCAAATCCAAGGATCACTTGTACTACTATCACTACAGGAATTCTTATTGACAGGCAAGTAAAACTCCATTAGGTATTCCATAGCGAGCCACGTTCAGTGAACTTATTCTCTAATAAGCACCTACATACTTGCTTTAGTGTCTCCACACAAATGATCATGAGATCAATCATCCTCATCCAATGAGCAAGCAACGTATATACCAATCTATCCGGATTTACTAATCCCCAATTTAGTAATCCAACGATTGGGAACTATTTTAGTTTTAAGCTTTCTAAGAATTTAGATCTCATTAGAATGATCATCATCATTATTCTAAAAGCATTGCTTAAAACTATGGGTTTATCACATATTATAAAAAAACATCATGTAGATAATTAAAAGCCTTTAATAAAGTATTATTAATAAATGAATAAGATTGTTACAAAGTATATGCTTTATCATCAAACATGATTGGCTTGTGTGCATACTACTTTCAGTATTGTATAGCCACTTGCTTATTTTGAAAAAAAATTCATATTTCACCCTTAACTTTACTTTTTATCAATTTAACCATTTACTGAATTGTAATTATAAGAAAAATTGAATACTTTTATTTCATAAAATTTGGGGTCTTACTGATCTCCCTCCTTATGAAATTTAAGTCCCCAAAATTTACGTTACACAGTATTTCAAAGAGTTGAGACCTTGCTTTCATTTCAGATTCCATCTTCCCTGTCCTTATGATTTCTCCATTACTCATCTCCTATATTTCAGATATCATTCTAGAATACAGCTTCAAAACAAAGGTTAATTGATATATCACAATTTGTCGACTTAAGTAAGAAAATTCGACTTAGGTAGGACACACACACTAGCGAAGGATATAACTTTCTCTCCTTCCTAGTTCTAATCCGGGATCTCATTAGAGATCATATGCCTAGCTACGATACCAAGTTGTGGCGTCCCCAAAATAGGTATACATCACCCATTACGAGTCACCAAATACATGAGTACGAGAAAACAACTACAACTTTATTACTACAATTGTCATACAAAATACAACAACACATATCTTTGTGAGTTTTGATACAAATATATATAGCATTGTGACTCATGTCCCAAGCATTGTGGACAACACCTCACGATGATACCTTACATAAAGTGCGATCGATAAGCATTTTAGAAATTAAAATCTTTGGGAAGTGCTCGAGAAACCTTCCGTATATGGGAGGCCGTGCGTCTACAGGTTATAATAGATATCATATATTTGGAGATTTATCTTTGGTTGACCTAATAAACCCCAAAGAAAAATGAGGAGATTACTATCATGTTCTTTCCATGGTGAGTCTTCTCTTGACATATAACTATCTCCACTTTGCTGCAATTGAAATTATATTTTAACGAACTCCAAGATTATGTAGGTAGTGCTCGTAGATATACTCGACAAGTGGATGTGCACAACCTCGTGTTATCATAAGGCGGGGTTGTGCAAATTCACTTCTTTGAGTATATCAATTGACGATGAAAGACCATGGGGTTTATATCGACAGTAAAGATATTAATTAAAAATTAATTATGACTATATCGAAAAACGATGATGTAATGTCATATTATATATCGAACTTCGAATGGGTGATATATACTATTTAAAGCGTCTATGATAACCTACAAAATGTCGTACGTTACTTCTCTGTGGCTACCCCCTACTCATTGGTCTATGGCATGGAAGAAGTGCTTCTCATAGAGGTTGAAATGGAATCCTTAAGAGTATTGATAGATGCTCAAATGGAGGAAGACCAATGGTTGCAAGAACGGTACCACCAATTATCTTTGATAGATGAGAGGAGGGCGACAACCATCTTTCATGGTCAATTATATCAACAGAGGATTGTTCGGTCCTATAACAAGAAAGTCCAGCTATGGCAATTCAAAGAAAATAACTTGGTCTTGAAGAAAGTCCTTGCCAATCAAGATCAATCTAAAGGAAAGTTCTCCCCGAACTGGGAAGGCCCTTTCATTGTCAAGGAGGTATTGACGGGAGGAGCCTTCAGATTGCAAGAAATGGACGTCGACGAATTTCCCCATCTTGTCAACTCAGACACCGTGAAAATGTATAATGTCTGATGTTACCTATAAGTTAGCATCCTGGTTCTGTAGAATAAGTCATCATCAATCAAGTCAATTCATGGTTTCAACAAGACCATGAACGATGAAAGACCTAATCTCCCCCAAACACGGGAGTACGTAGGCAGCCAACAATGGTGCAGTCTAACCCCAAAAATAAAAAAAAAATTCAAACCCTTAAACTTTTCAACATTTCAATTCCCAAACAAACACTTGTCAACCTTTCAAGACCATCAACTATGAAAGACCTGATCTCCCCTCGTCAATGGGAGTACATAGGCAACAATCTATGGTGCGGCCCAACCCCTGAAAAAAATCATAAAACCCTTTCAATAGTTCTGTGATAACCCATTTAACTTTTCAACCTTTCAAGTCAAGCCACAAAGCATGAACTACCTAGTCTCCCCTCATCAATGGGAGAAAACAGACAACCATCTATGGTGCGATCGAACCCTTAGAGAGGAAAGCTAAAATCCTCTGCTCAAACATCAACCACATTCAAAAACCAATCCCAAGACACCAAAGAAATGGGAAACCCAAAGATAAATTATCAATTCTAGAAGATCCTGGGACATCTTAATGTCCATCCACCAAGGAGGAGTTCAGAATACATCAAGATAGCAAGTCATGAAGAAAATAACAACTATCAAGCAAGTAACAAGGTATATCTAAAAGGGAAGTGAATCAAAAAATATTTCCTTGCCATATAATATTGTTTGATATATATAATGTGTCCTGTACATTACAAAAATGGCTAACCTAGTCTTTGCAGGGAAATAAAAGCTAATCTATAAACCCTTAGATAAGAGGACCAATAAGTCTAACATGGCATCCCTCTAAGAAGATGGAGGTGAATCTATGAGCTCTTACCCCAAGGTGTCCATGTGGTCTAGGAGATCTAAGGCCATCTGCATAGTGCTACCATGTTCATCTATGAATGCACTCATGTCTGCAACAATGCTAGCAATATGAGATCTAACTGCAGTACTATCTACAGTGGCAGCGTCCCGGGTAGCTCGAGCCTCATCCCACTCAATAACAGCTGCATCCCGAGTCTATTCAGCCTTATCCTGCTCAATAAAAGATGTATCCCTGCTAGCTCGAGCATCATCCCTCTCAATAAAAATAACATCTCTACCAAAAAGAGCTGTCAACATTAAGGCCCTAGCCTAATCCCTCTCAAATGTCATCAGATGCAACCTCTGCTCTAAATACTCTACAGAAGGTGGAGCCACAACAGTGGGAATACTGGGGGAATCAAAAAAAGCTATTGTCAAACCAGCAAACAACTCATCCTCGGTGGGAGAACCGGGGTCCTCCATAAACATCAGACTCAATACTCGACTTTGTGGAAACAACCCTAGCTGATGCAATATCTACCTCCAACCATGAAAAATACTCTGAAGAGTGATCTGGATGATTAGTCAAAAAGTCAACTCTCTCTGCTGATAAAAGCCGAGATGATAATCTCTGACCCACTACCCCATCAAAGGGATGAATATCCTGAAACTGATCAAACTGTTCCTGAAAGCCAGTGGATGATATGTGGTCACCCCTCTCAAACTAGCCAGGGGTAGATAGTCCATGCCAACTATATAAGTGATAAAGCTGTAGGGAGAGCTGAGTCCTAAACAAGGCAAAACAGTAAGAGGATCGTCAATCCCTGACAAAAAAGCCAACCAGGATGCTGTGTCTGTACACTCAGCCGACTAAAAGGAATAAAACATGACTATCTCATGAGTAAAGCAATACCTATGACGTCTGAATGTGCCAATCAGTCTCAAGTGTGTCATGAACCACATGTATAACAAGACGTCACTGCCTCTGAAAAACCCCACAAAATGGGTATGGTAAAATGTGGCCGACCTCAAGGTCTCTGCCAATATAATTGGTAAGATGGTATAACCATCCCTAAGAGCATGGACTACCGTAATCACGCCGATATCCAGATGGTCCATATACAATGGCATGTATAGATAGGCCACAATGCACATCAAGAAAATATCTATGCGGGTAGTATGCTACTCACCCTCAGTAATGGTGAAGTCCCCAGAATATCGTAGATAGCTGTCCAATGACCCAAATCAGTTAATCAAGAAATCCATGGACACCACATGCCTCTAGGTGATCTCGTCTAGGGAAACTCTACGCCTCAAGCCTGTCAAAGTTATAAACTGCAGGCTCATATCTCTGACAGCCATCTAAGTGTAAAGTCGATCCAAAGGCAAATCTATAAGATGCTCATACTCCTCCAATGTAGGAGTCAACTCATGGATATCAAATCTAAACACCTGTCTCTCTGGTATCCAATGATCTATCATACCCTCTATAAAGCCCAACAATACCTGGAACATCAGGAGGGTCATGGAGTGCCTCAATAACTGATCAACTATCACCTGATCTGGGGAAGACAAACTGCCATACCAAGATCTAAAAGAAGAGGCCACCAACATGGGTGGGGTATGCTCAATCCGGCTAACAGTGGATGAAGACATCTATAGAGTCGTATCATAAAACCATCCAGGAGTCAATGCTAAACTCACCTCTGGAAATGTATATCCATGACATAATGTATGCATCATGATAAATGACAAATGATAAATGACAGTATGATGTAGGGAATGGAAAGCATAATACATACATTCCAAAATACATCATCATCTAATACATCATCTCTGTATACAACTGAAAATAAAAAGTACATGGAAATGGGGCACAACCGCTCAACATCTAACATAGGCCTATCAAAAGATATAACGAGAAATGGGGTATCACCGCCCAATATCTAATAGAGGCCTATTAAAAGAAATAGCGAGAAATGCATCAAAAGAAATCAATGATGTTCACATCATCTAATCTATCCATCTGATGTAACTCCTCTTGAGTCACTGGTTCTCTACCATAAGGGATATCAGGCCGATAAAATGGAGGATCTATGCTTATTAAACCATTGGAATATGGGCCACCTGAAGGGCCAACGCCAGACCTAGAAGGATCAAAAGAATCCGCCTATGATGGATCTCGGCCCAAATGTCAGATGAAAAAATGTGGCCAGTCCAACTGCTGGGTCAAACTTTCAATCTGCGTCAAATGAGTGGGCTCTTGGATGCAAGCAATCCAATCCTTCATCATGATGGAGCCAGGAACCATATCCCCCATAAACTGTGTGGTGCAGGTCTAAGCTCCAATAGTGTGAGGGAACCACAAGTGCTAAAAAGCCTCCTGAGTGAAGGGACCCTCTGACAAAACAAAGCCATCTACATCCATATAGGGAATCTTGGTTATTGGCTGAGATAAAAGCCAATGACGCTTAGCAGGAGGATAGAACAGAATACGTATCTCCCCTATGGTGATTTTAATAGTACACTCTCCGAAAGACGAATCTGCCCACCTGCAATGTTAGTAACAGGTGTGCAAAAAATTTCAAGTGTCTACAGATGCCCCTCTTTATCATATTCATGCAATGCAAGGCATGGATAAGATAAAGAATCCTAGACACTTGAAATGCAACAAAATAAACATGATGCTATGTGCAGCAACATGATGCAAATGTATGATGCATGAATAAAAATGATTATCGGTTCCCTGTTGGGATGACAATCACTGATGTCTTGGACATGCGATCCAAGTCTTAAAGGATGTTGACATTGGGGCTATCACCAAAGTCTTGAATCCTAGACACAGACTTTTACTCTATAGAGGTATCTCTTGTGTACAAGAGATCTGTGGGGAAAAAGCTTTGTCTGTTTGAGGATGTGTATAACATATTCCATCATCGATCGTCTCCGATGAGGATAGTCTTCTCTGGCTTGTATCACCAGCATGTACCACAATTTTGTTGGAGTTAATACCAACAGTATGTATCGTCAGGGCTGCCTGACCTTCGCTGATGTGTATATCACTGGATAGATCCCTGTTGGGTGCATTGTCAAGGTTGCTTGACCTTCATTGATGTGTTCATCAATGGTTGCATCACGTCGTGACCCTTGCTAGGGAAGGTTGCTTCGATGGGTTTACTTTCCATCAGCTGAGATAACGTTAAAGTTGTTTGACCTTCATTGATTTGTGTATCAATGGTTGAGAATGCGCTGTAACCCCCGTCGAGGATACGTAGAAGTTTGAAAGTTTTGCGTTGTGACCCCCGCCGGGGATACTTTTTCATTTCATAACTTCGACGTTGTAACCCCTGCTGGGGATACTTCATTATTTCATAACTTCGACGTTGTAACCCTCACCGGGGATACTTCATTATTTCATAACTTCGGCGTTGTAACCCGCGCCGGGGATACTTCTAGGGTTGTGACCCTGCACTGATGGCATTGGACCTTTGTGAAGTATTGCCGAGCATGATTTGTAAAAGCTAAGGCCATTGGTATAGTATACCTTGTATGCAGGCGAATACCAATGAGTGAGATGTGGAGCCAAAATTTGGTCCATGAAAACCAGGATTCCAGGCTATTCCACTCAATCGCGTAGCGTTTTTTATTCCTGATTTGGCCTTTTCAACTTGTGAGACCTCCTTTGCAACTCTAACTAGAGCGAGCTGGAGGTGTGGGACCCATATAGGGGTGCCGCAGGTACACCTGCAGCAGCCGCAGATGGGCCTCCGGCCAACCATGGGTATGTATTCCCTGCGAGTTTCTTTCATAAGTCATTTTCAAGCTGCGCGATGAATGAAATTTGAGAGCTCTTCTTCAAACCTGCTGAGTTCGGGAAAATTTTTGCATATTCTGCCACCGTACAAGCGTTCTTAATTGTCCTGGTAACATATGCATGTATTCTTTTCCAGTTTCTATTCGTTGGAAAATGACTTATCACAAGAAATGCATTTAGACACATAGTAGTGAATATGCATGCTGATATGATATGATAAAAAATATTTAACATAGTAAATGTTAGTATTAAACCATGCTTAACATAATGATGTGAAAAAATTTGACTTTTGAAACAGTCAAATTGGTACCTTTTACTGTCATTTCTTATCCTATTTGAGGACAAATGAGTAAAGGTAGAAAATTAAAATAACCCTGGTAATTAAACTACACTTACGTATTTTTTTTACTGTGATGTATTAAATGTATTTAGGATGTATATGACTGTTGGTAGGTGTGCTACTGAATGGCCACCTAGTCATGCATATGTGCATATGGATAGTCCCATTTACAAAGGGGGCTATGGAAAAAATTTTCCAAAATGTAGGCATTGGGTAGTCATGCATTTTTAACTCTACTGCAGATGTATGTTAAAACAATGCATGCATGCATGTAATCATAAAAATGCATTTTGAAAAGCTCTAGGTAAGAATTTACCACACCCTTTCTGAGGTGATTTGGAGACTTTTTGTCCAGATATTATGGATCTAGATCAGCCGAGTAGTTCCCGCAGGACCACTTCTAGTGTACGGAGGAGGGCTTTTGAAGTACCTCGACCTCGTTCTGTTAGACAACCTCATCGTTTGGTGGAGGCGGTGATACGTCCTTTCCGGGTTGAAGTGCCGGATGTCGAGGACAAGGAGGATGATGTACCGATTGAAGTTCATGCTCCTGCTGCACGTGTTCCCCGTAGGGATTTACCAGATATTCAAGTGGCGAACCCAGATCTTCTGGGTGACTTGAGTTGGCATCCTTCAGTTTACCTGCACGCAAACGAGGTATGAAGTTAGTTCTTAATCCTCCTTATTTCCTATTGATGAGGAGCAAAGGGTTCTTATGTTGATCTGCATTTGATGTAGGTTCCCAGCTTTACACAGCCTCGAGGGAACTGGTTCAACATCCACTCTATGTATCAGGCTCTACATAATGACTATAGAGAGATTGTACATGGCTAGGGAGTCGGGACGTTCTTTTCCATTCTTCTACCCCGTCGATGTCCCTGGGGTTACCTTAGGGCATTGTCTGAGCGGTGGTTTCACCAAACTCAATCACTCCATTTGCTGGACTGTGAGGTGATGATGACATCGATGGATTGACAGTTTATCACAAGTATAGAGTTTGGAGGGGATCTAGTGCCTTATACGGTGGATATTACCCCTATTGCCGTCAGATCGTTGTTGGGAGTTCCGGCAGAGGCACTCAAGGGCAAGGCTATCGCGTCTGAGTCCTTTGGCGTAGATCTTTATAAAGCGGTATTTGAGTGAGTCTATACCCGATGATGTGAGAGTCAGGGATTGCATTCGTCGGCGATTGTTCCTGATGATCATTAGGAGCTGCTTCATAGCAAATAACTCTTCTACGATGTCCTTCACTTTGATCAGCGCCACTTGACATGTGGACCTTATAGGAGACTATGATTGGGGTTCCTACACCTTTGCCTACTTCCTCAGGGGAATGCGCATGCGATCACAGGGCTTGACCGAGGCTTGGTTAGGATTTTACCTGTTTCTGCTGGTGAGTACTTCTCTTGTGTTTTCCCACGTCTGATCTAAGAGTGTTGGTGACAATGATGTTTGCCTTTGTGTTGGCAGTTTTGGGCCTATGAGAGGCTTCCATGTTTGCTTCTTGTGAGCGTGCTAGGTTTAGACACCTATCTACGAGGACAGAGATGGCATCATTCCATCTTGGCGAGATCCCAGAAATTGAGGTTTCACTCATTCACCTTCTGGTGAAGTTGTTGACAAAGTGGATGTCATCACATGGGTTCCCTATTACAGGGAGCACTTGAGTGTTGGATTTGAGGATGGGTGCTGATTTGGAGTTGAGTCGTTATTTCCCCGGTGGGATTCCTCTCTTCACAGATGGAGGATGGGAGCTCTATTTAGGAGAGCATGCTATCAGGAGCACTACAGGAGAGATTCGCAAGCCGATCTTGCCTCCTGCTAGGCGTTATTGTCCTATTTTGCAGTCACCCATCATTGACATCCCATTGTTGGGGATTGACAGTTTTACACTGTCAGAGGGTCCCTGCACTCAGGAGATGTTCCAACATTGGTGGTTCCCTCGTACAATTGGAGATTAGACCCGCGCCACACAATTTATGGGGGATATGGTTCCAGGATCTGTGATGATGATGGATTGGCTAGCCTGTGTCAGAGATCCGACTCATGTGACACAGATTGATAGTTTGACTTGGTAGTTGGACCGGGCACATTTCTCTATCCGACATTTGGGTAGAGTTCCTTGAGGCGAGATACTTTTGATCCTTCCATTTCTGGCGGCCCCCTCGGTGACCCATATGGTTTTTCCGCGAGATCCTCCTTGTATAGGCTGACATACACAGTAGATAGAGATCCGGTGACTCGGGAGGAGTTACATCGGTGGATGAGGATTGTGATGTGAACATCGATACCATTGACTTCTTCTAATGTATATTCGTTATCTCTTTTGATAGGCCTCTATTAGCTGCTGGGTAGCTTCGCCCCATTCTCGCTATATCTTTTGATAGGCCTCTATTGAGATGTTGGGTAGCTTCGCCCCATTTCCCAATATTTTAGTTGTACAGAGATGTATTAGATAATGATATACTTAGGAATGTATGTACAATTTTCCATTCCCTATATCATATTTCCATCTATTGTATCATGCATGTTATTGTATTATGCATATGTATGTATGTCCAGAGATATTCAGCATTGACCCCTGGATGGTCTTATGACATGGCCCGTACCGATGTCTTCTTCGACAGTTAGCCGTATTGATCATACCCCACCATTTTTGGTGGCATCTAGTATCTTTCTCATGGTATGATAGTATGTCACCACCAGACGAAATAATGCAGTAGATCATTCTTTGCGAAAAACTATGACCTTGTTGATGTTTGAGTTCCCATAGGGTTCATAGAGGGTATCTTAGAGCATTGGATGCAGGAGAGCGAGTTTTTACGATTCGGGACCCGAGAGTTGACTCTACTTTGGAGGAGTATACATGGTTGGCAATCTTTAGTTGGGCCGGACCTTACGTGCACATGGAGATCGGAGACATGAGTAAACAGTTCATGACCCTCATCGGATTGAGGCATAAAGTGGTAAAGGATGAGATTGCATCCGGCCACATGATATACTTGCGTTTTTTGTTTGACAAATTTGGCTCTGAGGATAGTTATGCACGACATTCCGGGGATTTCACCACACCGGAGGATCATTGGCGTTTCGCCAGAGTAGATGTACTGCTATTGTGCGTATTTTCATACGTCTTCATGCCACGGTATATGGATGAGTTGGACTTTGGCGTCATTATGGCAGTGAGAGCTCTCCGGGACGGTCCAACAATTATACCGATGATTATGGTAGAGACTCTGAGGTCGGCCACATATTGCTGCACTTATCCGGTAGGAGTGTTTATATGCAGCTTGGTCATGTTGTACGTGTGGTTTACGTCACACTTGAGACCGATTGGCACATTCAGACGGCATGAATATTGTTTCACCCATGATATAGCCATGTCGTACTCCTTTCAGCCTGCGGAGTGTACAAATGCTGCATCTTGGTCAGCTTTCCTGACAGGGATTGGAGATCCATTTGCTATATTACCGTGTACTGGGCTTAGCTCACCCTACATCTTCATTACTCATGCTCCGGGCATGGATTATCTTCCTCTATCTGGTTTAAGAGGGATGATTACTTACCACCCACTGGCCGTGATGTGTCAGTTTGACCAGTTTCAGTATTTCCATCTGTATGAGGGGGCAGTGATTCAGTGCTTCGCTTCTCGCCACTTATCATCAGCAGACAGATCCAGGTTGTATGCCTGTTGGGATCAGCGAGAGCAAGCTAATTTTTCTATCAATCATCCAGGTTATTTTGCACAGTATTCAGCATGGATGGAGACAGAGACTGCATCGACTATAGTAGTATCCACAGTGCAGGATATAGATTCTGACGATGAGGAGCCTATGGAGGAGGCTGACATTCCCACCAATGGAGACTTGACTGCTGGGCTGCCAACATTTATGATGGATTCTCCCACCCCGAGTGCCACTGTTACTCAGTATTCAGCACAACATTTGGAGCAGAGCCTACATCTGATGACCTATGATAGAGATCAGGTTAGGGCCGCGATGTTGATAGCTCTTGATGGGAGAGACGCCGCTCTATTAGAGAGGGGTGAGGCTAGATCAGCCAGGGATGCATTGATTATGGAGCGGGATGCTGCCCTATCTGCTAGGGATGTGGCCATTGCAGATAGTACTTCAGTTAGATCCCATCTGGTGGCATCCTTGCTGATATAAGTGCATACATTGATGAGCATTATGTCACCATGCAGTTAGCCTCTGATCTGCTAGCTCGTGTAGATACCATTGGGCAGGAGCTTGGAGCTTTACCTCTGTCTTCAGATAGGGTTGCTATATTAGATCTGATAGTCCGCATACACACAGATCTGTAAATAGATTTGTTTTTTCCTGCACAGACTAGCTTAGCTATTTTGTCATGTACATCACAGATGTATGTATCAAACAGTATTATATATGGCAGAGAAATATATTTTGATTTACTTTGCTTTTAGTTATGCCTTGATACTTGCTTGATATTTGCCTGTTTCTTCAGGGCCTTATGATCTTGATGCATTCTGAACTTATCCTTGATATGTGGACATTGAGCCATCACAGGATCTCTCAGAACTGATCATTGATATGTATGTATCCCTACCATCTTTGGTGTCTTGGGACTGGTTTCTGTATGCAAATGTGGAGATCAGTGTGGCTTTTCCTCTCTGAGATTGACCGTACCACAAATGGTCGCCAATACTTCTATTTGTCAGAAGCCTAGTTAATTCCATCTCTTATGGATTGCAATTGCTCTTCGAGGCACAACCGCAGCTTAGATGGTCACCGAATCCCCTATTTATGAGGAGAGGTTGGGTAATTCCATCCCTTGATGCAAGCCAGATGAAATGTGGTGGATTGAAGGTTGATCCCAAAGACCGCAGTGACAAATATTTTTGTTCTGGTAGGGGGTTAGACTAAACCATAAATGGCTGCCTACGTACTCCTATTGAAGAGGAGATTAAGTCTGCATAGTTCGAACCTGGTGTAAGAAGTTCAACGCTGAACGTGAAAGGCAGATGGGTGTAGAAGCTTTATTGATGAAGAAAGGTGTATAAATGTTTTTTTTTTGTAGAGGAAGGGTAGAAATGTTTTTGTTGTTTTTTGTTTATTGCGACCGGGCCATATAGAATATGGTTGCCTATGTACTCCCGTGTATCAGAGATATCAGGTCGACGTAGTTCGCCCCTCAAGACGAATTACAGCCAGAGAGAAGTGTGAATCCCATGTGTAGGGTATACTGTGGGGAGAAAAAAGTTTAATCCCATGATGGGGACAAACTGTAGGTGTAGAAAAAGTTTGATCCCATCTTCAGGACAAACTGCAAGCGTAGAAAAGTTTAATCCCGTCTTCAGGATAAACTGCAGATGTGAAAGGTTCAATCCCATCTTCAGGATAATCGAAATTATGTGAAAGGTTTGAAATGAGGTGAAACCAAGCTGCTGGTTTGAAGTGTATGTTTCCCTGAAGGGCAAAAGAGTTTGTAAAGGATAGGGTTCAAAACCGGAATGACTGGTGATTGGATGATTAATACCACGATGTTTTCTTGATGGTAACTTCAGACATAGTACCGTTTCATAGTGTTCGAGTTGATAAGCTGTGGAAATTCATCTCCATCCATTTCCTGTAGTCAGAGAACACCTCCTGTCAATACCTCATTAACGACAAACGGGCCTTCCCAGTTAGGAGTGAATTTTCCCTTCAATTGATCTTGGTTGTCAATGATCTTTTTCAAAACCAAGTCAAGTTATTTGAATTACCGTAGCCGGACTTTTCTGTTATAGGATCGTGCGATCCTTTGCTGATTTAACTGACCATGGAAGATAGCCACGGTTCACCTTTCATCTATTAGAGACAATTGGTGATACCTGTCTTGTACCCATTGGTCTTCATCCAACTGAGTGTCCATCAATATTCTGAGGGATTCCATTTCCACCTCTATGGGGAGCACTGCTTCCATCCCATAGGCTAATGAGTAGGGGGTTGCCCGAGTGGAAGTACGCATTGAAGTTCTGTAGGCTAATAAAGTCAGAGGCAAGAGGTCAGGCCATCCTTTGTGTTTGGCGAACATTTTCTGCATGATCTTTTTGATGTTTTTATTAGCCGCTTCAACAGCATCATTCATCTTTGGATGGTAGATGATGGAGTTACGGTGTTTGATGTGGAATTTACTGCATAACTCCTCCATCATTTTGTTGTTGAGGTTCTTAGCATTGTCTGACACAATGACCTCTGGTTGTCCATATCGATAGACTACATTATTTTTGATGAAAGCAATGATGACTTCTTTAGTAACCCTGGGGAAGGAGGTTGCTTCTACCCACTTGGTGAAGTAGTCGATCATGGTGAATATGAATCGATGTCCATTACTGGCTTTGGGCTCGATGGGCCTGATCATGTCCATTCCCCACATTGATAAGGGCCATGGCGAACTCATATTGTGGAGTTCCCTTGGAGGGGCGTGGATAGCATTCCCATGAATTTTGCATTGATAGCATCTCTTAATGTGATCATCACAATCAGCTTTGAGTGTAAGCCAATAATGTCCTGTTCTGAGGATCTTCTTGACAAGTAAGGGTCCACTGATGTGTGAGCCACATACTCCACCATGGATCTCATCCATGAGCCTCTGAGCTTAGTCTTTGTCCAAACATCTAAGGAGACCTAATCCTGCATCTCTCTTGTAGAGTGCATCTCCGCTCAGGTAGAATTTCATAGCAAGTCGATGGATCCGCCTCTTCTCAGTTAGGCTCGCCTCAGCAGGTGTAGATCCATCTCGCAAATACTCCTTGATATGCTGATACCAAGGGTTATGGATGGGAAGTGACTTATCCGATACTTCTCCAACATAATTCCCATAAGCTGGGGCCTTTTGCAGGGCAAATATGATGTTTGGCATGTTTTCCTTGTCAGGTATGTGAATCAAGGAGGCCAACGTAGCTAATGCATCCGCAAAATCATTCCTATTACGAGGAATGTGTAGAAAGGAGATTTCTTCGAACTCCAAAGCCATCTGTAAAACTTGTCGATGGTAAGGCAGCAAATGTAATTCTTTGGTTTGATAGATTCCTATGGATTGTTTGATTACCAATTTGGAATCCCCAAAGACAGTTAACTGCCTGATGCCCATTGAACGGGCAAGTTTTAGCCCCATGATCTGACCTTCATACTCAAATTTGTGTTGTTGGTGTTGACAAATCGCAAGTTAATGGCGACGAGATCTTTGCTCCCTCACAGGATATTAGAACTGCTCCAGCTCCAGAGCTTTCTGTGTTAACAGCTCCATCAAAATACATTTTCCATGTGTGGCATGCATCGTACTGATGGTGTTGCTGAACTGTCATTACCCCTTCATCGGGGAAGTATGTTTCTAAGGGTTTGTAATCCCCTACAGGTGTGGCGGGCAGTTGATCTGCAATTCCTTGACCTTTGACAGACTTTTGCGTCATGTAGACGATGTTAAATTCTTTGTAGGATCAATCGCCATCCGAGCGATCGATAATTCAATTATAAACTTCTTGAACACATACTTGAGAGGATCTACGCGGGATATGAGATGGGTTGTGTGACCATGGAGGTAATGCTGTAACCTCATGGAAGCCCATGCTAAAGCACAAACAAGTCTTCTCAATCAAAGTGTACTTATGTTCACTGCTACTGAATCTTTTGCTGAGGTAATAGATAGCTTGTTCTTGGCCTCTATCGTCTTTTTGCCCCAGTATATAGCCCATGGCATTGTCATTAATTGATAGGTACATGAACAAGGGAACATCATCCCTTGGTGGTACCAAAATAGGAGCGTTAACCAGCTACTCTTTAATGGTAAGGAAGGCTTTTTGACACTCATCGTTCCATTTCATGGAGGAGTTCTTCCTTAACAACTTGAAGATGGGCTCACAGGTTGCTATGAGTTGAGAGATAAATCTGCTAATGAAGTTGATTCTTTCCAAAAATTCCCGTATTTCCTTCTCTGTTTGAGGAATGGGCATTTCCTTGATGGCCTGGATTTTGGTAGGATCCAGCTCAATCCCTTTGTGGCTGACTAAGAAACTTAGCAACTTGATTTGACACCAAAGGCGCACTTGACTGGATTCAACTTTAAGTTATACTTACGCAACCTGTTGAATAACTTTCTGAAATGGTCTAAGTGGTCTTCCTCCTTTCGGGACTTAACAATGATGTCATCCACATAGATCTCTATCTCTTTATGCATTAAATCATGGAAAAGAGCCATCTTAGCTTATTGGTAGGTTGCCCCGGCATTGATGAGGCTGAATGACAACCGTCTGTAGCAAAAGGTTCCCCACAGCGTGATGAAAACAGTTTTCTCACGGTCTTCCTCAGCGACCATAATCTGATGGTACCCTGCGAAGCAATCCGCAAAGGAGTACATGCCGTATTGAGCAGTATTGTCAATGAGAATGTGGATAAAGGGCATGGGAAAGCTATCTTTAAGGCAAGCTTTATTCAAATCCCGGTTGTGACGCCCCCAAAATAGGTATACATCACCCATCTTGGGTCGCAAGATACACACTACATAAATCAAATACAAACTTAATTATACAACAGTCGTGTACAATACGACAAAACATAGCTGAGAGTTTAAACAAGAATATTGCCTTCTAGAAAATATCCACTCTTAATGGAGTTCTCATTACAATTATTATCACACTATTTCAAAGAATAGTGAGGACTACTAAAGCCACTTATCCTGGACCATCACTCCATTTCCCGACTCGTCCTATCTATATTCTCATTTCCTGAAGAGAACAATGAAAGAAAGGGGTGAGCTCAACTAGTCCAGTAAGAAATATTATGACTAAGATAATGCGGAATAAATTACCCTTAGCCTTTTACAGTATAACAACTGATATAATACAATAGACAACAAGTTTTAGATCAACAACTGCAGCGGAATAAGCAATCCATTAGAAGAGTCAAGTAGAGCATAAAATCTACTATCTTCTATGATTTAAAAAGATTTTCATCAACTTTATCGCTGTAATACCCATTAACAGTTCTTTATTATACCCAAGACAAAAAGAATTCTCATAACCTGTCTTCACCTGAACCACCAAAGATTATAGTTAAATCCACAATTCATATTTATAATCATGTAAATCAACAGTTTCTCCTTGCCACAAAGGCTTAATAGAAAGTTTACTCAATATCCTTACCACAAAGGCTAAAGATATTCAAATGTAATAACAATGATCATACCAATCGGGTTGTCTACCTTTTGCACTACGGGCCAAAGATATTCAACTATAAAACCAATGGTCATGATCAAACCAATCAATTATTCATCAAAGATTGCACTACTACCAAAGACATTCAACTATTAACTAATGGTCATGATCCTGCCAATCACATCATCGAATTATCCATGCACTACGGGCCAAGGATATTCGTTAGTATCGCCAGTGGTTTTGATCATGCCATACACTTGTCCATCTTTGCACGTAAGCCAAAGATATATAACTGTAAAACCAATAATCAACAGTCCATCTATTCACTACGCCAAAGTTGACTTTCATCACAATATAAGCATGAGGATGATGACAATGATATAAAGAATCAATCAAATGCTAAAGGATAAATATTAAACATTTATAATACAATTTATTCAGAGTTCAAGAATATCTAAATTGTCAACATGATCACCAATTGTGGAGTAAAATTCAAGAATAATATTCATGTACCAAAAATAATTTGGACAGAAAAGAAATATATTTTTCGGGTGAATAGTACCACATGAATAGTACTTTGGAAATAGTACCCCGTGAATAGAACCCCGACACGAAAAGTGTCCCAAATACTCGAGTTAATGATACTAGAGTGAATAGCAATTGGGTGAATAGTAACCCGTGAATAGTAACTCATGAATAGTACTCCGACACGAAAAGTGCCTCGAACACCCGAGTGAATAATACTAGAGTGAATAGTAACTGGGTGAATAGTAACTCGTAACAGAAAAATACCAAATAAAACGAAATTTCATGATGAGTACAAAAGAAATGATATCCCAAATTAGTATAATAGAATATACGAAACTGCAAATGGATTTTCACCCGCCATGCGGTAATCCACGTAGACAGATCATTTCCACAATTTAATAAAGAATGAATACGAAGGATCATTCACCATGCATGCGGTAATCCACATAGACAGGTTATTCCAACAAAATAATAAAGAATGAAAGAACAGAAGAATTCACCATGCATGCGATAGACCGCACAGACAGGTTATTCCCAATAGAATAATAAAGAATAGAACTAGGTCATGCGTAATCCGCACAGACAGGATATTCTAACAGAATAATAAAGAATGAAACCAGGTCATGCGTAATCCGCACAGACAAGATATTCGAACATAATAATAAAGAATGGAATAATAACAGAATTCACCAGGCATGCGATAGACCGCACAGACAGGTTATTTCAACAAAATAATAAAGAATGTAATAACAGAAGAATTTGACCATGTATGTGATACTTCGCATAGACAGGTTATTCCATAATAATAAAGAATGGAATAACAACCCTTAGGAGTATTGAAAGAAAATAATTCTCTTCATGAATACGAAAGAAATAAAACCCCTTACCTTAGAAGAAAATTGGATACTGGAATAGCGAGGTAGCAGACTTCTCTTCTTCTTTCTCTCTATAATTTCTCTCTATAATAATTGCTCTATAGCTTTAGTGAATTGGTGAAAAATGAAGGAAGAATGAGCTTCTATTTATAGGAAAATATAGTTTCGATAATTGCACGTTTTGGGGCTCGAAATATTACAGTATAATACCTTCCTCTTTTCTTCATTTTTAATTTAGTACTGCAAGTATTATCAAACTTGCACCACCTCCCATAATAGTAAATCATGTGAATTAATAGTTCTAAACATGTGAAAAAATTAATTATAGTATAGTACCTTCAACTATACCTCCATTTTTAATTTAGTCATGCAAGTATTATCAATCTTGCACTAACTCCCCTAATAGTAAATCATGTGAATCAATAGTACACACATGTGAACAAATAGTTATAATCATGTGAATCAATAGCAATTAATTGCTCATTTATCTGGTGAATTACCCGATTGATCAATATAACTTCCAGACATCAATTATTATCGAAATAAATGTCAATTTCCACTAACACTAATAATTCCAACACAATGGAACTATCAATTTCATCTTTAATCAACACAAACTTATTCATCATTAATATTATAATTCACAAAATTTAACAACCAGGTCGTTCCTAGGAAAGAGGGGGCTTTTCGATAAGGATTTCTCCTTATTGGCACACAATTAGGTGACCAAACCTCTCCTTGATAGAACTTCTAGACATTGTTAATATTGCAAATAATAATATGAATAACTTTGTCGTCTCAATTATTGATTTAATAATATAACATATTATGCAGATGATACTGTGACAATAATTGAATCAATAATATGAAAGATATGATGCAACAATTACTGTAGCAATAATTGAGTATAACTGAGTGACTTTCTTACGTAAGTATCAATAATCAATACCGTGTGCTACTATGCAACCAAACGTATTACTGTACTTTTATGAACGATTATTTTATGAAAACTTTCTTACTTTGAAAAATTTTCAAATATCACCCTTAACTTTAAACTTTTATCAATTTAACTATTTACTAAATAGAATAATTATAAGAAAATTGAATACTTTCATTTCATAAAATTTGGGGTCTCGCAATCTCCCTTCCTTATGAAATTTCACCCTCAAAATTTACATACCTGGTAGTTCGAAGAGATGAGAATACCTTGTTTTCTTTTCGGATTGTACCTTCCCGGTTATTTCCTCTCTATTATGATTTTCTAATTTTTCATCTCCTGTATTTCAGATATCATTCTAGAATATAGTTACAAAATAAGGGTTAATTAACATGCCACATATTATCCGTATACTCTGACCAACCAATTAAATACCAAATAAACTTAGGTACGTCATACTAGCGAAGGAATTCCCCGTCTCTACCCTCCTAGTTCTTGTCTCACATCTCAGCCAGAGATCATATCCCTAAGCTTTGATACCAATTGTGATGCCCCCATAATAGGTATACATCACCCATCTTGGGTCGCCAGATACACACTACATAAATCAAATATAAACTTAATTATACAACAGTGGTGTACAATACGACAAAATATAGCTGAGAGTTTATACAAGAATATTGCCTTCTAGACAATATCCACTCTCAATGGAGTCCTCATTACAATTATTATCACACTATTTCACAGAATAGTGAGGACTACTAAAGCCACTTATCCTGGACCATCACTCCATTTCCCGACTCGTCCCAGCTATATTCTTATTTCCTGAAGAGAACAATGAAAGAAAGGGGTGAGCTCAACTAGCCCAGTAAGAAATATTATGACTAAGATAATGCGGAATAAATTATCCTTAGGCCTTAACAGTATAACAACTGATAGAATACAATAGACAACAAGCTTTAGATCAACAACTGCAGCGGAATAAGCAATCCATTAGAAGAGTCAAGTAGAGCATAAAATCTACTATCTTCTATGATTTAAAAAGATTTTCATCAACTTTATCACTGTAATACCCATTAACAATTCTTTATTATACCCAAGACAAAAAGAATTCTCATCACCAGTCTTCACCTGAACCACCAAAGATTATAGTTAAATCCACAATTCATATTTATAATCATGTAAATCAATAGTTTCTCCTTTCCATAAAGGCTTAATAGAAAGTTTACTCAATATCCTTATCGCAAAGGCTAAAGATATTCAAATGTAATAACAATGATTATACCAATCAGTTGTCTACCTTTGCATTACGGGCCAAAGATATTCAACTATAAAATCAATGGTCATGATCATACCAATCAATTGTTTGTCAGTGCACTACGGCCAAAGACATTCAACTGTTAACTAATGGTCATGATCCTGCCAATCACATCATCGAATTATCCATGCACTACGGGCCATGGATATTAGTTAGTATCACCAGTGGTTATGATCATGTCATATGCATGTCTATCTTTGCACGTAAGCTAAAGATATATAACTATAAAACCAATAATCAACAGTCCATCTTTGCACGTAAGCCAAAGATATATAACTGTAAAACCAATAATCAATAGTCCATCTATTCACTACACCAAAGTTGACTTTCATCACAATATAAGCATGAGGATGATGACAATGATATAAAGAATAAATCAAATGAGATAAAGGATAAATATTAAACATTTATAATACAATTTATTCAGAGTTCAAGAATATCTAAATTGTCAACATGATCACCAATTGTGGAGTAAAATTCAAGAATAATATTCATGCACCAAAAATAATTTGGACAGAAAAGAAATATATTTTTTGGGTGAATAGTACCCCATGAATAGTACTTTGGAAATAGTACCCCGTGAATAGTACCCTAACACGAAAAGTGTCCCAAATACCTGAGTGGATGATACTAGAGTGAATAGTAATTAGGTGAATAATAACTCGTGAATAGTAACTCATGAATAGTACTCCGACACGAAAAGTGCCTCGAACACCTGAGTGAATAATACTAGAGTGAATAGTAACCGAGTGAATAGTAACCCGTAAATAGTAACTCGTAACAGAAAAATACCAAAGAAAACGATATTTCATGATGAGTACAAAAGAAATGGTATCCCAGATTAGTATAATAGAATATACGAAACTGCAAATGGATTTTCACCCGCCATGCGGTAATCTACCTAGACAGATCATTTCCACATTTTAATAAAGAATGAATACGAAGGATCATTCACCATGCATGCGGTAATCCACATAGATAGGTTATTCTAACAGAATAATAAAGAATTAAATAACAGAAGAATTCACCATGCATGCGATAGACCACATAGACAGGTTATTCCCAACAGAATAATAAAGAATGGAACCAGGTCATGTGTAATCCGCACAGACATGATATTCCAATAGAATAATAAAGAATGGAACCAAGTCATGCGTAATCCGCACAGACAGGATATTCCAACAAAATAATAAAGAATGGAATAACAACATAATTCACCAAACATGCGATAGACCGCACAGACAGGTTATTCCAATAGAATAATAAAGAATGGACTAATAGAAGAATTTCACCATGTATGTGGTACTTCGCATAGATAGGTTATTCCATAATAATAAAGAATGGAATAACAACCCTTATGAGTATTGAAAGAAAATAACTCTCTTCATGAATATAAAAGAAATAAAACCCCTTACCTTAGAAGAAAATTGGATACTGGAATAGCGAGGTAGCAGACTTCTCTTCTTCTTTCTCTCTATAATTTCTCTCTAAAATAATTGCTCTATAGCTTTAGTGAATTGGTGAGAAATGAAGGAAGAATGAGCTTCTATTTATAGGAAAATATAGTTTCGATAATTGCACGTTTTGGGGATCAAAATATTACAGTATAATACCTTCCTCTTTTCTTCATTTTTAATTTAGTCCTGCAAGTATTATCAAACTTGCACCACCTCCCCTAATAGTAAATCATGTGAATCAATAGTAAATCATGTGACCTAATAGTTCTAAACATGTGAAAAAATTAATTATAGTATAGTACCTTCAACTATACCTCCATTTTTAATTTAGTCATGCAAGTATTATCAATCTTGCACCAACTCCCCTAATAGTAAATCATGTGAATCAATAGTACACACATGTGAACAAATAGTTATAATTATATGAATCAATATCAATTAATTGCTCATTTATCTGGTGAATTACCCGATTGATCAATATAACTTCCAGACATCAATTATTATCGAAATAAATGTCAATTTCCACTAACACTAATAATTCCAACACAATGGAACTATCAATTTCATCTTTAATCAACACAAACTTATTCATTATTAATATTATAATTCACAATATTTAACAACCAGGTCGTTCCCAGGAAAGAGGGGGCTTTCCGATAAGGATTTCTTCTTATTGACGCGCAATTAGGTGACCAAACTTCTCCTTGACAGAACTTCTAGACATTGTCAATATTGCAAATAATAATATGAATAACTTTGCCGTCTCAATTATTGATTTAATAATATAACATATTATGCAGATGATACGGTGACAATAATTGAATCAATAATATGAGAGATATGATGTAGCAATTATTGTAGAAATAATTGAGTATAATTGAGTGACTTTCTTACGTAAGCATCAATAATCAATACCGTGTGCTACTATGCAATCAAGCATATTACTGTACTTTTATCATCGATTATTTTATGAAAATTTTCTTACTTTGAAATTTTTTCAAATATCACCCTTAACTTTAAACTTTTATCAATTTAACTATTTTCTAAATAGAATAATTATAAGAAAATTGAATACTTTCATTTCATAAAATTTGGGGTCTCGTACATGTAATTCGCGCAAACTCACACCTTTCCTCCAGGTTTAGGCACGGCAACAATATTGGATATCCACTTCGAATATGTAGACACCATGATAATGCCAGCTTGAAATTGTTTCACAATTTCTTCTTTAACCTTTATACTCCACTCAGATTTCAATAGCCTGAGCTTCTGCCTAACTGACTTGAATCCTTCTTTAATGGGAATGCGATGAAGAACAATGTCAGTGGAAAAACCCACCATGTTTTCGTGAGACCATGCAAACACATCCTAGAATTGGGTTAATAGTGAAACCATGTCATTCCGTTAGTTTGGAGTGAGGTCTGAACCAATTTGGATTAACTTAGGGTTTTCTAAGGTTCCAAGATTGAAAGAAGTGGTTTGGTCAAGGTTGGGTTTAGGTTTGTTTGCAACCCATTCCTTAATCTCTTGAGGTGTCTCAATATCCTCTTATATTTCCATCAAGTCTGAGTCAGCCCTTGTGGAGAGAAGGCACCTCATCAGCAAATACAAACACATCTAAATTTAGAGTCCTGAAATCAAAAGATGCTATCACTTAATATATGAAACTGTTTAATCATACAAAAGTGTTATCATGTACTGATAAAATAACTCGCTAATCTTCAGATAGAAAAGCAAGCAATTAAAGTTATCTACAGGCGGAGGGATTTTTCCGCCTTTTACCCTCGTCGACCAATGCATGGAGTCTTTGCTCCAATTGTCGAGGCAAAGTCCTGATGGATTTGCAGATGATGGAGGGGTTGCCATTGTCCTCCTTCTCCCGAATGATAACTATGACATCTGGGTAATCATCATCTAGGGTATATCTGTTTGTATGTTCATTATGAACAACGATGCGTATGCCCGACGTCATCAAGGCGATGTCATGTTTACGTTTTTGCTCCCTTTCTTCCATTTCGGGATCAGGAATCAGCACCTCTTTTGCTTTGAATGGTACTGGTTTGGGAAACAGCATAGCCATAACATGGGCTGGCACCTTTACTGGAGACTATATCAGCTAATGCGGTGCAGATGGAAAAAATCACCGTGTGGCGGAAGCTTGAGGAACCTGCTTATGCTTATGAGGATTCCTTTGACTGGAACTGGCGAAATAGCCTAGTCCGGCTGTCCCAATTTGACTAGACATTTGAATAAGGTGCTTAATACCTTGCTAATTTTTACCAAGCCCTTGTCTAGGCTGATGACCCAATGACATCATTTCTTGAGGGGCCGACATAACCTCGGCTGAAATCTTGGGTATAAGAAGTGGTGCTCCAATAGGTTGGTATTGTATGTTACTCACTTCTAAAGTATGAAAACTGGCCGGCTCAACTTCTGAGTTGAAACTGATGATTGATAGATCTCCTTGTTCAGGACATTCCAGCTCAACATTGACACTGACTAGACTGTTGTTGACAATGTATTTGAGTTTTTGATGTAGTGTTAAGGGAACGGCTCCAGCCATGTGTATCCATGGTCTCCCCAATAGCAGGTTGTATCCTGAATCTATCCTGAGGACGTGGAAGGATACATTAAATGTATTTGGACCAATCTCAATTGGCAGCTCAATCTTTTCGACGAAATTTTGTCGAGATCCATCAAAAGCTTTGATAACCATATGGTTGCTTTAGATCCGTTTGAGATTGACATTTATCTGCACCAAAGTGGCATAAGGACAGATACTTAGAGATGAACCTCCATCTATCAAAACTCTAGCTAGCATATACCCGGAGGATAAAATTGCAATGTGCAATTGCTTGCAATGACTAGTCCCTTCAGGCGGTATGTTGTCATCAGTGAAGGATATCACATTGTTGTTGAAAATGTGATCAACCATATGTTGAAATTTTTCCACATCCATTGATTTCGGTAAGTAGGCTTTTTCCAAAACCTTCAATAAGATCTTCCGGTGATCTTTGGAAGAGAAAACCAAGTCCAGTATTGATATCTGATGTGGAGCTTCTCTTAAGCTTAAAACCACCTTGGCTTCATTATGACCCATAGTGCTTAGGAATTTTTCAATCTTCTCCATGGGAATCTTCCCCTATGCTCTGATGGCGGGCTTCATCACCCACTAAGGAAGATATAGTGGATTTTCCTTTGACACTGTAGCAGTAATATGAGATGTAGATCCTTCAGCTTCTCCATAATTCTATTGAACTTTGTGTAAGCTGACAACAGGATATTTTGGTCTAAAAGGTAAAGAAATTGGCTCTGGTGCAGCCACTTTCAAAGGATTATTAGCTCCTTTGAGTTAAATTGTTTGTATGGGAAATGCTTTGACAGTCTCAGCATCGTCAACGGATATGACTGCTACTGATCCCTTCCATTTAGTAGGACATGTATTCCCACTCTCAAGTTGCACAGATGTTAGTAAATGCCGCCATCTGCGGAACCACCGCTATCAATGAGATTTTGAATGAGATGGTGGAGTGCCCAGCATTCTTCTGTGCTGTGACCGCGAGAATGTGAATGGTATTGACATACTCCAACGGAGTTGATTGAATGAGGATTGATTAGAGGCAGAAAGGAGGTAATTCTTCCTTCATTGATTAACATTTGAAATATCTCCTCCATAGATTGGCTCAGATATGTGAATTCCCTTTGATTGGCAAAATTCCGATGGGCTTTAGCATTTGCTCTCTTTGAAATCTTACCCTCCATAGCTTCACTTTCTGAAGGTGATGGTGGAGCATTCATAACAAAAGGAAGGAGATAGACATGCTCCTGGCTGATTAATTGGCATGTGACTTGATGCTAGTGGGTCACCAGTTCTGCCAATTGCTCAATTTGCTTGCAAAAAGCTTTCATCTTTCATTCCATAGCAAATTGGAACTTTGCATAATCTCATCTGTCAACACCATCTTTGATGGTCTGGGATGATTCACCGTTAAAACTAGAACTCTGTCCAGTGGTCCAACTAATCATGTTGACCTCTTCTTCTTTGTGTTGAGGAAGAGGATTGTCTTGCACATGAGGTTGATCTGATTTGGTGATCACGATCTCACCGTTGTCTATTAAATCTTGGATCTTGTGTTTCAAGGCCCAACAATCTTGAGTATCATGTCCAGGTGCTCCGGCATGATAAGCACACTTCCGAGTAGCATTAAAACCCCTGCCATTAGGGTTGGCTGATGGAAGAAGATGTGTGATTTTCTTCTGAGTAGTCAAAAGAACAAGAATATTCTCGAGCGAGTTCCCTAAAGGTGTGAACGTTCGAGGGTGCTTTACTTCTCCACTTTTAGGTAATGGAGGGTTTGAAGACTGTGCTTGGAAAGGGGAATAGTTTCTCCTCTGTATAGGCATGTTCTGATTTCATTTTTGACCTTTTAGTATCAAGGAAACATCATCCTCTTTCTTTTTATGGACCCTCCGGGGGTTGTTTCCACAAGATTCGGACTGGATGTGCCCAGCAACTACTTTAAGAGCAGCTAGGTCTTGAATTTTTCCTGACTTCAATCCCATCTCAGCCTTTATCTCTCCGTGTTTAATCATTTCAGAGAATGGTTTGCCAATACCAGCTAAGACTCTTTCATAGAAATAAGCTTCATGTATGTTTATGAAAGTTATGACCATTTCTGATTCTGTCATGGAAGGAATAACTTGAGCAGCAAGGCGCCTCCACCTTTGAGCATACTCTCTGAAAGACTTATTAGACTATTTCTTGACCTTGGTAATCTGGTACCCGCCAGGAGCCATCTGAGATTGAAAACTGTATTGAGTGAGGAAGGTGTGAGCTAGCTATTCCCAGCTATGGATCTTGGAGTTGTCTAATCTGGTATACCATAAACGGGCTTCTCTAGTCAGACTCTTCTGGAACAGCTGCATTCTGATCTTTTCATTTTCTGCATAAGATCCAAGTTCTCCAATGAACACCTTTAAATGTGTATAAGGATCCCCTAATCCGTCATACTTTTCAAAATCAGGGGTTTTGAATTTCTCTGGATAATGAACACCAGGGAATATGCAAAGGTCAGTATATGAGACACTTCCATGTGTTCCAATCCCTTTGAGAACACGAATAGTGTCCTCCATTTGGAGGACCTTCTTCCTGATATCACCGGTGTCTAGATCTCCTCTAAGATGGGTGTTTTCAGGGTCTTTGTTGGTCGTATCCAACTAAGGTTCTGGAATTATTTTTTCCAAACCTTGAGCTCCTCCTTGTGAAGAGGATTCTATATGTGTAGGCATCTTTGTACCTGAGTAGGCGATGCGCGCTCTTTAAGCGAAACGGCCCAGATCTGTAATTTGTTTACTCAATCTGTCAAATTTTTCTTGAGAAACAGGATTAGACTGGTCAGAAGAAGACATGATTGGCTGTAGGCTCATGGCCTTTTTGGATTTTGAGCGTGTAACAAGCCCAATTGCTTCCCTACAAAAGACTTATGTTGTTTAGTCTTAGGGATAATGTAAATGTTATTATAATGTGCCCATTTTAGGAATATTGTCCTGCAAAAATTGGTGTTAATTGATAACATATCATGCACAAATATTCTTTATATTTTCCATTACATAAAGATGAACATGGAATAAAATTACAAGTAAATGCTTTTACAAGTAATTTAAAATGGAAAGCATGAAGAGACTTTCCTCCGTGTTTGGTTTATCATAGGTTGACCTATCTTAGGGTTACTCTCGCGTCTTTTTGGCATGAAGGTTCCCAGATCATCGCAATCTACTTGACGGGAAGTTAATCCTGTCTTTCAACTAGAGCGAATCTGGGTGGTGCCTTTCCTGAGCCTCGTTGGAATTAGTCTTCCTACGAGTCCAGTAATCAAACACCGGCAGGATAGCTTCCTGGTGGGGGAACCACACAACATACATTCACATACAACGTGTCTCACCGTTTATGAAAATGATGACATGTGCGAAGCACTAATATCACAGATAGATATTTTGCAGTGCAGTAAATAAAATGCATTCGTACACATTCATCATAAATGTAAATGCAACATTCACACACAAGCATATAATAGTTTTGAAAAACATGTAATAGCGGCTTAAGCCCTCTTACTGGACTCCCCAGCAGAGTCGCCACCTGTCGACGTCGAAAATTTTAGTTGTCCCTTTTCGTTACTTGTTCTTTGGTGTTCTCATGTTAATGTGATATTTGTTTGAAAAAATAAGTGAAAAAGGTCCGACATGTGTAATGTCGACAATTTGACTTTAAGAGTCGCCAGTTGGTGTTTTTAACTGGTTGCACCAATGCAACCGAAAAAGGTTTGCACATTGACCTAGTGATATAACACTGCTAAACGGGTCTGTGAAACCGATATTCATTTGAGTTCGGGGGCTTGATTATACGGAGGGAAGGTGTTAGGTACCCCCCGACATCCGTGTTGCCACTGTGACCGCCACTTTTCAAGAAACTATTATATGAATGTGTGTGTGTGTGTGGATCAATGTGCAATTATTTGAAAGTAGTGCAAGGCCTCTTTCGCACCTATATAAAAAGGGTTTGAATTTATAGAAAAATTCAGTTTTAAGCAAGATATAGCAATGAAGTTTTATAAAAGAGGTTTTTCAAATCCCATGCTCAATAGGAATTGAGACCTTTTCATACTTCCATTTTATTATTAAAATGTTCGGCTTGTTTGGTTTTATTTTTGAGATGCGAGGCATCTTAGAGAAAATAATATATACCAGTGCCGAACTCCTTATGGGTATGACAGCCATCCAAGGAAATTTAGACACCGTAAATAATGTAGACTGAATCTGTGTCCACATGATTCCTAGGCTCACATGATACCGCAGTTTGTATGGAAAGCAGTAAGCAATTATATATATAAAAGCTATAAATATTATACAGACATGATCAACCACCACGAAGCAACTCCATGGGGGATCGGAAATGTAAATATATAAAAGCGATATATATATATATATATATATATATATATATATATATATATATATATATATATATATATATATGGACATGATCAACCACCACGAAGCGACTCCATGGGGATTAGAAAAGTAAATATAGCAGTAAATGCGATCAACCGCCACGAAGTAAACTCCAGGCGGGACTAAATGTAAATAAAGCAGTAAAAGGCCTCGAAGTAAACTTCAGGCCTGACAGAAATGTAAATATATATATATAAGCAGTAAATGCACTGATATAAAATCCAAGCTCATTAGATATGTCCGAGAACAATTATATATATATATATATAAAAGCAATAAACGCTCCGGATATAAAATCCAGGCTCATCAGATATGTCTGACAACAGTTATATATATATATAAAAGCAAGTAAACGCTCCAGACATAAGTCTAGGCTCAATCGAGGCATAACTCAATAATGTTAGTCCATATATAAATATATACATATATAAGTATATATATACAGACTGAAATGAAAACCACTGACCGAAGTCCGGCCATACACACATAACACGACTCTTAATGTGTAGAATAGTGTGTGCAAAGATGGAGAGAAAGGCTTTATAGAGTGTGAGAAGGCTTACAGTGGGCTGCCAATGCAGACTTCTATGTCTCTATATGGATAAACACTCAGCTCCCACCGGTAAATGTATAGCTATATGTGAGCTAACAAGTGTTTAAAAAGAGCAAGCACTCAATATGGGTGTGTACAGAGCAAATTTGACAGGGCTCCCTCGCCTTTTTCTCTTTTTAAATGGCCACCCCAAGCCCTCTATTTATAGAGGGGGAGCCGCAGTGTACTGCTGACAAGTATGAATGCACTGCGGTGCCGGAATGCCGAGTTCCGCGGGTTTCATCGTCTCGAAGTACGTGCACCCGTGCACTATAATGTCCGCTCGAGCTTGCAGAACTTCAATTCGAGCATTCGAATGAGGTATATAAGACCTTCTTCGGGCTGCTTGTGTCGAGAGTTATACAGTGGCATGGATTAGAGGTTGTACGATGTCAGGAAGAGGGGACCATGCCCATGGTCTTCAAGCTTTAAATTCTATCTGGTGTCCTGCCACACGTAATAGTCACTCGGGATTGGAACTCCTTGGTTCTTGTAGAACATTGTTGTATGTATGTATGAAGTGTTGAGATGACGCGCAGGTGTTGAGGTGGCAAGATGATGTTTGACTCCTCATCGGGGTTATCTCCGGTTTGAGTTGAAAGCAGACGTTGCTCAGGGTTACATCTGAGATTAGACTGTTGCAAGTGTTTGAATGTCGCAAGGTCATCTATAAGAGTGCATATCTGCCCGGTGTCAGCTCCGGGTCTGAGGTATGAGTGCCTCGACAGGAGGTCTGATTGAAGCTAATCGCATGCATTTGAAATAAGCATTTCCAGAGTTATCGCCGAAACTGCAACAACATTCCTTGGTGTTATCGCCAAGGACGAAACTCGGGGTTATCTCTGAGGTTGGAAATGATCTTTCCGGTGTGTTTTTCGGGGTTGGAAATGATGTTCCCAGTGTGTGTTCTAGGGTTTTGAACTTAACTTCCGTTAGTATTCGAAATGGATGTGAGCTGTCTTCCAGAGTTATCTCCGAAAGACAAATCTGCCCTCCTGCAATGTTAGTAACAGGTGTGCAGAAAATTTCGAGTGTCTACAGGTTTAATTGAAATGTATGGTAATTAAGGTGATCAGCCTTTCATACCTGATGAACATATACAACATACACAATGTGCGAATCAATAAATTATTGACGTGGTATAATCAACAATGATTAACTACTAACATGCTTTGAATTAACAACTCAAGTTGAGTTAGGAAACTTGCCTTGCCTGCGATCTACTGCTACGCAATTTAAATTAATCTCTTTATTGTAAAGACCTATCATTTTTAAGATTGATCTTACAATTAGCATATCATACTTTATATCATACTACAATTACTCCATCAACAATTAGCTAACACTTAACCACATAATTAATTACCTTAAAAAATCATTGTTATTATTGCCATTTGATACTATTTTAATTACTTTATTCTTACACATTATGATTTAACACTTAATCTTTCATTTTATTAGTTCTTCCTTATAATCCAATAAGCCGAATACTAATACTATAGTCAGGATTATTTCAGCATACCAATTCAGCAACCTGAAATGACCAATCTAGTAGACTTAATGCACTACTCCCATAATTCAGCAACCTGGATTCAAACTGAATTTTAATTCAGTTAATTGTTTTCCAATCTAGCAAGCTGGATTCACTAGTCATTCATTTTAGTAAACTGTTTTGCAATTCAGCAACCTGAATTCACTATTCTTTTTCACGAAAATACCAAATCAACTTATTATTTTTCTATCCTTTGGCCAAACATATATACATATATTTCATACACAAAGATTTTTTCTGGAATTTTTCAATTTCTTTTAGTATTTTTCAAAAAATCATTTTTAGTACGTAGCTTAAGAAATTAGCCCCATCACACTTAACTCTATAAATTCCCATCTCTTGGCATAATGTTATATGTGTTAACGTGACCCTCCAGTTTAAATTTCGTGTCCATCGGAGTTATAGAACTCCGGTTATAGTGATTTTTGTCCGAAAAACCCAAATATTGAAATGGCCATAATTTGCTCAATTTAAGTCGGAATGAGCTCATTTTTGGACAGGAGCTACTTTATATCATATATTTTCATCTCCTAAAAGACCAGAATTTATTTCACAACTTAAGTGGCCAAAACAGCCCCTACAATTTCTTGGGCAGTTTGTTTTCAAAATTTTTGGCCTTTACCTACTTTGCTAAAATTAATTCATACGAAAATCTATAACTCTTTTTTTGGTGATTCCACTTGGGTTTGAAAGACAAATCATCATATTACTCTCCCAAATTTTTCCAGAAATTTTAAATATCAAAAAAATGACAAAAATGCCCCTAGCATTGACTGTCCAAAAACAGTTTGTTTTTATTTCTAAAGATGAAACTATTTTTGCTAAAATAGTCACTACGACTTGTGTACTCAACATTTTTGAGTGCTTCCACTTGGATTTAGTAGTTAGCTTACATATCTAGCACCCCTCTTTGACGGATCACAAAAAGAAGGTGCAGATTAAAAATGGTAGTCGATCAAAGGAAGTGAAAAGAACTAGAGTTTTCTAACAAAACAAAACTAGTTTCTCTTATATCCTTTTGATTCACTTTCTAACACCCAAATATGTTATAACCATACATGAAACCATATAAAACATGTAGATAGAGGGTTTTAAACCTCAAGATCATAAACTTTAAATCTCCAAAATCAAACAAAATAAAAAGGATAAGCTAGTTTAGTTTTTGGGCACACTTTCTTTCTCTTCCAAAGTAGAAGATAAACTTTGGGTGCATCAATGGTGGATCTCCTTCCTCTTTATCTCCTCCTCTCCACCGAATTTCTTTCTCTCTCTCTCTCTCTCTCTCTCTTATGTTTTTGCTTTGTTAGCTTAATAGAAAGTAAGATGAAGTAAAATAAAAGATGAAAGAGAATGGGATTAGATTTTTGTTGGAGGATATTATATAAATATAAGATATGTATGTAAAGATATTTCCCCAACATCTTCTTATCTCTTTCTCTCACTCTTAATTATTACAAGATTACTTACTAACATGGTGGCTCCATAAATAAAATGACACCTAGCTAATTAAGTAAATATCTTTTGGAAGATGTGGAACATGTAATGATGAAATTCACCCCCCTTTTCTCCTTATTTGACCGACCATGTGGCCTCTCCATCTCCAAGCTTTGCTTTTGCTTTGATTGAAATATTTAGTATACAAAATATCTAAAGTACCCTCTTCAATTGGGCCTTAAAGTTGGGTCACCATTTTCATCTTTTGGGCTTTCAATTAACTTATTTGGGCCATGGAAAATTAACATATTCCAATGCATTTCCATTTTATCCTACCCTAATTATTTAATTAGGGTTTTCATTCCACACATTTAGAATTTCACACATTTAGAATTTAAAGCATTACTCTTGTACATTAAATTTTTATAACCCAATTAGACTTGTTCAAATTAAGTTATAAAAATTAATAAATTGAGATAGTAAAATATATCTCTTAAATTGATATATTTTTTATTATTATTATCCTCTCACATATTTCTTAATAATTGGGCTCACTTGGCCATTTCTTCTCTTCCTTATCTCTTGTTATTACTTGCAAGCAACCACAATAATTGGCTCCATTTATTAATTGACAACACAAAAGCAACTCACCTACTAAGGTGCATGCAATAATTACATACATCCCTCTTTTCCCTTTATATAATTCGGCCACTAAGGCCTTAACCTTCCATCCATGTTTGTTTTATATTATGCATACTCATGGCTAAATTATCCCTCCCACAAGTGGGTTTAGTTTGGGCCCTTAATTAATTCCATTGAACTAGCAATTTTACTTATTTTACTTACTAACAAAAACTAGCTTGGGCTTTCAACCATAATTAAATTGGGTCATTATAATACTTGTCACATACATAATATATTGGGCTAGATTAAATAATTTAATCGCCCTTAGTCACTTTATCTACAAGTCACATGCTTAATTAATTAATTGGGTTCGTTTAAATAATATAACTTTCTTAGTCCATTAAATTTTAATTCACTTGAATTAATTCTATGATCACTAAATAAAAATAACCCTTTAGGTCATTTAAATCTCATACCATATTTAAATAACTTATTTAGGTTATACAATTTATATTGTATAATTAAATTTAATTTCCTCTTCCTCTTCATAAATTGTTTTCAAACAATTTATTTATATATTAAATATATAATTTAATATATTCAATCATTTTTTCAAATATGAATTTAATTTACTAACTTGTTGATACCAATATACATATTTACATATTGGATCTCATATATTTTTACTTTACCTCCTTTGGTATAATATTAAATATTATACCATTATTCATATAACATATTATCATATTCTCAATTAATTTTATTTTCTTTATATAAATTATCTTCACAATTTATTTAAGCGTAGTAAATATATTAATATATTCACCACATTAAATACATGCATACATTATCTTGAATAATGTAATATATGATTTCTTCAATAAAATAGTGGCTATACATGAAGTATATTTAATGCCACCAATTTACCACATTAAAATAATTTAATATTATAAATTATTTTAATTTTACCCATCTAATTTTCTTTAGTAATTTACTCATACACTTTACTTACATATAATAAATATATAATTCTAATATATTTATTATACATAACATCACATATTGCATGACACGTAATCCTTTGTGTACTACAATATCACATAACATATCATCTAATAAGAATTTTCTTTGTTTAATTCTTATTTTAATATTATCCAAAAATTTGGGTTATCACAGATATCCATATGCCTCTTGATTGAGTAGGACTATGAAATGCATGGCCATGCTCAAATAAAGATTTATTTCATATAGTCTACTCATTGATCAAGAAAACTCAGATTAAATTATGAAAAGTATGACACATTCCATGACTCGAGTTTAATCTAGGATGTCAAGGTTAAAAGGATTAAATTATATTGAAACATTGGTCACGAAAAGCTTGCATCGAATCATCGATCTTATTATTACTTGGATAGCAGTGATGCATTACTGGATGCCGCTCACTGTTTATAATTTTATAATATGATTTTAAGATTATTGCCAACGTAATAATAACTTATAGGGTCACACACTTAGAACATAATTAAAGGAGAATTAATTTAAATTGTAATATTTAAATATGTCAATATGATTGATAATATTTAAATTATGAATTTAAATTAATAGGATAATTTGTATATATGTATATTTATTAAGTAATACTTAATTAATATAATATATATATATATATATATATAATTCGGATTTTACTAGAATTAGGTTTTGATTAATTCCTTTTGACTACTATATATATATGATATATCAGCCACTTTAGAGATTAATCAAAAACCAAAAACCCTAGCCGCTCTTAGAGAGAGACTAGAGAGAAAAAATTTAGAAAAATCTTGATCCTTTGTGGCTACTACTGCGCCTCTTTTATAGCAGATCGTGTGACGGTTCGCGAGGCGTTCGTGTGGATACTGTAGAGGCGCAGTTCATTAAGATTGCGTTGGAGATTCGATCGTATCAATTCTAGCTTATATAATCGGTATAAATTTCTAACCACTGAATTAATATGTTTTTCTCATGGATCCTGTTTTAAGGTTTCAGAACTGTGTTTAAAATTTTTATATTCCGTTGTGTTTTTGTGCCAAAAACCCAACAGAACCCTTACCTCCAAAAGTGGGAAAAAGAAGATAAAAAATGGCTATTACCTTGTTTGTATGAAGATAGATCGAAGGGTGACGACTAAAATCATCCAGAAGATCTGTAATCGTCACACTAATAGCTGAAAGCTCCCTGCGAGGATTGGAAGAAGAAGGAGTAGGATCCACAATGGGAACGTCCTCCTCCTCGTTCTTGTCCTCGACATCCAGTCTCTCAACCCGTATTGGGCGAATAACTAACTTAGTTAGCCAGCGAGGCTGTCAGGCTGGGCGAGGGTGAGGAACATTTGAAGCTCTCCTCCTCACACCTGAAGAGGCCCTACGAGAGCTACTCGGCTGGTCTAGATCCATAATCTGGACAAAAGTCTCCAAGCCACCTCAGAAAGGGTGTGGTATCTAAACCTGAAGCTCATTAAATTCAAATGATCGCTTCATGCATACATGCATTTCTTTAACATACATCTACAATAGAGTTAAAATTGCATGTTCATTAAATGCCCAGTGTAACGCCCCAAAAAATTGAACCTTTGGTAAATACTTTTATAATGAATAAAATAATATTATTTGTTATTATTATGTGTAGTAAGATGAATGTCGTTCTATAACCTAGAAACATTGGAACATCGTAGTATTTTAACTACATGAAGGAATTAAAGTGTTTGAATTTCTAAGACGAAAATAAAAGTTTTCTAAGAAACTTTCCAAAAAACACTATTCATCGATTTCCGCTCGGGAATTATTTTTTAATTCTGAGAAATACGTAACGTTATAATATCAAGGTGAGATGGATTATGTAATAATAATCTAAGTATGGAAAACACAATATTTCGCATGCGGACTTAGTTCGAGAACGTTAGGAATATTAAGCGTTAAGAAGGAAGTGTATTGATCGTATAATACGTAATTATTGTACGAGGTATTGAATACAAGTATAATACGAAGTATTATATGAGTATGTATGGAGGATGGAATAACATATATTACGAATTAATATACGAGTTAGAATATGAGAATTTTATTTATAAAAAATGTAATAAGGCTTTTAGCCAAATGAAATGGAATTGTGGATCTTGTAGGAAGTACAAGTCCAATAAACGTTAAGGGGCAAGCCCAATATGTAATAATGTTAAGCCCAAGTGTTTATTAATGTAAACCTAAAGCAAATTAAAGATAAGCCCAAAGTATAAGCTAAACTAATTAACACTAAGCCCAACTAATGATCCAATGGGTAAGGCTTGATCCATGGGGCAACCCATGGGTGAATTGGTGACCAAGAACTTTGTGTGGTGGGCAAGAAAGTTGTGTGATTAGCAAGTTTACTTAAGAGTTAAGTAGTGAATAGTAAGGAGGTTTACTAAGGAGGTGGATGTGCTTTTGACCATAATGCCCTAACTTTGGAAGCTCTATAAATAGCAAGCTCACAATTCATTTGTTGGTTGTTAATTTTCATCCAACATTAAACAACTTATTGGTTAGAGAGAATAAGCACTTTTAAAATAAGCTTGTTAGAGTTTGTGCCCTAGAGGCCAATTATTTGATATAATTGCTTAGCATTTTGATATTATACTTGATTGAATAAATGAATGATTTTATTATGGTTTTATTTACTGCATTATATAAATGTTAACATAATAAAATTCCTTAGAATAGTGATACAAATTATATTGTTTCAAGTATGTAACTTGAACATGAGATTATATAATTATAATTAATATCATTATTCTTAAAAGTCCTTAATCGAGTATCATTGTTGATGGGACAACAATGATGCATTGAAATAGTATATCTTGATTGACTGATGACCAAATCTCATTGGTCATAAATATATGAGATATTAAGTCAATGCATAGGTACATGTTAGAGAACGATGTACTGGACAAACCGACCATGAGAATTCACGTGGAATAGTATGCAAATTGTCATTAGCGATTCTCATATAGTGATGAATGATGTAATGGTCCTCCGACCACAAAATCACTATATTACTACTACGAGAATTTATGTACTTTGATATCATCAAATGTCACCTTTAATAGGGTGGACTATAAAGGTGATTATCGGGTACATCATGAATCGTGTGAGGAATATGAGTGATCTAGATGGAACTTAACCCTCCTATATATTAGGGGTGATATCCATAGGCCTCTTGATGGAGTAGGACTATGAAATGCATGGCCATGCTCAAATAGTGATTTGTTTCATATAGTCTACTCATTAATCAAGAAAACTCATATTAAATTATGAAGAGTATGACACATTCCATGACTCGAGTTTAATCTAGGATATTAAGGTTAAAAGGATTAAATTACATTGAAACATTGGTCACGAAAAGGTTGCATCGAATCATCGATCTTATTATTACTTGGGTAGCAGTGATGCACTACTAGATGTCGCTCACTGTTTATAATTTTATATTATGCTTTTAAAATTATTGCCAACGTAATAATAACCTATAGGGTCACACACATAAAACATAATTTAAAAGGGAATTAATTTATATTTTAAGGATTTAAATATATTAATATGATTAATAGTATTTAAATCACGAATTTAAAGTAAAAGGATAATTTGTATACATGTATATTAATTAAGACTTAATTAAGATATATATATATATATATATATATTCAGATTTTATGAAATTAAGTTTTGATTAATTCCTTTTAACTACTATATATATGATATATAGCAGCCACTTAGGAAAAAATATCATAACTTCAAAACCCTAACCACTCTTAGAGAAAGACTAGAGAGAAAACCTTTCGAAAAATCCTGTTCCTTTGGTGGCTAGTACCGCGAGTCCCTTTATTGCAGAATCGTGCGATGGTTCGTGCGACGTTCGTGCAGATACCATAGAGACGTAGTTTCGTGAGGAATTACGTTGGAAATTCGAAGTGTTTCAGAAGCATTTTCATATTCGGTATATTCTCTTTACACTGAATTAATATCTGTTTCGCATGGATCCTATTTAGGGTTTCGAAATTGCTTTAAATTGGTTTATTTTCGTTGCATTTTTTTGTGTTGAAACCCATCAAAACTTCCATATTTGTTTCAAGAAGGAGAAGAACTAGTTCATCAAAGGTAAGACTCTTATCCTATATTCTTCTATCTCTACCATGATAGCTTGATAGAGAAGTGATGATTATGTATGCTAAGAACATATAAGAATTGAATAAGCAAAATGGACTTAAGCCGTATAAGTCATGAATAAGTAACTTGAACCTAAATAAGTTATGAAGTTATGAAGAACAATGATGAACTGGTCATATGTGTACCTTATAAAGTTAGTATGATTAATAAGATGTAAGAATGTTGCTTAAAGGACTTAAATCTATAATAAGTAATAAGGAATGAAAACTTGTAAATTTTAAGTTATTAAGCCATGAACTTATGAATAATAAGCCATAACATAACTTGAAAATAAGTTGTTGTAATATAAAAGTTGAAATGTCTATAGAATGAATTGAATCCATTTGGATTGATGAACAAATCGTTAGTAATGAAGTTTTGTCAAAATTCAGATGATTGGATGATAATCGTCAAATTTGTGAAATTCTCGTAATGGAAGTCGGATTTTGTGTTTGAACTCAGAAACATTGGTTTTTGATGGAGACAAGTCATATTTGACATTATAGAGTTGCAGACTCGAAAATGGCCGTATTTCGACTTAGAACGAAGAAACGAGCGTTGATCGTTCACAAACGTTTAACGTTTTCGTTAAAAATGAACGAACAGGTGAATTTTGAGTAAACGAAGTCAAATAGATAAAATTCTTGCATGAACACGTAGAGTATGTAATTTGTGAACCGTAGGCTCTTGAACGAGCAAATTTGGACTTATAACGAAAAAGTTATGAGCCCGGAAGTTTCACAAAGTTAAAAATCTGTCAACGTTATCTGGTGCACAGAGTTGGCGCCGCGGCGCCGACCCAAGGTATAATGGTGGAGCTACAACGCCATGTATAGTGCACGAGACATCTATCTTAGAGTCGTCGCTGTGCAACACGGACAAGAGGGTTAAGTGTTGCTCACATGGCCAAGGTAGAACTCGGCTCTATAACTTAACTTCATGCAACGCCGATAAAAAGGCAATGATTTGGCGTCGCACCTTGATCCTAGGGTTTTAGCTAGTGAAGAAAGTTTACAAGTATGAAATGAATGGTAACTCATTATTAATGAACAAAAGCTTAATTATAATATTGTTAAGACATGTTTAAACCTTAAATATGATCAATTAAGGTTAAAGTAAGTCAATTGTATGTGAATGTAAGAACGATGTAACGAAAAGACGAAACCAATAATAACAAATCTAAGTCGTAATTAGATTGAGAAGAAGGGTAAGATTCATTAGGAACCGTGTATGTTCATTCATGACCTAATGTGTTATGTGATGTTATTATTACTGTAGAGACTTAAAGACTTAAATGTGAACGTGTTATAACTGTAGCAGACGCTGAAGGCAAGTATTCTAACCCTTGTTTCAGTTCAATCTGGACAAGCTTTGTGATTCATGTATTCTTACGCATGAATTGATGTATGATGAAGTCAAAGCTAACTCTTTCATCTAGACTTATATTATGTTTCTATCAAAACATGGTCAATGTTTACCAAGTTATATTGGTGTGGTTTTCAAATGAAGACTGAGTATGCTAAAAATGTTTTGTCGTCAAACGACAGGCACGTGAGGTTGCCACAACTTAAACGTACATACGTTTAAGGAATGTAGTATTGATCAACATAGAGTACTATAGGCTGATCACCTAGACGTGCTCGTAAGAAATGTCGGACTTACAGACTTAGTGCCTGGATGTCCTTTTCAAATAAAGTATGAAATGCTCAAGGTCTTGGACCAGAATTGATGTTTTACTAAATATTGTTATTGTAAAACGCTTTGAATGAAAAGAAGTGCTATTTTGAATTATCGATAGTACTTCATAACTATTGTTCAGTTATTGAAGATATATGATGTGTCAAGCATGTTGTTTATTAGAATTGTTGTACTTGCTGAGCTAGTCATGCTCACTCTTGCTTAAACCATATGAACACAACTAAGATCGAACATAGCGAAGGCTCCTGTAAGGATAAGGGCAAGACAAAGACGAACCCGTAGAATACTTATGTAATAGTATAGGGTGAATGATTGTAATATATTTGATATTATGACAAGAACAATGTAATGGTTATAAAGAACCTGCGGAAATGTTAATATTATTTTGAATATATAGAAGACATATTCATTCTATTGAGGCTTTTCATTTGAATATATGTGTGAATGGTAGTACCGTGTAGCACCATTTGTCGGGTTGGAAGATACCCGGATTTGAGGGCGTCACAGGTTAGTATCAGAGCATTAGGTTATAAAACTTAAGGGGGGAAATAAAACCTTAAGCCATAACCTTAAGAGAAGTCAAAGAAGTAAAAGAAGAAAATAACCTTATAAAAATGCATTATGTATATGTTATGTGTTTTTATTATTCCATTGACGTGTACTAAACAACTTAATTATTTTGTGCAGATATCAGGTGTAAATGGATTGCATTTAGATGTACAGACTAGTTAGTGAAGAATCGGTTAACCAGATAGAGGTTGTTCCGAATCCCATAGCAGAAGAGCCCGAAATAGTTGTTATTGAGTCTGGAGACTTAGAGGATCCCGATCTCATGTCCGTGTTCGATGGCATGATGGAAGAAGAGGTGGAGGTAGTGTCCTTCAACCCAGTAGCAATAGCAGCAGAGATGGCTCATGGGGAGTCAATGATGTCACTCTTTATGTCGGTGTTGGATAGAAATATCCATTACTGTCAAGAGGTTAAGGAGCTAAAAGCAGAGCTCCAGGCTATTATAGAGGATAAGGCGGACGTGGAGTCCATGTGGGAGCAGGAGCGCGATGAGAGAGTTTTGGCTAAGGACAAGGTCTATGAGCTAAAGCGTGAGGTTTTTGAGCTCAAGGAGGAGCTAAATACCAAAAAGCAGAAGATAGGGAGAATTTCCAATATTCATAGGAGTTCTCATGCAGACTTCCAGTAGCAGGTAGCTGGTTATCCTATAGTGGCAGGGAAGACGCGACATACTATCAACCGTGATATTATTGCAAGTCTTGCCAAGGCAAATTTTGATAATGCCTTAAGACAGATGTGATCTAGTAGTGGATAGAGTAGTTTAGATATGTAAATATTTTATATTTAGTAGTGACGTAAAACCCTCTTTTGTATAACAAAGGGTAGTCTTTTGTAAATCTCAATTTTTAGAAAGCAATAGTGGGATAGTAATGTAACCAGCTTCGGCTGTGTAATGTAACCAATGTAGTATTATACTACAATGAATGAATGAATATAAGTCATTTTATGAAACAACTGAGCAATGGATGTTGAGGTTATTGCTTAATATCGAATAATAACTAACTAATAAGGAAGGAATAATAATGAAATGTGTTGTTTCTTGTATCAACAAAATGCCGCCAAGAAGAGTACAACGAAACCAAGGCGCTAATGTAAATCAACCGGAGGGAGGTCCGGTTAACCCCATGCAGGATTTTGTTAATCTTTTAACAGCTGCATTAATAGAACTGAGGCTAATATCCCTGTAAATCCGGGAGTAGCACGAGCTACTACCTTTATGGAATTTAAGAGCGTGGGTCCGTCGGAGTTCAAAGGAACTACGGACCCTATCGAAGTCCAAACGTGGGTAAAAGAAATTTAGAAGGCATTTGTAATAGCAAATGTCGACGAGGCCCAGAAGGTTGCCTTTGCAACCTACATGATGAAGGGAGAGGCCAACTTTTGGTGGTAAGCCAATCCGGCTAGGTCCGGGACAGAGAATTTGACGTGGGTGAGGTTCAAGGAGATATTCTTGGAGAACTATTTTCCCACAAGTACGCAGGGGAGAATGTAGATGCGGTTTTTGGATTTGAAACATGGGGACATGACGGTTTCCCAATACGCCGCCAAGTTTAATGAACTGGCGAGGTTTGCTCCCCAAGTGGACACCGAGGTTAAAAAGGCGCGACGGTTCGAGCAGGGCTTGAAACCCTAGCTCTATAACCGTATTTCTGTGTTCCAAAGTACATTTTTTGGGACCATTTTAGAAAAGGCGATAATCGCAGAAGGTGGTAGCGAGGCGTTGAGCCAGTACCACAAAGATAAGAAGAGCAAAGGGAAAGTGAATGGGGGAGTGAAGATAGAAGGAGCTAGTGGAAGTGGCGAGGGATAGAAGAGGAAAGTGTTCAACTCTGGGAATATCAGAGTGAAACAAGGAGACCCGAAGAGATGAATGGAGGTCTATAAGACCTGTGGGAAGACTCATTTAGGAGTCTGTCTCAAGGGGAAGGCCGTATGCTACAATTGTGGATGGGAAGGACACATCTCGCCTAACTGTTCAAGTCCTAAAAAGAACCACGGATGCTTTGTGTGTGGGTCAACTGACCACATGGCAAAGAATTGCCCAAAGAAGGGGACAGACAGGAACCCGGGCACTAATAGCGGTAAGTTAGCCATTAGTGGTCCAGCGCAGCCGGGTAAGCCGATGGGCCGTACCTTTAACATGACAGTCCAAGACGCAGTTGCATCAGGGGACATCGTCGCAGGTTTTATTCCGATCAACGACATAAATGCTTATATGCTATTTGATTCGGGTGCTACTTGTTTGTTTATAGCATGTGAATTTGCTAGATGATTAGGATTACTTCCCCAAAAGTTGCCTTTACCTTTAAACATTAAGGTAGCAAACGAAGAAATAATTCCTGTTGAAGATGTTCATATGAGTTATTGCGTAGATATACGAGGTTGTAAATTATCGGTAGATTTGATACCGATAAAGTTAGGAGAATTCGATGTAATTCTCAAAATGGATTGGTTGGTAAACCATGGGGCGATTATAGATTGTCAGAAGAAATGTGTGAACCTTAGAATGTTAAAACAACCACATGTAGTATTTTACGGGAATAGATCTTCGGGACGTTCGTGTTGTCTAACCATGACACATACTACAAAATTATTAAGGAAGGGGTGTGTAGGTTACTTGTGTCATGTTGTTGATACCCAGAGAGTGGTAGCAACCATAGAACAAATACCTATAGTTAGAGAATTTGTCGATGTATTTCTAAGTGAATTGCTGGGTCTTCCACCGGATAGGGAGACTGAGTTTGTAATAGACATTGTGCCAGGAGTGGCACCAGTTTCTAAGGCACCGTATCGTATGGCGTCAGTGGAGATGAAGGAGTTAATGGTGCATTTACAAGAACTGTTGGACAGGAAGTACATTCAACCAAGTGTTTCACCGTAGGGAGCACCGATATTGTTTGTCAAAAAGAAGGATGGATCGTTGAGACTTTCTATCGACTACCGAGAGTTGAACAAGTTAACGATATAAAGAATAAATACCCATTGCCCAGGATCGATGATCTTTTTGATCAGTTAAAAGGGGCTAATTATTTTTTAAAAATAGATTTAAGAATGGGGTATCACCAATTGAAGGTTAGGAAGGAGGATTTACCAAAGACAACATTCAGGACTCGTTATGGTCATTACGAGTTTCTGGTGATGTCATTTGGGTTGACTAATGCACGAGCTGTATTAATGGATATGATGAACAGAGTGTTCAAACAGTATTTAGACAAGTTCATCGTGGTGTTTATCGATGATATTCTAGTCTATTCTAAGACGCCAGAAGATCATGTTGAACACCTAAGATTAGTGTTGAAGACACTAAGGAAAGAGAAGTTGTATGTGAAGTTTACTAAGTGTGAATTTTGGTTGGAAAAGGTACAGTTTTTAGGACATGTCATTGACCATGAAGGGATTTCGGTAGATCCAGCGAAGGTGGAAGTCGTGATGAATTGGGAACAACCGAAAACGCCGATTGAGGTGTGGAGTTTCCTAGGGTTAGTGGGTTACTATCGAAGATTTATCCAGGATTTTTCGAAGATAGCTACTCCATTGACTAACTTGACAAGGAAGACAGTGAAATATTCATGGACTGATAAATGCGAGGACAGTTTTCAAGAACTGAAGAAGAGGTTGAGTGAAGCGCCTATTTTATCATTACCCGATGACATGGGAAATTTCGTAGTTTATAGCGATGCTTCGCATAGAGGACTTGGTTGCGTGCTCATACAGCATGGCAAGGTCATTGCGTATACATCAAGGTAGTTGAAGGATTATGAGAAAGTTTACCCTACTCATGATCTGGAACTGGCCGCTGTAGTTTTTGCCTTAAGGATATGGAGACATTATCTTTATGGAGAAAAATGTGAGATATACACGGACCATAAGAGTCTAAAATATATCTTCACACATAAGGAGTTGAATATGAGGCAGAGGAGATGGCTGGAGTTGACAAAGGATTATGACTATGAAATCATGTATCACCTTGAAAAAGCCAATATAGTTGTCGACGCCTTAAGTAGGAAGGGTCAGGAGAAGTTGTCTATGTTAACGGCTCAAACAGAGTTAATAATAGAGATGTCTAGGATGAAAATAGAAGTGAAGTTGCTGAGAGAATCAGATCAGATGTTGTTTGCGACAGAGATTCACTCTAGCATTGTAGAAAGAGTCAAGGAGGTGCAACTCAAAACTGATGTGTGTGACCGGGTAAAGACATGGCTAATCGATGAAAAAGATATTAAGTACAGTCTTGATAATGAGGGATTATTAAGATTTGAAGGAAGAATTTGGGTTCCGAATGAGATGGAATTAAAGGAGCAGGTATTGCAAGAGGCTCATAGTTCGAGGTTTTTGATTCATCCTGATAGTACTAAGATGTATCAAGACCTTCGACAGAGTTTTTCGTGGCCGAACATGAAGAGAGAAATAGCTGAGTATGTGAGTAGGTGCTTGACTTGTCATAAAATTAAGGCCGAACATCAATGACCAAGTGGCTTGCTACAGTCATTGGAAATTTCGGAGTGAAAGTGGGAGAATATCACGATGGATTTTGTGGTAGGACTTCCGACTACAACGAAGGGTATGATTCAATTTGGGTAATAGTGGATCGATTGATGAAGTCGGCTCACTTTTTTCCAATTAAGGTCAAGTATAACTTGGACCAGTTAGCTAGACTTTATATTAAGGAAATAATTTCCAGACATGGAGCACCGATGATCGATTGTGTCAGATCGTGATCCACGATTCACATCGAACTTTTGGAGGAGTCTACAAGAGCAATTAGGAATGCAAATTGAAGCCGATGCGGTGTATCATCCCCAAACTGATGGACAAAGTGAGAGAACAATTCAGACGTTAGAAGATATGTTGAGATCTTGCGTCATGGATTTCAAAGGTAGTTGGGATGATCATTTACCATTAGTAGAGTTTGCGTATAACAATAGTTATTATGCAAGCATAGGTATGCCGCCTTACAAAGCTTTGTACGGAAGGAAATACAGAACACCTTTGTATTGGGATGAGGTAGGAGAACACCGAATGTTAGGGCCAGAATTGGTGTAGGAAACAGTGGATATAGTGAAGTTGATACAAATGCGTTTAGTAACAGCTCAAGACAGATAAAAGAAATTTACTGATTCACATAGAGAGAATAGAGAGTTTGAAGTAGGCTGTTATGTATTTCTAAAGGTATCTCCCTGGAAAGGAAAGATACATTTTGGAAAGAAAGGAAAATTGAGTCCAAGGTTTATAGGACCTCTTGAAGTGTTAAAACGGGTAGGTGAGGTAGCTTATATGGTAGCATTACCTCCAGATCTAGAACGAATACATAACGTGTTTCATATATCCATATTACTTCCTTATAAGCTGGATTATAAACACGTGATAGAATATGAGCCTATTCATATCGAAAAAGACTTAACGTATGAAGAGTTGCCGATTCAAATCATCGATAGAAAAGAGAAAGTTCTGCGAAACAAAGTCATACCGATGTTATGGAAGAACCACGATGTTGAAGAAGCAATGTGGGAACTAGAAGTGAAGATGAAAAAGAATTACCCTCACTTGTTTTTGTAATTTTTTTTATAGTGAGATTCTGGGGACAGAATCCTTATAAGGGGGAGAGAGTGTAACGCCCCAGAAAATCGAACCTTTTATAAATACTTTTCTAATGAATAAAATAATATTATTTGTTATTATTATGTGTAGTAAGATGAATGTCGTTCTATAACCTAGAAACGTCGGAACATCGTAGTATTTTAACTACGTGAAGGAATTAAAGTGTTTGAATTTCTAAGACGAAAATAAAAGTTTTTCGAGAAATTTTCTGAAAAATACTATTCATCGATTTCCGCTCGGGAATTATTTTTGAATTCTGAGAAATACGTAACGTTATAATATCAAGGTGAGATGGATTATGTAATAATAATCTAAGTATGGAAAACGCAATATTTCGCATGCGAACTTAGTTCGAGAACATTAGGAATATTAAGCATTAAGAAGGAAGTGTATTGATCGTATAATACGTAATTATTGTACGAGGTATTGAATACAAGTATAATACGAAGTATTATACGAGTATGTACGGAGGATGGAATAACGTATATTACGAATTACTATACGAGTTAGAATACGAGAATTTTATTATAGAAAATGTAATAAGGCTTTTATCCAAATAAAATGGAATTGTGGATCTTGTAGGAAGTACAAGTCCAATAAACATTAAGGGGCAAGCCTAAGATGTAATAATGTTAAGCCCAAGTGTTTATTAATGTAAGACTAAAGCAAATTAAAGATAAGCCCAAAATATAAGCTAAACTAATTAACACTAAGCCCAATTAATGATCCAATGGGTAAGGCTTGATCCATGGGGCAACCCATGGGTGAATTGGTGACCAAGAACTTTGTGTGGTGGGCAAGAAAGTTGTGTGATTAGCAAGTTTACTTAAGAGTTAAGTAGTGAATAGTAAGGAGGTTTACTAAGGAGGTTGATGTGCTTTTGACCATAATGCCCTAACTTTGGAAGCTCTATAAATAGCAAGCTCACAATTCATTTGTTGGTTGTTAATTTTCATCCAACATTAAACAACTTATTGGTTAGAGAGAATAAGCACTTTTAAAATAAGCTTGTTAGAGTTTGTGCCCTAGAGGCCAATTATTTGATATAATTGCTTAGCATTTTGATATTATATTTGATTGAATAAATGAATGATTTTATTATGGTTTTATTTACTGCATTATATAAATGTTAACATAATAAAATTCCTTAGAATAGTGATACAAATTATATAGTTTCAAGTATGTAACTTGAACATGAGATTATATAATTATAATTAATATCATTATTCTTAAAAGTCCCTAGTCGAGTATCATTGTTGATGGGACAACAATGATGCATTGAGAGTAGTATGCTGATTGACTGATGACCAAATCTCATTGGTCATAAATATATGAGATATTAAGTCAATGCATAGGTACATGTTAGAGAACGATGTACTGGACAAACCGACCATGAGAATTCACGTGGAATAGTATGCAAATTGTCATTAGCGATTCTCATAGTGACAATGATGTAATGGTCCTCCGACCTGAAATCACTATATTACTACACGAGAATTTATGTACTTTGATATCATCAAATGTCACCTTTAATAGGGTGGACTATAAAGGTGATTATCGGGTACATCATGAATCGTGTGAGGAATATGAGTGATCTAGATGGAACTTAACCCTCCTATATATTAGGGGTGATATCCATAGGCCTCTTGATGGAGTAGGACTATGAAATGCATGGCCATGCTCAAATAGTGATTTGTTTCATATAGTCTACTCATTAATCAAGAAAACTCATATTAAATTATGAAGAGTATGACACATTCCATGACTCGAGTTTAATCTAGGATGTTAAGGTTAAAAGGATTAAATTACATTGAAACATTGGTCACGAAAAGGTTGCATCGAATCATCGATCTTATTATTACTTGGGTAGCAGTGATGCACTACTAGATGTCGCTCACTGTTTATAATTTTATATTATGCTTTTAAAATTATTGCCAACGTAATAATAACCTATATAGTCACACATAAAACGTAATTTAAAAGGGAATTAATTTATATTTTAAGGATTTAAATATATTAATATGATTAATAGTATTTAAATCACGAATTTAAAGTAAAAGGATAATTTGTATACATGTATATTAATTAAGACTTAATTAAGATATATATATATATATATATATTCAGATTTTATGAAATTAAGTTTTGATTAATTCCTTTTAACTACTATATATATGATATATACCAGCCACTTAGGAAAAAATATCATAACTTCAAAACCCTAACCCCTCTTAGAGAAAGACTAGAGAGAAAACCTTTCGAAAAATCCTGTTCCTTTGGTGGCTAGTACCGCGAGTCCCTTTATTGCAGAATCGTGCGATAGTTCGTGCGACGTTCGTGCAGATACCATAGAGACGTAGTTTCGTGAGGAATTACGTTGGAAATTCGAAGTGTTTCAGAAGCATTTTCATATTCGGTATATTCTCTTTACACTGAATTAATATCTGTTTCGCATGGATCCTATTTAGGGTTTCGAAATTGCTTTAAATTGGTTTATTTCCGTTGTATTTTTTTGTGTTGAAACCCATCAAAACTTCCATATTTGTTTCAAGAAGGAGAAGAACTAGTTCATCAAAGGTAAGACTCTTATCCTATATTCTTCTATCTCTACCATGATAGCTTGATAGAGAAGTGATGATTATGTATGCTAAGAACATATAAGAATTGAATAAGCAAAATGGACTTAAGCCGTATAAGTCATGAATAAGTAACTTGAACCTAAATAAGTTATGAAGTTATGAAGAACGATGATGAACTGGTCATATGTGTACCTTATAAAGTTAGTATGATTAATAAGATGTAAAAATGTTGCTTAAAGGACTTAAATCTATAATAAGTAATAAGGAATGAAAACTTGTAAATTATAAGTTATTAAGCCATGAACTTCTGAATAATAAGCCATAACATAACTTGAAAATAAGTTGTTGTAATATAAAAGTTGAAATGTCTATAGAATGAATTGAATCCATTTGGATTGATGAACATATCGTTAGTAATGAAGTTTTGTCAAAATTCAGATGATTGGATGATAATCGACAAATTTGTGAAATTCTCGTAATGGATGTCGGATTTTGTGTTTGAACTCAGAAACATTGGTTTTCGATGGAGACAAGTCATATTTGACATTATAGAGTCATGCGACTCAAAAATGGCCGATATTTAACTTAGAAACGAAGAAACGAAAGCGTTGAACGTTCACAAACGCTTTAACGCTTTCGTTAAAAATGAACGAACAGGTGAATTTTGAGTAAACGAAGTCAAATAGATAAAATTCTTGCATGAACACGTAGAGTATGTAATTTGTGAACCGTAGGCTCTTGAACGAGCAAATTTGGACTTATAACGAAAGAAGTTATGAGTCCCGGAAGTTTCACAAAGTTAAAAATCATCAAAATTATCTCGATGCACAGAGTTGGCCATGCCACCAACCCAAGGTATAATGGTGGAGCTACAACGCCATGTATAGTGCATGAACATCATCAGCGAGTCAGTCGCGCACGGACACGACAAGAGGGTTAAGTGTGGCTCAAGCCAGCCAAGGCCGCTCTCATATCGCTAACTCATACACAATAACGCGAGATAAAGGCAATGATCAAGCGCCGCAGTGCCAGTCCTAGGGTTTGGCTAGTGAAGAAAGTTTACAAGTATGAAATGAATGGTAACTCATTAGTAATGAACAAAAGCTTAATTATAATATTGTTATGACATGTTTAAACCTTAAATATGATCAATTAAGGTTAAAGTAAGTCAATTGTATGTGAATGTAAGAACGATGTAACGAAAAGACGAAACCAATAATAACAAATCTAAGTCGTAATTAGATTGAGAAGAAGGGTAAGATTCATTAGGAACCGTGTATGTTCATTCATGACCTAATGTGTTATGTGATGTTATTATTACTGTAGAGACTTAAAGACTTAAATGTGAACGTGTTATAACTGTAGCAGACGCTGAAGGCAAGTATTCTAACCCTTGTTTCAGTTCAATCTGGACAAACTTTGTGATTCATGTATTCTTACGCATGAATTGATGTATGATGAAGTCAAAGCCAACTCTTTCATCTAGCTAGACTTATATTATGTTTCTATCAAAGCATGGTCAATGTTTACCAAGTTATATTGGTGTGGTTTTCAAATGAAGACTGAGTATGCTAAAAATGTTTTGTCGTCAAACGACAGGCACGTGAGGTTACCACAACTTAAACGTACATACGTTTAATGAATGTAGTGTTGATCAACATAGAGTACTATAGTCGATCACCTAGACGTGCTTCGTAAGAAATGCCGGACTTACTTGACTTAGTGCCTGGATGTCCTTTTCAAATAAAGTATGAAATGCTCAAGGTCTTGGACCTGAATTGATGTTTTACTAAATATTGTTATTGTAAAACATTTTGAATGAAAAGAAGTGCTATTTTGAATTATCGATAGTACTTCATAACTATTGTTCGCTTATTGAAGATATATGATTCCTATGTTTCAAGCATGTTGTTTATTAGAATTGTTGTACTTGCTGAGCTAGTCATGCTCACTCTTGCTTGAACCATATGAACACAACTAAGATCGAATCGTGATCAAGGCTCCTGCAAGGATAAGGGCAAGGTAAGACGAACCCAGTAGAATACTTATGTAATATATAGGTGAATGATTGTAATATATTTGATATTATGACAAGAACAATGTAATGGTTATAAAGAACTGGGAAATGTTAATATTATTTTGAATATATAGAAGACATATTCATTCTATTGAGGTTTTCAATTGAATGTATGTGTGAATGGTAGTACTGCAGTAAGCACCATCTGTCGGGTTGGAAGATACCCGAATTTGAGGCGCCACAAAGTTGGTATCAAAGCATTAGGTTATAAAACTTAAGGGGGAAATTAAAAAACTTAAGTCATAACCTTAAGAGAAGTCAAAGAAGTAAAAGAAGAAAATAACCTTATAAAATGCATTATGTATATGTTATGTGTTTTTATTATTCTACCGACGACGTACTAATCAACTTAATTATTTTGTGTAGATGTCAGGTGTAAATGGAATGCATTTAGATGTACAGACTATTAGTGAAGAATTGGTTAACAAGATAGAGGTTATACTGAATCCCATAGCAGAAGAGCCCGAAGTAGTTGTCATTGAGTCTGAAGACTCAGAGGATCCCGATCTCATGTTCGTGTTCGATAGCATGATGGAAGAAGAGGTGGAGGTAGTGTCCTTCAACCCAGTAGCAATAGCAGCAGAGATGACTCATGGGGAGTCAATGATGTCACTCTTTATGTCATTATTGGATAAAAATATCCATTACTGTTAGGAGGTTAAGGAGCTAAAAGCAGAGCTCCAAGCTATTATAGAGGATAAGACGGACGTGGAGTCCATGTGGGAGCAGGAGCACGATGAGAGAGTTTTGGCTAAGGACAAGGTCCATGAGCTAAAGCATGAGGTTTTTGAGCTCAAGGAGGAGCTAAAGACCAAAAAGCAGAAGATAGGGAGAATGTCCTATATTCATAGGAGTTCTCATGCGATTTCCAAAGAAGCAGTAGTCTGGTTATCCCATAGAGGCAGGCGGCGCGACATACTATCAACCGTGATATTATTGCAAGGCCTTGCCAAGGCAAATTTTGATAATGCCTTAAGGCAATGTGATCTAGTAGTGGATAGAGTAGTTTAGATATGTAAATATTTTATATTTAGTAGTGACGTAAAACCCTCTTTTGTATAACAAAGGGTAGTCTTTTGTAAATCCCAATTTTAGAAAAGCAATAGTGGGATAGTAATGTAATCACTTAGGTACATGTAATGTAAACGATGTAGTATTATACTACAATAAATGAATCAATATAAGTCTTTTTACGGAACAACTGAGCAATGGATGTTGAAGTTATTGTTTAATATCGAATAATAACTAATTAATAAAGAAAGGAACAATAACGAAATGTGTTGTTTATTGTATCAGCAGAATGCCGCCGAGAAGAATACAACGAAACTAAGGCGCTAATGTAAATCAACAAGAAAGAGGTCCAGTTAACCCCATGTAGGAGTTTGTTAATCTTTTAACAGCCGCATGTAGTAGAATCAGGGCTAATATCCCCGTAAATCCAGGAGTAGCGCAAGCTACTACCTTTAAAGATTTTAAGAGTGTTGGTCTGCTGGAGTTCAAAGGAACTACGAACCCTATTAAAGTCCAAACGTGGGTGAAAGAAATTGAGAAGGCATTTATAATAGCAAATGTCGACGAGGCCCAGAAGGTTGCTTTTGCAACCTACATGATGAAGGGAGAGGCCAACTTTTGGTGGGAAGCCAATCCAAGCTAGGGGTCCGGGATAGAGAATTTGACGTGGGTGAGGTTCAAGGAGATATTCTTGAGAACTATTTTCCCACAAGTACGCAGGGGAGAATGGAGATGCGGTTTTTGGATTTGAAACAAGGGGACATGACGGTTTCCCAATACGCTGCCAAGTTTAATGAACTGGCGAGGTTTGCTCCACACCAAGTGGACACCGAGGTTAGAAAGGCGCGACGGTTCGAACAGGGCTTGAAACCCTAGCTCTATAACCGTATTTCTGTGTTCCAAAGTACATCATTTGGGACCATTTTAGAAAAGGCGATAATCGCCGAAGGTGGTAGCGAGGCGTTGAGCCAGTACCACAAAGATAAGAAGAATAAGGGGAAAGTGGATGGGGGAGTGAAGATAGAAGGAGCTAGCGGAAGTGGCGAGGGATAGAAGAGGAAAGTGTTCAACTCGGGAATACCGAGTGAAACAAGGAGACCCAAAGAGATGAATGGAGGTCTGCAGACTGTGGGAAGACTCATTTAGGAGTCTGCCTCAAGGGAAGGCCAGATGCTACAATTGTGGATGGGAAGGGCACATCTCGCCTAACTGCCCAAGTCCTAAAAGAACCACGGATGCTTTGTGTGTGGGTCAATCGAATGACCACATGGCAAAAGAATTGCCCAAAGAAGGGGACGACGGGAACCGGGCACTAATAGCGGTAAGTTAGCTATTAGTGGTCCAAATACAATAGGGTAGGTCCGATGGGTCAGTACTTTTAACATGATGTCCAAGATGCGCAGCATCATCGGGGACGTCGTCAAAGGTATTATTCCGATCAACAACATAAATGCTTATGTGTTATTTGATTCGGTGCTACTTGTTCGTTTATAGCATGTGATTTTGCTAGACGATTAGGATTACTTCCCAAAAGTTGCCAATACCGTTAAATATTAAGGTAGCAAACGAAGAAATAATTCCTGTTGAAGATGTTCATAGGAGTTATTGCGTAGATATACGAGGTTGTAAATTGTCGGTAGATTTGATACCGATAAAGTTAGGAGAATTCGATGTAATTCTCAGAATGGATTGGTTGGTAAACCATGGGGCAATTATAGATTGTCAGAAGAAATGTGTGAACCTTAGAACGTTAAAACAACCACATGTAGTATTTTACGAATAGATCTTCGACGTTCGTGTTGTTTAACCATGACACAAACTAGGAAATTATTAAGGAAGGGATGTGTAGGTTACTTGTGTCATGTTGTTGATACCCAGAGAGTGGTAGCAACCATAGAACAAATACCTATAGTTAGAGAATTTGTCGATGTATTTCTAAGTGAATTACTGGGTCTTCCACCGGATAGGGAGACTGAGTTTGTAATAGACATTGTGCCAGGAGTGGCACCAGTTTCCAAGGCACCGTATCGTATGGCGTCAGTGGAGATGAAGGAGTTAATGGTGCATTTACAAGAACTGTTAGACAGGAAGTACATTCAACCGAGTGTTTCACCGTAGGGAGCACCAATATTGTTTGTCAAAAAGAAGGATGGATCGTTGAGACTTTCTATCGACTACCGAGAGTTGAACAAGTTAACGATATAAAGAATAAATACCCATTGCCTGTGATCGATGATCTTTTGATCGATTAAAAGGGCTAAGTATTTTTCTAAAATAGATTTAAGAACGGGGTATCACCAATTGAAGGTTAGGAAGGAGGATTTACCAAAGACAACATTCAGGACTCGTTATGGTCATTACGAGTTTCTAGTGATGTCATTTGGGTTGACTAATGCACGAGCTGTATTAATGGATATGATGAACAGAGTGTTCAAACAGTATTTAGACAAGTTCATCGTGGTGTTTATCGATGATATTCTAGTCTATTCTAAGACGCCAGAAGATCATGCTGAACACCTAAGATTAGTGTTGAAGACACTAAGGAAAGAGAAGTTGTATGTGAAGTTTACTAAGTGTGAATTTTGGTTGGAAAAGGTATAGTTTTTAGGACATGTCATTGACATGAAGGGATTTCGGTAGATCCAGCGAAGGTGGAAGCCGTGATGAATTGGGAACAACCGAAAACGCCGACTGAGGTGTGGAGTTTCCTAGGGTTAGTGGGTTACTATCGAAGATTCATCCAGGATTTTTCGAAGATAGCTACTCCATTGACTAACTTGACAAGGAAGACAGTGAAATATTCATGGACTGATAAATGCGAGGACAGTTTTCAAGAACTGAAGAAGAGGTTGAGTGAAGCGCCTATTTTATCATTACCCGATGACATGGGAAATTTCGTAGTTTATAGCGATGCTTCGCATAGAGGACTTGGTTATGCTCATGCTCATGCAAAGATGGCAAGGTCATTACGATGCATCAAGGCAGTTGAAGGATTATGAGAAAGTTTACCCTACTCATGATCTGGAACTGGCCGCAGTTTTTTGCCTTAAAGATATGGAGACATTATCTTTATGGAGAAAAATGTGAGATATACACGGACCATAAGAGTCTAAAATATATCTTCACACAGAAGGAGTTGAATATGAGGCAGAGGAGATGGCTGGAGTTGATAAAGGATTATGACTATGAAATCCTGTATCACCTTGAAAAGCCAATGTAGTTGCTTGACGCCTTAAGTAGGAAGGGTCGGGAGAAGTTGTCTATGTTAACGGCTCAAACTGAGTTAATAACAGAGATGGCTAGGATGGAAATAGAAGTGAAGTTGCCGAGAGAATCGGATCGTAGATGTTGTTTGCGATAGAGATTCACTCTAGCATTGTAGAAAGAGTCAAGGAGGTGCAACTCAAAACTGATGTGTGTGACCGGGTAAAGACATGGCTAACCGATGAAAAAGATATAAGTACAGTCTTGATAATGAGGGATTATTAAGATTTGAAGGAATAATTTGGGTTTCGAATGAGATGGAATTAAAGGAGCAGGTATTGCAAGAGGCTCATAGTTCGAGGTTTTTGATTCATCCTGATAGTACTAAGATGTATCAAGACCTTCGACAGAGTTTTTCATGGCCGAACATGAAGAGAGAAATAGCTGAGTATGTGAGTAGGTGCTTGACTTGTCATAAAGTTAAGGCCGAACATCAATGACCAAGTGGCTTGCTACAGTCATTGGAAATTTCGGAGTGAAAGTGGGAGAATATCACGATGGATTTTGTGGTAGGACTTCCGACTACAACGAAAGGGTATGATGCAATTTGGGTAATAGTGGATCGATTGATGAAGTCGGCTCACTTTTTTCCAATTAAGGTCAAGTATAACTTGGACCAGTTAGCTAGACTTTATATTAAGGAAATAATTTCCAGACATGGAGCACCAGTATCGATTGTGTCAGATCGTGATCCACGATTCACATCGAACTTTTGGAGGAGTCTACAAGAGCAATTAGGAATGCAGTTGAAGCTGAGTACGGTGTATCATCCACAAACTGATGGACAAAGTGAGAGAACAATTCAGACGTTAGAAGATATGTTGAGATCTTGCGTCATGGATTTCAAGGGTAGTTGGGATGATCATCTACCATTAGTAGAGTTTGCGTATAACAATAGTTATCATGCAAGCATAGGTATGCCGCCTTACGAAGCTTTGTACGGAAGGAAATGCAGAACACCTTTGTATTGGGATGAGGTAGGAGAACACCGAATGTTAGGGCCAGAATTGGTGTAGGAAACAGTGGATATAGTGAAGTTGATACAAATGCGTTTAATAAAGCATTTCAAGATGCATAAAAGAAATTTATTGATTCACATCGAGAAAATAGAGAGTTTGAAGTAGGTTTTATGTATTTCTAAAGGTATCTCCTCGAAAGGAAAGATACATTTTGGAAAGAAGGGAAAATTGAGTCCAAGGTTTATAGGACCTCTTGAAGTGTTAAAACGGGTAGGTGAGGTAGCTTATATGGTAGCATTACCTCCAGATCTAGAACGAATACATAACGTGTTTCATATATCCATATTACGTCCTTATAAGCTGGATTATAAACACGTGATAGAATATGAGCCTATTCATATCGAAAAAGACTTAACGTATGAAGAGTTGCCGATTCAAATCATCGATAGAAAAGAGAAAGTTCTGCGAAACAAAGTCATACCGGTGTTATGGAAGAACCACGATGTTGAAGAAGCAATGTGGGAACTAGAAGTGAAGATGAAAAAGAATTACCCTCACTTATTTTTGTAATTTTTTTTATAGTGAGATTCTGGGGACAGAATCCTTATAAGGGGGAGAGAGTGTAACGCCCCAGAAAATCGAACCTTTTGTAAATACTTTTATAATGAATAAAATAATATTATTTTTTATTATTATGTGTAGTAAGATGATTGTCGTTCTATAACCTAGAAACGTCGGAACATCGTAGTATTTTAACTACGTGAAGGAATTAAAGTGTTTGAATTTCTAAGACGAAAATAAAAGTTTTTCGAGAAATTTTTTGAAAAATACTATTCATTGATTTCCGCTCGGGAATTATTTTTGAATTCTGAGAAATACGTAACGTTATAATATCAAGGTGAGATGGATTATGTAATAATAATCTAAGTATGGAAACGCAATATTTCGCATGCGAACTTAGTTCGAGAACATTAGGAATATTAAGCATTAAGAAGGAAGTGTATTGATCGTATAATACGTAATTATTGTACGAGGTATTGAATACAAGTATAATACGAAGTATTATACGAGTATGTACGGAGGATGGAATAACGTATATTACGAATTACTATACGAGTTAGAATACGAGAATTTTATTATAGAAAATGTAATAAGGCTTTTATCCAAATAAAATGGAATTGTGGATCTTGTAGGAAGTACAAGTCCAATAAACATTAAAGGGCAAGCAAGCCTAAGATGTAATAATGTTAAGCCCAAGTGTTTATTAATGTAAGACTAAAGCAAATTAAAGATAAGCCCAAAATAATAAGCTAAACTAATTAACACTAAGCCCAATTAATGATCCAATGGGTAAAGCTTGATCCATGGGGCAACCCATGGGTGAATTGGTGACCAAGAACTTTGTGTGGTGGGCAAGAAAGTTGTGTGGTGAATGCAAAGAAAGTTGTGTGATTAGCAAGTTTACTTAAGAGTTAAGTAGTGAATAGTAAGGAGGTTTACTAAGGAGGTGGATGTGCTTTTGACCATAATGCCCTAACTTTGGAAGCTCTATAAATAGCAAGCTCACAATTCATTTGTTGGTTGTTAATTTTCATCCAACATTAAACAACTTATTGGTTAGAGAGAATAAGCACTTTTAAGACAAACTTCCATATTTGTTTCAAGAAGGAGAAGAACTAGTTCATCAAGGGTGAGACTCTTGTCCTATATTCTTCTATCTCTACCATGATAACTTGATAGAGAAGTGATGATTATGTATGCTAAGAACATATAAGAAGTGAATAAGCAATGGACTTAAGCCGTATAAGTCATGAATAAGTAACTTGAACCTAAATAAGTTATGAACTTATGAAGAACAATGATGAACTAGTCATATGTGTACCTTATAAAGTTAGTATGATTAATAAAATGTAAGAATGTTGCTTAAAGGTCTTAAATCTATAATAAGTCATAAGGAATGAAAACTTGTAAATTATAAGTTATTAAGTCATGAACTTATGAAGAATAAGCCATAACATAACTTGAAAATAAGTTGTTATAATATGAAAGTTGAAATGTGTATAGAATGAATTGAATCCATTTGAATTGATGAACAAATTGTTAGTAACGAAGTTTTGCAAGAATTCACACGATTGGATGATAATCGTCGAATTCGTGAAATTCTCGGAATGGAAGTTGGATTTTGTGTTTGAACTCGAAAACATTGGTTTCCGATGGAGACAAGTCATATTTGAAATTATAGAGTTACGGACTCAAAAATGGCCTAATTTTGACTTAGAACGAAGAAACGAGCGTTGAACGTTCACAAACGTTTAACGTTTTCGTTAAAAATGAACCAATAGGTGAATTTTGAGTAAAAGTAGTCAAATAGATAAAATTCTTGCATCCACACGTAGAGAATGTTATTTGTGAACTGTAAGCTCTTGAACGAGCCAATTCGAACTTATAACGAAGAAGTTACGAGCCCGAAATTTTTGCAAAGTTAAAAATCTGTAAAAGTTATCTGGTGCATAGAGTTGGCACCGCGGCGCCAACCCAAGGTATAATGGTGGTGGCACCGCATTTCATGTACAATCTACAAACATACATTGTAGAGTCATGCACCACGCATGGATGAAGAGGGTTAAGTGTGGCCGCCATGGCCCAAGGCCGAACTCAGCTATCTCTGCTAACTCAGCATGCCATGTGACGAGATGAAAACAATGACCAAAGCCAGTTTACCAGATCCTAGGGTTTGGCTAGTGAAGAAAGTTTACAAGTATGAAATGAATGGTAACTCATTAGTAATGAACTAAAGCTTGATTATAATATTGTTAAGACATGTTTAAACCTTAAATATGATCAATTAAGGTTAAAGTAAGTCAATTGTATGTGAATGTAAGAACGACGTAACGAAAATCCTGAACCAATAATAACAAATCTAAGTTGTAATTAGATTGAGAAGAAGGGTAAGATTCATTAGGAACCGTGTATGTTCATTCATGACCTAATGTGTTATGTGATGTTATTATTTACTGTAGAGACTTCAAGACTTAAACGTGAACGTGTTATAACTGTAGCAGACGCTGAAGGCAAGTATTCTAACCCTTATTTCAGTTCAATCTGGACAAGCTTTGTGGTTCATGTATTCTTACGCGTGAATTGATGTATGATGAAGTCAAAGCCATCTCTTTCGGCTAGACTTATATTATGTTTCTATCAAAGCATTGTCAATGTTTACCAAGTTATATTGGTGTGGTTTTAAAATGAAGACTGGGTATGCTAAAAATGTTTTGTCGTTAAACGACAAGCACGTGAGGTTGCCACAACTTAAATGTATATACGTTTAAGGAATGTAGTGTTGATCAACATAGAATACTATAGGCTGATCACCTAGACGTGCTCGTAAGAAATGTCAAACTTACGGACTTAGTGCCGAGATGTGCTTTTCAAATAAAGTATGAAATGCTCAAGGTCTTGGACCGGAATTAATGTTTTACTGAATATTGTTATTATAAAACATTTTGAATGAAAAGAAGTGCTATTTTGAATTATCGATAGTACTTCGTAACTATTGTTCAATTATTGAAGATATATGATTCATATGTGTCTAGCATGTTGTTTATTAGAATTTGTGTACATGTTGAGCTAGTCATGCTCAATCTTGCTTGAACCATATGAACACAGCTAAGATCGAACGGACCGAAGGCTCCGACAAGGATAAGGGCAAGGAAAAGACAAACCCGTAGAATACTTATGTAATAGTATAGGGTGAATGATTGTAATATATTTGATATTATGACAAGAACAATGAATGGTATAAAGAACTTGGGGAAATGTTAAAATTATTTTGAATATATAGAAGACATATTCGTTCTATTGAGGCTTTTCAATTGAATGTATATGTGAAAGGTAGTACCGTGTAGCACCATTTGTCGGGTTAGAAGATACCCGAATTTTTTATCCAGGTCTCCTTTGTAAAATGGATTGTCCACATGCACATAGGCATGACTAGGTGGCCATTCAGTAGCACACCAACTCAAAGTCATGAACATCTTATATGCATGAAAAAACATCAAAATAAAATCCATCATGGTAGCCAAATTTCCAGGTGTGCTTTACTTCAAAACCTTTGCTCATTTGTCCTCAAATAGGATGAATAAAATAGCAAAAAAGGGTGCCAATTGACTGTTTCAAAAGTCAAAATTTTTTATGTCAATACGTTCAACATGGTAAAAGATTAACATTTACTGCGTTGAATAATTTTTATCAAGTCATATGAGCATGCATATTCACTACTATGTGTTTAGAAGCATTCTATATGATACCTCACATTCCTAAGGTCAAAAAAGGAAAAGAAAACATGTACCCCCACAGGTGGTTATAATTCATGTATACCCTACGATGTATTCTAATAAAAATATCATGTCACAACATATGCGACATAATACTAACAAAAAGGGTTCTATATATATATATATATATATATGTGTGTGTGTGTGTGTGTGTGTGTGTGTGTGTGTGTGTGTGTTGAATCGGATCAAATCACAATTGTAATGTCTCAAAAAGAAAGTAACAACATGTATCGCTCTACAAATATCAAAATAAATACTAGACATGATGACCTAATTCAAAGAGTACAAATACGAGTTCTATGTATTAACTCTAAAATGAACTTTTTATATGAATTTCACAATAAATAATTATGTGAAATAATAACGAAAATCAAAATGAGAAACAAAATGAACTAATTAAATTTCACAGGAGTATTCCCGAAGGAGTACAAAAATCCGTACCTAAAGTAAGCAAGGTAATACCCATAAATTATATTCTAAATGTAACTCTTTAAATCCCCTTCGTTCGAACTAATTACACAAATTAACAGAAATAAATTAATAATAATAATATATTAAACTACTAATTTCCTTTTTTCATGATTTGTTATTATTATTAATATTATTATTATTATTATTATTATTATTATTATTATTATTATGCAAACTTTAAAATAACAAGAATTTGACTATATGTGTCTGCTCACAATATAAATTGAGGAACTAATTCCACATATTAATTTATAATAAGAAATTCTAACTATTAATGTTTATGATTACATGTCATACAAATCAGAGCACTATGTATGCATCAATTGTATACCTCTTATAATATAATCACACCTACACCTTTTAAGGAAGATTTTAACAATATAATCTAATTAGTGAATTATATATACATACCTTATTATTATTTTATAAAATAATTTCTAACTTCATGTTCCATTTACACATATTAGGCCAAAAATATATGTTATCTTTCGTTCCAAAATAATAAGCATGAAATTCCTATTTTATGCACTCTGTTATTGTCACTGCAATTTCATACATGATTCACTTAATAATTCAATAGCTTAAAAACATGCACACATATACATAAGAATTGAACTTGTGTCAGTTCCATAAATTCCAAAAGATAATCATAATTAATAAAACAATGTTTATAGCCCAATTTGTTACTGACATGAATAGTTTAACTAGAATACTTGCCCATAAATCACTTCAGATTCCAATAATAAATTATGCATATGATAAAAATCTAATATGTATGAGACTTAATAGCCCACACCCAATTTTCTGTAGAAAAAATTCGAAATTCTACTAACATGGTTGACACAATGTATAAACCCATTACATACACATGCATAATATATTGATTATAAAGTATGTATATTTACTAACATGCTTGACAGAAGCCAAGAATGGAGAAGAATAAAGTAAGAAACAAGATTAGACCCATGTGTACATGTACCAAACATGAAATAGGTTAATCATATATATGGTGTTATCAATTAAATATATAAATATTTTTACCATGATGGCCATACTACCCCAATACTTTAATAATAAATCAAAGACAGAGACTTACATGTATGGCAAAAAGAATTCAATTCCTCCTCTTGGGTTTTTATGTTGCCACTCTCTCTCTTTTTTTCTTCTTTTGTTCTTGCAACCGCTTCCTCTTTTTCTCTCGTTCTCTCAATTAGTTTGCAAGAGATGTATGTGAGAAAGATTAGGGTTTTTTATATGTTTTTATTAATTTTCTTATTTTAATAGGATTTAAAAATTACATAAATACAATTTAGACCCAATTAGTTTAAAGGCCCAAATTAGTGTAATAACTTACTAATTTTAGTCCACATAAATTAAATACAAGTTGACCCAAATATAAGAAAAGCCCAATTAAATATTTAAAAAATAGATAAAAATGTTATTTATTTATTATTTAATTATTATTATTCTGGGTATTACATTACCTACCCATTTAAAATGATTTCGTCCCCGAAATCAAAAGAGTAACAAAGATTTACTTGACATTAAAGAGGTGAGGATACTCTTGTTGAATATCCTCGTACGCCTCCCAAGTAGCTTCTCACTGCGGATAATTTTAGGAAAAATAAAAATAAAATTTAATTATTAATAAAAATTCAGATTATTACACCGAAGATAACCCCGGGAGATCCAGTTCCAGCCTTGGAGATAACCCCGGGAGATTAAGTTCCAACCCCGGAGATAATCCCAGGAGATCCAGTTCCAATCTCGGAGATAACCCCGGGAGATCCAATTCCAGTCCCGGAGATAACCCCGGGAGATCAATTTCCAGTCCCGGAGATAACCTAGGAAGATCCAGTTACAACCACGGAGATAACCCCGGGAGATCCAACCTCAGAGATAACTCTGGGAGATCCAGTTCCAATTCCAGAGATAACCCCATGAGATCAAGTTCCAACCCTGGAGATAACCCTGGGAGATCCAGTTCCAGTCCCGAAGATAACCCCTAAAGATAAAGTTCTAGTCCCGGAGATAACCCGGGAGATCCAGTTTCAGCCCTAGAGATAACCCCAGGAGATACGGTTCCAGCCCCGGAGATAACTCTGGGAGTTCAGTTTCCAACTGCAAAGATAACCCTAGGATATCAAGTCCAATCTCGGAGATAACCCCAGGGGATCAAGTTCAAAGTCCGGAGTCAACGTCGGGAGTTCAAACCAACCTCAGAGACAACCGTAAGGACTGTCAGAGTCAACAACATGTCAATCTTGGAGATAACCCTGAGAGATACTACAACTGCACCAAAGCCGGAGACAACCCCAGGAGGGGAAACATGGTTATTTTCCCAACTCAACATCAACTCAACTCATTTCAACTCAAATCAACTCAAACTGCTTTAAAAGAAGTCGCACAAGAACTATAGCTAAAATACCGAGTGAAAATTACACAACACAACTCAACAGATAGACTGCAAAGATTTGGAGATCTGGTTATGGACCCATCATCCTGGATTTGAAAATTTTCTAATCCCATGTCAATGTGTAGCTCTCATCAACGGCTTACCAGAAAGGTACAGTATGCCTCTATCCGAGTCCTGGATTGAAAATTATGAAGGTTTGAGCGGATAACACATTGTCCAAGTGCACGTACTTAGAGATAATGGGACCCGCAAAGCCCAGGGTAACACAGGCAGCCGTAGGTAGACCCGCGACTGCTGCGGGTTGACCCGCGACTACTGCGGGTTGACCCACGACCAATTTAGTCTATAAATTGACCCCCCGTTACCTCATTTGAAAAAAAAGAAGAAAAGAGAGAAAACTATGTCCATTTCAGCCCTTAACCTCTTCCAGAGTGCTCCAAACTTTGTGATTCTTCTTTCTAAACCCTTGTAAGCTCGTATTCTATGACATATCAAAATTTAACTGGTGTAAATTGAGTTTTCAAGCTCCAAAAGCGATCTGAAGTCTTCTTGGCAGCCCACTATAAGATTTTTCAGATTTTTATGCTTTATATATATATATATATATATATATATATATATATATCGAGATTCTCACCGAGTTACGCCTGGATCAACGATCCGTGCCTTTTTCCTTCTTATATATATAACTATATATATAGACTATACTCGAACAGTTGAGCTTGGATCGAATATCTATGGCTTTTATTCGCTTATATATATATATACATTTCTAGTTTGGCCTGGAGTTCACTTCGTGGGTTTTTACTGCTTTTATATATATATATATATATATATATATATATATATATTTCCATTCTAAAGTCTTGCTTGGATTTCAAATTCATGGTAGTTGATTGTCTTTATATATATATATATATATATAACTATATATATTTACTGCTTTTAAATATTTGCTTTAATTTCTTTTGCAATATAGATCTTTAATATTCTAGCCTGTGGACTAGATTTTAACTGGTTCAAAAGTGACTAAACTGGAACCGTTGAAGCTAGAATGACTTAAATTTATTTAAATCTAGTTTTCTTTCTAGTTTTTGTACATATATATCAATCATATGAGCCTAGGAGCCATGAGGTCGAAGATTCAGATTGCGAATCTAGATATGGTTCCTACAATGGACCCTTTTTAGTTGTGCAGCCAGCTTGTAAATTATCTATGGTGTTCAGACATCCTTGGATGGCTCTCATGTCCATAAGGAGCACAACACTACTATGTATCTTATTTTCTCGAAGAGGCTTTGCACCTTGAAAATAAAATCAATCAAGCAGAATACAGAATAAAATGGAAATATCAAAGACCTAAATTAATATTAAGCATAAGGGTTTGAAAAACCTATTTTCAAAATATCACTGTTATATCTTGCTTAAAACTGAACTTTTATACAAATCAAACCATTTGTATATAGGTGAAAATGAGGCATAACAGTACTTCTAGATAATTGCACATAGGCCCAATAAACACACACACACGCGCATATTAATTAGGGAAATTAAAAAGTTATGGTAACCGTGTTTTCACGGAAGCCGGGGTGTGCCTAACACCTCCCAGCTTAATTATGCCCCCGAACTCTATGAATCTCGATTTCCAAGGCCTGTTAAACAGAGTCCAACCATTGGGCCTTTGTGTAAACCTTTTTAAATTCGATTGAGTTGGTACAATCATTTCAAATCTACCAACTGACGACTCTGATTTTTATATCATCGACATTTATATGCTGGACCTTTTTCAAACTAGCCTTTTAAGACAAAACTCAACAAAATAGAGAACAAAAAAGGGATAAAATTTTCCCGACGTCGACAGGCGCACTGCACATTTGACATTTTGTATTCCTTTGGAAACCCTAAATAATTCAATATGTGGGTTCACTAAACAATCAATGCATGACGAATTATTTAGAAAAATAAAGTTGATAATATGGGATGAAGTTCCTATACAGCATCGATACTGTGTTGAGGCAGTTGATCGCACCCTTCAAGATATCAGAGACGATAAATGACCTTTTGGGGGTATCACTGTTGTCCTAGGTGGAGACTTTCGACAAATATTGCCTGTTATTCCTAAAGGCGTTCCAAATTGTGGGTGCATCGTTGAGACGGTCTTCGCTATGGAAAGATATATGTGTTTTGACTCTAGGTTTAAACATGCGATTAACTTAGACAAATATACTAAATACTAATTTTGCTCAATTCTTGATGGAGGTAGTATTTCATTCAACCTTGAATTGAATTTTTATAACATGATTCTTTGAATTAAATCTCACTTTGTGAATAGTTATACTTTCATTTTTTAGATTTGGACCAATCCACAAGAAATTATGCAACTTCCATATACAAAAAACCAGTGTTGTAATCTAAATGAATTGATATTTAGAATCTATCCATAATTGGATGTGGTTGGTATAGTGAATCCAACATTTCTCACTGAATGGATAATTCTATCTGCTCGCAATGATGACGTCAGTGATATAAATGTTGCATCACTGAATATTACTCAAGGAGAAACAATTACTTTTTTTGATGTAGATAAAATGTCTGAAGGTGATGAGCTTTATCATACCATTAGGAATTGATATCCTAATTAGTACTTAAACTCACTTAATTCTTCAGGGTTACCACTGTTTAAATTGGAGTTGAAAGTTGGATGCCCAATAATGTTGTTATGAAATATTGCACCGAAAGATGGACTTTACAATGGCACGCGATTGATGGTTGTTAGATGTGCCTCAAGGGTAATCGAAGCTCAGATATTAAATGGATATAAAATTGGCAATTTAGTCTTCATTCCGAGAATATCATTGACACCAACATCTTTGGACTTTCCTTTTTGAATGACAAGACGTTAGTTTCCTGTTCGATTAACTTATGTTATGACAATCAATAAACCCCAAGGACAATCTGTCAAGTTCATTGGGATTGATTTGCGGACACCTGTTTTTAGTCATGGACACCTTTATGTGGCACTATCTAGATGCACATCGTCAGATCATATTACTGTCCTCCTTCTGGAGGATGGGTCGAATTGCACCACATATATTGTTTACCCAGAAGTTTTGTTATAATATTCTTACGAAAAGTACATGGTATAGTTTAAAAAAGTTTATTTCTACTGAATTTTGTAATCTTTTCAACATTTTAACCTTTAATTTTACAATGAGGTTCATTCTTTGTAGGATTGGAGTGAATTTGTCAACGAGAATGATAGAGTATATACAATGGACCTTTGTGGATGGGGCCGACGTAATCAGGTAAATCCACTTTTATGTCACAATATCAAAATAACTTTACTATTCCTAGAATACAAATAGTGTTAATTTTATTGTTTATGTGAATAATTTAGCTGGTTCTGCATTCTGCTCATTGGGAAAAGTGCGTTCATATTGATACGAGGACATTAAGTACAGTGATGAAGAGAATGTTTAAAGGGATGAAGAAGACATTTAAGAGATTTCAATGATATGCAATCCAGTACCGACCTGTCCACCTTTGACGATGACTAACCTACCACTGACCAAACAATTGTCTAGGTGTGAAAGTCTCTCTTACTAAACTCTCTATATTTCTCTACTTTTCACGCAGATAGACAACACACAATACATGCACAAACACACACACATAACTATAACCAATCAAACACTCGCAAATCAAACTCACACACCATTTTTTTTTTGGATTATGTTAATATTGCTATAACTTGGATTATGATACTGGTTGGTTGTTCAGGTTTCAATTGCTGCAAATAATGATTCGAAGGAGAAAATACATGTAATTAGATTGGATTATTGTTAATTTGTGATATTATCTTGGGGTACAGTTCACTATATGTGTAACAAACTAAAAATTTGATCTTTATGCAAAAAAATTATTTAGTTGTACACAATGGGTACTATAGAACTGGAATGGGGGATACGAGTTGATAATCAGGCTTAATTTCATGGATTATAATTACGTGTTTTCAAAATGTACTTGTAACGCCCGAGAAAATCATATTTTTATGTGAATTGAATTTTTAGTTAATTATTTAAATTTAATTGTTTATTTATGTGAGTAAATTGTTTGAAGGTCGTTCTATGACCTAGAATGTGCGGATGTGGTTAGGATTCTGGCTATGTGCTAGGATTAATTGTTTTGAATTTCTAAGACGAAAAATAAAAGTTTTCCGAGAATTTTTTCTGAAAAAACACTATTCATCCGTTTCTGCTCAGGAATTAATTATGAATTTTTGAGAAATGCGTAATGATAGAATTCTAAGACAAGATGGAATATCCAATAATATTTCAGTTATTGCAAACGAAGTTTTCACCTGTGGACTTAAAACCTAAGGGTTAGGGAAAGTGAGTTTCGAGAATGAAATGACTATGTATAATGATTAGGGTTATTATACGTGAGAAATATGAGTATGATACTAGTTATTATACGAGTATAATATGAAGAATATTACGATGTATAATACGAATATCATACGAATTATATACAAAGAGAATACGAGAATAATACGAGTAGTATACGATGAAGTCTTAATGGACTTTAGCCATTGGACCTAGACTTTGTCAAGCCCAATTAGTAAATGAATAAAGCCCAAGAATAAGTTATATCAAAGCCTAATGTTAGGTTAAATCAAGCCCAAAGATAAGCCCGAACAAATAAATCAAACAGCGGATCGAACCGATGGATCACTACATGGGTAAAACCCATGGGGCAACCCATGTAGGACCCAAAAGGCCATGTGGGCCGGCCACTTGGTGGCTAAGCTATGAATAGTAAGGAGGTGGACCGAATGACAATTTTTCCCTCCATTTGGAATTTCTATATAAGAAAGGCTTGTGTGGTTCATTAGTTGTTTTACAAACTTTGACCAACATATATTGAGAGAGAGGAAAGAGTAGTAACAAGTAATCAAGTGAGTTCAAAGCAAAACATCCAAGTTTTATTCAAGAACGTGAAGAACGTTAAGGTAATAATACGTAAACCTTTGTCTTCGATCCTTTTATATTTTTTTTTGTAGAGAAGTATGAATTAGTGGAGCATGTCTCTTTCGGAGTAATAAGGATGGCTATTAGTGAATTAAAACATTGATAAGCCATGTATAAGTAAGAATCTCATGCATTTAAGTGAGTTTAATCGAAGAAAACCATTAAGCGTTAACTTGGTTGTTGGTGGACAAATTAAAAACCATCATGTATAGGGTATGTGCATATTGCTTGGTTAGGTTATAAAAAATGAATCAATGGATTGGTTCCATTTGATTTGGCGTATAAAACTCGAGTAATGAAGTTATGGCGAAATTTATGAGATTAGGCGCTAAACATTGAAATCGTAGAATTTTCGGATTAGTAGTCAAAAGTTGTCGGTTAACTCAAAAACACTAGTTTTCGATGGCGTAAGATAGACCAACGTATTTTAGCAGCGTGGACTCAAGAATGGTCGAATTTTGACTTAGAACAAAGAAAACGAGTTATGAACGCTCACGAACGCTAAATGAACACGTAATAGAACGTTAAAAAGTGAATTCATTGTTAATGGTTTTAAAAGATGATTTTATCCGAATGGAATCGAAGTACATGGAATGTGTAAGAAAATGGCTTTTGAACGAGCTAATTCTGACTTATAATGACCAAATTATGAGTCCGGGAAGAATTAAATTGGAAACTATAAAAAAAATTCAAAGGCTCAGGGTAGGCGCCGCAACGCCGGGTTGGGAGATGGGCTACTGTTAGTTGGTGCTGCAACGTCACTTATGTATAGTAAGTCTCGCACCGCAACGCCGAGACGAGGGCTTGCCTCTTTGTTAGTTAAGCCTATAGCGCTAATGTTGTACATAAGGATGGTATACATGTTACCAGAGAGAGAAAATGTTGAACAAGTTACTTTTGAACCCAATTGTTTACTCAACAATGATGGAGCATGTATATACTTAGTATACATTATACGACCATTCTTAAATCACTTATATAATGATGACTGTAGGAAATGAACGTTGTTTAATAGTAATTAAATGAAGAATGTATAGAGTAAGAAGGTAAATCATATTCAACTACTATAGTATTTAACCAAGGGTCATTGAGTATTGATTTAGGGACATGAGAACGTTAATAAGCCATAAGGAAGAATAGTAATGTTACTCGAGTTTTATTAACGAAATAAATTCGATTAAGTTATAAAAGAGAAAGAAGTTGGTAAAAATAATGTGATTAGATTGTTCGGTAGCTAATTGCAGTGTGCTATGTGAATATTGTTAGGTTTGTAATATTCATAAACGCAATCAAATTGCACAAAATAAGCAGAAGCATGGAAAATCAGAGTTTTAAAATTTTACAAACCATATACCCGGATCATCCTTTATGCACAATTATTAATTAAACGAAAAAAATTTATGAAGAACAAGAATCATACCCTTGAAGATTCGATCTTCCTCAGGTACAAGTTCACCTTCAATCTTTTTCGCGTTCAACTTGAATCCACCAGGTTTGGTTCCTTCCTTAGATCAATGTTAGCCACCCAAGTGTTTAGCCTCTAGAGGTGATCCACCAAGGAAGAAGAAAGATTCAAGAAGATGAGTGTTTGGCAAAACCATAGTTTTTTTTATCTCTCATAGAAAAAGAGCGTACTCTCCAACAATTGGAATCACGTCTGTTGTGAAAAAGTCAGCAACAACTCTACACCCATAATAAGACTCCTCTTATTTATAGATGTAGGCAATCCTCCTTAACAATTAAAGAATTGGGCTTTATTTTAATTAGTTAAACTCTTTTAATTAATTACACTCCTAATCTTATTAGGAATAATTAATTAAACTTTTAATTAATTAGCCTCATAATCTTATTAGGAATAAATGAGAGTACTTTTATTAATTAATTCTTAAACTCCTTTAGGAATTAAATAATAATAATAGTAATAATAATAATAAGACTCCTCTTATTATTTATATTTAATATTTCCAAAATATTAAATAATAAATATTAAGCTATTTAATTTATTCTATCATCATAGATTAAATTAAATATACTTAACTTATTATTACGATTATGCCATTAACTTCTTAAATAATTATTCTTCCTTTTATGGTGTGACCCTTTAGGTTCTCCATATTAAACCAGTTGTGAATAAATCAATTAGAACAATTCTAATCTTATTTAAATATATAAATTAAAATATTAATTTATTTAAATAAATAATATTTATTCTACAATGTGGATAAGCCTGCCTAGCGATCAACGACTTTCCAGATAATATAGATTTCAGCATTAATCAGAAAAGAACATTTGAGTAAATAGTTATCGTATAATTCAATCCTTCCACCATACAATGTCCCAATTAAATATAAGACATGAAATTACTGTCAAGTCTTATTTTATTTAATTATATGTATTTCGACTCTTAAATGCACAACTCCAAATAATGCAAATTAGAAACTCCTTTCTAATTTCATTCTGCTTGACCAAGGACTAATGGGTTGTCATTTATCGAATCACATAGGACATTTCTCTTCTTTTACTAGAAGTGGTAGATTCTTTATTGATCATACATTATCTCCATGTACAACTTATTATACCCAAACATACCCTTTGATATACCCTAAGGGTCTTAAGGAATAAGTCAAAGTATAACTAATCATACACAAAATACTATGATGATCTCAAGTCCAAGGATCACTTGTACTACTATCACTACAGGAATTCATATTGACAGGCAAGTAAAACTCCATTAGGTATTCCTTAGCGAGTCACGTTCAGTGAACTTATTCTCTAATAAACACCTACATACTTGCTTCAGTCTCTCCACACAAATGATCATGAGATAAATCATTCTCATCTAATAAGCAAGCAACGTATGTACCAATCTATCCGGATTCATTAATCCCCAATTTAGTAATCCAATGATTAGGAACTATTTTAGTTTTAAGCTTTCTAAGAATTTAGATCTCATTAGAATGATCATCATCATTATTCTAAAAGCATTGCTTAAAACTATGGGTTTATCACATATTGTAAAACATCATCATGTAGATAATTAAGAGCATTTAATAAATTAATACTTTTTATTAATAAATGAATAAGATTGTTACAAAGTATATGCTTTATCATCAAACATGATTGGCTTGTGTGCATACTACTTTCAAATATATCATGTAGAAACTATAAAGATCAAGAACTGTTGAATTTTAATTGAAGACGCTTGAAGGCAAGTTTTCTTAACGCTTGTCTAACCTTCGTGTTAGCCAAGTTTTCTGTGATTCATGTTATGAAATGCAAGAATTATTTTATGAAAGAGTCGATGCCAGTTTTAACTCAGCTAGACTAATCTTAAGAGTTTAATTGATTTTTTTACAACTCTTTCAATATAGTATTGTTAACGCTATCATATGCCAATTGTTTGGTACGGATTCAACTGTAAGCTTGAGTATGAACAAACAAATGTATTTTACATCGATTATTCGATGGGCACGTGAGGTTTCTAAAACTTAAATGTAGATACGTTTAACGGATGAATGTTGATCAACATAGAGTACTATAAGCTGATCACCTAGAAGTGCTCACAAGATATATCGCACTTACGGACTTAGTGTCGGGTTGTCCTTTTTCTCCAATGAAAACTAAAAGAGGATGTCCTAAGTTACTATATGTACTCTGGAATTATTTTATGAAATGAAAAGTGTTATTTTACTGTTTCATTGTACTTCATAACTACTTGTTCAGTTGATGAAGAATAATCATATAATTCTCAACGTGGTACTTGTATTATATATTGCTAGACTTACTGAGCTAGTTATGCTCACTTCTTGCTTGAATTATATGATTACAGCTAAGGCCGAACGAACTGAGGGTCCTAGTAGGGATAAAGGCAAGGCTAAGATGGATAAGTAGATTATCCTGTAATAGACTAGTATGTTTGTAAGAATTATACTATGATAAACAAAGAATGTATTCGATTACAGAACCTGGGAAATGATTTATTATTATTATTGTAATAAGAATGTAGTAAATACAATCATTTTGATATTGTTTCAATGGAATGAATGTATAGTTATGAGTACCGTATAGCACCATATCTGTGGATTGAAAGTACCCAGATTTGGGGGCGTCACAACTTGGTATCAAAGCATTAGGTTATAAAACTTATGGGGGGAAGAACCTTAGGCTAATAACCTCGTTAGTAAATGAGAAGTTAGAAGGAATTAAACTCGAGAAGAATGAGTTAGTTAAGTATTGAGTAAACTCAGTATCGAAAGATTTAAAAGATGGAAATTAACCCTAAATAAACTAAATGTGATTTGTGCTTATATTATGGTGTATTATGTACTAATCAACATGTTATGTGTTATTGTAGATATCCATCGATAGCTTTATGTATAGGGATATACACGTGGTGAGTGAAGAGTTAGTAAACCGGGTAGAGCCTTTACCAGTGCCAGTGGCGGGGGTACCAGTGGTGAACTTAGAAGAGACCGAGCCAGATAAAGACTATTCAGAGGAGGAATTTTTAGAGGGGTATATGGAAAACTTGGGATAGACAACATATCTTGATATGGTGGTCAATGTGGATGAGGATATGGAAGTAGCATCGTTTAGTACGGTGGTACCTCCACTAGAGCCAACACCTCCAGACACAATGAGGGCATTGTATCTAGCAGTGCTTGACCAGAATCTGCAACTATTCACTGTTGTGCAAAACCTAAGGGAGGAGGTTAGTGACCTCCATGAAGCTAAGGATTCTGCAGAAGCAGATTTAATTTGAGATAGATCATGATGAGAAGGTGCTCATGAAGGATAAGGCGACAGATTATAAGAATGAGGCCGTTGAGCTTTTTAGAGAACTAGGTGAAAGGAACCAAAAGATAGCACGGATGTCTTACATCCATGAAAGTACTCATGAGGATTTCAAGCTGAAAATTGCTTGTTATTCGATTGAGTCAGGGGAAACTCGACACACTATTAGTCGGGATATTGTGTCGATTCTTGTGAATCAGAAGCATGAGAATGTTGTTATGTAATATTAGAAGTAAATAGAGGAAGTATAGATCGGTATATCTTTTGTATATATGTGTAGTGAACGACAACCTTTAAGGAATTTAAGAGTGTAGGTCCGCCAGAGTTCAAAGGAACTACGGACCCAATAGAGGCCCAGACTTGGGTGAAGGAAATAGAGAAGGCATTTGTTATTGAAAATGTAAGAGAGGTGCAAAAGACTTCTTTTGTGACCTACATGATGAAAGGAGAAGCCAACTTCTGGTGGGAAGCTCATCAGGGTGGGGCTAGGACTGATGTTGTTACATGGGAACAATTTAATAAGGTTTTCTCCACACCAAGTGGACAATGAGGAGAGGAAGGCTCGTAGGTTTGAGCAAGGACTAAAACCATGGCTCTATAGTAGGATTTACATTTTCCAAAGTGCTTCATATGGAACAATTCTGGAGAAAGAAATTATTGAGGAGGGTGGTAGATACCACAAAGAGAGAAAGAATAAGAGCAAATGAGAGGGAGGATCCAAGGCATATGGAGCTAGTGGTAGTGGAAGTATGCCTAAGAGGACGAGTTTTAACTCCGGTAATACTAGGGTAAAATAAGGGGATCCTAAGCGTAGGATCGAAGCGTGCAAGACATGCGAAAAGGCTCATCTAGGAGTCTGCCTTAAGGGGAAGTCGGTTTGTTACAACTGTGGGCATGAGGGTCATATATCACCCAATTGTCCTAATCCTAAGAAGAACCAGGGCTGTTTTGTTTGTGGATCGATGGAACACATGGCAAGAAATTTCCCAAAGAGGGGGTCAGAGGGTAGAAATGGTGCTAGTAGTGGTAAGTTAGCCATTGCTGGACCAACACCATCGTCGGGTAGACCCACGGCCTGTACTTTTAATATGACTATCCAAGATGCGGTTGCATCAATGGATGTACTAGCAGGTATCATTCCAGTCAATGAAATAAATGCTTATGTGATGTTTGATTCGGGTGCTACTTGTTCTTTTATAGCATGTGAATTTGCTAAGCGATTAGGTTTATTCCTGGAAAGATTAGAAATACATTTAGACGTTAAGGTAGCAAACGAAGAGATAATTCCCATTGAACAAATTCATAGGAATTGTTGCATAGATATTAGAGGTAACAAATTATTGATAGATTTAATACCGATAAGGTTGAGAGAATTTGATGTAATTCTCGGTATGGATTGGTTGATTAACTATAAAGCTATATATAATAGATTGTCATAGGAAAAGTGTGAACCTTCGGCTTTCTAAGAAACCTAATGTGACAACTGTAATTTTGTAATTTAATTTTAATATTTATTTGATTGAATAAATATTTTTCGATGAATTAATTATTAGATTAAATAATTAATTGATGAAGTTGTGATAGATTAATTTAATTATATGTGTTACATTTATTAAATTAATGTGGAGAATTATTTTATTCAAGTATATGATTATGTGAGCTTATTGGATTAAAAGAAATATTTAATAAGCTTTATGTTAATTTAATTAATTTAATTATTAATTAGAAATTTAATAATTGACATTATTAATCAAAGAGAATTTGAATTATGTGACTATGTGAATTAATGAGAATTTACTATATTTTATTTAAAATTAATTAAATAAGATATTAGATTTATTTTATAATGGACGTGACATTATTTAAACTATATAATAAGGCTTTATTAAATTAAATGGTTTTAAAATCCTATTCTTGCTAAACAAACAAGGCCCTAAGGGGAGTTGATAGCAGTTAACCATGATTGGGTAACTGATCACTACTGTGCCAATTCATTTTATACGTCTTCTTTTCCGTCTTCTGTCATAATTTGGCTAAGTCTGGCTTAGCATTACAGAGAGAGATTGAGAAATTATGAGGAAAATTATGAGTTGGGTGATTGAAGAACTGTTGAGAAGGAGTTTATCTCTTGCAAATTATATCCTACGCTTTGGGTAATTTTTCCCCAACTCAATTCTTATTTTACGTCTTTTAAGTTTTCATAAAATGGCTTTCATACTTCTGTGAGTCTTTGTATTTGGGAAATTCTGTTGTTATGAGAATATATATAATAATTTGAGTTATAGGCATGTTTTATATATATATATATATATATATATATATATATATATATAGTGTGCTTCCATATCATCAATTTCATAAGATTACAACGTATGATTATGGCTTGTTGTTTCAAAAATTTACAGATTACGTGATATGGTCATATGGCCTTATACATTATTTTTATATATCACATATAATTTATTTTGCAAAATTCACACATTGATATGATTATGCATGTTAAAATGAACAAAACAAAATTTGAATGGTTGGATTTGGTCTTATAACGAATCTATGGCGATGAATTTTAGAATTTATGTTCAAAACTTAAAGAACATCAAGAACAGTCCAATTTTCATGTTTTAATTCTATGATTATGTGTTTTAATGGGTTAAAATCACTCTATATATGTTGGATAATGGTTATGTATTAATTCTAACATGTGGGTATGTTTAATTTGGGGAACTAATGATCAAGTAGTGTTTAATTCGTTGAACTCTGTGTTCTTGTGATCGGAATCAAATTACGAGAGTCGCGCATGCGGCAACCAACTCGAATCGATGTCCCGTCTTGCATGCCACCATGTGGTATAATGACCCAACCCCAAAGACCGATGTTCTGACAGCGCCATATACACAATATGTGTGCATTGTGTCAAGTATTGCCACTGAGCAGAGCCAATACCCAGTACAAAAGTGGCGCCGCACCGCCACTTAGCAGAATGGCCAGAAATGAGTTTTTAAAAGTGTACAAGTATAGAAATGTGGTAGCAACTTAGTCTAATTATTATAAAGACTTGTTAGACCTATAATGAGATGTTAAAATAAATTCTTAACATGTCCATAACACAATTACGTGTGGATTGAATGATCGAATGCATAATTAGTTTATTTTTCTTGAAGTCTTAATTTTACACTAAGTGTAATAATTGACTAAGTATAGTCATGAATTCGAGTTAAACAAAGAGTAAAGTTATGATGTTAGTACGTTATTATTGACTGGTATTGTGAACATAATTGGTATGTACGATTTAATTCAAAGAACGAGTTTATTTAAGTGTAATCTACGCACGAGGCAAGTTTCTAAACCTTATCTTGTTACATTGAGCAAGTTTTCTAACTCTACATATACGTTGAGCAAGTTTCTTACCCTAAACTTTTGTTGAGCAAGTTTCCTAACCCTACTTGTTATCGTTATATAAGTTGATTAATTCATCTTTCGATATTGAGCAAGTTCTCATTATTATTGATCAATCTTGTCTTGTATATTAAAGTTTATTAATCTTTAAGCATGATGTTGTTATACAATAATTATTCTATTGTATACCTTTTGAGATGTTATTCAAGTTAAATATTCGTTTACTATTAAATCTTGTTAGACTAGCGAACCCTTATTGATTCGACTAGTCTATAGTTGATGAGCGTTCTAAATTTCAGAATCCCTTGATGAATTATCCAAACCAAACTTCCTTTGGTGCGGACTCGAATGTCAAACTGAGATGAACAACCACAGATAGGGATTATTTACGCTTTAGCGTTAAGATATTAATGCACGATGATGGTACTAAGGGTGATCCCCTAAGTGCGAGAAGAAGAGTCCATAGTCTTATGATATTAAAGATTTCAAGTAAAAACACTTGACAACATAGGACATAGTTCAAGGTCTTATGACCCTCAGAATTTCTTTTGATTCTTGTTATTCATTCTTGATTCAAAAGTTGAGCTTTATATCAGAAGTTATTATTTCTCTCGCATGTTATTATTCATTATTATCTTGTTATACTTGTGGGCAATCGTGCTCACTTTTGCGTAATAATAACATTGCAGTTAAGAACGAAAAAGCGACATTTAACCTTCCACTAGTAAGGGCAAGGGCAAGCTTAGAAAGTAATGAAGACTGATTATTTATGTGATTATGTAATGATAGTTAGACTTGATGTTACTTAAGACTTATTTGTTTATATTTTCCGCACAGATGTTTTAAGGTTAGAGTAACCTGGGATTTATTATTATCAGTTGATGTAACCCCATAAGGGGAGAGATTTATTATTTATTTATTCTATTGCATGGTTTGCAATTTATTTATGGGTAGATAGATAGATGATGTTTATACAGTGAACACCAAATCCTGTGGAAATGGAAGTACCGGATTTGGGGGCGTCACAGGTTGGTATCAGAGCTGTAAGGTTATGAACCTTAGGTGGGGGAACAACCTTAGGTAGTAGCCTTGTAGGAGATTGAGAACATAGTAGTGGTAAACTCTTATTGAGTTCTAAGAAATGAATTTTTAAATTCATTAAAGATAATAAAAGACTTTATGTGCTTATATGTTAATCTATGTGTTCGCTAGCACGGATTAGTAACTAAAACTTAAAATTTTGTTGTCAGGATGTCGGATGTTGGAGGAGCTAGTCTAGCTGGGGAGGAGGAACCCCGATTACCTATAGAGGAGGATCCCCGAGACATTCATGTCGTCAGGGAACGACTTGTACAGAGAGAGCCATCTCCGTTATTCACTGTTGCTGGTCAGGAGCATGAGTCAGAGACAGATCCAGAGGAGGATCCTAAGGAAGAGGAAGAAGAAGAGGAAGAAGAGGAGTTCCCACCGAACTCCATTTATGCAGAGATGTATGATGCACTCTATGATCGTAACATAGAGTTGCAGGATACTGTTCGGGATCTGACTGAATAGGTGGTTAGTCAGTAGATTACTATTGAGCAGAAGGATAGAGAGATTGTGACTCTTCACACAAGTTTAGGAAACGTGGAGTGGGATCTGGTTCACGAGAAGGGTCAGACCGAGGACAAGTCCGCAGAGATATAAAAGTTGAAGAAGGATCTGAAAGAGAGCTCCGAGAGGCTTGCCATAGCAGAGGAGGGCTGGGTACGAGAGTTACGTCGTGCTGATCGTGCAGAAGATGATCGCCGTGCGAAGAAGGCTAAACTTAAGGACACGTACTCTATACTACAAAATGCAATGGATGCGGTCCAAGATCGAGTTAGGAAGTATCCAATCCAGTTTGAGGATCTACCATCATATATGCTAGATCGTAGAACGATGTCTCGCATCATGGAGGAGGAACGTAGCAAGGCTATCCAGCGCCTTAACAGACAGTGATAGTATTAGTTTAAATATGTGAAAACTATTTGATAGTTAATGATGTAAATTCCGATATGTTCATAAATAAAGGAATATTGTGATGTTTTAAATCCTGTAGATTCTTTATCTCGGGATAGTTGATGTAAATAGCATTGATGCTATCTTATGATGTAAAGACTTTTGAATTAAATGAAATGTCAAACTTTATTTGAAGTATTGTGTTAAGTGAGTTATGATTAATTTTTTAATTAAGTCTTAAATGTTTTAGAGATTGAGTAAAGATCTAATAAGCGTATATTCTTAATAGAAATATGCCGCCTAGAAGACAAAATCATCAAAGAAGCCGGAAGGGTCAACAAACAATAACAACGACGCTAATGCTAACTCCGTTCAGCAATTGGTAAACCTTTTAGCTGGAGCACTTAATAATCAACCCCAAGCTCCACCAAATACTTCGTTTAAGGACTTCAAGGCGGTGGGACTTCCAGAGTTTAAGGGTTCCATAAACCCAATTGAAGCTCAGACGTGGGTAATGGAGATGGAAAAGGTGTTCGATGTTGCTAGGGTAAGGGAAGATCAGAAGACTGCTTATGCAACGTTTATCTTTGAAGTCCGCCCGACTATTGGTGGCGAAGCAAACAAAGTGAGAGGAGGTGAAGGTGTAATATCACGGAAAGATTCAAAGAGATGTTCTTGAGATGTATTTTCCGACTAGTTCGCAAAATCAGATGGAGGTTCAGTTTCTAGAGTTAAAACAAGGGAATATGTCAGTAGCTGATTATGCGGCTAGGTTTGCCACGTACCAAGTACATACCGATGAAAGGAAGGCGAGACGATTTGAGTAGAGACTGAAGCCCTGGTTGTGTAGCAAAGTGTCAATGTTCCAATTGAACACTTTTGCTGGAGTGTTAGAGAAGGCCATACTTGCTGAGGGTGGAAGTGATGCAGTAACAAGGTATAATCAGGAGCAGAAGAAGAAGAAGAGTGAGAAGGAAGGTAATAACAAGACTGATGGGGGTAACACTGGGGGTAATCACAGTCAAAAGAGGAAGTGGTCTGATAGTTCGTGGGCTGGAAGTCAACAGGGAGGGAAGAAGAAGAAGATTGAACCGTGCCCAACCTGCGGAGCGCATTTGGGAGTTTGTCTGAAGGGGAAGCGGGTGTGCTACAATTGTGGTCAGGAAGGCCACATAGCACCAAACTGTCCGAACCCAAAGAAGGGTGCATGTTTCACATGTGGATCAAAGGACCATCTTGCAAGAGATTGTCCTAAGAAGGGATCAGGAGGGACGAGTTCAGGAAAAAACAGAGGAAATACTGGTGGAAGCACTCTAACCATTGCTGGACCAACCGCAACCAATAGACCAACAGCCAGAACGTTCAACATGACAGTGTAGGACGCGGTACAGTCTCGCGATGTGGTGTCAGGTATCATTCCGATCAATAAAGTTAATGCTTATGTGTTATTTGGTTCGGGTGCTACTTGCTCATTTATATCTGATGACTTCGCTAAGAACTTAGAATTGATTAAGGACGAGTTAGAATACCCCATGAACATAGAAATTGCGAATAGAAAAATTATCCCTGTTAAGTATGTGCACAAGAACTGTAGAGTAGATATTAAGGGTAATATCATGAACGTAGATCTTATCCCTATTCGACTTAGAGAATTTGATGTTATTTTGGGTATGGATTGGTTATCCAATTATGGGGCGGTAATTGACTGCCAGAAGAAGCGTATTAACCTTATGACTCCGTCAAAGGTTGTGTTTTATGGTAGCAAGTCGCCTAGACAAGCGAGTTATCTGACGATGATGCAGGTCAGAAGATTGTTAAGGCAAGGCTGTGTAGGATATCTAGCTTATATAGTCGATAGTCGTAAAGAGAATCCGAAAATAGATGAGATTCCGGCAGTGAGAGATTTCGCAGACGTATTTTCAGACGATTTGCCGGGAATTCCTCCAGATAGAGCAGTTGAATTCGTTATCGATTTTGCTCCAGGAACGGCCCCAACATCGAAGGCACCGTACTGAATGGCACCGGTAGAGATGAAAGAATTGATGGTCCAACTACAAGAATTACTGGACAAGAAGTATATTCAACCAAGCGTATCACCGTGGGGAGCGCCGGTTTTATTTGTGAAGAAGAAGGATGGAACAATGCGACTCTGCATAGACTACGAGAACCCAATAAGGTCACGATTAAGAATAGGTATCCATTACCGCGAATCGGCGACTTTTTCGATCGGTTAAAGGGAGCAAAATATTTTCAAAGATAGATTTGAGAAGTGGTTATCATCAACTAAAGGTGAGACCGGAGGATGTCTGAAGGCAAATTTAGAACACGATCACGGTCCTCTGAATTTACGGTAATGTTATTTGGTCTAACGAATGCTCCTGCGGCGTTTATGGGCTTAATGAATGGAGTGTTCAAGCCATTTTTGGACAAATTAAATAGTGGTATTTATAGATGACATTTTGGTATATTCAAAACCAAGGAAGAACACGAAGAGCATTTGAGGTTGACATTAGAGACATTGAGAAGGGAGAAGTTGTATGCTATGTTTTCAAAATGTGAATTCTGGATTGAAAGAGTACAATTTCTTGGACATGTGATTGATAGAGACGAAATTTGATGGATCCTCCAAAGTCGAAGCTATGATTAATCGATCATCAAGACAAGACAAAATCGAAAGTAAGAAGTTTTCTTGGATTGGCGGTTATTACGAAAGATTCATTCAGGATTTTTCCAAGATTGCAACTCATTGTGAATTTGACTAGAAATCGGTGAAATTCGTTTGACGGAGAGAAAGTGTGAGAAAGCTTTCAAGAGTTAAAGAAGAGGTTGAGTCTGACACCTATGTTATCTCTTCCAGGATGACACAGAAATTTTGTGGTATATAGTGATGCGTCGCATAAAGGACTCATACTGTGTGCTTATGCGAATCAGTGAGAGTCATTGCATCTGCGTCCACAAAAAACCAAGGATTATGTGAAGGGGTATCCAACCCATGACTTGGAGTTAGCTGAAGTGGTTTTTGCTTTGAAAATCTGGAGGCACTATCTCTATGGGGAGAAGTGTGAAATATATACAGACCACAAGAGTCTGAAATATATTTTTACACAGAAAGACTTGAATATGTGCCAAAGAAGGTGGTTGGAGTTAATTAAGGACTACGATTGTGAGATTCTATACCATCCGGGTAAGGCAAATGTGGTGGCCGACGCCCTAAGTAGAAAGGGTCGGGAGAAATTGATGACATTGACCACTCAGGAGGAGCTAATTTTAGCAATGGAAAAGTTGGAATTGGAAGTGAAGTATCCTATGGAAATTGACGAGAAACTGTTCCAGATGCAAGTTGGTACAACTTTACTGGATAAAGTTAAGGAGGCTCAACTTTAGGATGAAGAATGTGAAGAAGAAGATATCTGAAGGGACTGAACTGAGATTCAAAATAGACAGTGAGGGACTACTAAGATTTGAGAGCAGAATTTGGGTACCGCCAGTAACAGAGATTAAAAAAGAAATTTTGAGCGAAGCTCACAACTCAAGATATTCGATTCACCCTGGTAGCACCAAGATGTACCAAGATCTTCGACAACACTTTTGGTGGCCAAATTTAAAACGAAAGGTTGCAGAATGTGTTGCTAAATGCCTGACATGTCAAAAAGTGAAAGCATAACATTAGAGACCGAGTGGGTTGCTACAACCTTTAGAAATTCCAGAATAGAAATGGGAACATATTACGATGGATTTCGTGGTTGGCCTACCGACGACTCAAAAAGGCTACAACTCAGTATGGGTTATTATTGACCGATTAACGAAATCCGCACACTTCCTTCCGATCAGAATTAGATTCAACCTAGATCAGTTGGCAAGGTTATATGTGAAAGAGATTGTTTCAAGGCACGGAGTTCCGGTGTCAATTATTTCTGATAGAGATCCACGTTTACGTCGAACTTCTGGAAACGTCTGCAGGAATGTATGGGTACACAGTTGCGAATGAGCACAACATATCACCCTCAGATAGATGGACAGAGTGAAAGAACAATTCAGACATTGGAAGATATGTTAAGAGCTTGTATAATGGATTTTAAAGGAAATTGGGATGACCACCTACTGCTTGTAGAGTTCAGTTACAACAACAGTTACCACGCTAGTATTGGAATGCCACCCTATGAAGCGTTATACGGCAGAAAGTGTAGAACTCCACTATATTAGGATGAAGTCGGCGAAAGACAATTACTAGGATCAGAATTGGTACAACAAACAGCAAAGATAGTCAAAGTGATTCGAGCAAGACTGACAGCAGCTCAAGATAGACAGAAGAAATACGCCGATCCACACCGCAAGAATGTCGAATTCGAGCCGGGTAGTTATGTGTTTTTAAAGGTCTCTCCCTGGAAGGGAAAGATCAAATTCGGAAAGAAAGGGAAATTAAGCCCAAGATTCATTGGACCCTTTAAAGTTTTGAGAAGGGTCGGAGAAGTTGCTTATGAGGTAGCCTTACCTCCATCTCTAGAGAATGTACACAATGTTTTCCATGTGTCAGTCCTACGACCCTACAAACCCGATTACAGGCACATGATTGAATATGAACCCCTACATTTCGACAAAGACTTATCTTACGAAGAAATTCATGTTCAAATTGTTGACCGAAAAGAACAAGTTCTGAGAAATAAAGTAATACCTTCTGTTAAGGTAATTTGGAGGAACCACAACGCTGAAGAAGCTACGTGGCAACTCGAAGAAAATATGATGAAGAATTATCCTCATTTATTTACTTAGATTGTTATATGCGATTCTGGGGACAGAATCTTTGTAATGGGGGGAGAATGTAACGGGACGACTTGTTTGAGTTATGATTCTGGAGACAGAATCCTTTTAAGAGGGGAAAGATGTGACAACCGTAATTTTGTAATTTAATTTTAATATTTATTTGATTGAATAAATATTTTTTGATGAATTAATTATTAGATTAAATAATTAATTGATGAAGTTGTGATAGATTAATTTAATTATATGTGTTACATTTATTAAATTAATGTGGAGAATTATTTTATTCGAAGTATGTGATTATGTTAGCTTATTGGATTAAAAGAAATATTTAATAAGCCTATGTTATTTTAATAAATTTAATTATTAATTAGAGATTTAATAATTTGACATTATTAATCAAAGAGAATTTGAATTATGTGACTATGTGAATTAATGAGAATTTACTATATTTTATTAAAAATTAATTAAAAAAGATATTAGATTTATTTTATAATAGATGTGACATTATTTAAACTATATAATAAGGCTTTATTAAATTAAATGGTTTTGAAATCCTATTCTTGCTAAACAAACAAGGCCCTAAGGGGAGTTGATAGCAGTTACCCATGATTGGGTAACTAATCACTATTGTGCCAGTTCATTTTATACGTCTTCTTTTCCTTCTTCTGTCATAATTTGGCTAGGTTTGGCTAAGCATTACAGAGAGAGATTGAGAAATTGTGAGGAAAATTGTGAGTTGGGTGATTGAAGAGCTGTTGAGAAGGAGTTTATCTCTTGCAAATTATATCCTACGCTTTGGGTAATTTTTCCCCAACCCAATTCTTATTTTACGTCTTTTAAGTTTTCATAAAATGGCTTTCATACTTACATGAGTCTCTCAGATTTGGGAAATTTCATTGTTATGAGAATATATGTAATAATTCGAGTTGTATGGCATGTTATATATATATATATATATATATTGTGTGTTTCCATATCATCAATTTCATAAGATTACAACGTATGATTATGCCTTGTTGTTTCAAAAATTTATAGAGTACGTGATACGGCCATATGGCCTTATACGTGATTTTTATATATCAAATATAATTTATTTTGAAAAATTCAGACATTGATATGATTATGCATGTTAAAATGAACAAAACAAAATTTGAATGGTTGGATTTGGTCTTATAACGAATCTATGGCGATGAATTTTAGAATTTATGTTCAAAACTTCAAGAACATCAAGAACAGTCCAATTTTCATGTTTTAATTCTATGATTATGTGCTTTAATGGGTTAAAATCACTCTATATATATTGGGTAATGGTTATGTATTAATTCTAACATGTGGGTTTGTTTAATTTGGGGAACTAATGATCAAGTAGTGTTTAATTCGCTGAACTCTTTGTTCTTCGTGAATCGAATCAAATTACGGAGTGTCAACATGGCGGCTGACTCAAAAAGCGATGTCCCGCGCCATAACGCCAACCCATCATCGATGCCTCACATGTCTGCTATTTACAAATGTGCATGTACCGAACCATAGTTACCCCACAAGCCAATACATGGCCAATATACCGATAAAAAAGTGGTGGCAAAATACCACTTAGCGTAATAATCGAAATGAGTTTTTAAAAGTGTACAAGTATAGAAATGTGGTAGCAACTTAGTCTAATGATTATAAAGACTTGTTAGACCTATAATGAGATGTTAAAATAAATTCTTAACATGTCCATAACACAATTACATGTGGATTGAATGATCGAATGCATAATTAGTTTATTTTTTGTGAAGTCTTAATTTTACACTAAGTGTAATAATTGACTAAGTATAGTCATGAATTGAGAGTTAAACAAAGAGTAAAGTTATGATGTTAGTACGTTATTATTGACTGGTATTGTGAACATAATTGGTATGTACGATTTAATTCAAAGAACGAGTTTATTTAAGTGTAATCTACGCACGAGGCAAGTTTCTAAACCTTATCTTGTTACATTGAGCAAGTTTTCTAACTCTACATATACGTTGAGCAAGTTTCTTACCCTAAACTTTTGTTGAGCAAGTTTCCTAACCCTACTTGTTATCGTTATATAAGTTGATTAATTCATCTTTCGATATTGAGCAAGTTCTCATTATTATTGATCAATCTTGTCTTGTATATTAAAGTTTATTAATCTTTAAGCATGATGTTGTTATACAATAATTATTCTATTGTATACCTTTTGAGATGTTATTCAAGTTAAATATTCGCTTACTATTAAATCTTGTTAGACTAGCGAACCCTTATTGATTCGACTAGTCTATAGTTGATGAAATGCGTTCTAAATTTCGAATCCTTGATGAATTATCCAAACCAAACTTCCTTTAGTGCGGACTCGAATGTCAAACCGAGATGAACAACCCATCAGTATAGGGGATTATTTACGCTTTAGCGTTAAGATATTACTGCATGATGGTACTAAGGGCTGATCCCCTAAGTACGAGAAGAAGAGTCCATAGTCTTATGACTGTTAAAGATTTCAAGTAAAAACACTTGACAACATAGGACATAGTTCAAGGTCTTATGACCCTCAGAATTTCTTTTGATTCTTGTTATTCATTCTTGATTCAAAAGTTGAGCTTTATATCAGAAGTTATTATTTCTCTCGCATGTTATTATTCATTATTATCTTGTTATACTTGTGGGCAATCGTGCTCACTTTTGCGTAATAATAACATTGCAGTTAAGAACGAAAGAGCAGACGAACCTTCCACTAGTAAGGGCAAGGGCAAGCTTAGAAAGTAATGAAAACTGATTATTTATGTGATTATGTAATGATAGTTAGACTTGATGTTACTTAAGACTTATTTGTTTATGTTTTCCGCACAGATGTTTTAAGGTTAGAGTAACCTGGGATTTATTATTATCAGTTGATGTAACCCTATAAGGGGAGAGATTTATTATTTATTTATTCTATTGCATGGTTTGCAATTTATTTATGGGTTTATAGATAGATGATGTTTGTACAGTGAACACCAAATCCTATGGAAATGGAAGTACCGGATTTGGGGGTGTCACACCTAAGGTAGTGTTCTACGTAGTAAATTACCGGGACGCTCGTGTTGTCTAACCATGATATAAGCTAAAAAGATGTTGAAGAAGGGATGTATAGGATACCTGTGCTATACTGTGGATACCCAGAGAGTGGAAGCATCATTGGAACAGATACCTATAGTATAAGAGTTCGCGGATGTATTTCCAGATGAGTTACCAAGTCTTTCGCTGGATAGGGATATCGAATTTGTGAATGATGTGTTACCGGGTACGACTCCAATTTCTAGGGCACCATATAGGATGGCGCCGGTAGAGATAAAGGAGTTAATGGTTCAATTATAAGAACTATTAGACAAGAAGTACATTCAACTAAGTGTGTCTCCATGGGGAGCACCAGTATTGTTTGTAAAGAAGAAGGATGGGTCGTTACGACTTTGTATCGACTATCAAGAGTTGAACAAGTTAACGATTAAGAATAAATACCCATTGCCCAGGATCGATGATCTATTTGATCAGTTGAAAGGGGCAAAGTATTTTTCTAAGATAGATTTGTGTATGGGGTACCATCAGTTGAATGTAAGGAAGGAGGATGTACCTAAGACGGCATTCAAAAATCGTTATGGTCATTACGAGTTTTTGGTTATGTCGTTTGGGTTGATTAATGCGCCAGCCGCATTTATGGATATGATGAATAGAGTGTTAAAACAATATTTGGACAAGTTTGTCGTAGTGTTCATTGATGATATTTTAGTCTATTCTAAGATGCCAGAAGATCATGCTGAACATTTAAGAATAGTGTTGGAAACACTACGGAGGGAGAAGTAGTATGCGAAATTCACTAAGTGTGAATTTTGGCTTGAAAGAGTGCAGTTTTAAGGACATGTTATTGATAAAGATAGAATCTTTGTGGATCCAGCGAAGGTAGAAGCAGTTAATAATTGGGAACAACTAAAAATGCCAACTGAGGTTCGGAGTTTTTTGGGGTTAGTGAGATACTATAGAAGGTTCATACAAGATTTTTCTAAAATAGCTACTCTGTTGACAAATTTAACGAGGAAGTCAGTGAAGTATGTTTGGATGGAGAAGTGTGAGAATAGTTTTCAAGAACTAAAAAGGAGATTAAGTGAGGCACCTGTATTATCTTTACTAGATGATACGGGGAATTTCGTAGTTTATAGCGATGCTTCGCATAGAGGACTTGGTTGTGTGCTCATGCAACATGGCAAGGTTATTGCATATGCGTCACGCTAGTTGAAGAATTATGAGAAGATCTATCCTACTCATGACCTAGAATTGACAGCAGTAGTTTTTGCCTTAAAAATATGGAGACATTATTTATACGGGGAGAAGTGTGAGATATACACGGACCATAAAAGTCTGAAATATATCTTCACACAGAAGGAGTTGAATATGAGGCAGAGAAGGTGGTTAGAATTGATAAAAGATTACGACTGTGATATCTTATATCATTCAGGAAAAGTAAATGTAGTAGCTGATAAATACCAAATAAACTTAGGTAGGTCATACTAGCGAAGGAATTCCCCGTCTCTCCCCTCCTAGTTCTTGTGTCACATCTCAGCCAGGGATCATATCCTTAAGCTTTGATACCAACTGTGATGCCCCCAAAACAGGTATACATCACCCATCTTGAGTCGCCAGATACATGGTACATAATCAAAATACAAACTTAATTATACAACAATCGTGTAAAATTCAACAAAACATAGCTGAGAGTTTAAACAAGAATATTATCATCTAGACAATATCCACACTCAATGGTGTCCTCATTACAATTATTATCACATTATTCCGTAGAATAGTGAGGACTACTAAAGCCATTTATCCTGGACCATCACTCCATTCCCCAACTCATCCCAGCTATATTCTCATTTCTTGAAGAGAACAATGAAAGGAAGGGTGAGCTCAACTAGCCCAGTAAGAAATATTATGACTAAGATAATGCAGAATAAATTATCCTTAGCCTTCAACAGTATAACAACTGATAGAATACAATAGACAATAAGTTTTAGATCAACAACAAACAAGCGGAAATAAGTGTGGACGCCCCCAAAATAGGTCCATTCCATCCAACCCATTACGAGTCGCCAAATACATGGTATGCGAAATAACTACAACTTTATTAATACATTTGTCGTGCAAAAAATATGACAACATATATATATCTTGTGAGTTTAAATACAATTATTGTCTTCTAGACAATATACATACCCAAATAAATCCTCATCACAATTATTTATACATTATTTTACAAAAATGGTGAAGACTACTAAACAACTCTCTCTATAACCATCATTCCATACCCCGACTAAATACTTTCGCTACATTCTCGCCTCTTGAGAAGAAAATGGAACAAAAAGGAAAAGGGTGAGCTCAACTAGCCCAATAAAGAATATTATGACTAAGATAATATACAACAAATTATCGTTAGTCTCCAACAGGGAAAAATCTAATAGAATACAATAGACAACCCAGTTTTAAATCAATCTTCGCAATGAAAATAATAATTCATTAGAAGAGTTAAGTAAAGAATGCAAACTACTATCTTCTATATATGAATTTAAAAGTTCATCGTCGATATTTTATCCTGTAACATCAATCAATATATATCCGAATCAAATATTCATCTTTTGCACTCATGTGCCAAAGATATTCATCGATTGGTCATGTTCATCTAAACACTGTTCATCTTTGCACTCTGAGCCAAAGATATTCATCGAAATCATTCATCTTTTTTGCTACAGGCCAAAGATATTCAATAATATCATCATTTAAGATGAGGATGATGAAAATATTTTTAAAGAAACGAATCCAAAGTGAAACAAAATGACAAGGATTAAGGATTAAGGATTAGTACTTTGTTTTATCCATGTCCAAAAATACCTCAAAATAATCATAGTGTTGTAAAATTCAAGAATGATCAAAACATGGATACAATCAAAGCTAGTATCCACAATAGATATTTTAGATGAAAAGGAAAATTTTATTTTTACGTGAATAGTCTTAGTATTCATGAATAATGTCGTATCGTGAATAATGCCGATACGTGAATAGTAACTCAACACCAAAAGATAGAAATTTCACAAAAAACATCATCATGCTTCGTGAATAGTACTCGTGAATAGTAACTCGTGAATAGTAACTCATGAATAGTAACTTCGTGAATAGTAACCCCAGCATGAAAAAGTTCCAAATTTGATAAAAGTTCCAACCAATATTTCAACATAATGATATTGAAGAAATAATATCATTTGAGAAGAAAATAACATCCTTCCCTCGAAAGACAAAGACTTCTAGTTGAAACACCTTGATATAGGCTATGATTTGAACTTGCACCGTATAGAAATACTCAAAGTATACTCAAAATACTCACAAGAATAAACTCGATAATATAGAGAGAAAACTTGAGTTTAAGTGTGATTTTCAATTCTAACCTAAGCACCTATTTATAGGAAAATGCTTAGAACACCAAATTAGAAAATTTATTAAAATATTAATATTAATATTACAATTCATATGCCCACTTCTAAGGATCTGAATTCAGCCACTTCTAACACATGTAAGACCCACAATAATGACAAAAAATGTTTTTGTCATTTTAAATAATTTATACTTCCAAAAATTAATTATTTTGGAACTCCGAAACTTCAATAATTCATAATAAATAGCCCTTTTATCAACAAATTCGAATCTCGCGTGTTTTTATAGGAAATTCCATTATCTACAACTTTGCAGAAGAAAGTTTTTCCAAATTCCAAAAAAAAATTGACCGAAATCCACAAACGGACGATTTTACAATCTATAATCAAATTTCGGTTAATAATTGTGTCCACCGACACACAAAAAATATGTTAAATATTTAATGCCACAAAATACTCTTCCTCCTTATATACTCATATATCCCACATTCATTATAAAAATATCACCGTTAATATATTATTAAAATAATATATTTAAATGAATTATTTTATCGTAAAAGATAAAATATTAATTTTCAACAATTGTCATTTTAAAAATTTTCTCCATCTATATCCACATAAAATCAATATTTTCCTCATCATATAAATCAATAATTAATTATTCGTAAATAATATTACGAGAATCACAATCTTTAGCAACTAGGTCGTTCCCAGAAAGAGGGCTTTCAATAAGGATCTCTCTCTTCTTGGCGCCGCAATTAGGTGACCAAATCTCTCCTTAGAGCGAACTTTCTAGACATTGCCAATAATGTTATCCAATAATATTATTCGGATAATATGAATTATTGCTCTGATAATGGAAAATCTTGTGTAATGACAATTTATTGAAACAACGAGAATATAAAATATCAATGCGAAGAATTATTGAATCAATAAAATAAAATCTTGAGCGATAATTACTTTGTAACAATTATTGAGTAGTGTCTTCTTACGTAAGAATCAATAATTGGTGCAATACTGCAGTCTACTATTCAACAACGCGTACATCGTGTTTTTAACCAATTCGGTATTCCAACGATTAAGGTAAATCAGTAATAACTACGCCGTTATTTTTAAATAACTTATATTTTTTGTTTTCTTCATCCAATCACTTTCAGTTATGGGGCCCACAAAAGACTGCACCGTCGTACGAATATTCTCCGACAGTACGAATATTCCACGACCAAACGAATATTCTCCGACAATAATGAATATTTTATAACCACTTGCTTATTCGAAATATTTGCATATTTTACCCATAACTATCCACATTAATCAAATCAACCCTTACTATTTCAAAATAATAAATAGAGGAAAATAAATTTCATTTATTAATAATTTGGGGTCTTACAACCTCTCCTCCTTATGAAATTTCGTCCTCGAAATTGACGTACGTACCTGGTGTTTCGAAAAGATGAGAATACCTCGCTTTCATTTCATTTTCCAACTCCCAGGTCATTTCCTCAATAGCATGGTTTCTCCACAAAACTTTAACTTGTGGTATAACCTCGGTACATAGGACATGTTCTTTCCTATCCAAGATCTTGACAGGTACCTCCTCGTACGTTAAGTCTTGGCTATCTCGTCCGGTTCTAACTTCAATGACGTGGTTGGTTAGTCCACATATTTACGTAACATCGATCGTGAAAAAACGTTATGAACACGCGTCATACTTGGTGGTAAAACGAGTCTATAGGCCACAGTTCCTATTCGATCGAGAATTTCAAATGGATTAATAAATCGAAGGTTTGAGCTTTCCTCACCTCACCGATTCTCGCTTTTGAAATAACAACTTCTTGCACCTCCTTCTTCAAATTCATCAGCTCCGGTGTGTAGCTTGAACAACTTTAACTTTATCGATTAAAGTCGATTATACTCGTATATCATCACGTGGGTACCTAGAGTTTTCATCTCCATCTCTATTATTTGTAAATTATATGAAATTAGTCTTTGACAATATCGTACTCGTACTTGTATACGATCTTCTACTCAACACGTCAGCTACCACGTTCGCTTTTCCAGGATGGCATGGTCAGAACATGTGCTGAAATGAGTCTCCTCTTGAGTTCTTCGAAGCTCTTCCCACATTCCTTGCTCCATTCGAATTTTGTATCTCTACGAGTCAGCTGCGTTAATGGAATAGCGATTCGAGAATATCCTTCAACGAATCTCAATCTCCGAATAACCAACTAAGCCTGAAAGCTACGTATTTCGATTACCGAATTTAGGTTGTTCTCAAGCGTGACTCATATCCCAACCTTGGATAAAGACGTTACAATGACACCTATCGCTTTACTATCGCATCGAATATGGTGTTCCCCTACGAGAGATGTCTTGATGCATTCCACAAAGGAAGTCACCGGATAAAGGCTCGGTACCAAATTCTATAGTTGAATTTTTAACTCTTGAAGTTCAATAGAGCCATTCGATATGAGATTTTAGAAATGAGTTTTGTCTGGGGTTCAAAGTCGATACAAAATTTAATATCAGGCTTTGGGAGTAAGCCAAGAAATTCTTCAGGATATACGTCAGGAAAAATCAATAACAAGAGGAATATTATTCAAATCTGACGTGTCTTTATTCAAATCCATAACATGGACTAAGAAAACTTGACATCCATAATAAATGAATGACTTCATGGCTTGATATACAAATGTTTGACTACAATGGTTTGATTGTTTGAATTCGAATAACAGGTTGCTTAGGAATATGAAAACTAACAACCTTACGAAAGTAATCAATTTTGGCATGATTAGTAGTTAACCTTAAAATCACATCAAAAGCAAATATCTCTATAGAAATAAGGTTAACATGTAATGTGATAGTGCCAACCTGAATCAAGCAAGATTTCTAAACAACGGATGTAATGAAAGTTTCTCTTAACGGAGTCTCCATAAATAGGTCAAAGTCTAATTTCTCCGTAGTCAAGTTCAAACGTTGAGCGCAAGCAAGAGAGATAAAAGAATGGGTAGAACCGGTATCTAGTAAGGTATAAACTTCGCAAGAATTTATAATTAACTAACTCGTGCTAACTTCGTTCGGGTTCCTCGCATTTTGACCGATCACGACAAACGCTCTTCCAGGAACCGTTGACTTTAACTTTTCTGGGACATCCTTTTGAGTCACCATTCCCGCTGGACTGGGTTTTGCTATAGTGCAATCTCGAGCGATATGTCCTTCCTTTCCACAATTATAGCATACCTTAAACTGTTGTGAGAAGTTTGGGCTGATATATCCCTCTTTCCCGCATTTGTAACATACGACAGGTGGTCTTTCTCCTCCCTTAGAACCAGTTGCTACTGGCGCTGACGTCTTCACATGGTCATTGTTGAATCTCCTCTTTTTAAAATCTCCTCTCGACTCGCTTCTTCTATTTTCATGGCCACGATAACCACCAGAGTGGTTACCGCCTTTGTCCATATTCTTCTTTCTCCGCTGGTTATCGTTATTCGATGATCGCTATCTTGATATGATCCTGGTTATGGTCCCTCGGTTGAGCGTACTTTCGTTATCTCGCTTCTAACAATCGAGCCTCGTTGACAACATCTGAATAGAGAAAAATTTATGAGAAATGAGATATTGGCGTATCTTGGGATTTCAAACCTCTCGAAACATCTGCGTCATACGTTCCTCATTCTCCACCAAATGAGGTGCAAACTCGGATAACTCCATAGAAACTTCGCCTCGTACTGGGACACCGTCATGTTATTCTGCTCCAGTCTAATAAACTCCACTTCCTTCATATGACGAATACTTTCAGGGAAGTACTTGTCATTGAACTGTTTCTGAAACGTCTCCCATGACATGTTGAGTGCAGCTGGATGGGTACGTTTCATAGATTCCCACCAGTAATCTGCCTCGTTACGGAACATAAAAGTAGCGAATGGAACTTTCTGTTCCTCCGTGCATCCCAAGACATCGAATATCTTGGTAATTTGTTTGACCCACGTCTCCGCCTTAATCGGATCTGGCTTTCCCCAGAATTCTGGTGGTCCCAACTCTTTGAACTGTTTGGTTGTGACCACCCGTGAATTGCTATCATTTCCTCCTGTATTTTGAACACGAGTCTCCCTCGTCTGATTTTGCATGAACTGCAAAAAGCTTCTAAACATCCCCTCATTCATCATCTGCTTAGTGGTGTTGTTGACAGGAGGTACATTGCCAGCCTGTTGCACGTTCTCCTCGTTGGTAAGTACAGGCATCTCCACGGTCTCATTTACTCCACTGTTAATATTCTCAGTCGACATTCTCAAATATTATCATAAAACAAGGGTTAATTAAGGAAATCAATATATCACATAATATCCCTATATACTAACCAACTAACAAATAAGCTTAGGTAGGACACACTAGCGACGGATTTACTCGTCTCTCCCCTCCTAGTTCTATTCCCCGATCTCTGCCAGAGATCATATCCCTAAGCTCTGATACCAACTGTGACGCCCCCAAAATAGGTCCATTCCATCCAACCCATTTTGAGTCGCCAAATTCATGGTACAGAAATAACTACAACTTTATTAATACATTTGTCGTACAAAATACGACAACATATATACTGTGAGTTTAAATACAATTATTATCTTCTAGACAATATACATACCCAAATAAATCCTCATCACAATTATTTATACATTATTTTACAAAAATGGTGAGGACTACTAAACAACTCTCTCTATAACCATCATTCCATACCCCGACTCGTACTCGCTACATTCTCGCCTCCTGAGAAGAAAAATGGAACAAAAAGGAAAAGGGTGAGCTCAACTAGCCCAATAAAGAATATTATGACTAAGATAATATACAACAAATTATCGTTAGTCTCCAACGGGGAAAAATCTAATAGAATACAATAGACAACCAGTTTTAAATCAATCTTCGCAGCGAAAATAATAATTCATTAGAAGAGTTAAGTAAAGAATGCAAACTACTATCTTCTATATATGAATTTAAAAGTTCATCGTCGATATTTTATCCCTGTAACATCAATCAATATATATCTGAAATCAAATATTCATCTTTGCACTACAGACCAAAGATATTCATCAGTTGGTCATGTTCATCTAAACACCTGTTCATCTTTGCACTTTGGGCCAAAGATATTCATCAGAAATCATTCATCTTTGCACTACAGGCCAAAGATATTCAATAATATCATCATTTAAGATCGAGGATGATGAAAATATTTTTTTAGAAACGAATCCAATGAAAACAAAATGACAAGGATTAAGGATTAAGGATTCGTATTTTGTTTTATCCATGTCCAAAAATACCTCAAAAATAATCATAGTGGTGTAAAATTCAAGAATGATCAAAACATGGATACAATCAAAGCTAGTATCCACAATAGATATTTTAGATGAAAAGGAAAATTTTATTTTTCTGTGAATAGTGCCGTATTCATGAATAGTGTCGTATATGTGAATAGTGACGTATACGTGAATAGTAACTCCGACACCAAAAGATAGAAATTTCACAAAAAAAACATCATCATGCTTCGTGAATAGTACTCGTGAATAGTAACTCGTGAATAGTAACTCATGAATAGTAACCCCGACATGAAAAAGTTCCAAATTTGATAAAAGTTCCAACCAATATTTCAAAGATAATGATATTGAAGAAATAATATCATTTGAGAACAAAATAACATCCTTCCTCGAAAAGACATTACTTCTAGTTGAAACACCTTGATATAGGCTATGACTTGAACTTGCACCGTATAGCAATACTCAAAGTATACTCAAAATACTCACAAGAATACGCTTGATAATATAGAGAGAGAAAACTTCAGTTTCTGGTGTGATTTTCAATTCTAACCTAAGCACCCTATTTATAGGAAAATGCTTAGAACACCAAAGTAGAAAATTTATTAAAATATTAATATTAATATTACAATTCCTATGCCCACTTCTAAGGATCTGAATTCAGCCACTTCTAACACATGTAAGACCCACAATAATGACAAAAAACGTTTTTGTCATTTTAAATATTTTATACTTCTAAAAATTAATTATTTTGGAACTCCGAAACTTCAATAATTCATAATAAATAGCCCTTTTATCAGAAATTTCGAATCTCGCGTATTTTTATAGGAAATTCCATTATCTACAACTTTACAGAAGAAAGTTTTTCCAAATTCCAAACAGAAATTGACCGAAATTCACAAACGGGCGATTTTACAATCTATAATCAAATTTCGGTTAATAATTGTGTCCACCGACACACAAAATATGTGTTAAATATTTAATGCCACAAAAATACTCTTCCTCCTTATATACTCATATATCCCACATTCATTATAAAAATATCACCGTTAATATATTATTAAAATAATATATTTAAATGAATTATTTTATCAGAAAAAGATAAAATATTAATTTTCAACAATTGTCATTTTAAAAATTTTTCTCCATCTATATCCACATAAAATCAATATTTTCCTCATCATATAAATCAATAATTAATTATTCACAAATAATATTACGAAATCACAAGATCTTGGCAACCGTGCCGTTCCTGGAAAGAGGGGCTTTCCAATAAGGATCTCTCCTTACTGGCGCGCAATTAGGTGACCAAACCTCTCCTTAGACAGAACTTTCTAGACATTTTCAATAATGTTATCCAATAATATTATTTAGATAATATGAATTATTGCTCCGATAATGGAAAATACTGTGTAATGATAATTTATTGAAACAACAGTAATATAAAATATCAATGCAGTAATTATTGAATCAATAAAACAAAATCTTCGAATAATAATTCTTCGTAACAATTATTGAGTAGTGCCTTCTTACGTAAGAATCAATAATTGGTGCAATCTCGTAGCTACTCTTGTTCAACAACGCCAGACATCGTGTTTTTAACCACTTTGGGTATTCCAACGAAGGTAAATTCAGAATAACTACGCCAGTTATTTTTAAATAACTTATATTTGTCGTTTTCTTCATCCAATCGCTTTCCGTTATGGGGCCAAAAAGATCGCCATCATCGCATTTAATATTCCCTACGATCATTTAATATTCCACGACCAAACGAATATTCCCCGATAATAATGAATATTTTATAACCACTTGCTTATTCGAAATATTTGCGTATTTTACCCCATAACTATCCACATTAATCAAATCAACCCTTACTATTTCAAAATAATAAATAGAGAAAAATAAATTTCATTTATTAATAATTTGGGGTCTTACATAAGCAATCCATTAGAAGAGTCAAGTAGAGCATAAAATCTACTATCTTCTATGATTTAAAAAATTTTTCATCAACTTTATCATTTGAGACTCGACTTTAATAAATAAAATCGAATCGTCCCTGTACCACGGCCAAGGATATTCATGTAATCATCAATGGTCATGATTATATCGAATAATCCTTGGTCATAATCATACCAACAACTGTCCATCAATGAACTACATGCCAATGAGGACTTTTACCACATCATTCATGATATTACAGTCATGATTATACCGAATAATCCCTGGTTATAATCATACCAAGTCAATCTATGCACGTAAGCCAAAGATGACTTTCATCATAATATAAGCATGAGGATGATGACAATGATATAATAATTTAATAAAACAAGTTCAAGGATAAATTTTAATGATTTATAAGTTAATTTATCTTGAAATTAATTACGTCCAAATTGTCAACATGATACTGCTTTGTGGAGTAAAATTCAAGAATGCTCAAAAGAATATTTCCATGAAAAGATACCGGATGAAGCGCAAATATCCAGGATATTCTACTAATTTCATGGAGTATAGAAGCCAAAACTTTAACCAAATGAGTATCATAGAATATATGAAACTTCAAATGAATTTTCACCAGCCATGCGGTAATCCACGTAGACAGATCATTTCCATAATTTACTAAGGAATGAATACAAAGGATCATTCGCAATGCATGTGATAATCCACATAGACAGGTTATTCCAATAGAATAATAAAGAATGAAACCAGGTCATGCGTAATCCACACAGACAGGATATTCCAACAGAATAATAAAGAATGAAATAACAGAAGAATTCACCATGCATGCGATAGACCGCACAGACAGGATATTCCACCAGAATAATAAAGAATGGAACCAGGTCATGCGTAATCCGCACAGACAGGATATTCCAACAGAATAATAAAGAATTGAATAACAATAGAATTCACCAGGCATGAGATAGACCGCACAGACAGATTATTCAAACATAATAATAAAGAATGGAATAACAAAAGCTCTCTTCATGAATATGAAAGAAATAATACCCCTTACCTCAAAAGAAGACTGGATACTGGAGTAGTGAGGTAGCAGACTTCTCTTCTTCTTTCTCTCTATAATAATTGCTCTATAGCTTTAGTGAATTGGTGAAAATGAAGGAAGAATGAGATTCTATTTATAGGAAAATATAGTTTCGATAATTGAAAGTTTTGGGGCTCAAAATATTACAGTATAATACGTTCATCTTTTCCTTCATTTTTAATTTAGTCCTGCAAGTATTATCAAACTTGCACCACCTCCCCTAATAGTATATCATTTGAATCAATAGACCAATCATGCGACTCAATAGTTATAGACATGTAAAAATACGAATTACAATATAGTACCTCCATCTATACCTCCATTTTTAACTTAGTCATGCAAGTATTATCAATCTTGCACCACCTCGCCTAATAGTAAATGAATGTGAATCAATAGTACATATATGTGAACAAATAGTTATAATCATGTGAATCAATAGCAATAAATTGCTCATTTATCTAGTTAATTACCCGATTGGTCAATATAACCTCCAGACATCAATTATTATCGAAATAAATGTCGATTTTCACTAACACTAATAATTCCAACACAATGGAACTATCAATTTCATCTTTAATCAACATGAACTTATTCATCATTAATATTATAACTCACAATATTAACAACAAGATCATTCCCAGGAAAGAGTGGGCTTTCCGATAAGGATTTCTCCTTATTGGCGCGCAATTAGGTGACCAAACCTCTCCTTTACAGAACTTCTAGACATTGTCAATATTGCAAATAATAATATGAATAACTTTGTCATCTCAATTATTGATTTAATAATATAACATATTATACAGATGATACTGTGACAATAATTGAATGAATAATATGAGAGATATGATGCAACAATTACTATAACAATAATTGAGTATAACTGAGTGACTTCTTACGTAAGCATCAATAATCAATACCGTGTTCTACTATGCAACCATGCGTATTACTATACTTTTATCACCTATTATTTTATGAAAACTTTCTTACTTTGAAATTTTTTTAAATATCACCCTTAACTTTAAACTTTTATCAATTTAACTATTTACCAAAGTAGAAAAATTGAATACTTTTATTTCATAAAATTCGGGATCTCACAGATGGCATGGGTATTGTTTCACCCATGAGATAGCTATGTCTTACTCCTTTCAGCTTGCGAAGTGTACAGATCCTGCATCTTGGTCCATTTTCCTGGCAGAGATCGGAGATCCGTTTGATATATTGTCGTGTGTAGGGCTCAGCTCACCCTATACCTTCATCACTCATGCTCCGGGCATGGCTTATCTCCCTCTAGCTGGTTTGAGGGGCATGGTTACTTACCACCCACTGGCCGTGATGTGTCAGTTTGACCAGTTCCAGGACTTCCATCCTTTTGAGGGGGTATTGAGTCAGCGCTTAGCTTCTCGCCACTTATCAGCAGAGGATAGATCCAAGTTGTATGTCTGTTGGGATCAGCATGAGCTAGCTGAGTTTTCTGTTAACCACCCGGGTTATTTTGCAGAGTATTCCACGTGGATGGCGGCAGAGACGACATTGACTATGGCAGTATCCACAGTGCAGGGGATTGATGTTAACGATGGGGAGCCTAAAGAGGAGGCTTTTATTCCCACCGGGGAGGATTTGACTACTGGGTTGCAAGGAGTTGTGATGGATTCTCCCAAAGACGAGTGCTCTTGTGATTCAAAGATTCAAAGATAGTATTTAGAGCAGTGTTTATCGGATGACCTTTGAGAGAGATCAGGCTAGAGCCTTGATGTTGATAGCTCTTGATGGGAGAGACGCCTCTCTATTGGAGAGGGACGAGGCTAGATTATCCAGAGATACATTGATTGTAGAGCAGGATGCTGCCCTATCTACCCGAGATGTGGCGTCATAGATAATACTTCAGTGAGATCCCTTACGATCGGCATCCTTGCCGACATGAGTTCATACATTGATGAGCATCATGCCACCATATAGTTAGCTTTAAATCTGCTAGCTCGTGTAGATACCATTGGGCAGGAGCTTGCAGCATTACCTTCTTCTTCGGAGAGTGATGCTATGTTAGATCTGATAGTCCGCATACATACAAATCCGTAGATAGACTTGTATTTTCCTGCACAGACTAGCTTAGCCATTTTGTCATGTACAACACATATTGTATATATCAAACAACATTATATATGGCAGGGAAATATATTTTGATTCATTTCTCTTTTAGTTGTGCCTTGATACTTGCTTGATATTTGCTTATTTCTTCAGGGCTTATGATCTTGATGCATTCTAAACTCATCCTTGATGTGTGGACATTGAAACGTCGCAGGATCTTTCAGAACAGATCATTAATCTCTGTGTATCCCTACCATCTTTGGTGTCTTGGGACTGGTTTCTGTATGGAAAGGAGTAGAGGGAGTGTGGCTTTTCCTCTCTGAGATTGACCGCACCACAGATGGTTGCCAACACTCCTATTTAAGAGGAGCCTAGTTAATTCCATCTCTTATGGATTAGTGTTGCTCTTTGAGGCACAATCGCAGCTTAGATGGTCGCCGAATCTCCTATTTGTGAGGAGAGGTTAAGTAATTCCATCCCTTTGGTCCGAAGCCGATGAAATATGGTGGATTAAAGTTTGATCCCAGTGACAAGTATTTGTGTTTTGGTAGAGAGTTAGACTGAAAAATTAATGGTTGCCTACGTACTCCTATTGAAGAGGAGATCAGGTCTGCGTAGTTCGAACCTGGTGTAAGAGGTTCAACGCTGAATGTAAAAGGGTGTAGGAATGTTTTTGTTTATGTAGAGAAAGGGTAGAAATGTTTTTTTTATTGCGACCAGGCCATATAGAATATGGTTGCCTACGTACTCCCAGGTATCAGGGAGATCATGTGAAGCCCCCAAAATAGGTATACATCATCCATCCTGAGTCGCCAAATACATGGTACAAAATTCAAATACAACTTAATTATACAACAGTCGTGTAAAATAGGACAAAACATAATCTTAGAGTTTTAATAAGAATATTGTCATCTAGACAATATCCACACTCAATGGAGTCCTCATTATATTTATTGTCACACTATATAACAGAATAGTGAGGACTACTAATGCTATCATCTGGACCGTCACTCCATTCCCCGACTAGTCCCGCTTACGTTCTCATTTCCTCAAGAGAAAGCGGTGAAAAAGAAAGGAGAGCTCAACTAGCCCAAAGAAGAAATATTATGACTAAGATAATGCGTAATAAATTATCATTAGTCTTCAACAATGTTAAACCGATAAAATACAATAGACATCAAGTTTAATCTGCAATGAATAAGCAATCCATTAGAAGAGTCAAGTAGAGCATAATATCTACTATCTTCTATGATTTAAAATGTTGTCATCAATTTTTATCATTTGAGACTCGAATTTTAATAAATAAACCACATCATCGAGTCATCCCTGCACTACGGGCCAAGGATATTCATTAAATCATCAATGGTCATGACTATATCGAATAATCCCTGGTCATAATCATACCAAAAACTGTACATCAATGCATTACAGGATACTGAGGACTTTTACCACATTATTTATTTCATTACAGGTCATGATTATACCGAATAATCCCTGGTCATAATCATACCAAGTCCATCTATGCACATAAGCCAAAGATGACTTTCATCACAATATAAGCATGAGGATGATGACAATGATATAATAATTCAATAAAACAAGTTCAAGAATAAATTTTAAAGATTTAAAAGTTATTTTATCTTGAAATCAATTACGTCCAAATTGTCAACATGATACTGCTTTGTGGAGTAAAATTCAAGAATGCTCAGAAGAATATTTCCAAGAAAAGATATCGGATGAAGCGCAAATATCCAGGATATTCTACTAATTTCATGGAGTATAGAAGCCAAAACTTTAACCAAATGAGTATTATAGAATATACTGAACTCGCAAATGGATTTTCACCGCCATGCGGTAATCCACGTGAGATGATCATTTCCACAATTTAATAAGGAATGAATACGAAGGATCATTCACCATGCATGTGATAATCCACATAGACAGGTTATTCCAACAGAATAATAAAGAATGATGGAACCTGGTCATGCGTAATCACAGGATAGGATATTCCAAAGAATAATAAGGAATGGAATAACAGAAGAATTCACCATGAATGCGATAAACCGCACAGGCAGGTTATTCCAACAGAAAATAAAGAATGGAAATGGGAGCCATTCGATATGGGGCTTTGGAAATGGGTTTTGTATCGGATTCAAGGTCGATACAAAATTCAATTTCACGCTCTGGGGGTAGGCCAGGAAGTTCTTCAAGGAATACGTCAGGAAATTTATTAACAATGAAATATCATTCAAATCGATTTATCTTTATTTAAATCTGTGACATGAGCTAAGAAAGCTTGACATCCATTTTTCAATAAACGAATAGCTTTATGACTTGATATAACAGTGATTGACTTTAGTGGTTTGGTTGCTTGAATTCGTATAATAGGTTGGTTAGGAATATGAAAGCTATCAACCTTACAAAAATAAATGATTTTAGCATGATGAGTAGTTAACCAATAAATCCCTAAAATCACATCAAATGCAAGTATTTTCAAGGAAATAAGATCGACGGCGGAGTAACGTATGCGGTTCTGGAATTTGAATCAAATAAGACTTATAAACCATGGATGTAATGAAGGTTTCTCCCAACGGAGTTTCAACAGATAAGTCAAAGTCTAATTTCTCCGGAGTCATATTTAAACGTTGAGCAAATAGGAGAAATAAAGGAATGGGTAGAACCCAGGTATCAAATAAAGTATAAACTTATTAGAGTTTATAATTAGCTTACCCGTGATCACCTCGTTCGGATTCCTCACTTTTTGGGAGGTTACGACAAACGCTCTCCCTTGAACTACCGGTTTTGTCTTGAGTTGGACACCCTTTGATGCCTCCATCCCAGCTGGACTTGACTTTGGTGCACGATAAAATCGGGCTAGGTGACCTTATTTTCCACAATTATAACATGCTTTGGACTGCATCGTGCAGTTTGGACTTATGTGTCCTTCCCCTCCACATTTGTAACCTATGACCGGTGATCGTTCTCCTTCCTTAATAATAGGTGCTGGTGCTAACGTCTTTCCATCCTTGTTGAATCTCCTCTTCTTGAAATGTCCACCCTTATTGTCATGGCCATGATTACCACAGAAGTGATTATCATTTCTAGCATGTTGATTACCTCCACGTTTGTTGTCACCGCTTCGATGACTGCTACCACTGGTATTATCGACTTGTCGGTTGCTCTCTCTTAGTTGGGTTGACTCATTATCGCCCTCCAATAACTGAGCCCTATTCACAACATCTGAATACAAACACAGTTTGTGAGAAATTAGGTATTGACGTATCTCGGGTTTCAAACCTCTTAGAAACATCCGCGTCATTCTCTCCTCATTATCAACCAAGTGCGACGCCTTAAACCGAGATAACTCGGCAAACTTAGCTTTGAACCGCACTAACCATTCATATTGTTTTGCTCAAGCTTAATGAACTCTACCTCTTTCATGTGACGAATACTTTTAGGAAAGTACTTGTCATTGAACAGCTCTTGGAACTTCTCCCAAGACATTTTGAGTGCGGCAGGTTGAGTACGCTTTACAGATTCCCACCAGTAATCTGCCTCTGCTCACAACATGAAGGTGCCAAAGGGAAACTTAATGAGTACTTAAACTCACTTAATTCTTCAGGGTTGCCACCGTTTAAATTAGAGTTGAAAGTTGGATGCCCAATAATGTTGTTATGAAATATTGCACCAAAAGATGGACTTTACAATGGCACGCGATTAATGGTTGTTAGATGTGCCTCAAGGGTAATCGAAGCTCAGATATTAAATGGATATAAAATTGGCAATTTAGTCTTCATTCCGAGAATATCATTGACACCAACATCTTTGGACTTTCCTTTTTGAATGACAAGACGTTAGTTTCCTGTCCGATTAACTTATGTAATGACAATCAATAAACCCCAAGGACAATCTGTCAAGTTCATTGGGATTGATTTGCGGACACCTGTTTTTAGTCATGGACACCTTTATGTGGCACTATCTAGATGCACATTGTCAGATCATATTACTGTCCTCCTTCTGGAGGATGGGTCGAATTGCACCACAAATATTGTTTACCCAGAAGTTTTGTTATAATATTCTTACGAAAAGTACATGGTATAGTTTAAAGGAAGAATGAGATTCTATTTATAGGAAAATATAGTTTCGATAATTGAAAGTTTTGGGGCTCAAAATATTACAGTATAATACGTTCATCTTTTCCTTCATTTTTAATTAGTCCTGCAAGTATTATCAAATTTGCACCACCTCCCCTAATAGTATATCATTTGAATCAATAGACCAATCATGCGACTCAATAGTTATGGACATGTAAAAATACGAATTACAATATAGTACCTCCATCTATACCTCCATTTTTAACTTAGTCATGCAAGTATTATCAATCTTGCACCACCTCGCCTAATAGTAAATGAATGTGAATCAATAGTAAATATATGTGAACAAATAGTTATAATCATGTAAATCAATAGCAATTAATTGCTCATTTATCCGGTTAATTACCCGATTGGTCAATATAACCTCCAAACATCAATTATTATCGAAATAAATGTCGATTTTCACTAACACTAATAATTCCAACACAATGGAACTATCAATTTCATCTTTAATCAACACGAACTTATTCATCATTAATATTATAACTCACAATATTAACAACTAGATCGTTCCCAAGAAAGAGTGTGCTTTCCGATAAGGATTTCTCCTTATTGGCGCGCAATTAGGTGATCAAACCTCTCCTTTACAGAACTTCTAGACATTGTCAATATTGCAAATAATAATATGAATAACTTTGTCATCTCAATTATTGATTTAATAATATAACATATTATACAGATGATACTGTGACAATAATTGAATCAATTATATGAGAGATATGATGCAGCAATTACTGTAGCAATAATTGAGTATAACTAAGTGACTTCTTACGTAAGCATCAATAATCAATACCGTGTGTTACTATACAACCACACGTATTACTGTACTTTTATCACCTATTATTTTATGAAAACTTTCTTACTTTGAAAAATTTTCAAATATCACCCTTAACTTTAAACTTTTATCAATTTAACTATTTACCAAAGTAGAAAAATTGAATACTTTTATTTCATAAAATTCGGGATCTCACAGATGGCATGGGTATTGTTTCACCCATGAGATAGCTATGTCTTACTCCTTTCAGCTTGCGAAGTGTACAGATCCTGCATCTTGGTCCATTTTCCTGGCGGAGATCGAGATCCGTTTGATATATTATCGTGTGTGTAGGGCTCACCACCCTATACCTTCATCACTCATGCTCCGGGCATGGCTTATCTCCCTCTAGCTGGTTTGAGGGGCATGGTTACTTACCACCCACTGGCCGTGATGTGTCAGTCTGACCAGTTCCAAGACTTCCATCCTTTTGAGGGGGTATTGAGTCAGCGCTTAGCTTCTCGCCACTTATCAGCAGAGGATAGATCCAAGTTGTATGTCTGTTGGGATCAGCATGAGCTAGCTGAGTTTTCTGTTAACCACCCAGGTTATTTTGCAGAGTATTCCACGTGGATGGCGGCAGAGACGACATTGACTATGGCAGTATCCACAGTGCAGGGGATTGATGTTAACGATGGGGAGCCTAAAGAGGAGGCTTTTATTCCCACCGGGGAGGATTTGACTACTGGGTTGCAAGGAGTTGTGATGGATTCTCCCAGTACGAGTGCTACTGTGATTCAGCATTCAGCATAGTATTTAGAACAGAGTGTTTATCAGATGACCTTTGAGAGAGATCAGGCTAGAGCCTTGATGTTGATAGCTCTTGATGGGAGAGACGCCTCTCTATTGGAGAGGGACGAGGCTAGATTATCCAGAGATACATTGATTGTAGAGCAGGATGCTGCCCTATCTACCCGAGATGTGGCCGTCATAGATAATACTTCAGTGAGATCCCTTACGACTGGCATCCTTGCCGACATGAGTTCATACATTGATGAGCATCATGCCACCATATAGTTAGCTTTAAATCTGCTAGCTCGTGTAGATACCATTGGGCAGGAGCTTGCAGCATTACCTTCTTCTTCGAAGAGTGATGCTATGTTAGATCTGATAGTCCGCATACATACAGATCCGTAGATAGACTTGTATTTTCCTGCACAGACTAGCTTAGCCATTTTGTCATGTACAACACATATTGTATATATCAAACAACATTATATATGGCAGGGAAATATATTTTGATTCATTTCTCTTTTAGTTGTGCCTTGATACTTGCTTGATATTTGCTTATTTCTTCAGGGCTTATGATCTTGATGCATTCTAAACTCATCCTTGATGTGTGGACATTGAAACGTCGCAGGATCTTTCAGAACAGATCATTAATCTCTGTGTATCCCTACCATCTTTGGTGTCTTGGGACTGGTTTCTGTATGGAAAGGAGTAGAGGAGTGTGGCTTTTCCTCTCTGAGATTGACCGCACCACAGATGGTTGCCAACACTCCTATTTAAGAGGAGCCTAGTTAATTCCATCTCTTATGGATTAGTGTTGCTCTTTGAGGCACAATCGCAGCTTAGATGGTCGCTGAATCTCCTATTTGTGAGGAGAGGTTAAGTAATTCCATCCCTTTGGTCTGAAGCCGATGAAATATGGTGGATTAAAGTTTGATCCCAGTACCGTGTGACAAGTATTTGTGTTTTGGTAGAGAGTTAGACTGAAAAATTAATGGTTGCCTACGTACTCCTATTGAAGAGGAGATCAGGTCTGCGTAGTTCGAACCTGGTGTAAGAGGTTCAACGCTGAATGTAAAAGGGTGTAGGAATGTTTTTGTTTATGTAGAGAAAGGGTAGAAATGTTTTTTTTATTACGACCAGGCCATATAGAATATGGTTGCCTACGTACTCCCAGGTATCAGGGAGATCATGTGAAGCCCCCAAAATAGGTATACATCATCCATCCTGAGTCGCCAAATACATGGTACAAAATTCAAATACAACTTAATTATACAACAGTCGTGTAAAATAGGACAAAACATAATCTTAGAGTTTTAATAAGAATATTGCCATCTAGACAATATCCACACTCAATGGAGTCCTCATTATATTTATTGTCACACTATATAACAGAATAGTGAGGACTACTAATGCTATCATCTGGACCGTCACTCCATTCCCCGACTAGTCCCGGCTACGTTCTCATTTCCTGAAGAGAACAGTGAAAGAAAGGGAGAGCTCAACTAGCCCAGTAAGAAATATTATGACTAAGATAATGCAGAATAAATTATCATTAGTCTTCAACAATGTTAAACTGATAAAATACAATAGACATCAAGTTTAAGCTATGAATGAATAAGCAATCCATTAGAAGAGTCAAGTAGAGCATAATATCTACTATCTTCTATGATTTAAAATGTTGTCATCAATTTTTATTCTTTGAGACTCGACAATAAATAAACCACATCATCGAGTCATCCCCACTTTTCTACGGGCCAAGGATATTCATTAAATCATCAATGGTCATGACTATATCGAATAATCCCTGGTCATAATCATACCAAAAACTGTCCATCAATGCATTACAGGATACTGAGGACTTTTACCACATTATTTATTTCATTACAGGTCATGATTATGCCGAATAATCCCTGGTCATAATCATACCAAGTCCATCTATGCACATAAGCCAAAGATGACTTTCATCACAATATAAGCATGAGGATGATGACAATGATATAATAATTCAATAAAACAAGTTCAAGAATAAATTTTAAAGATTTATAAGTTAATTTATCTTGAAATCAATTACGTCCAAATTGTCAACATGATACTGCTTTGTGGAGTAAAATTCAAGAATGCTCAGAAGAATATTTCCAAGAAAAGATATCGGATAAAGCGCAAATATCCAGGATATTCTACTAATTTCATGGAGTATAGAAGCCAAAACTTTAACCAAATGAGTATTATAGAATATACGAAACTGCAAATGGATTTTCACCCGCCATGCGGTAATCCACGTAGACAGATCATTTCCACAATTTAATAAGGAATGAATACGAAGGATCATTCACCATGCATGTGATAATCCACATGACAGGTTATTCCAACAGAATAATAAATAATGGAACCAGGTCATGCGTAATCTGCACAGATAGGATATTCCAACAGAATAATAAGGAATGGAATAACAGAAGAATTCACCATGCATGCGATAAACCGCACAGGCAGGTTATTCCAACAGAAAATAAAGAATGGAAATGGGAGCCATTCGATATGGGGCTTTGGAAATGGGTTTTGTATCAGATTCAAGGTCGATACAAAATTCAATTTCACGCTCTGGGGGTAGGCCAGGAAGTTCTTCAAGGAATACGTCAGGAAATTTATTAACAATAGAAATATCATTCAAATCAGATGTATCTTTATTTAAATCTGTGACATGAGCTAAGAAAGCTTGACATCCATTTTTCAATAAACGAATAGCTTTATGACTTGATATGACAGTGATTGACTTTAGTGGTTTGGTTTCTTGAATTCGTATAATAGGTTGGTTAGGAATATGAAAGCTATCAACCTTACAAAAATAAATGATTTTAGCATGATGAGTAGTTAACCAATAAATCCCTAAAATCACATCAAATGCAAGTATTTTCAAGGAAATAAGATCGACAGGTAACGTGCGGTTACCGATTTGAATCAAACAAGACTTATAAACCATGGATGTAATGAAGGTTTCTCCCAACGGAGTTTCAACAGATAAGTCAAAGTCTAATTTCTCCGGAGTCATATTTAAACGTTGAGCGCAAATAGGAGAAATAAAGGAATGGGTAGAACCGGTATCAAATAAAGTATAAACTTCGCTAGAGTTTATAATTAGCTTACCCGTGATCACCTCGTTCGGATTCCTCACTTTTTGGGAGGTTACGACAAACGCTTTCCCTTGAACTACCGGTTTTGTCTTGAGTTGGACACCCTTTGATGCCTCCATCCCAGCTAGACTTGACTTTGGTGCACGACAAAATCGGGCTAGGTGACCTTATTTTCCACAATTATAACATGCTTTGGACTGCATCGTGCAGTTTGGACTTATGTGTCCTTCCCCTCCACATTTGTAACCTATGACCGGTGATCGTTCTCCTTCCTTAACAATAGGTCTTTGGTGCTAACGTCTTTCCATCCTTGTTGAATCTCCTCTTCTTGAAATGTCCCTTATTTTTTTCATGGCCATGATTACCACGAGTGATTATCATTTCTAGCATGTTGATTACCTCCACGTTTGTTGTCACCGCTTCGATGACTGCTACCACTGGTATTATCGACTTGTCGGTTGCTCTCTCTTAGTTGGGTTGACTCATAGCCCTCCAATAACTGAGCCCTATTCACAACATCTGAATACAAACACAGTTTGTGAAAAATTAGGTATTGACGTATCTCGGGTTTCAAACCTCTTAGAAACATCCGCGTCATTCTCTCCTCATTATCAACCAAGTGCGACGCAAACTGAGATAACTCGGCAAACTTAGCTTTGAACTGCACAACGGTCATATTGTTTTGCTCAAGCTTAATGAACTCTACCTCTTTCATGTGACGAATACTTTTAGGAAAGTACTTGTCATTGAACAGCTCTTGGAACTTCTCCCAAGACATTTTGAGTCTGGCGGAGTTGAGTACGCGCTTCTGATTCCCACCAATGTCACCTCTGCTCACAACATGAAGGTGCCAAAGGGAAACTTAATGAGTACTTAAACTCACTTAATTCTTCAGGGTTGCCACCGTTTAAATTAGAGTTGAAAGTTGGATGCCCAATAATGTTGTTATGAAATATTGCACCAAAAGATGGACTTTACAATGGCACGCGATTAATGGTTGTTAGATGTGCCTCAAGGGTAATCGAAGCTCAGATATTAAATGGATATAAAATTGGCAATTTAGTCTTCATTCCGAGAATATCATTGACACCAACATCTTTGGACTTTCCTTTTTGAATGACAAGACGTTAGTTTCCTGTCCGATTAACTTATGAAATGACAATCAATAAACCCCAAGGACAATCTGTCAAGTTCATTGGGATTGATTTGCGGACACCTGTTTTTAGTCATGGACACCTTTATGTGGCACTATCTAGATGCACATTGTCAGATCATATTACTGTCCTCCTTCTGGAGGATGGGTCGAATTGCACCACAAATATTGTTTACCCAGAAGTTTTGTTATAATATTCTTACGAAAAGTACATGGTATAGTTTAAAAAAGTTTATTTCTACTGAATTTTGTAATCTTTTCAACATTTTAACCTTTAATTTTACAATGAGGTTCATTCTTTGTAGGATTGGAGTGAATTTGTCAACGAGAATGATAGAGTATATACAATGGACCTTTGTGGATGGGGCCGACGTAATCAGGTAAATCTACTTTTATGTCACAACATCAAAATAACTTTACTATTCCTAGAATACAAATAGTGTTAATTTTATTGTTTATGTGAATAATTTAGGTGGTTCTGCATTCTGCTCATTGGGCAAAGTGCGTTCGTATTGATACGAGGACATTAAGTACAGTGATGAAGAGAATGTTTAAAGGGATGAAGAAGACATTTAAGAGATTTCAATGATATGCAATCCAGTACCGACCTGTCCACCTTTGACGATGACTAACCTACCACTGACCAAACAATTGTCTAGGTGTGAAAGTCTCTCTTACTAAACTCTCTATATTTCTCTACTTTTCACGCAGACAGACAACACACAATACACGCACAAACACACACACATAACTATAACCAATCAAGCACTCGCAAATCAAACTCACACACCATTTTTGTTTTGGATTATGTTAATATTGCTATAACTTGGATTATGATACTGGTTGGTTGTTCAAGTTTCAATTGTTGCAAATAATGATTCGAAGGAGAAAACACATGTAATTAGATTGGATTATTGTTAATTTGTGCTATTATCTTGGGGTACAGTTCACTATATTGGTAACAAACTAAAAATTTGATCTTTATGCAAAAGAATTATTTAGTTGTACGCAATGGGTACTATAGAACTGGAATGGGGGATACGAGTTGATAATCAGGCTTAATTTCATGGATTATAATTCGTGTTTTTCGTAATGTACTTGTAACGCATACGAGAAAATCGATTTTTATGTGAATTGAATTTTTAGTTAATTATTTAAATTTAATTGTTTATTTATGTGAGTAAATTGTTTGAAGGTCGTTTCTATGACCTAGAATGTCTTGGATGTGGTTAGGATTACGGCTATGTGCTAGGATTAATTGTTTTGAATTTCTAAGACGAAAAATAAAAGTTTTAGAGAATTTTTGAAAAACACTATTCATCCGTTTCTGCTCAGGAATTAATTATGAATTTTTGAGAAATGTGTAATGATAGAATTCTAAGACAAGATGGAATATCCAATAATATTTCAGTTATTGCAAACGAAGTTTTCACCTGTGGACTTAAAACCTAAGGGTTAGGGAAAGTGAGTTTCGAGAATGAAATGACTATGTATAATGATTAGGGTTATTATACGTGAGAAATACGAGTATGATACTAGTTATTATACGAGTATAATATGAAGAATATTACGATGTATAATATGAATATCATACGAATTATATACAAAGAGAATACGAGAATAATACGAGTAGAAACCATAGTTTTTTTTTATCTCTCATAGAAAAAGAGCGTACTCTCCAACAATTGGAATCACGTCTGTTGTGAAAAAGTCAGCAACAACTCTACACCCATAATAAGACTCCTCTTATTTATAGATGTAGGCAACCCTCCTTAACAATTAAGGAATTGGGCTTTATTTTAATTAATTAAACTCTTTTAATTAATTACTCTCCCAATCTTATTAGGAATAATTAATTAAACTTTTAATAATTAGCCTCCTAATCTTATTAGGAATAAATGAGAGTACTTTTATTAATTAATTCTTAAACTCCTTTAGGAATTAAATAATAATAATAGTAATAAATAATAAGACTCCTCTTATTATTTATATTTAATATTTCAAAATATTAAATAATAAATATTAAGCTATTTAATTTATTCTATCACCATAGATTAAATTAAATATACTTAACTTATTATTACGATTATGCCATTAAGTTCTTAAATAATTATTCTTCCTTTTATGGTGTGACCCTTTAGGTTCTCCATATTAAACCAGTTGTGAATAAATCAATTAGAACAATTCTAATCTTATTTAAATAAATAAATTAAAATATTAATTTATTTAAATAAATAATATTTATTCTATAATATGGATAAGCCTCCCTAGCGATCAACGACTTTCCAGATAATATAGATTTCAACATTAATCATAAAAGAACATTTGAGTAAATAGTTACTGTATAATTCAATCCTTCCACCATACAATGTCCCAATTAAATATAAGACATGGAATTACTGTCAAGTTTTATTTTATTTAATTATATGTATTTCGACTCTTAAATGCACAACTCCAAATAATGCAAATTAGAAACTCCTTTCTAATTTCATTCTACCTTGACCAAGGACTAATGGGTTGTCATTTATCGAATCACATAGGACATTTCTCTTATTTTACTAGAAGTGGTAGATTCTTTATTGATCATACATTATCTCCATGTACAACTTATTATACCCAAACATACCCTTTGATATACCCTAAGGGTCTTAAGGAATAAGTCAAAGTATAACTCATCATACACAAAATACTATGATGATCTCAAGTCCAAGGATCACTTGTACTACTATCACTACAGGAATTCATATTGACAGGCAAGTAAAACTCCATTAGATATTCCTTAGCGAGTCACGTTCAGTGAACTTATTCTCTAATAAACACCTACATACTTGCTTCAGTGTCTCCACATAAATGATCATGAGATCAATCATCCTCATCCAATAAGCAAGCAACGTATGTACCAATCTATCCGAATTCACTAATCCCCAATTTAGTAATCCAATGATTGGGAACTATTTTAGTTTTAAGCTTTCTAAGAATTTAGATCTCATTAGAATGATCATCATCATTATTCTAAAAGCATTGCTTAAAACTATGGGTTTATCACATATTATAAAACAACATCATATAGATAATTAAAAGCATTTAATAAATTAATACTTTTTATTAATAAATGAGTAAGATTGTTACAAAGTATATGCTTTATCATCAAACATGATTGGCTTGTGTGCATACTACTTTCAAATATATCATGTAGAAACTGTAAAGATCAAGAACTGTCGAATTTTAATTGAAGACGCTTGAAGGCAAGTTTTCTTAATGCTTGTCTAACCTTCGTGTTAGCCAAGTTTTCTGTGATTCATGTTATGAAATGCAAGAATTATTTTATGAAAGAGTTGATGCCAGTTTTAACTCGGCTAGACTAATCTTAAGAGTTTAATTGATTTTTTTACAACTCTTTCAATATAGTATTGTTAACGCTATCATATGCCAATTGTTTGGTACGGATTCAACTGTAAGCTTGAGTATGAACAAACAAATGTATTTTACATCGATTATTCGATGGGCACGTGAGGTTTCTAAAACTTAAAAGTAGATACGTTTAACGGATGAATGTTGATCAACATAGAGTACTATAAGGTGATCACCTAGAAGTGCTCACAAGATATATCGCACTTACGGACTTAGTGTCGGGTTGTCCTTTTTCTCCAATGAAAACTAAAAGAGGATGTTCATGGTCTTTCGACCAGCTCAGAATTTCTAAGTTACTATATGTACTCTGGAATTATTTTATGAAATGAAAAGTGTTATTTTACTGTTTCATTGTACTTCATAACTACTTGTTCAATGAAGAATAATAATCATATAATTCTCAACGTGGTACTTGTATTATATATTGCTAGACTTACTGAGCTTGTTATGCTCACTTCTTGCTTGAATTATATGATTACAGCTAAGGCCGAACGAACTGAGGGTCCTAGTAGGGATAAAGGCAAGGTTAAGATGGATAAGTAGATTATCCTGTAATACACTAGTATGTTTGTAAGAATTATACTATGATAAACAAAGAATGTATTCGATTACAGAACCTGGGAAATGATTTATTATTATTATTATTGTAATAAGAATGTAGTAAATACAATCATTTTGATATTGTTTCAATGGAATGAATGTATAGTTATGAGTACCGTGTAGCACCATATCTGTGGATTGAAAGTACCCAGATTTGGGGGCGTCACAACTTGGTATCAAAGCATTAGGTTATAAAACTTAAGGGGGGAAGAACCTTAGGCTAATAACCTCGTTAGTAAATGAGAAGTTAGAAGGAATTAAACTCGAGAAGAATGAGTTAGTTAAGTATTGAGTAAACTCAGTATCGAAAGATTTAAAAGATGGAAATTAACCCTAAATAAACTAAATGTGATTTGTGCTTATATTATGGTGTATTATGTACTAATCAACATGTTATGTGTTATTGTAGATATCCATCGATAGCTTCATGTATAGGGATATACACGTGGTGAGTGAAGAGTTAGTAAACCGGGTAGAGCCTTTACCAGTGCCAGTGGCGGGGGTACCAATGGTGAACTTAGAAGAGACCGAGCCAGATAAGGACTATTCAGAGGAGGAATTTTTAGAGGGGGATATGGAAAACTTGGGATAGACAACATATCTTGATATGGTGGTCAATGTGGATGAGGATATGGAGGTAGCATCATTTAGTACGGTGGTACCTCCACTAGAGCCAACACCTCCAGACACAATGAGGGCATTGTATCTAGCGGTGCTTGACCGGAATGTGCAACTATTCACTGTTGTGCAAAACCTAAGGGAGGAGGTTAGTGACCTCCATGAAGCTAAGGATTCTGCAGAAGCAAATTTAATTTGAGATAGATCATGATGAGAAGGTGCTCATAAAGGATAAGGCGACAGATTATAAGAATGAGGCCGTTGAGCTTTGTAGAGAACTAGGTGAAAGGAACCAAAAGATAGCACGGATGTCTTACATCCATGAAAGTGCTCATGAGGATTTCAAGCTGAAAATTGCTTGTTATTCGATTGAGTCAGGGGAAACTCGACACACTATTAGTCGGGATATTGTGTCTATTCTTGTGAATCAGAAGCATGAGAATGCTGTTATGTAATATTAGAAGTAAATAGAGGAAGTATAGATCGGTATATCTTTTGTATATATGTGTAGTGACGTAAAACTCTCTTTTGTATAATTAAAGGGTAGTCTTTTTGTAAATCCCAATTTTTGTGAAATTCAATCACGGTATAGGAATGTAATAGCTTTGGCTATGTAATCAAATTGTAAATAGTTTCAAACTGTGAAGAAGCATATTAATATAATGAAGTTTTTATTAATGTACTTTGTTATGGTATGAGTTGTTGTTTGACAAATAATAACTAAGTAAGCAAATAGATAATAATGAAACTTTATTAATTTAATTAGAAAAATGTCGCTAAGTAGAAGACAACGTAATCAGGAAGCTGAATCTCATAACGATAACCAAGGGGGTCAGAACAACCCGATGCAGGAGTTCATTAATTTATTAACGCCTACATTTAATCAAGCCGGGGGTAGAGCACCCGCGGTACCTAGGGTAGCCAGAACGACAACCTTTAAGGAATTTAAGAGTGTGGGTCCGCCAGAGTTCAAAGGAACTACGGACCCAATAGAGGCCCAGACTTGGGTGAAGGAAATAAAGAAGGCATTTGTTATTAAAAATGTAAGAGAGGTGTAAAAGACTTCTTTTGTGACCTACATGATGAAAGGAGAAGCCAACTTCTGGTGGGAGGCTCACCAGGGTGGGGCTAGGACTGATGTTGTTACATGGGAACAATTTAATAATGTTTTCTTAGAGAACTATTTCCCTACAAGCATGCAGGGGAGAATGGAGATTAAGTTCTTAGAACTTAAATAAGGGGACATGACGGTTCCCCAGTATGCCGCCAAGTTTAATAAATTGGCAAGGTTTTCTCCACACCAAGTGGACAATGAGGAGAGGAAGGCTCGTAGGTTTGAGCAAGGACTAAAACCATGGCTCTATAGTAGGATTTACATTTTCCAAAGTGCTTCATATGGAACCATTCTGGAGAAAAAAATTATTGAGGAGGGTGGTAGATACCACAAAGAGAGAAAGAATAAGAGCAAATGAGAGGGAGGATCCAAGGCATATGGAGCTAGTGGTAGTGGAAGTATGCCTAAGAGGACGAGTTTTAACTCCGGTAATACTAGGGTAAAATAAGGGGATCCTAAGTGTAGGATCGAAGCGTGCAAGACATGCGAAAAGGCTCATCTAGGAGTTTGCCTTAAGGGGAAGTCGGTTTGTTACAACTGTGGGCATGAGGGTCATATATCACCCAATTGTCCTAATCCTAAGAAGAACTGGGGCTGTTTTGTTTGTGGATCGATGGAACACATGGCAAGAAATTTCCCAAAGAAGGGGTTAGAGGGTAGAAATGGAGCTAGTAGTGGTAAGTTAGCCATTGCTGGACCAACACCATCGTCGGGTAGACCCACGGCCTGTACTTTTAATATGACTATCCAAGATGCGGTTGCATCAATGGATGTACTAGCAGGTATCATTCCAGTCAATGAAATAAATGCTTATGTGATGTTTGATTCGGGTGCTACTTGTTCTTTTATAGCATGTGAATTTGCTAAGCGATTAGGTTTATTCCTGGAAAGATTAGAAATACATTTAGACGTTAAGGTAGCAAACGAAGAGATAATTCCCATTGAACAAATTCATAGGAATTGTTGCATAGATATTAGAGGTAACAAATTATTGGTAGATTTAATATCGATAAGGTTGAGAGAATTTGATGTAATTCTCGGTATGGATTGGTTGATTAACTATAAAGCTATATATAATAGATTGTCATAGGAAAAGTGTGAACCTTCGGCTTTCTAAGAAACCTAATGTGACAACTGTAATTTTGTAATTTAATTTTAATATTTATTTGATTGAATAAATATTTTTCGATGAATTAATTATTAGATTAAATAATTAATTGATGAAGTTGTGATAGATTAATTTAATTATATGTGTTACATTTATTAAATTAATATGGAGAATTATTTTATTCGAAGTATATGATTATGTGAGCTTATTGGATTAAAAGAAATATTTAATAAGCTTTGTGTTAATTTAATTATTAATTAGAGATTTAATAATTGACATTATTAATCAAAGAGAATTTGAATTATGTGACTATATGAATTAATGAGAATTTACTATATTTTATTTAAAATTAATTAAATAAGATATTAGATTTATTTTATAATGGATGTGACATTATTTAAACTATATAATAAGGCTTTATTAAATTAAATGGTTTTAAAATCCTATTCTTGCTAAAGAAACAAGGCCCTAAGGGGAGTTAATAGCAGTTAACCATGATTGGGTAACTGATCACTACTACGCCAATTCATTTTATACGTCTTCTTTTCCTTCTTCTGTCATAATTTGGCTAAGTCTGGCTAAGCATTACAGAGAGAGATTGAGAAATTGTGAGGAAAATTGTGAGTTGGGTGATTGAAGAACTGTTGAGAAGGAGTTTATCTCTTGCAAATTATATCCTACGCTTTGGGTAATTTTTCCCCAACCAAATTCTTATTTTACGTCTTTTAAGTTTTCATAAAATGGCTTTCATACTTCTGTGAGTCTCTGTATTTGGGAAATTCTGTTGTTATGAGAATATATGTAATAATTCGAGTTGTATGGCATGTTTTATATAAGATTACAACGTATGATTATGGCTTGTTGTTTCAAAAATTTACAGAGTACGTGATATGGCCATATGGCCTTATATATGGATTTTATATATCAAATATAATTTATTTTGCAAAATTCACACATTGATATGATTATGCATGTTAAAATGAACAAAACAAAATTTGAATGGTTGGATTTGGTCTAATAACGAATCTATGGCGATGAATTTTAGAATTTATGTTCAAAACTTCAAGAACATCAAGAACAGTCCAATTTTCATGTTTTAATTCTATAATTATGTGTTTTAATGGGTTAAAATAACTCTATATATGTAGGGTAATGGTTATGTATTAATTCTAACATGTGGGTATGTTTAATTTGGGGAACTAATGATCAAGTAGTGTTTAATTCGTTGAACTTTGTGTTCTTCGCGAACTGGGAATCAAATTACAGGTGTCAGCCACACAAGGCTAACTCCGTAATCGATGTCCCGTGTCATGGCACCCACCACGCCATAACGCTAACCCCAAAGATCGATGCCCTTACCCATACATGCAGCCATAAATTACCATGTGCCAGTCGCAGTCATTACGTACAACAGCAGAGCCAATACCGAAGATAAAAGTGAAATAAATACCACTTAGCACAATGGCCAGAAATGAGTTTTTAAAAGTGTACAAGTATAGAAATGTGGTAGCAACTTAGTCTAATGATTATAAAGACTTGTTAGACCTATAATGAGATATTAAAATAAATTCTTAACATGTCCATAACACAATTACGTGTGGATTGAATGATCGAATGCATAATTAGTTTATTTTTTGTGAAGTCTTAATTTTACACTAAGTGTAATAATTGACTAAGTATAGTCATGAATTCGAGTTAAACAAAGAGTAAAGTTATGATGTTAGTACGTTATTATTGACTGGTATTGTGAATGTAATTGGTATGTTGGATTTAATTCAAAGAACGAGTTTGTTTATGTGTAATCTACGCACGAGTCAAGTTTCTAAACCCTATCTTGTTACATTGAGCAAGTTTTCTAACTCTACATTTACGTTGAGCAAGTTTCTTACCCTAAACTTTCGTTGAGCAAGTTTCCTAACCCTACTTGTTATCGTTATATAAGTTGATTAATTCATCTTTCGATATTGAGCAAGTTCTCATTCTTATTGATCAAGCCTGTCTTGTATATTAAAGTTTATTAATCCGTAAGTATGATGTTGTTATACAATAATTATTCTATTGTATACCTTTTGAGATGTTATTCAAGTTAAATATTCATTTACTGTTAAACCTTGTTAGACTAGCGAACCCTTATTGATTCGACTAGTCCACAGTTGATGAGCGTTCTAAATTTTAGAATCCCTTGATGAATTATCCAAACCAAACTTCCTTTGGTGCGGACTCGAATGTCAAACTGAGATGAACAACCCTGCATAGGGGATTATTTACTCTTTAGCGTTAAGATATTGTGCACAGTATGGTACTAAGGGCTGATCCCCTAAGTACGAGAAGAAGAATCCATAGTCTTATAACTGTTAAATGTTTCAAGTAAAAACACTTGACAACCTAGGACATAGTTCAAGGTCTTATGACCCTCAGAATTTCTTTTGATTCTTGTTATTCATTCTTGATTCAAAAGTTGAGCTTTATATCAGAAGTTATTATTTCTCTCGCATGTTATTATTCATTGTTATCTTGTTATACTTGTGGGAAATCGTGTTCACTCTTGCGTAATAATAACATTGCGATTAAGAACGAAAAGAGCGCATTTAACCTTCCACTAAGAAGGGCAAGGGCAAGCTTAGCAAGTAATAAAGACTGATTATTTATGTGATTATATAATGATAGTTAGACTTGATGTTAGTTAAGACTTATTTGTTTATGTTTTCCGCACAGATGTTTTAAGGTTAGAGTAACCTGGGATTTATTATTATCAGTTGATATAACCCCATAAGGGGAGAGATTTATTATTTATTTATTCTATTGCACGGTTTGTAATTTATTTATGGGTAGATAGATAGATGATGTTTGTCAGATGAACACCAAATCTCGTGGAAATGGAAGTCACCGGATTTGGGGTGTCACACAGTTAGTATCAGAGTCAAGGTTATGAACCTTAGGTGGGGAACAACCTTAGGTAGTAGCCTTATAGGATATTGAGAACATAGTAGTGGTAAACTCTTATTGAGTTCTAAGAAATGAATTTTTAAATTCATTAAAGATAATAAAAGACTTTATCTACTTATGTGTTAATCTATGTGTTTGCTAGCACGAATTAGTAACTAAAACTTAAAATTTTGTTGTCAGGATGTCGGATGTTGGAAGAGCTAGTCGAGCTGGGGAGGAGGAACCCCGATTACCTATAGAGGAGGAGCCCCAAGACATTCATGTCGTCAGGGAACAGCTTGTACAGAGAGAGCCATCTCCGTTAATCACTGTTGCTGGTCAGGAGCATGAGCCGGAGACAGATTCAGAGGAGGATCCTAAGGAAGAGGAAGAAGAAGAGGAAGAAGAGGAGTTCCCACCGAACTCCATTGATGCAGAGATGTATGATGCACTCTATGATCGTAACGTAGAGTTGCAGGATACTTTTCGGGATCTGACTGAATAGACGGTTAGTCAGCAGATTACTATTGAGCAGAAGGATAGAGAGATTGTGACTCTTCACACACGTTTAGGAAATATGGAGTGAGATCTGGTTCACGAGAAGGGTCAGACCGAGGACAAGTCCGCAGGGATAGAAAAGTTGAAGAAGGATCTGAAAGAGAGCTCCGAGAGGCTTGCCATAGTAGAGGAGGGCTAGGTACGAGAGTTACGCCGTGCTGATCGTGCAGAAGATGATCGCCGTACGAAGAAGGCTAAACTTGAGGAGACGTACTCTATACTACAAAATGCAATGGATGCGGTCCAAGATTGAGTTAGGAAGTATCCAATCCAGTTTGAGGATCTACCATCATATATGCTAGATCGCAGAACGATGTCTCGCATCATGGAGGAGGAACGTAGCAAGGCTATCCAAATACTAATGATGAACGGTGATAGTATTAGTTTAAATATGTGAAAACTATTTGATAGTTAATGATGTAAATTCGATATGTTCATAAATAAAGGAATATTGTGATGTTTTAAATCTCAGATTCTTTATCTCGGGATAGTTGATGTAAATAGCAGTGATGCTATCTTATGATGTAAAGACTTTTGAATTAAATGAAATGTCAAAGTTTATTTGAAGTAATGTGTTAAGTGAGTTATGATTAAATGTTTAGTTAAGTCTTAAATGTTTTAGAGATTGAGTAAATATCTAATAAGCGTATATTCTTAATAGAAATATGCCGCCTAGAAGTCAAAATCGTCAGCAAGCCCAGGAAGGGTCAACAAACATTAACAACGACGCCAATGCTAACTCCGTTTAGCAATTGGTAAACCTTTTAGCTGGAGCACTTAATAATCAACCCCAAGCTCCACCAAATACTTCATTTAAAGACTTTAAGGCGGTGGGACGTTTATGCAACATTTATGCTGAAGTCCGAAGCCAGCTATTGGTGGCAGGCAAACGAAGTGAGAGGAGGTGAAGGTGTAATATCCTGGGAAAGATTCAAAGAGATGTTCTTCGAGATGTATTTTCTGACTAGTTCGCAAAATCAGATGGAGGTTCAGTTTCTAGAGTTAAAACAAGGGAATATGTCAGTAGCTGATTATGCGGCAAGATTCAATGAGTTGGCTAGGTTCGCCACGTACCAAGTACATACCGATGAAAGGGAGGCGAGACGATTTGAGCATGGACTGAAGCCCTGGTTGTATAGCAAAGTGTCAATGTTCCAATTGAACACTTTTGCTGGAGTGTTAGATAATGCCATACTTGCTGAGGGTGGAAGTGATGCAGTAACAAGGTATAATCAAGAGCAGAAGAAGAAGAAGAAGAGTGAGAAGGAAGGTAATAACAAGACTGGTGGGGGTAGCACCGGGGGTAATCACAGCCAGAAAAGGAAGTGGTCTGATAGTTCATCGGCTGGAAGTCAACAGGGAGGGCAGAAGAAGAAGATTGAACCGTGCCCAACCTGCGAAAAAATGCATTTGGGAGTTTGTCTGAAGGGGAAGCGGGTGTACTACAATTGTGGTCAGGAAGGCCACATAGCACCAAACTGTCCGAACCCAAAGAAGGGTGCATGTTTCACATGTGGATCAAAGGACCATCTTGCAAGAGATTGTCCTAAGAAAGGATCAGGAAGGACGAGTTCGGGAGGAAGCAGAGGAAATATCGGTAAGCACTCTAACCATTCTTTGGACCAACCGCAACTACATAGACCAACAAATGCCAGAATCGTTCAACATGACAAGGTGAGACAGGACGCAGTCTGAATGTGGTGTCGTATCATTCGATCAATAAAGTTAATGCTTATGTGTTATTTGGTTCGTGCTTCTTCTGCTCATTTATATCCGATGACTTACAGAATAACCCGAGATTTTCTATATAAAATAAATAAGAAATTTTATGATATAATTTTTTTTTTTATTTAATGGCGAGACTAAGTGTCAAGTAAAGTGAGCGATAAATGCGAATACATTTATTACTTGAAAAATTAGAAATAATTTTGGAATTATTAATTACCACAAATTATATGGTAATAAATTTACATAAGTAAAATGTTTTTATTAATTATTTTCCATGAAAACATGATTGGAAATAATATATGAAGTGATAATTAGATTTATATAATAAATATTTTATTATATGAATTGTTCAGAATATTTAAGTTAATTATTTTAACTTGATTATTGATGATGTGTACGAAGAATAAGTCAAACATGAGATCCAAACCCTGGATTGGGATTGTGATCAATAGATGAGAATAATAATATTATATTATTTATATAATGATTTTACAAATTACCATAATTATGTCTTCGGGTATGTGTGACAGATAATATTAAGCAATGACGGTTCAATTAGGTCATAGCATATTACCGTCTTCGTGAAACCCTAATTATTAAACTCGCTTATGGGGTATTTACGAGTAGTGATATGTGTATATGAAGTTACCGTGAATAAGAATATACGGTAATTAGAAGAAACCCTAATTATCACAGACGTCGATAATTAGGACAAACCCTAATTATTATAACCCTAACCGGTTGAAATTAGAAACAGAACGAATTGTGTTAGTAACATACACGATAATTAAAGAACCACTAATGCTCAATTAAAAACCCTAATTGATAACGTTGAGAAACCCTAATTTTAATTACCGGGTTTAATTTCGATGTTATTATATAAGTGTTTTAATTTACCAAAGGATAGAAGTTAATTGGTAAATTATAAGAATTAAATCTAGTGATTAAATATTACATTTAATTTCCTTGTACTAGATTGCCCATACACTCTTAAACAAAGCCCAACCATCACCCATAACAAATCAGAAGCAAGGATCAATAATTTTTGGCAAAAAGGGTATAAGAACACTAAACCTAGATATCCTTTGATTCAATGTTATTTGATGTAATTGATTGTTTAAAGTTATGTAATAAAATGTTAATTGATGATATGGGTTGATAAATCAAAGACCCATAACATCAAAGTGCATGAATTTGAAGATTTAAGCAAGTTGGAAAAATCGAATTCTGTTATTTTTTTCACCAAATGTCAGAGGCCATAACTCTTTGCTCGATCATGAGTTTTGTTCTTCAAAAATTGTTATGTGTAGCCTGATATGTGGTCTTTAATCTGCAAAAAGAATCAGGTCCATATCATGTATAGATTAGAAGTTATAGATGGTCAAACATGGTTGATCGATCATGATAAACTATTTTTGGGCAATCTGTAATGGGGGCATTCTCGTCCACTTTTGTGCTTTAAAAGGTCTGGGCTTTTGATATGTTGTAGTACATCGAGTTAGGAAGCCATAGGCTTTGGAATGACCTCATTCCGACCTCCTCGGATGGAATTACGATGATTGGAAGAAATGTGTCAAATTTCTCAAAACGAAAAGTCAGCAGCGGATGTGTTATTCGGGACACTGTTTCGATCAGTTAATATTTCCAAAACCTTCAGGGCTTTTGGTATGTTATAGTACACCGAATAAGCTTTCCATAGACTCCGAAACGGACTAAATCCGATATCGGAGGAGAGAGTTATGATATTTCAAAGTAGTAGTGTCAAAATTTTCCAACAAGTGCGGTGCAGTCCATTTGAACGGAATTTCTGGGCTGATGTGTTTGGAACTTGGAAATGGTCAAAGAATAAAAGTTGTAGCCCCAGAAGTTAGCTTCGCGTGGGCTCAAGAATCGCTCAAAAATGTTTTAAAATGAAAGAGTTATGACTGTTTTAGCGGAAGAGGGTAAAGCTGAAACGAGATTGAAAACTGTTATTAACGTCCACTTTTGACGCACTGTTTGGGCTACCTAATGAACCCGAATTGGGTAATTCGTATTTTTTAAAAATAGTCTTACATACCATGTATAACATATCCAAAAATCAGATTAATCGGAGTTATGAGCAATGCGTTAGAAAATGCAAAGTGAGCTATTGAAAAATTAGTATAAACCAAGTCCCACATCGACTAAATTGAGAACTTCACCATTTTCTAAACCTATAAATAAAAGGGCTTGGCCTTTGTTTCATTCACCAACAATAAGGCCTCCAATTTTTGAGAAAGGCTTTGTTGTGGGAGAACTTTTATAAAGATCTCCTTAGTTAAATTTTAGGCGTGGAAGTCATTATTCATTGCGTGGAATTAAGATTTCCTAGGGTATATTTCTTATTTAATTTTTGTAATGTTATTATTTTTAATTGTTAGTTAAAGTTTGAATTTTTGAAGTTTAGTTAGTGTTGTTAATAAACTAGTTAGTTTACTATGTTTATTTTGGCTTGGAATTGATTATGTAAATGAGTTATTTGTGATGACTTTTAATATTTTGTGATGAATTTCATTAAATAATAATTATTAATGATATTAAAGTTATTTAATGATTATATTAAATAATTTAGTTTAAAAATGATTTTAATATTATAAAAATCATTTTAAATGAAAATAAAGTATTTAAAAATATTTTAAGTTATAAAATATAACTTTTAATATTTAAATGATAATTTCATTAATAATTAAATATTAATGATATTAAGATAATATTAATGATATTTAGTTTATTTAATGATTAATATTAAATAAATAGTTTAAAAATGGTTTTACTTATTTAAAACCATTTAAAGAGGATATTAAGGATTTAAAAATATTTTAAGTTATAATTAATGACTTTTAATATTTGGATAAATAGTACATTAATATTTAAATATTAATGGTAATTATTTGGATAATATAAATGTTTTTAAAATAGTTTGAGTTATTATAAATAACTTTTATATTTTGGCAATGGTTTCATTAATAGTTTAGTATTAATTAAACTATTAATGATAATGGAATTGTTTAATGTTTAAATCATTTAATTATGATTCCGATATTTGAAAGTTATAGCCGGCCAAACTAGCTGACTTGAGAACCGATTATGAAGTTCTGAATTTGAAGAAGAACACCTATAGTAACAGTTATATCACTATAGGCCTTTTAGTGACAGATTTGAATTATTTTAAATTTTTCAATTTCTGGAAATTGCGAAAATGATTAAAAATAAGATGTCTGATATTTACAGATGTTGAGGTATAGAATAAGAGTCTTAGACTCAGTATTTACCCGATAAAGCTGTCGATACGCCGACAAATGTCAGACCTTATAAAAGAAAGAAAAGACTATCAGAAGAAGAGCATGGATGAGATATTTGAAAAATGTATAAAAATATTTCAAGTATAGAATAGGAACTAAAAGTATGATCACCGTGATTATGTGATTGGACTATGTCTTTGTCGTAATAGATGATCTATGTGTTAAGATATATTGTTCTAATCGAACGAATGATCCGATTATTGATAGGTTGTGATAAAGAGATAAAACCTAAGTTGAGATTTGTAATCAATTGAATCGTGTGAGTATCCTACCTTTGCACTTCCTTTATGCAATGGACATGAGTAAGAAGTTTCGAAATTATTCTATCCCAAAGATGATTATTATGTACTCTTTGATTATCGACATGTTAGCTCAGATATATATTCTGTTCATTGATTTTTATAAATGGTTATACAAGTGTCCCCACTTGGATAATCATGACATTTGTTCACATGTTGATACACCTTTGTCAATTACCCGTATATATATGTTGAATTACATATTATTGTTGAGCAAGATTAAAACCTTCTGGTTTGGAACCAGCATGTATGAACATCCCTATATGGGAAGATTTTTTGCATAAGTGGATAGAGTGAAGCGATGAATTTCGCCTCAAGTTATGTAGTATTGATCAATCTGGTACAATGAAATGATCACCCTCCGTGCTGTAGTAAGTTATGACTGGTTTAAGGATAGAATTCCGCTAAACCTTTTGAAAATGAAAAGAATGTTCATAGTATATTTCTTCTTAAACCCTATTCAAGGGTAGAGCCAGAGCCAAATTTAAAGAATTTGAAAGAGAGTTGTTATGTGAATTTTTTTATCAGTAAAGATTACTTCACAACTTTCAATTCGTTGTAGAAATGTTATGTAAAGAGAATACTTATATTCTTTCAGCTTATATATAATTGCTATTACTTGTTGGGCACTTAAATGCTCATCTTTGCTTAAATTAAATGTTTTCAGTTATGTATGAGCAACTTTGGCTCGAACACGAACAAAGGAAAAGGAAAGCTGATCGAATAAGTGTGTATTATGAGTTAATGGTTATAGTGGTATTGGTATCTATTCAAGTATTGTAAGGAATGTATTTGAAGGTCACGTACCTGGGGAAGTAAACTTTGATGTATGTAAATTAAGTTCGAATGTATTATTATTTAGTATTATTCAAATTTAAAGAAATGGTATCGTGGAGAACCGAGTTCGGGTTTCAAGTACCTGGATTTGGGGTCGTCACAGGTTGGTATCAAAGCCGTTGGTTATGAAGCTTAGGTAGGAATACCGAGACTAATAACCGCAATGATTAGGATAAGTATTAACTCATATAGAAAGTTAGTTGGTCGATAAGATTCAAAGATGAATCTCTATGAAGTGTAAAGACACGTAGTTCCCTAACTCGATTATAAAGTTAAACAAAGAGTGGGGAATAGATTGAGTCTAAAAAGACCGAAAGTGCGATTATGAGAGATCGTAAAATAAAACGATCAAGATATAGAACTAAATCGTAATATATACGATGAGATCACCCCGTGATCTGATAAGGCTATGACAGCCAGAAGAAATCAATCTGATGATTGGAAAGTTTACTGACAAGATTACGCGTATGAATTGTACTATCAATTGGTACAGATCCAGAAGAGAATTATAAATACGAATTAAATTCGTATGGAGAATGGGGTTAGTGTTAGATGGGGATTCAATTGAGGACTCATGTTGGCAGCTGAGTTGTATGATTCTTCGTATGGGAGCTGAATTGTACTTGGTGTAAAAACCACTTAGTTTCTGGCACTGATAATCATTGAAATGTCTGTATCGCGCTATTTGTTATATGCACATTAAGAGGATGACTCCATTCTCAGGTGTATAATAGGTAGATAGGTCATAGATAGAGAATATAAGATTAAGTTCGAGTTCTTAAAACTTATACCTATGAGACATTCTTGACTCATAATTATATGAAATATTTATGAACCCCTCAAATGAATGGGCGCGCCAAAGGTCCTGACTAGGATAAGTTCTTAAACTCATATGATTGTGGCAATTTATGAACTCATAAGTGTGGTTTGATGAATTGGGTATAGTTTTGTGTGAATGGAGTGTTACTGGATTACAGAATGTATAGATTGTTAAGTAAATGATTTTTAGTGAAGGTGTTAGGTTTTCCTAAACTCCTAGCTATGCCAAACTTCAAAATTTTTGACATCAAGCTAAATACGCACTATGTGCTTTTGAAAACAAAAATGTAGACTCGTAATCATTTTTGAAACGGTTTAAAGTACGGTCTATGCTACTTATTTTGGCTAGACGCAAATGATTTGAAATATCAAAATTTGTTTTTAATTATCACTCATGTACCATGTAACTCAAAAGAGATGATAAAAATGTGATGGAGTTGTAAATACGGGAATACTTAGTGTGAATTTGACTGAAGTCGTTGTTCCACTATTGTATGATGTGTTATGACAAAAGTCATCATACAATGACAGCATCCTCAACGGATTGTTAATACAATGACGGCATCATGGCGTCATTCTCAAAAATGTTTTCAAAAAGTTTAATTTGCCAACGGGGTTTGGCTACATCTAAATAATTCGATTGAAGTGAATTATTGATATGAGTCTATGCTATTTGAATCAGCTAGACTAATGTTTATGAAAACTCTAAGTGTTCATTGAAAGAAATTTCCCGAACTAAATTGTTTGGTGCGGAATCCTATGATAAGACTGAGGTGAACAATGTTGTTTGGATAAATGATCCAATCTAATGGCGTAAATATTCGCTAGGTATGATTAATACGTTATGCATGATGTAGGGGTACAATAGGCTAATCACCTAAAGTACTATTAATGGTAGTTTACCTTCTTTGTGATTATAAACATACCAGGTAATGTTTTGTTTTGCGGTATGAATACCGTTAAAACTATGTGTTCATGGTTTATATGACCCCTCAGCACAATTTGAAAACTTTTACTCTTGTGAGAGGTGTATTGGGTAGCATGTGATGATATGTGTGAATGTTGTAAGCACAGATAGAGTTAAGCGAAAGTTATGAGGAGGTTGGAGCGAGAGGAGATATTCGGATAAGACAAATTGAAGGTTGAAATAGAAGCCAAAGACACCAGATATATACCTTGGACCAGGCTTTAGTCATCACCTTCATGCGATTCGATGCAGAGTGGATGGAGCTGCCTTTCGGCAGAGATAGGCGTTGATGAGAATTGAATAAATTTATCGTCAATCAAAATAAGAGACAATGTATATAGAACTCTTGATTGCTGTGTATATATACTATATGTTAATCATGGTAACTTATGTATGTAGATGTCTGGTGAGAAAGATATGTGGAATAAGAAGGATCATATTCACACCCCGAGCTAATTTCGAGGCCAACAGATGAAATAGAAGCTCACTAGGAACCCAAATCGGACGAGGTGGCTATCGTGGAAAAACGTAGCATCAGATCCGAAAATGTTGGATTTGACAGATAGTGATTCGTGACACTAAAGTTGAAGTCGCCATCAAGCATCAACGAGGTGCGAGATTTGGAGAACAAGGTTTCTTCATTAGAAAGGTTGTGGGAGATAGAAAAGTTAATGCGTCAAAGTTAATGGAAACAATGGAAGAGCGGGATAAGCTCAAAATCCAAATTGACCAGATGGAGCCTCAAGCGACACATCCGTGAAGGACACACCTCCTCCTCATTGCCGACTATAAGAAATGTGGATGTTTTAATTGTGGGATGGAAGGACATCGAGCGAATGAATGTCCGAGAAAAAAGGCTTGGTAAATAAGTAGTATGGGTTATGTATGTAATATGTGTGATAAGTAATGAACTATTTTTAACTTTTATGTTGGTTAAGATTTTAAATCCCGACTTTCGTGTCGTCACAAAGGGATAATCTGCTGATTAAAGCAGGATGTCTTTGTGTAAATATTCGATAAATGAATATGAATCTAAGTTTGAGAAATGAAACGAAGTTTAATACATTAATCTTATGCAATAAGGTTTAAAATGTAAGGGTATAATTTATGGTTTTATTTAACCGATAATGCCGCCAAGACGTCCAAACTCGAAACCAAAGGATAGAAGAATCTACTAATGTTTGAGGAGCAACAACGTAATTAATCGATGCAAAACTTTTGCAAACATGGTAGCTCGAGCTATACAAATGAGGAACACCAATTCTGAAAAACCAAATGCACAATCGCTCATGCGAAATTCAAAGACTTCAAAGTCGTAGGACCACGAAATGTAATTCAGAGGATCACCGACCCTATAGAAACCCGCACTTGGGTGAACGAGATAGAGAAGGCGTTAGAATCGCTAAAAGTAGATGAGGGGCAAAAGACCGCTTTTGCCACTTATATGATGAAAGGGAAGCTAGCTTTTGGTGGGAGGCAAATAAGACTCGGCAGGCGAGAAGAAGAAATTACTTGGGATATGTTTAAGGATTTATTTTTCAAAAACTATCTCTCTGTTAGTATATCTGATCTAGAATGGAGGTGAGATTCTGGAGTTAAAGCAGGATAACATGATCATTAGTGAGTATGCCGCAAAATTTAATGAGTTAGCTAGGTTTGCTCCACATCAAGTGGATACAGAGGCTAGGAAGGCAAGGAGATTGTAGGCGGGCTTAAAACCCCGCTCTATAATAAGGTGTCGATTACTACAAATCAATACTTTTGCAAAGACTCATGGAGAAGTCTATCATTCTTTGAACAGGAAGTGAGGCCATGAGCCTCTATCATAAGGAGAAGAAGAACAAAAGCAAGTCAGAGGAACAAGAAAGATAGAAAGTAGTAGTAGGGAATAGGGGTGAGAAAAGAATGAAGAATTTTTCCGAGAAAATGCAAGTAAAGCAGAAGGTATAAAGAAGGTGTAGTGCGGTCAAGAATCATGGAAGAATCACTCTGGCGAGTGTCTGAAGGGCGAGTTTGTATGCTATAAGTGCGGGCAAGAGGGTCATATCTCTCCAATCGCCCCAACTCAAGGATGATCGATGGATGCTTCATATGTGGATCGATCGAGCATAAGGTGAGGAACCGCCCACGAGAGGGAATGGAGGCGGGGAACGTAATCACGGGAGAAGCGGTGGGACGTTAGCAATTTCAGACTAAACTCAACCAAAGAACTCCAACGAAAGCAACTCCGAGGGTTTACAACATAACGGTCCAGATACGGTGGTGGCATTGGAAGCAGAACTCCGTGTGCTATTTGAATAACTTATATATCTTATATTTCGCTTAATCGGATGACAAGTGTTATGATGAATAATTAAAGATCGATTCGATCAAGTATGATTGAGATCTACGTTACAATGATTATATGCTATGTACCCTTCGCATATGAGTTTTTAAAGCGGTGATTCCGGGACTAATCCTTATAAGGGAGGGTGAATGTAATAACCCGAGATTTTCTATATAAAATAACTAAGAAATTTTAGCATGATAAATTTTTTTTTTAAATGACGAGACTAAGTGTCAAGTAAAGTGAACGATAAATCTGTAATACATTTATTACTTGAAAAATTAGAAATAATTTTGGAATTATTAATTACCACAAATTATATGGTAATAAATTTACGTAAGTCAAAATGTTTTTATTAATTATTTTCCATGAAAACATGATTGGAAATAATATATGAAGTGATAATTAGATTTATATAATAAATATTTTATTATATGAATTGTTCGTAATATTTAAGTTAATTATTTTAACTTGATTATTGATGATGTGTAACGAAGAATAAGTCAAACATGAGATCCAAACCTCGGATTGGGATTGTGATCAATAGATGAGAATAATAATATTATATTATTTATATAATGATTTTACAATATCATAATTATGTAATCGGTATATGTGCGATGATAATATTGAAAGAATGATTGATTCAATTAGGTCATAGATATTACCGCTTTGTGAAACCCTAATTATTAAACTCGCTTATGGGGTATTTCGAGTAGTGATCGTGTATATGAAGTTACTGTGAATAAGAATATCAGTAATTAGAAGAAACCCTAATTATCGTTGTGACGTCGATAATTAGGACAAACCCTAATTATTATAACCCTAACCTTAGGTTGAAATTAGAAACCAGAATAGCAATCGTGTTAGTAACATACACGTATAATTAAAGAACTACTAATGGTCAATTAGAAACCCTAATTGATGACGTTGAGAAACCCTAATTTTAATTAATGTGTTTAATTTCGATGTTATTATATAAGTGTTTTAATTTACCAAAGGATAGAAGTTAATTGGTAAATTATAAGAATTAAATCTAGTGATTAAATATTACATTTAATTGCCTTGTACTAGATTGCCCATACACTCTTAAACAAAGCCCAACCATCACCCATAACAAATCGTAAGCAAGGATCAAGAATTTTTGCAAAAAGGGTATAAGAACACTAAACCTAGAAATTCTTTGATTCGATGTTATTTGATGCAATTAATTGTTTAAAGTTGTGTAATAGAATGTTAATTGATGATATGGGTTGATAAATCAAAGGCCCATAACATCAAAGTGCACGATTTCAAGATTTAAGCAAGTTGGAAAAACCGAATTACATTATTTTTTCACCAAATGTCGAGGCCATAACTCTTTGCTCGATCATGAGTTTTGTTCTTCAAAATTTGTTATGTGTAGCCCGATATGTGGTCTTTAATCGCAAAAAGAATCAAGTCCATATCATGTATAGATTAGAAGTTATAGATGGTCAAACATGGTTGTCGATCATGATAAACTATTTTTGGGCGATCTGTAATGGGGGCATTCTCGTCCACTTTTGTGCTTTAAAAGGTCTGGGCTTTTGATATGTCAGTAGTGCACTGAGTTAGGAAGCCATAGGCTTTGGAATGACTTCATTCCGACCTCAGATAAGGGAATTACGGTGATTGGAAGGAAATGTGTCAAATTTCTCAAAACTGAAAGTCAGCAGCGGGATGTGCTATTCGGGACACTATTTCGATCAGTTAATATTTCCAAAATATTCTGGGCTTTTGGTATGTAATATTACACCGAATAAGCTTTCCATAGACTCTGAAACGGACTAAATCCGATATCGGAGGAGAGAGTTATGATATTTCAAAGTAGTAGTGTCAAAATTTCCCAACAAGTGCGGTGCAGTCCATTTGAACGGAATTTCTGGGCTGATGTGTTTGGAATTTGGAAATGGTCAAAGAATAAAAGTTGTAACCCTAGAAGTTAGCTTCGCGTGGGCTCAAGAATCGCTCAAAAATGTTTTAAAATGAAAGAGTTATGACTGTTTTAGCGGAAGAGGGTAAAGCTGAAACGAGATTGAAAACTGTTATGAACGCCCACTTTTGACGCCTTTATTTGGCTACCTAATGAACCCGAATTGGGTAATTCGTATTTTTAAAATAGTCTTACATACCATGTATAACATATCCAAAAATCAGATTAATCGGAGTTATGAGCATTGCGTTAGAAAATCGCAAAGTGAGCTATTGAAAAATTAGTATAAACCAAGTCCCACATCGACTAAATTGAGAACTTCACCATTTTCTAAACCTATAAATAGAATGGCTTGGCCTTTGTTTCATTCACCAATAATAAGGCCTCCAATTTTTGAAAAAGCTTTGTTGTGGGAGAACTTTTATAAAGATCTCCTTAGTTAAATTTTAGGCGTGGAAGTGCGTATTCATTCTGTGGAATTCAGATTTAAGGTATGTTTCTTATTTAATTTTTGTAATGTTATTATTTTTAATTGTTAGTTAAAGTTTGAATTTTTGAAGTTTAGTTAGTGTTGTTAATAAACTAGTTAGTTTACTATGTTTATTTTGGCTTGGAATTGATTATGTAAATGAGTTATTTGATATGACTTTTAATATTTTGTGATGAATTTCATTAATTAATAATTATTAATGATATTAAATTTATTTAATGATTATATTAAATAATTTAGTTTAAAATGATTTTAATATTATAAAAATCATTTTAAATGAAAATAAAGTATTTAAAAATATTTTAAGTTATAAAATATAACTTTTAATATTTAAATGATAATTTCATTAATAATTAAATATTAATGATATTAAGATAATATTAATGATATTTAGTTTATTTAATGATTAATATTAAATAAATAGTTTAAAAATGGTTTTACTTATTTAAAACCATTTAAAGAGGATATTAAGGATTTAAAAATATTTTAAGTTATAATTAATGACTTTTAATATTTGATAAATAGTACATTAATATTTAAATATTAATGGTAATTATTTGGATAATATAAATGTTTTAAAATAGTTTGAGTTATTATAAATAACTTTTATATTTTGGCAATGGTTTCATTAATAGTTTAGTATTAATTAAACTATTAATGATAATGGAATTGTTTAATGTTTAAATCATTTAATTATGATTCCGATATTTGAAAGTTATAAATTACCAAACTAAATTGACTTGAGAACCGATTATGAAGTTCGAATTTGAAGAAGAACACCTATAGTAATGATTATATCACTATAGGCCTTTTAGTGATGATTTGAATTATTTTAAAATTTTCAATTTAAAAATTGCGAAAATGATTAAAAATAAGATGTCCGATATTTACAGATGTTGAGGTATAGAATAAGAGTCTTAGACTCAAGATTTACCCGATAAAAAAATCGATCGATCTGGCCACAAAATGTCGACCTTATAAAAAAAAAGAAAAGACTATTGTAAGAGCATGGATGAGATATTTGAAAAATGTATAAAAATATTTCAAGTATAGAATAGGAACTAAAAGTATGATCACTGTGATTATGTGATTGGACTATGTGCTGACTGTAATAGATAGCACTATGTGTTAAGATATATTGTTCTAATCGAACTAATGATCCGATTATTGATAGGTTGTGATAAAGAGATAAAACCTAAGTTGAGATTTGTAATCAAATGAATCAAAGTATCCTACCTTTGCACTTCCTTTACGCAATGGACATGAGTAAGAAGTTTCGTAATTATTCTATCCCAAAGATGATTATGTACTCTTTGATTATCGACATGTTAGCTCGAGATATATATTCTGCTCATTGATTTCTATAAATGGTTATACAAGTGTCCCCACTTGGATAATCATGACATTTGTTCACATGTTGATACACCTTTGTCAATTACCCGTATATATATGTTGAATTACATATTATTGTTGAGCAAGATTAAAACCTTGGGTTTGGAACCGTGCATGTATGAACATCCCTATATGGGAAGATTTTTTACATGGTGATGATAGAGTGAGCGATGAATTTCGCCAAGTTATGTAGTATTGATCAATCACAGGTACAACTGAAATCGATCACCCTCCGTGCTCAGAAGTTATGACTGGTTTGAGGATAGAATTCCGCTAAACCTTTTGAAAATGAAAAGAATGTTCATAGTATGTTTCTTAAACCCTATTCAAGGGTAGAGCGAGCCAAATTTAAAGAATTTAAAAGAGTTGTTATGTGAATTTTTTATCAAGAAAGATTACTTCACAACTTTCAATTCGTTGTAGAAGTGTTATGTAAAGAGAATACTTATATTCTTTCAAATTATATAATTTCTATTACTTGTTGGGCACTTAAATGCTCATCCTTGCTTAAATTAAATGTTTTCGATTATGTATGAGCAACTTTGAAGGCTCGTGCACCTAACAAAGGAAAAGGAAAGCTGATCGAATAAGTGTGTATTATGAGTTAATGGTTATAGTGGTATTGGTATCTATTCAAGTATTGTAAGGAATGTATTTGAAGGTCACGTACCTGGGGAAGTAAACTTTGATGTATGTAAATTAATTTCGAATGTATTATTATTTAGTATTATTCAGCTTAAAGAAATGGTATCGTGGAGAACCGAGTTCGGGTTTCAAGTACCTGGATTTGGGGTCGTCACAACTTCGTTAAGAACTTAGAATTGATTAAGGACGAGTTAGAATACCCCATGAACATAGAAATTGCGAATAGAGAAATTATCCCTGTTAAGTATGTGCACAAGAACTGTAGAGTATATATTAAGGGTAATATCATGAACGTAGATCTTATCCCTATTCGACTTGGAGAATTTGATGTTATTTTGGGTATGGATTGGTTATCCAATTATGGGGCGGTAATTGATTGCCGGAAGAGAGCGATAACCTTATGACTCCGTCAAAGGTTGTGTTTTATGGTCGCAAGTCGCCTAGACAAGCGAGTTGTCTGACGATGATGCAGGTCAGAAGATTGTTAAGGCAAGGCTGTGTAGGATATCTAGCATACATAGTCGAAAGTCATAAAGAGAATTCGAAAATAGATGAGATTCCGGTAGTGAGAGATTTCGCAGACGTATTTCCGGACGATTTACATCGACTTCCTCCTGATAGAAGCAAATGAATTAAGTATCGATTTGGCTCCGTGAACTACCCCCAATATTGAAGGCACCGCATCGAATGGCAATGGCACCGAGAGATGAAAGAATTGATGGTCCAACTACAAGAATTATCGGACAAGAAGTATATTCAACCAAGCGTATCACCGCTGGGGCTACGCTTTTTATTTTGTGAAGAAGATGGATGGAACAATGCGACTCAAGATAGACTACAGAGAACTCGAATAAGGTCACGATTAAGAATAGGTATCCATTACCGTGAATTGACGACTTGTTCGATCAGTTAAAGGGAGCAAAATATTTTTCAAAGATAGATTTGAGAAGTGGTTATCATCAACTAAAGGTGAGACCAGAGGATGTACCGAAGATAGCGTTTAGAACACGATACGGTCACTACGAATTTTTGGTAATGTCATTTGGTCTAACGAATGCTCCTGCAGCGTTTATGGGCTTAATGAATGGAGTGTTCAAGCCGTTTTTGGACAAATTCGTAGTGGTATTTATAGATGACATTTTGGTATATTCAAAAACCAAGGAAGAACACGAAGAGCACTTGAGGTTGACATTAGAGACATTGAGAAGGGAGAAGTTGTATGCTAAGTTTTCCAAATGTGAATTCTGGATTGAAAGAGTACAATTTCTTGGACATGTGATTGATAGAGACGGAATTTCGGTGGATCCCTCCAAAGTCGGTTTGTGATTAATCGGGATCAATAGAAGACGCCCTCTAAGTAAGAAGTTTTCTTGGATTAGCGGGTTATTACTGAAAGATTCATTCGTGATTTTTCCAAGATCGCAACTCACCGATTTAATTTGACTAGAAATCGGTGAAATTCATTTGGACGGAGAAGTGTGAGGAAAGCTTTCAAGAGTTAAAGAAGAGGTTGAGTATAGCACCTGTGTTATCTCTTCCGGATGACACAGGAAATTTTATGGTATATAGTGATGCGTCGCATAAAGGACTCGGCTGTGTGCTTATGCAGAATCAGTGAGAGTCATTACAGATCACGCCAGACAACCAAGGATTATGAGAAGGGTATTCACCCATGACTTGGAGTTAATTTGTAGTGGTTTTTGCTTTGAAAAACTGGAGGCACTATCTCTATGGGGAGAAGTGTGAAATATATACGCACCACAAGAGTCAATCAAATATATTTTACACGTAAAGACTTGAATATGTGCCAAAGAAGGTGGTTGGAGTTAATTAAGGACTACGATTGTGAGATTCTATACCATCCGGGTAAGGCAAATGTGGAAGCCGACGCCCTAAGTAGAAAGGGTCAGGAGAAATTGATGACGTTGACCGCTTAGGAGAAGCTAATTTTAGGAATGGAAAAGCTGGAATTGGAAGTGAAGTATCCTATGGAAATTGACGAGAAACTGTTCCAGATGCAAGCTGGTACAACTTTACTTGATAAAGTTAAGGAGGCTCAACTTTAGGACGAAGAATGTGAGAAAGTGAAGAAGAAGATATCTGAAGGGACTGAACTGAGATTCAAAATAGACAGTGAGGGACTACTAAGATTTGAGAGCAGAATTTGTGTACCGCCAGTAACAGAGATTAAGGAAGAAATTTTGAGCGAAGCTCACAACTCAAGATATTCGATTCACCCTGGTAGCACCAAGATGTACCAAGATCTTCGACAACACTTTAGGTGGCCAAATTTAAAACGAGAGGTTGCAGAATGTGTTGCCAAATGCCTGACATGTTAGAAAGTGAAAGCAGAACATCAGAGACCGAGTGGGTTGCTACAACCTTTAGAAATTCCAGAATGGAAATGGGAACATATTACGATGGATTTCGTGGTTGGCCTACCGACGACTCAGAAAGGTTACGACGCAATATGGGTTATTGTTGACCGAATAACAAAATCCGCACACTTCCTTCTGATCAGAATCAGATTCAACCTAGATCAGTTAGCAAGGTTATATATGAAAGAGATTGTTTCAAGGCACGGAGTTCCGGTGTCAATTGTTTCTGATAGAGATCCACGTTTTATGTCAAACTTCTGGAAACGTCTGCAGGAATGCATGGGTACATAGTTGAGAATGAGAACAACATATCACCCTCAGACAGATGGATAAAGTGAAAGAACAATTCAGACATTGGAAGATATGTTAAGAGCTTGTATAATGGATTTTAAAGGAAATTGGGATGACCACCTACCGCAGTAGAGTTCTACATAAACAACAAGCTTACCACGCTAGTATTGGAATGCGACCCTATGAAGTGTTATACGGCAGAAAGTGCAGAACTCCACTATATTGGGATGAAGTTGGTGAAAGACAATTACTAGGACCAGAATTGGTACAACAAACAGCAGAGATAGTCAAAGTGATTCGAGCAAGACTGACAGCAGCTCAAGATAGACAGAAGAAATACACCAATCCACACCGCAAGAATGTCGAATTCGAGTCGGGTAGTTATGTGTTTTTAAAGGTCTCTCCCTGAAAGGGAAAGATCAGATTCAGAAAGAAAGGGAAATTAAGCCCAAGATTCATTGGACCCTTTGAAGTTTTGAGAAGGGTCGGAGAAGTTGCTTATGAGGTAGCCTTACCTCCATCTCTAGAGAATGTCCACAATGTTTTCCATGTGTCAGTCCTACGACCCTACAAACCCGACACAGCACATGATTGAATATGAACCCTACATTTCGACAAAAGACTTGTCTTACGAAGAAATTCCCTGCTCAAATTGTTGGCCAAAAAAACAAGTTCTGAGAAATAAAGTAATACCTTCTGTTAAGGTAATTTGGAGGAACCACAACGCTGAAGAAGCTACGTGGGAACTCGAAGAGAATATGATGAATAATTATCCTCATTTATTTACTTAGATTGTTATATGCGATTCTGGGGACAGAATCTTTGTAAGGGGGGAGAATGTAACGGGATGACTTGTTTATGATTCTGGGGACAGAATCCTTTTAAGAGGGGAAAGATGTGACAACCGTAATTTTATAATTTAATTTTAATATTTATTTGATTGAATAAATATTTGTCGATGAATTAATTATTAGATTAAATAATTAATTGATGAAGTTGTGATAGATTAATTTAATTATATGTGTTACATTTATTAAATTAATGTGGAGAATTATTTTATTCGAAGTATGTGATTATGTGAGCTTATTGGATTAAAAGAAATATTTAATAAGCCTATGTTATTTTAATTAATTTAATTATTAATTAGAGATTTAATAATTTGACATTATTAATCAAAGAGAATTTGAATTATGTGACTATGTGAATTAATGAGAATTTACTATATTTTATTTAAAATTAATTAAATAAGATATTAGATTTATTTTATAATGGATGTGACATTATTTAAACTATATAATAAGGCTTTATTAAATTAAATGGTTTTGAAATCCTATTCTTGCTAAACAAACAAGGCCCTAAGGGGAGTTGATAGCGATTACTATGATTAGGTAATCCATCACTCATCACTTGATTCATTTTATACGCCTTCTTTTCCTTCTTCCTCATCATAATTTGGCTAAGTCTCAAGCAAGCATTAGAGAGAGAGATTGAGAAATTGTGAGGAAAATTGTGAGTTAGGTGATTGATCAAGAACTGTTGAGAAGGAGTTTATCTCTTGCAAATTATATCCTACGCTTTGGGTAATTTTTCCCCAACCAAATTCTTATTTTACGTCTTTTTAAGTTTTCATAAAATGGCTTTCATACCTCTGTGAGTCTCTGTATTTGGGAAATTTTGTTGTTATGAGAATATATGTAATAATTCGAGTTGTATGGCATGTTTTATATATATATATATATATATATATATATATATATATATATATATATATATATATATATATATATATATGTATATATATATATATATTGTGTGTTTCCATATCATCAATTTCATAAGATTACAACGTATGATTATGGCTTGTTGTTTCAAAAATTTACATAGTACGTGATATGGCCATATGGCCTTATACGTAATTTTTATATATCAAATATAATTTATTTTACAAAATTCACACATTGATATGATTATGCATGTTAAAATGAACAAAACGAAATTTGAATGGTTGGATTTGGTCTTATAACGAATCTATGGCGATGAATTTTAGAATTTATGTTCAAAACTTCAAGAACATCAAGAACAGTCCAATTTTCATGTTTTAATTCTATGATTATGTGTTTTAATGGGTTAAAATCACTCTATATATGTTGGGTAATGGTTATGTATTAATTCTAACATGTGGGTATGTTTAATTTGGAGAACTAATGATCAAGTAGTGTTTAATTCGCTGAACTCTGTGTTCTTCGCGAATTGGGAATCAAATTGAGTGTCGTCATGTACAACCAACTCCGTAATCCGATGTCCCGCACCACAACGCCAACCCCAAAGACCGATGTTCTTCGTCATGAAATTACATAAAGGTTATTGTATCAGTCACAGCCATGGCCATACTACAAGATAAAAAGTGTGAAATACAAATACCACTTAGCGTAATAATAATTAAATGAGTTTTTAAAAGTGTACAAGTATAGAAATGTGGTAACAACTTAGTCTAATGATTATAAAGACTTGTTAGACCTATAATGAGATGTTAAAATAAATTCTTAACATGTCCATAACACAATTACGTGTGGATTGAATGATCGAATGCATAATTAGTTTATTTTTCGTGAAGTCTTAATTTTACACTAAGTGTAATAATTGACTAAGTATAGTCATGAATTCGAGTTAAACAAAGAGTAAAGTTATGATGTTAGTACGTTATTATTAACTAGTATTGTGAATGTAATTGGTATGTAGGATTTAATTCAAAGAACGAGTTTGTTTAAGTGTAATCTACGCACGAGGCAAGTTTCTAAACCTTATCTTGTTACATTGAGCAAGTTTTCTAACTCTACATTTACGTTGAGCAAGTTTCTTACCCTAAACTTTCATTGAGCAAGTTTCCTAACCCAACTTGTTATCGTTATATAAGTTGATTAATTCATCTTTCGATATTGAGCAAGTTCTCATTATTATTGATCAAGCATGTCTTGTATATTAAAGTTTATTAATCTTTAAGCATGATGTTGTTATACAATAATTATTCTATTGTATACCTTTTGAGATGTTATTCAAGTTAAATATTCGTTTACTGTTAAACCTTGTTAGACTAACGAACCCTTATTGATTCGACTAGTCTATAGTTGACGAGCGTTCTAAATTTCAGAATCCCTTGATGAATTATCCAAACCAAACTTCTTTTGGTGCGGACTCGAATGTCAAACTGAGATGAACAACCCTGTATAGGGGATTATTTACGCTTTAGCGTTAAGATATTGTGCACAGTATGGTACTAAGGGCTGATCCCCCTAACTACGAGAAGAAGAGTCCATAGTCTTATGACTGTTAAAGGTTTCAAGTAAAAACACTTGACAACCTAGGACATAGTTTAAATTCTTATGACCCTCAGAATTTCTTTTGATTCTTTTTATTCATTCTTGATTCAAAAGTTGAGCTTTATATCAGAAGTTATTATTTCTCTCACATGTTATTATTCATTGTTATCTTGTGATACTTGTGGGCAATCGTGCTCACTCTTGCGTAATAATAACATTGCAGTTAAGAACGAAAGAGCAGACGAACCTTCCACTAGTAAGGGCAAGGGCAAGCTTAGCAAGTAATGAAGACTGATTATTTATGTGATTATGTAATGATAGTTAGACTTGATGTTACTTAAGACTTATTTGTTTATATTTTCCGCACAGATGTTTTAAGGTTAGAGTAACCTGGGATTTATTATTATCAGTTGATGTAACCCCATAAGGGGAGAGATTTATTATTTATTTATTCTATTGCATGGTTTGCAATTTATTTATGCGTAGATAGATAGATGATGTTTGTACAGTGAACACCAAATCCTGTGGAAATGGAAGTACCGAATTTGGGGGTGTCACACCTAAGGTAGTGTTCTACGTAGTAAATCACCGGGACTCTCGTGTTGTCTAACCATGATATAAGCTAGAAAGATGTTGAGGAAGGGATGTATAGGATACCTATGCTATATTGTGGATACCCAGAGAGTGGAAGCATCATTGGAGCAGATACCTATAGTACAAGAGTTCGCGAATGTATTTCCAGATGAGTTACCAAGTCTTCCGCCGGATAGGGATATCGAATTTGTAATTGATGTGTTACCGGGTACGACACCAGTTTCTAGGGCACCATATAGGATGGTGCCGGTATAGATAAATGAGTTAATGGTTCAATTATAAGAACTATTAGACAAGAAGTACATTCAACCGAGTGTGTCTCCATGGGGAGCACCAGTATTGTTTGTAAAGAAGAAGGATGGGTCGTTACGACTTTGTATCAGCTATCAAGAGTTGAACAAGTTAACGATTAAGAATAAATACCCATTGGCCAGGATCGATGATCTATTTGATTAGTTGAAAGGGGCAAAGTATTTTTCTAAGATAGATTTACGTATGGGGTACCATCAGTTGAAAATAAGGAAGGAGGATGTACCTAAGACGGCGTTCAAAACTCGTTATGGTCATTACGAGTTTTTGGTTATGTCGTTTGGGTTGACTAATGCACCAGCCGCATTTATGGATATGATGAATAGAGTGTTAAAACAATATTTGGACAAGTTTGTCGTAGTGTTCATTGATGATATTTTAGTCTACTCTAAGATGCCAGAAGATCATGCTGAACATTTAAGAATAGTGTTGGAAACACTACGGAGGGAGAAGTTGTATGCGAAATTCACTAAGTGTGAATTTTGGTTTGAAAGAGTGCAGTTTTAAGGACATGTTATTGATAAAGATGGAATCTCTGTGGATCCAGTGAAGGTGGAAGCAGTTAATAATTGGGAACAACCAAAAATGCCAACTGAGGTTCGGAGTTTTTTGGGGTTAGTGGGATACTATAGAAGGTTCGTACAAGATTTTTCTAAAATAGCTACTCTGTTGACAAATTTAACGAGGAAGTCAGTGAAGTATGTTTGGATGAAGAAGTGTGCAAAATAGTTTTCATGAACTAAAAAGGAGATTAAGTGAGGCACCTATATTATCTTTACTAGATGATACGAGGAATTTCGTAGTTTATAGCAATGCTTCGCATAGAGGACTGGGTTGTGTGCTCATGCAGCATGGCAAGGTTATTGCATATGCGTCACGCTAGTTGAAGAATTATGAGAAGATCTATCCTACTCATAACCTAGAATTGGCAGCAGTAGTTTTTGCCTTAAAAATATGGAGACATTATTTATACGGGGAGAAGTGTGAGATATACACGGACCATAAAAGTTTGAAATATATCTTCACACGGAAGGAGTTGAATATGAGGCAGAGAAGGTGGTTAGAATTGATAAAAGATTACGACTGTGATATCTTATATCATTCAGGAAAAGTAAATGTAGTAGCTAACGCACTAAGTAGGATGGGTAGGGAAAAGCTATCAATGTTAACGACTCAAAATGAGTTAATAACGAAGATGGCAAGAATGGAGCTAGAAGTTAAATTATCCAATGAAGCGGTAGAGATGGTATTCACAGTCGAGACTCAACTAACGATAGTGGAACAAGTTAAGGAAGTACAACTAGGTAATGAGGACTGCAAATGAATGAAGAAGATGATGGAGGATGAAGAGAAGACTAGTATAACCTTGATAAAGAAGGATTACTTTGTTTTGAAGGAAGAATTTGAGTTCCATATAATTCTGAGTTAAAATAAGAGATAATGAGTGAGGCCCATAGTTCAAGGTACTCGATACATCCAGGTAGTACTAAGATGTATCAAGACCTTCGACAAAACTTTTGGTGGCCTAACATGAAGAGAGAGATAGTAGAATATATTAGTAAGTGCTTAACTTGTCAGAAAGTTAAGGCTTGTAAGAACTCCTTCGCAACTCGAACTGGACCGAGCCGGAGGGGTGGGCCCCATTTTCACTATATCTTTTGATAGGCCTCTGTTAGACACTGGGTGGCTTTCCCCCATTCTCGCTATATCTTTTGATAGGCCTCTGTTAGATGTAGGGCGTTTGTTCCCCATTTCCCTGTATTTATAGCTGTACGGAGATGTATTAGATGATGATATACTTAGGAATGTATGTACAGTTTTCCATTCCCTATATCATATTGCCATCTATTCTTTATCATGAATGTATTATGTTATGCATATTTATGTATGTCCAGAGATATTCAGCATTTACCCCTGGATGGTCTTATGACACGGCCCGTACAGATGTCTTCTTCGATAATTATCCATATTAATCATACCCCACCAGTATTGGTGGCATCCCGTTTGAGATCATGGTATGATAGTATGTCACCTTCGCATGTGGTGACTCAGAGATCGCTTATTGCAAAGATACTATGACTCTTTTGATGTTTCAAGTTCCCGCAGGCTTCATAGAGGGTACACTGGAGCATTAGATATCAAAGAGACAGGTCTTCCGGTTTGGTATCCACAAGTTGACTCCTACTCTGGAGGAGTACGCACGGTTGACAGTGCCGCCATTAGAAAAACCTTATGCGCGGATGGCCATCGGCGATATGAGCTGACAGTTTATGACTCTCACCGGACTGAGGCGTAGAATGGTGCAGGATGAGATCACATCTGGTCACGTTGTATCCCTACATTTTTTGATGGACAGATTTGGCTCTGAGGATAGTTATACATGGCACTCCGTAGATTTCACCATACCGGAGGATCATTGGCACTCGACTAAAGTAGATGTCTTGCTACTGTGAGTATTGTCGTATGTATACATGCCGCGGTACATGGATGAGGTTGATATTGGCGTCATTATGGCAGTGAGACCTCTGAGGGAGGGTCACACCATTATACCGATGATCATGGCAGAGACGCTGAGGTTGGCCACATATTGCAGCACTTACACTGCAGGGGTTTTCACAGGCAGCTCGTTCATGTTGTACGTGTGTTTTATGTCACACTTGAGACCAATTGGCACTTTCAGACGGTGTGACGCCCCCAAAACAAGTATACATCACCCATCTTGAGTCGCCAGATACATGGTACATAATCCAAATACAAACTTAATTATACAACAGTCGTGTAAAATATGACAAAACATAGGTGAGAGTTTAAACAAAAATATTGTCATCTAGACAATATCCACACTCAATGGTGTCCTCATTACAACTATTATCACATTATTCCGTAGAATAGTGAGGACTACTAAAGCCATTAGTCCTGGACCATCACTCTATTCCCCAACTCGTTCTAGCTATATTCTCATTTCCTGAAGAGAACAATGAAAGGAAGGGTGAGCTCAACTAGCCCAATAAGAAATATTATGACTAAGATAATGTAGAATAAATTATTCTTAGCCTTCAACAGTATAACAACTGATAGAATACAATAGACAACAAGTTTTAGATCAACAACTGCAGCGGAAATAAGCAATCCATTAGAAGAGTCATGTAGAACATAAAATCTACTATCTTCTATGATTTAAAAGTTTTTCATCAACTTTATCACCGAGACTCGACTTAATAAATAAAATCGAATCGTGCTCGCACTACTACGGCCAAGGATATTCATGTAATCATCAATGGTCATGATTATACCGAATAATCCCTCGGTCATAATCATACCAACAACCGTCCCATCAATGAACTACGGTGCCAATGAGGACTTTTACCACATCATTCATCACATTACTACCATGATTATACCGAATAATCCTCGTCATAATCATACCAAGTCCATCTACGCACGTAAGCCAAAGATGACTTTCATCATAATATAAGCATAAGGATGATGACAATGATATAATAATTCAATAAAACAAGTTCAAGGATAAATTTTAAAGATTTATAAGTTAATTTATCTTGAAATCAATTACGTCCAAATTGTCAACATGATACTGCTTTGTGGAGTAAAATTCAAGAATACTCAGAAGAATATTTCCATAAAAAGATACCGGATGAAGCGCAAATATCCAGGATATCCTACAAATTTCATGGAGTATAGAAGCCAAAACTTTAACCAAATGAGTATCATAGAATATATGAAAGTGCAAATGGATTTTCACCCGCCATGCGGTAATCCACGTAGATAGATCATTTCCACAATTTAATAAGGAATGAATACGAAGGATCATTCACCATACATGTGATAATCCACATAGACATGTTATTCCAACAGAATAATAAAGAATGGAACCAGGTCATGCGTAATCCGTATGCATGTGATATTCCAATAGAATAATAAAGAATAGAACCGTGTCAAATGCACGTAAACCGCATGCATGTGATATTCCAATGTAATAATAAAGAATGAAACCAGGTCATGCATAATCCACACAGACAAGATATTCCAACATAATAATAAAGAATGGAATAACAATTGAATTCACCAGGTATGCGATCGACCGTACAGACAGATTATTCCAACATAATAATAAAGAATGAAATAACAGAAGCTCTCTTCATGAATATGAAAGAAATAATACCCCTTACCTCAAAAGAAGACTGTATACTGGAATAGTGAGGTAGCAGACTTCTCTTCTTCTTTCTCTCTATAATTTCTCTCTATAATAATTGCTCTATAGCTTTAGTGAATTGGTGAGAATGAAGGAAGAATGAGCTTCTATTTATAAGAAAATATAGTTTCGATAATTGAATGTTTTGGGGCTCAAAATATTACAGTATAATACCTTCATCTTTTCCTTCATTTTTAATTTAGTCCTGCAAGTATTATCAAACTTGCACCACCTCCCCTAATAGTATATCTTGTGAATCAATAGTACAATCATATGACTCAATAGTTCTAGACATGTGAAAATACGAATTACAGTATAGTACCTCCATCTATACCTCCATTTTTAACTTAGTCATGCAAGTATTATCAATCTTGCACCACCTCGCCTAATAGTAAATGAATGTGAATCAATAGTACATATATGTGAACAAATAGTTATAATCATGTGAATCAATAGCAATTAATTGCTCATTTATCCAGTTAATTACCCGATTGGTCAATATAACCTCCAGACATCAATTATTATCGAAATAAATGTCGATTTTCACTAACACTAATAATTCCAACACAATGGAACTATCAATTTCATCTTTAATCAACATGAACTTATTCATCATTAATATTAAACTCACAATATTAACAACTAGATCATTCCCAGGAAAGAGTGGGCTTTCCGATAAGGATTTCTCCTTATTGGCGCGCAATTAGGTGACCAAACCTCTCCTTTACAAAACTTCTAGACATTGTCAATATTGCAAATAATAATATGAATAACTTTGTCATCTCAATTATTGATTTAATAATATAACATATTATAAAGATAATACTGTGATAATAATTGAATCAATAATATGAGAGATATGATGCAGCAATTACTATAGCAATAATTGAGCATAACTGAGTGACTTCTTACGTAAGCATCAGTAATCAATACCGTGTGCTACTATGCAACCATGCGTATTACTGTACTTTTATCACCGATTATTTTATGAAAACTTTCTTACTTTGAAAAATTTTCAAATATCACCCTTAACTTTAATCTTTTATCAATTTAACTATTTACCAAAGTAAAAAAATTGAATACTTTTATTTCATAAAATTCGGGATCTCACAATTTCCCCTCCTTATGAAATTTTGCCCTCGAAATTTACATACCTGGTAGTTTGAAGAGATGAGAATACCTTGCTTTCTTTTCGGATTGTACCTTCCCGGTTATTTCCTATCTATCATGATTTTCCCATTTCTCATCTCCTGTATTTCAGATATCATTCTAGAATATAGTTTCAAAATAAGGGTTAATTGACATATCACATATTATCCCTATACTCCTAATTCGACCAATTAAATACCAAATAAACTTAGGTAGGTCATACTAGCGAAGGAATTCCCCGTCTCTCCCCTCCTAGTTCTTGTGTCACATCTCAGCCAGGGATCATATCCCTAAGCTTTGATACCAACTGTGATGCCACAAAAACAAGTATACATCACCCATCTTGAGTCGCCAGATACATGGTACATAATCCAAATACAAACTTAATTATACGACAGTCGTGTAAAATACGACAAAACATAGCTGAGAGTTTAAACAAGAATATTGTCATCTAGATAATATCCACACTCAATGGTGTCCTCATTACAATTATTATCACATTATTCCGTAGAATAGTGAGGACTACTAAAGCCATTTATCCTGGACCATCACTCCATTCCCCAACTCGTCCCAGCTATATTCTCATTTCCTGAAGAGAACAATGAAAGGAAGGGTGAGCTCAACTAGCCCAGTAAGAAATATTATGACTAAGATAATGCAGAATAAATTATCCTTAGCCTTCAACAGTATAACAACTGATAGAATATAATAGACAATAAGTTTTACATCAACAACTGTAGCGGAAATAAGCAATCCATTAGAAGAGTCAAGTAGAGCATAAAATCTACTATCTTATATGATTTAAAAAAAATGTCATCAACTTTATCGCTGAGACTCAGCTTAATAAATAAAATTGAATCGTCCCTGCACCACGGCCAAGGATATTCATGTAATCATCAATGGTCATGATTATATCGAATAATCCCTGGTCATAATCATACCAACAACTATCCATCAATGAACTACAAGCCAATGAGGACTTTTACCACATCATTCATGACATTACGGTCATGATTATACCGAATAATCCCTGGTCATAATCATACCAAGTCCATCTATGCACGTAAGCCAAAGATGACTTTCATCACAATATAAGCATGAGGATGATGACAATGATATAATAATTTAATAAAACAAGTTCAAGGATAAATTTTAATGATTTATAAGTTAATTTATCTTGAAATCAATTACGTCCAAATTGTCAACATGATACTACTTTGTGGAGTAAAATTCAAGAATAAACAGAAGAATATTTCCATGAAAAGATACCGGATGAAGCGCAAATATCCAGGATATTCTACTAATTTCATGGAGTATAGAAGCCAAAACTTTAACTAAATGAGTATCATAGAATATATGAAACTGCAAATGAATTTTCACCAGCCATGCGGTAATCTACGCAGACAGATCATTTCCATAATTTACTAAGGAATGAATACGAAGGATCATTCACCATGTATGTGATAATCCACATAGACAGGTTATTCCAATAGAATAATAAAGAATGGAACCTGGTCATGCGTAATCCACACAGACAGGATATTCCAACAGAATAATAAAGAATGGAACAACAATAGAATTCACCAGGCATGCGATAGACCGCACACACAGGTTATTCCAACATAATAATAAAGAATGGAATAACAAAAGCTCTCTTCATGAATATGAAAGAAATAATACCCCTTACCTCAAAAGAAGACTGGATACTGGAATAGTGAGGTAGCAGACTTCTCTTCTTCTTTCTCTCTATAATTTCTCTCTATAATAATTTCTCTATAGCTTTAGTGAATTGGTGAGAATGAAGGAAGAATGAGCTTCTATTTATAGGAAAATATAGTTTCGATAATTAAAAGTTTTGGGGCTCAAAATATTACACTATAATACCTTCGTCTTTTCCTTCATTTTTAATTTAGTCCTGCAAGTATTATCAAACTTGCACCACCTCCCCTAATAGTATATCATTTGAATCAATAGACCAATCATGTGACTCAATAGTTATAGACATGTGAAAATACGAATTATAGTATAGTACCTCCATCTATATTATCATTAGTCTTCAACAATGTTAAACTGATAAAATACAATAGACATCAAGTTTAACTGCAGCGGAATAAGCAATCCATTAGAAGAGTCAAGTAGAGCATAATATCTACTATCTTCTATGATTTAAAATGTTGTCATCAATTTTTATCATTGAGACTCACTTTTAATAAATAAACCACATCATCGAAGTCATCCTCGCACTACGCCAAGGATATTCATTAAATCATCAATGGTCATGACTATATCGAATAATCCCTGGTCATAATCATACCAAAAACTGTCCATCAATGCATTACAGGATACTGAGGACTTTTACCACATTATTTATTTCATTACAGGTCATGATTATACCGAATAATCCCTGGTCATAATCATACCAAGTCCATCTATGCACATAAGCCAAAGATGACTTTCATCACAATATAAGCATGAGGATGATGACAATGATATAATAATTCAATAAAACAAGTTCAAGAATAAATTTTAAAGATTTATAAGTTAATTTATCTTGAAATCAATTACGTCCAAATTGTCAACATGATACTGCTTTGTGGAGTAAAATTCAAGAATGCTCAGAAGAATATTTCCAAGAAAAGATATCGGATGAAGCGCAAATATCCGTGATATTCTACTAATTTCATGGAGTATAGAAGCCAAAACTTTAACCAAATGAGTATTATAGAATATACTGAACTCGCAAATGGATTTTCACTCCCATGCAGTAATCCACGTAGATGCATCATTTCCACAATTTAATAAGGAATGAATACGAAGGATCATTCACCATGCATGTGATAATCCACATGTATGAGTTATTCCAACGAGAATAATAAATAATGGAACCGTGTCATGCGTAATCATCACGCATGTGATATTCCAATGTAATAATAAGGAATGGAATAATAGAAGAATTCACCATGCATGCGATAGACCGCACAGGCAGGTTATTCCAACAGAATAATAAAGAATGGAAATGGGAGCCATTCGATATGGGGCTTTGGAAATGGGTTTTGTATCGGATTCAAGGTCGATACAAAATTCAATTTCACGATCTGGGGGTAGGCCAGGAAGTTCTTTAAGGAATATGTCAGGAAATTTATTAACAATAGAAATATCATTCAAATCAGACGTATCTTTATTTAAATCTGTGACATGAGCTAAGAAAGTTTGACATCCGTTTTTCAATAAACGAATAGCTTTATGACTTGATATGATAGTGATTGACTTTAGTGGTTTGGTTGCTTGAATTCGTATAATAGGTTGGTTAGGAATATGAAAGCTATCAACCTTACGAAAACAAATGATTTTAGCATGATGAGTAGTTAACCAATCAATCCCTAAAATCACGTCAAATGCAAGTATTTTCAAGGAAATAAGATCGACAGGTAACATGCGGTTACCGATTTGAATCAAACAAGACTTATAAACCGTGGATGTAATGAAGGTTTCTCCCTACGGAGTTTCAATAGATAAGTCAAAGTCTAATTTCTCCGGAGTCATATTTAAACGTTGAGCGCAAATAGGAGAAATAAAGGAATGGGTAGAACCGGTATCAAATAAAGTATAAACTTCGCTAGAGTTTATGATTAGCTTACCCGTGATCACCTCGTTCGGATTCCTCACTTTTTGGGAGGTTACGGCAAACGCTCTCCCTTGAACTACCAGTTTTATCTTGAGTTGGATACCCTTTGATGCCTCCATCCCAGCTGGACTTGACTTTGGTGCACGACAAAATCGGGCTAGGTGACCTTATTTTCCATAATTATAACATGCTTTGGACTGCATCGTGCAGTTTGGACTTATGTATCCTTCCCTCCACATTTGTAACCTATGACCGTGATCGCTCTCCTTCCTTAACAACAAAAATCTTTGGTGCTAACGTCTTTCCATCCTTGTTGAATCTACTCTTTTTAAAATGTCCACCCTTATTGTCATGGCCATGATTACCACCGAAGTGATTATCATTTCTAGCATGTTAATTTCATCCACATTTGTTGTCACCGCTTCGATGACTGCTACCACTGGTATTATCGACTTGTCGGTTGCTCTCTCTTGGTTGGGTTGACTCATTATCGCGCCAAATAATCGAGCCCTATTCACAACATCTCGAATACAAACATAGTTTGTGAGAAATTAGGTATCGACGTATCTCGGGTTTCAAACCTCTTAGAAACATCCGCGTCATTCTCTCCTCATTATCAACCAAGTGGGGGACGAAACCGAGACAACTCGGCAAACTTAGCTTTGTCATCGCACTACAGTCCATATTGTTTTGCTCAAGCTTGATGAACTCTACCTCTTTCATGTGACGAATACTTTCGTGAAAGTACTTGTCATTGAATGCCTCTTGAACTTCTCCCAAGACATTTTGAGTTCTAAGCGGTCGTTGAGTACGCTTTACGATTCCCACCAAAGAATCATCTGCTCCACAAACATGAAGGTGGCAAAGGGAAACTTTTGCTCCTCGAAGCATCCCAAGACATCAAATATCTTGTTGATCTACGCCTTAAGTGGTTTTGGCTCTCTAAAAAACTTCGGTGGTCCCAGCTCCTTGAACTGCTTAGCGGTGACCGTCCGAGAGTTGTTAGTGTTTCCACATACATTTTGGACAGAGCCGCTTTTACTTTGATGTTGCATGAATTGCATAAAGCCTCCGAACATCCCATCGCTCACCATTTCATCGATGTTATTGTTTACATGAGCATTATTATCTTCCTGCAGCACATTATCCTGGCATTAATGCAAAGGTGACTCAACGGCCTCATGTGCTTCATTGTTTATCTCAACATTTTCTTGATGCCATTTTCAAATCATCACACAAAACAAGGGTTAATTAACATATCACATATTATCCCTATACTCACGACCGACCAATTAAATACCAAATAAACTTAGGTAGGTCATACTAGCGAAGGAATTCTCCGCCTCTCCCTCCTACTTTTGTCTCACATCTCACCAGGGATCATATCCCTAAGCTTTGATATCAACAAAGGACGCCCCAAAAATAGGTATACATCACCCATCTTGAGTCGCCAAATACATGGTACAAAATTCAAATACAACTTAATTATACAACAATTAAGTAAAAATACGACAAAACATAATCTAAGAGTTTTAATAAGAATATTGTCATCTAGACAATATCCACACTTAATGGAGAACTCATTACATTTATTGTCACACTATTTAATAGAATAGTGAGGACTACTAATTCTATCATCCGGACCGTCACCCGCTCCCCGACTAGTCCATTACGCTCTCATTTCTCAAGAGAACAAAGGAAAGAAAGGGTGAGCTCAACTAGCCCAGTAAGAAATATTATGACTAAGATAATGCAGAATAAATTATCATTAGTCTTCAACAATGTTAAACTGATAAAATATAATAGACATCAAGTTTAACTGCAGCGGAATAAGCAATCCATAAATAGGAATCTATAAATAGGAACTTTAGGGCTAAGCAAACTCACGAAATTCCTAAGCCTAGATACACTTATAAACTTACCAAATCAAGCCTGGGTGATAGCAGCAATAATATCAGAAGCTAGAATCGAAAATCATTCAAGAAAAGATACAAACCCTAGTTCATAATTAGCTCTTTGATCCTATGTTAGATTTTTTGTTTAGATGTTTAGAATTATGTATTAGTATGTTAAAAAGTATGATAGATTGGTATAACACGTTTTCATAACATCTAGATGCCTTAATTAAGTGTTTTAAGAAATCTGGAAATTTTGAAAACTAAGTCCGATGTAGAGATGTCGTACCTATAGATTCATATGTGTTTATGTTTTAGTCATTAATTGTTTGGTATTTGTAGCTTGTTAGTAGGTCTTTAATCTGAATGTAAAAATAGGTTCATTTGAACCATAAATTTCAAGTTATAAGCAGTCAAAGTGGGTTGACCGTTCACGGATGGCAGTTTTCTGGGTTACCTAGAAAACTCAAGAAACAATTGAACCTAGCCTTTTTTGACCAACCTTTTTAATCATGTTCTATTTGTTATTTTTGTAAGGTTTTGTTATAGATCAATACCCTGTAATATGTACTACATATATATGATCTCAAATTACTAAAACAACTTATAGGATTACTGGAATTAATGGTCAAAAGTCGTTGACCGAGCTTGACCAAGTTTGCTGGGTTGCCCAGAAAACTGAAGAACACGAAGAACAACGTTTAGCTGTACTTTGACCAGCATAATTAGAGACCTTAGAGTTATGATTTGTTCAAGTAAATGTTATATATATGTACCCTGACATATATACTACATGTTACAACAAACATCACACACATCTAATACGCATAATCAAAGATATTCAAGCAAAAACTCGCTGACCTACCATTTACTCACTCGCTCGGGTTACCCGAAACTCAATAACAACTCGATAAAGACTTTGAGCCTCTATAACTTCTTGTTATATGTAGGTTAAAGCCTAAAATTTGTTTCATGTTGTCAGACTATTGTATGAGTACTACAACATCAACTCTCGACCAAACCAAAATCATTATCGGTAGCATTTTAATTAGTGGTCAAATTGGTCACCGACCACTTAATTTAACCGATTGCCCGAAACTCAAGAACACCTTACAATGACACTTTCATCCTTTGAAGGGCTTTAGCGACAGATATAAATTATTTTTCTAAAAATAAATTATAAAAATTAGATATAATTAATAAATAAATATAAAATAGCTTTTAAAATTATATTAAATAATTATAATTAAATTACGATATTTTTACATAAATTCAACAATTATTTTATTTTATATAGATATTATTAATAATTAACTTATTAATAAAGAAATTAGAATAATTATTTATAAATACTAAATAATTATGGAAAAATATTATTATTGATATAAAAATTATAATAAATGAATATAAATTATTTAAAATAATAATCAATGTTTTTGTAAAATTTTAAGTAAATGTTAATTACTTATAAATAGAAATAAATGATTTAAAAATCATTTAAAAGATAAATAAATGTTTTAAATACTTTAAAATTTTTAAAAGGTATTATAAAGGATAATTAAATTTTATAAATAAAATTTAGTCCATTTATCAAAGGTATTTAACACCGAAAACTTAATTAATCTAATCCGTTCATATGTAAATGATATATTTGAGTATTATTATAAATACTAACGTGTTGGAATTATATATATGAATATCGTAGGTATTTATTAACGATTGAATAGCATAACTTGACTGATCTACGCTCAGGTGAGTTTCCTAAACCCTACACTTATTTTTTTATTGTAAATTTCTTGAACCTTGTGTATTCATTAAATAAGATTACTATCTTGAATTGCTTTTGATATGTTATACCAAACCTACAATTGAATTACCTTCTTATTATAAAGTTATTGCTATAGCTTCAGCATAACTAAGAAATGAATTGTTTATTCATATGATAATGTTTATTGAGCATAAATTGTTAAGTCAAACAAAATTGTTTTGGTAAGACATCTTATACTGAAGTTGGGTATCCCGTAAGGGATCGAGATATGGTCAATGAATATATTGATACTAATGTTGGGTGCGTTTGAGCACTGGTAGGATAAAATGCATACTCCTAGGATGTTGAATAGGTTGATCCCCTATCTCATATCTAAACAAAATTTCTAAGTCTGTGTGACTGACAGAAATAAAGAAAAATTCCAGAAATGGTTGAAATAAATAGAAATCTGGAAATGGTAACAACTATCAGTCGAAATTTTGAATTGTTGTATTTCTTCAAATTATATATTATTATAAATACAAAACTTGTTAAGCATGTCATAGCTCACCCTTGCAAATTATTCCCTTTGCAGATTTAAATGGTAATTCTGGAACATCTGGAGTAGATAAAGGGAAGCGTCCCTATATATATTAGATTATATTTTTGTCTGAATACCTTGTAATAAGAACTCATTATGAGAATAATGTAATCGAATCTTAATATTATGATATATGTATATATAACATCTTTTAATTCCACAACCGTGTTTTCTTACATATATAGATGTAAAATTAGACTTCTTTGAATCTAGTTGAGATCCTTGGAAATTATTTATCTGAGTGAGGGTATTAATAGCATGGATTGTTCATGTTTTATTGATACTCTGGATTTCAGATAGATAGTTACTATCGATACTTTAGTATAAATTCGCTTGGCATAGATTATACATCTGGGTGAGGGTATTAGTAATATAGACTGTTCATGTTATTACTGGTACTCTGAATTTCAGATAGCTAGACTCTAGTCACAGATACAGTTCATATATCCAAATGAGGGTATCCAAATACAGTAATAGTTCTCTTGAGAATTGACATTTGTTATGGAATACAGTGAATTTTGGATATATGGGAATTATATCTAATAGTCCCTCTATTTAATGTAATCTTATAATCAGATACCATGGGTGTATAGATTTAAATGCATTATGTTGATTTTCTATAAACACCATATCAGATACCGTGGGAGTATAGATATGGGGGTGTTACACCGAAGCCATGTGTAAAACTTGCCGATGGTAAAGTAGAAAATGTAGCTCTTTGTTTGATAGATTCATGTGGTTTGTTTGATTACCAACTCTGAATCCCTAAAGACAGTTAACTATCTGATGTCCATTGAGTGTGCAAGTTTTAGCCCCATGATATAGCCTTCATACTCAGTTGTGTTGTTTGTGCTGATAAACTGTAATTTTGCGGCGACGAGATACTGCTCCCCCATACCGGACACTAGAAATGCTCCAGCTCCAGAACCTTCCATGTTAACAGCTTCATCAAAATACATTTTCCATGTATGGTATGCATCATACTGATGGTGTTACTGAATTTCCATGACCCCTTCATCGGGGAAGTATGTTTCTAAGGGTTTGTAATCCCTTGCGGGTGCGATGACCGATCGATCCGTAATTCCTTGTCCTTTAATGGACTTTTGCATCACATAGTTGATGTCAAATTGTTGTAGAATCAACTGCCATCTAGACAGCCGAAAAATTAGTATTGGCTTATTGGACACGTATTTGAGAGGATCCACGCGGGATATGAGATGGGTTATGTGACCATGGAGGTAATGATGTAACCTCATGGAAGCCCATGCTAAAGCACAACAAGTCTTCTCAATCAGAGTGTACTTGTGTTCACTGCTACTGAATCTTTTGCTGAGGTAGTAGATAGCTCATTCTTGGCCTCTATCGTCTTTCTATCTCAGTATGCAGCCCATAGCATTATCATTAATGGACAGGTACATGAATAGGGGAGCATCATCCATGGGAGGTACCAAGATAGGAGCGTTAACCAACTGCTCTTTGATTATAAGGAAGGCTTTCTGACACTCATCATTCCATTTAATGGAGGAGTTCTTCCTTAACAGCTTGAAGATGGGCTCACAAGTTGTTGTGAGTTGAGAGATAAACCTGCTAATGAAGTTGATTTTTCACAAAAATATATGTATTTCCTTCTTTGTCTGAGGAACGGGTATTTTCTTGATGGCCTGGATTTTGGTGGGATCTAGTTCAATCCCTTTGTGGCTGACTAGGAAACCTAGGAACTTGCCTGATTTAAAACCAAAGGCGCATTTGGCTGGATTCAACTTCAAGTCATACTTACGCAACCTGTTGAAAAGCTTTCTGAGATGGTCTAAGTGGTCTTCCTCCCTTCGGGATTTGACAATGATGTTGTCCATGTAGATCTCTATCTCTTTATGCATTAAGTCGTGGAAAAGAGCCAAAATAGCTCGCTGATAGGTTGCTCCGACATTGATGAGGCCAAATGACAACCATCTATAACAAAAGGTTCCCCAAGGTTTGATGAAAGCAGTTTTCTCACGATCCCCCTCAGCAACCATAATCTGATGATACCTTACGAAGCAATCCGCAAAGGAGTACATGCCGTATTGAGCAGTATTGTCACTGAGAATGTGGATAAATGGCACAGAAAAGCTATCCTTAAGGCAAGCTTTATTCATTTCTGGGTAATCCACGCAAACTCGCACCTTTCCTCCTGGTTTAGGCACGGGGACTATGTTTGATAACCATTCAGGGTACGTAGACACCATGATGATGCTCGCTTCAAATTATTTCATAATTTCTTTTTTAACCTTTAAACTCCACTCAGGTTTCAATCGCTTGAGCTTCTGCCTTACTGGCTTGAATCCCTCTTTAATGGGAAGGCGATGAAGGACAATGTCAGTGGATAAACCCACCATGTCTTCGTGAGACCATACAAACACATCCTAGAATTGGGTTAGTAGTGTAACCATGTCATTCCTTTGGCTTGGAGTGAGGTCTGAACCAATCTGGATTAGCTTAGGGTTTTCTAAGGTTCCGAGATTGAAAGATGTAGTTTGATCAAGGTTAGGTTTAGGTTTGTCTTCGACCCATTCCTTAATCTCCTGATGTATCTCAATGTCCTCTTGTATTTCCATCAAGTCTGAGTCCAACTTTTCATCAAAGTTACAGTCCTTGAGGAGAAAAGGCACCTCATCAGCAAGTACAGGCACATCTAAATCAGAGTCCCGAAATAAAATATGCTTTCACTTAATATATGAAAACGTTTAAGCATACAAAAGTGTTAGCATGTACTGATAAAACAACTGCTAATACTGTACAGAAAAGTAAGTCGTTCAAGTTATCTACAGGGCAGATGGAATTTCTGCCCATTTTACCCTCGTCGACCAATGCATGGAGTGATGTTCCAATTGTCGAGGGTAAAGTTCTGATGGACTGCAACAATGGAGGGGCTATCATCGTCCTCCCTTACTCTAATGATGACCATGACATCTGGGAAATCATCGTATGGGGTGTATCTATTTGTTTGCTCATCATGGACAATGATGCGTATGACTGACATCATCCTGGCGATGTCTTATTTACGTCTCCATTCCTCTTCTTCCACTCTGGGATCAGGAATCAGGACCTCTTTTGCTTTAACTGGTATCGGTTTAGGAAATAGCATAGCCATGATATGGGATGGCACCTTTACCGGAGACTGTATAAGCTCGGGATTTGCAGGTGGAGACAATCGTCGTGTGGCTGAAGTTGAAGGAATTTATTTGTGTTTATGAGGATTCCTGTGACTGAAGCTAGCAGAATAGCCTAATCCATTTGTCCCTGTTTGGCTGGGCACTTGAATAGGGTGCTTAATACCCTGATGATCTTTGCCCAACCCTTGTCCAGGTTGATGACTCAATGATATCATCTCTTGTGTAGCCGACATTACTTCGGCAAAAATATTGGGTGTGAGAGGTGGCACCCCAATGGGATGGTAATAAGTGTTGCTCACCTTCAGGGCATGGAAACTGACCGGCTCAACTTCTTAATTGAAGCTGATGAGTGGTATGTCAATTTGTTCAGGACATTCCAGCTCGGCATTAATAGTAACTAGGTTATTGTTGATAATGTACTTAAGTTGTTGATGAAGGGTGGAAGGGACGGCTCTAGCCATATGAATTCATGGTCTTCCCAATAGCAGGTTTTATCTCGTAGCTATTTTGAGCACGTGAAAGGATACACTGAATGTATGTGGACCAATCTCCACTGGTAATTCAATTACTCCAACGGCATTTCGTCAAGACCCATCAAAAGTTTTGATAACTGTATGGCTGGTTTTGATCCTCTTGGGGTTGATGTTCATCTTCTCCAATGTAGCATAAGGACACATATTCAGAGATGAACCTCCATCTATCAAGACTCCTTCTACCATGTATCCGGAGGACAAAACCGCTATGTGTAATGGCTTACAATGACCGGTCCCTTTAGCGGGTATGTCGTCATCAGTGAAAGATATCACATTGTTGTTAAAAATGTGATCAACCAGATGTTGGAATTTTTCCACATCCACTGATTTCAGTAAATGGGCTTCTTCCAAGACCCTTAGTAATATTTTCCTGTGATCTTCGGAAGAGAAAACCAAGTCCAGTATGGAAATTTGCTGTGGAGCTTCTCTCAAGCTTAAAAACACTTTGGCTTCGTTATGGCCCATGGTACGAAGGAACTCTTTAATCTTCTCCATGGGAACTTTCCCATTTGATTTAATGGTGGGCTTCATCACCCGATGGGGAAGATACAGTGGATTCTCGTTCGACACTGCAGCAATTGTATGTGAAGTAGATCCTTCAGCCTATCCATAATTCCATGGGACTTTGTGTAGGCTGACAACAGGATACTGTGGCTTGAATGGTAAGTTAATTGGCTTTGGTGCAGACACTTTCAAAGGATTGTCAGCTCCTTTGAGTTGAATTTCTTGTATTGTGGGTGGTTTAGCAGCTCTATCATCCTCAGCGGATATAACTGTTATGTCATCCTTCCATTTTGTAGGATATGTGTTCCCACTCTTAAGTAGTAAAGTGTCATCGTCTGCCATTTGCAAGACACCGTTGTCAATTAAATTCTGAATGAGGTGGTGGAGTGCCTAGCATTCTTCTGTGTTGTGACCACGAGAGTGGGAGCCTTAATCTTTTGCTCCATCATAAATTGGAACTGCACATAATCCCATCTATCAACATCATCTTTGCTGGTCTGGGAAGATTCAACAACGTAATTGGAACTCTTTCCACTGCTCCAATTAATCATATTGACCTCTCCTTCTTTGTGTTGAGGAAGAGGATGCACATGAGGTTGGTCGAGTTTAGTCATGACAATCTCCCCATTGTCAATTAAGTTCTGAATCTTGTGTTTCAAGGCCCAGCAATCCTGAGTGTCATGTCTCGGTGCCCCGGCATGATAAGCACACTTCCGAGTAGCATTGAAACCCTTCCCATTCGGGTTGGCTGGTGGAAGAAGATGTGTAATTTAATTCTGAGTAGTCAGAAGAGTAAGGATATTCTCGAGTGAGTCCCCTAAGGGTGTGAACACTTGGGGGCGTCTGACTTTTCCACCTTTAGGTAATAGAGGGTTTGAAGACTGTGCTTGCAAAGAGGAGTAGTTTCTCCTCTGGATAGGCATGTTCTAACTGCCATTTTGACCTTGTAGTATCAAGAAAACATCTTCCTCTTTCTTTTTATAGACCCTCCGGGGGTTGTTTCCATAAGTTCCAGATTAGATGTGCTCAGCAACTACTTTAAGAGAGGCTAGGTCTTGAATCTTTCCTGACTTCAATCCCATCTCAGCCATCTCGCCGTGCTTGATAATTTCAGAAAATGGTTTGCCAATGCCAGCTAAGACTCTTTCATAGAAAAGAGCTTCTTGTATGTCTATGAAGGTCATGACCATTTCTGATTCCGTCATAGAAGGAATAACTTGAGCAGCAAGGCCCCTCCACCTTTGAGCATACTCTCTGAAAGACTCATTAGCGGTCAAGAGCCATCTGAGATTGGAAGCTATACTGAGTGAGGAAGGCATGAACAAGTTCCTCCCAGCTATGGATCTTTGAGTTGTCTAATCTGGTATACCATGATCGAGCTTCTCCAGTTAGACTTTTCTGGAACAGCTGCATTCTGATCTTCTCGTCCTCTGCATAAGATCCATGTTCTCCAATGAACACCTTCAAATGTGTATAAGGATCCCCTAACCCGTCATATTTTTCAAAGTCAGGAGTTTTGAACTTCTTTGGATAATGAACACCAGGGAATATACAAAGGTCGGCATATGAAACACTCCCATTTGCTCCAATTCCTTTAATAGAACGGAGGGTTTCCTCCATTTTGAAGGACATTCTTCCTGATATCACCGGTGTTTGGATCTTCTTTAAGATTGGTGTTTTCAGGAATTTTGTTGGTCGTGTCCAATTGAAGTTCAAGAATTGTTTTATCTGAACCTTGTGTTCCTCCTTGTGCAGAGGATTCTGTATGTACGGGTATGCGTGAACCTTGAGTAGACTGATGTAGTTCTTTAAGCAGAACAACCAAATCTGTAATTTACTTACTTAATCCGTCAAACTTTTCTCGAGAGACAGGAGCAGGGTTAGACTGGTCAAATGAAGACATAATTGGCTGTAGGCTCGTGGCCTTTTTGGATTTTGAGCGTGTAACAGGCCCTATTGTTTCCCCTACAAAAACTTATGTAGTTTAGTCTTAGGGAATGTGTAAATGTTTACATGCAATCATAATGTGTCCATTTTAGGAATATTATCCTACAAAACGGGTGTCATTTGATAGCATGTCAAGTCTTAATATGCATGTGCAAATATTCTTCATATTTTCCATTACATAGAGATGAACATGGAACGAAATTACAAGTAATTGTCTTTACAAGTAATTAAAAAAATGGAAAGCATGAAGAGACTTTCCTCCGTGTTTGGTTTATCAGAGGCTGACCTATCTTAGGTTACTCTCGCGGCTTTTTGGCATGAAGGTTCCCAGATCATCGCAATTTACTCGATGAGTTAATCCTGTCTTTCAACTGGAGCGAATCTGGGTGGTGCCTTTCCTGAGCCTCATTAAAATTAGTCTTCCTACGAGTCCAGTAATCAAACACCGACATGATAGCCTCATGGTGGAGGAACCACACAACATACATTCACATACAACGTGTCTCACCGTTTATGAAAATGATGACATGTGCGAAGCACTAATATCACAAATAGATATATTGCAGTGCAGTAAGTAAAATGCATTCGTACACATTCATCAATAATGTAAATGCAACATTCACACACAAGCATATAACAGTTTTGAAAATATTATAGTAGCGGCTTAATCCCTCTTACTGGTGTCCCCAGTAGAGTCACCACCTATCGACGTAGGGATTTTTATTTGTCCCTTTTCTGTTCTTGTTCTTTGGTGTTCTCATATTATGTGAGATTTGTTTGAAAAAATAAGTGAAAAAGGTCTGACATGTATATGTCGACGATTTGATTGTAAGAGTTGCCAGTTGGTGTTTTTAACTGGTTACACCAATGCAACCAAGAAAAGGTTTGCACATTGACCTAGTGATGTGATACTGCTAAACGGGTCTGTGAAACCGAGATTCAATTGGGTTCGGGGCTTGATTATGCGGAGGGAAGGTGTTAGGCACCCCCCGACATCTGTGTTACCACGGTGACCGCCACTTTTCAAGAAACTTTTATATGAATGTGTGGGTGTATGTGTGTGGGTCAATGTGCTGTTATTTGGAAGTAGTGTTATGCCTCATTCGCACCTATATACACAGGATTTGAATTTATACAAAAATTTAGTTTTAAACAAGATATAGCAATGAGGTTTTGTAAAAGAGGTTTTTCAAACCCTGTGCTCAATAGTAATTGAGGCCTTTGATACTTCCATTTTATTATTAAATGTTCGGCTTGATTGCTTTTATTTTTGAGATGTGAAGCAATGCCGAACTCCTTATAGCAGTGCCGAACTCCTTATGGGCATGAAAGCCATCTAAGGAAATTCAAACACCGTGAATAATTTACAAGCTGCTTACAGCTGAAAAATGTCCATCACGGGAACCGAATCTAAATTCAGTAGACTGAATCTGTGATCACATGATTCATAGGCTCACATGATGCCGCAGTTTAAATGAAAAGCAGTAAGCAGTTATATATATAAAAGTCAGTATATATATATATATATATATATATATATATATATACAGACATGATCAACCACCACGAAGCACCTCCATGGGGGATCGGAAATGTAAATATATAAAAGTGGTATATATATATAGAGAGAGAGAGAGACATGATCAACCACCACGAAGAACCTCCATGGGGGATCGGAAATGTAAATATATAAAAGCGGTAAATATATATATATATATAGACATGATCAACCACCATAAAGTACCTCCATGGGGGATCAAAAATGTAAATAAAGCAATAAATGCGATCAACCGCCATGAAGTAAACTCCAGGCGAGACGGAATGTAAAGAAGGTAGTAAAAATGACCAACCACCACGAAGTAAACTCTAGGCGGGATGGAATGTAAATAAAGCAGTAAAAACGATCAACCGCCACGATGTAAACTCTAGGCAGGATGGAATGTAAATAAAGCTGTAAAAGGACACGAAGTAAACTCCATGCCTGACAGAAATATAAATATATATATATAAGCGGTAAATGCACATGATATATATCGATCCCGGCTCGGTTTATCATTTCAACGATTTATCACTATATATATATATAAGTAGTAAACGCATCGGATATAAAATCTAGGCTCATCGAATAAAGTTCGATAATAGTTCATATATATAAGTATATATATATATATGTATATACAAACAGAAATGAAAACCACGGACTGAAGTCCGGGCATACACACACAACACGACTCTCAACGTGAAGAAGAGTGTGTGCAAAGATGAAGAGAAACGCATTAAAGTGTCTAAGAAGGCTTACAGTGGACTGCCAAAGAAGACTTCAATAGCTTTAAGTGGATGAACACTCGGCTCCCGCCGATAAAAATATAGCTATATGTGAGCTCACAAGTGTTTAAAATGAGAAAGCACTCAATATAGGGTGTGTATAGAGAAAATTGGATAGGTCTTCCTCGCCTTTCTTCTCTTAAATATGGCCACCCCAAGCCCTCTATTTATAGAGGGGGGAGCCGCAGGTGTACCTGCGGCTGCCCAGGGTGCCCTGGGCTCCGCGGCTCCTGCCGTCTCAAAGTACGTGCATGCGTGCAACGTGATGTCCACTCAAACTTTCAGAACATCAATCCGAGCATCCGATTGAGGTGTATAAGACCTGTTTTGGACTACCATTATCAAGAGCTACACAATGACATGGGATTAGAGGTTGTACGAAGTCAGGAAGATGGAACCATGTCCTATCTCTTCAAGCTTCAAATTCTATCCAGTTTTCTACCTTGCGTAGTAGTCACTCAGGATTGCAACTCATTGGTTCTTGTGGGACATTATTGTGTAGAATGTATGTTGACTGTTTATTTGTTGAGACGGCGCCATGTGGGGTTGAGGTGGCAATTTGACGATTTTATATTCACCGGGGTTATCTCCGGTTTTGGCTGATAAAGTAGACATTGCTCAGGGTTATCTATGAGATTGGGCTACTGCAAGTGTTGAATGCCCTCAAGATTGTCTCTGAGGTGTGCATGTACTCCCGGGGTTATCTTCGGATTTGGGAGTTGAGTGCCTCGGTGTGAGTCCCGAGGTTGAAGCTGACTGCATGGGTTGAAACAAGCATATCCGAGGTTATATCCAGAACTGCAACTGCACTCCTTGGGGTTATCTCCAAGGTTGATATTGTCTTTCCCGGTGTTATTTTCAGGACTGAGACTGAACATCTCAGGGTTATCTCCAAGATGAATCGGCCTTCTCCGGTGGAATTTCTGGTATTTGAAATGCTATCTCCGGGGTTATCTCCGAGGTGGGGAAATGATACTCTCGGTGTGTTTTTCGGGTTGAAACTGAACTTTCGATGGTATTTCTGGGATTAAGCTGAGCTGTCTTCCAGGATTATCTTTGAAAGAAGTTTCTTCCCTTTTTTCAATGTTAGTAACAAGTAGGTAGAAAAATTTTGAATGTTTACAATAGGGTTGTTTATCTGGCATTTGGGACACTTCTTTACATACTCTGTAGCCTCTTTAAAAATTGTAAGCCAGTAATAGCCCTGGCGAATCACTTTAAAGGCCAACGCCTTTGCAACCATATGATATTCGCAAATCCCTTCATGAACCCCCCGAAGAACATATTCAGCTTCAGATGGAACCAAACACTTAAGTAATAGAGAAGAATAGGCCATTCAATACAAATCTCCATCTATTAGCACAAAACTCGAACTCCTATGCTTAACCCTTTTTGCCAACATCCGATCCGAAGGCAAGACGCCATCAGCCAAGTAATCCAAATAGGGGGTCACCCAACAGTTAGATCGTTCTATAAACATAATCTATGCACGCTAAACACTCAACTAATTCAAGACTTCCAAGTAGACCGATCCACTGAACGTACTCATATTAGTTGTAGCCAACCTTGCAAAAGCATGTGCTATGGAATTTTTAGATCTATCTACTCCCTGAAAAGAAAATAAGCTAAAGTAATAAAGTCAATCCTTCACCTCTTCCAGATACTTTACCATCCTTGCCCCTCGAGCCTCATACTCCCTTGAGATTTGCTTGACCACCAGCTGGGAATCATTGAACATCACCAACTACTGCACCTCGAGACTCTTTTCTAGACGTAAACCTTCTAAGATTGCTTCATACTCAGCCTCATTATTGGTTACTTTAAACCCAAAGCGGATCACTTGTTATACCTTGAACCCCTACGAACTCGTCAAAATAACACCAGCCCCACTGACATCCAAAGTAGAGGACCTGTCTGCATACAACGTCCACGAACTCTACGCTGGCTGAGCATTCATCACTATTCAAATGTCCCCTTCATTTTGGTCCAAACTATCATCCGCCTCGGAGAACAAACATTCCACCACAAAGTTTGCTAAGGCCTGGCCCTTTATTGTTATCTGAGGATGATACTCCAGTATAAATTATGATAATTTTATTGTCCATGCCGCGAGTCAACCTGAAACGCTTGGCTTTCCCAAAACCTTCTTCAATGAGTGATTCGTATATATCACCATTAACCGACCTTGGAAGTACTGCCAAAGCTTTTGACTTTCTATTACTAACGCATAGGAAAACTTCTCAAGATTCGGATACCTTATTTCTGCATCCCTAAGGGCATGGTTCACATATTAAATCAGGTGCTACTTACCCCCAATATCTCGCACCAGAACTTTTCCCACTGCCAATGAACTTGCCGCCAAGTACAAATACAAGGGCTCAGCAGGAACTGGCTTTACCAACAAAGGAGCTTAAGATAAATAATTCTTAATCCTCTGAAAAGCATCCTCACACTTTAAAGTCCACTTGAAGGTCTTCTCATTCTTTGGCCCTTTTAACGTATCAAAAAATGACAAAGACCTTTCTGCAAATTTAGACATAAATCTTCTCAAAGCTGCTATCCGACCCATTAGACGGTGAACATCCTTGTACGACTGAGGAGATTTCATATCCAAAATAGCCTTAATCTTCTCTGGATTCGTCTTTATTCCCCTCGCTGATCAAATACCCCAGAAACTTCCCTGCTCCCAAACCAAAGGTACACTATGTCGGATTCAACCTGAAATTAAAATGTAAAACCGTCTGAAAGTAATCCTCCAAATTATCTAAGTGACCCCGAACCAACATGTTTTTGACGATCATATCATCGACGTAAACCTCCATGCTCAAACCCAACTACTTCGAGAACACATAGTTCATCATCCTCTAATATATGGCCCACACATTCAGCAATCTGAAAGTTATCTTCTTATATGCATCCATAAAACTTAGCAAAGCATACCCTGAAGTGGCATCAATCAGCTGATCAATGTGTGGAAGTGGATAAAAGTCCTTTGGGCACACCTTATTCAAATCCATATAGTCGATGCAGACCCGCCACTTCCCATTCTGTTTCTGAACCAGAACCACGTTCGCCATCCACTCAGGTTAGTCAATCTTAAAAATAAAATCTGCTGCCAAAAGCTTGGCAATCTTCTCATCTATTATATTTTGTCTTTTCAGAGCAAAGATCCTCCTCTTCTTCTAAACCAGCTTCTTCGATGGGTCCACATACAGCTTATGCACATCTACCTTCTGATCAAACACCAAGCATGTCATTGGGAGCCCATGCAAAAATGTCTGCATAATACTGCAATAACTCCACTAGATTGGTCTGATAAGGCTCCTTCAATCCAGTCTTAATCCTGACAATTTTGTCCTTTCTCAAAATTAATTCCACCTCTTCAGTCTCTTCGGCAGACATAACCAAAGGCTCTGTAATACCTTCAGTAAAAGGCTCAATCTCTATCGCCATTGTTTGCTTCTACTTACTGACTCCCATTCCCAAAGAGATCAAAGCATTCCTGTAGCACCTCCTTTCCAAGTCGAGATCTCCTGCCACTTCCCCAACTCCATTCGGTATGGGAAACTTGATTTTGAAGGGAGGAATCGAAGTCACCGCCTGAAGAGGTATCAAGGTCGGTCTTCCCAGTATAACATTATATACAGAATCCACATGCACCACAAAAAATCTACAAACTATCTCTACCTGCTGAAGAGGCATCCCAAAGGCCATCAGTAGCTCGATCGTTCCTGTAACTTTTATCGGGTCATTGTTAAACCCATACAAAGGAGGCCCCTGTCCAACCTCCAATTTCCAGCCTCCTAAGTCCAACCTCTGGTAGGCATGAGCATATAGTATATGTTGACGTCGAGATTTTTATTTGTCCCTTTCTGTTCTTGTTTTTTGGTGTTCTCGTGTTAGGTGAGATTTATTAGAAAAAATAAGTTTGAAAAGGTCCGACATGTATATGTTGACCATTTGACTGTAAGAGTCGCCAGTTGGTATTTTAAATGGTTGCACTAACTAAACCGAAAAAAGGTTTGCACAAAGACCTAGTGATGTGACACTATTAACTGGTATGCAAAACCTGAAATTCTTTAGGGTCCGGGGGCTTGATTAAGCGGAGGGAAGGTGTTAGGTAACCCTTGACTTCTGTGATAACACAGTTACCGCCAGTGACACCTCCAAATCCGGGTATCTTCCAACCCGACAGATGGTGCTACACGGTACTCATAACTGTACATTCATTCCATTGAAACGACATCAAAATGTGTGTATCAACGACATTCTTATTACATTAATAATATTACATCCCGTTCCCAGGTTCTAAAACCATTACATTCTTTGTTCATCATATTATAATATATACAACTTACTAGTTTATTACAAGGTAAACTAATCGTTCATCTTCATCTTGCCTTTATCCTTGTCGAATCCCTCGGTTCGTTCGGTCTTAGCTGCATTCATATGGTTCAAGCAAGAGTGAGCATAACAAGCTCAACAAGTACAACAATTTCTTTTAAACGACATTCTTGAAACATAGGAATCGTATATCTTCAATAATTAGATAATAGTTATGAAGTACTATCAATAATTTAAAATAGCACTTCTTTTCCTTCAAAACGTTTTACAATGACAATATTTAGTAAAACATTAATCCTGATCCAAGACCATGAGCATTTCATAATATCTTTGAAAAGGACAACCCGGCACTAAGTCCGTAAGTCCGGTATATCTTACGAGCACTTCTGGGTGATCAGCTCATAGTACTCTATGTTGATCAACACTACATCCTGTTAAATGTATGTACGTTTAAGTTTTAGCAACCTCACGTGCCCATCGAATAGTCGATGAAAAATACATTTGTTTATTCATACTCAGGTTTACCTTGAATCCGTACCAAACAATTGGCGTAGGATAGCGTTAACAATTCTATATTGAAAGACTTGTAAATAAATCAATCAACTCTTCAAGATTACTCTAGCCGAGGTAAAACTGGCATCGACCCTTTAGTAAAACAGTTCATGCATCAAATAACATGAATCACAGAAAACTTGGCTAACTCGAAGATTAGACAAGCGTTTAAGAAAAACTTGCCTTCGGCGTCTGCTACAATATAATAACTTTTCCTTTTAGTCTTTATGGTCTCTACAACACATAACCACATAACATACCACATTAGGTTATGAATGAACATACATGGTTCCTAATGAATCTTACCCTTCTTCTCAATCTAATCTTGTATTAGATTTGTTATTATTGTTTCCGGCCACTGCTATAACTTACATCATTCTTACCAACTTCTTTCTCTTCTATAACTTAACTGAAATTATTATTAATACCACTCGTTTCGAGTTAATCATCCTTCCTCACGGCTTACTAACATTCTTACGTTATTAATCAAAACTTGATCATCATTAGTTAAGTACACTTACTGCATATCATTCACGTTCAATTATTTATCTTCAACCCTAAGTAATCATACTTAAGGTTTAAAAATATCTTAATAATGTCACCTTATGTTTATTAAGGTTGTGTTACTTCATTTGTCTTTCCTTTTATCTCCATAATCATTTACCTCTATGCAAACCGTAAGGTCAAAATCACCGGTACCGGTTATTCTCTTTGTGTCACGTCATGCGCGACTTAGCAAAGATGAGTAAGGTTCGGACTCGGCGATGCGGCGTGAGTCTCCTTTGATATGGCCACGCTGCGGCGCTAGTTAGCAGTGTACCCTGTCTCGGCCTCGCGCTGTGGCGCGGGCCTTTGTGCTTGGAGTCGCGTTGCGGCGCGGACTCTGTGCCTCAGAAAATTTTGACAGTTTTCCAACTTTGCGAAATTCCCAGACGCATAACTTCTTCGTTATAAGTCCGAATTAGCTCATTCAAAAGCCTATGATTCACAAATTACATACTCTACGCGTTCATGCAAGAGTTTTATCTATTTGACTTCGTTGGCTAAAAATTCACCTATTAGTCCATTTTTAACGAAAACGGTAAACGTTCGTGAACGTTCAACGCTCGTTTCTTCGTTCTAAGTCGGAATCCGGTCATTTTCGAGTCCACAACTCTATAATAAAAAATATGACTTGTCTCCATTGAAAACTAATGTTTCCAAGATCAATATCAAAATTCGACCTCCATTCCGAGAATTTCACGAATTCGGCGATTATCGTCCAAACTCGTAAATTTTGCCTTAACTTCATTTCTTATGATTTGTTTATCGTTTCAAATGGATTCAATCCATCATACTAACATCTTGACATACATATTTCATTAACTTATAAACATGATAAGTTATTACTTGTTCTTTGTGAGTTTATAACTTATAAAAGTATAATCTACTTATGACTTCCTTTCTCATAACTTATTATAGATTAAGTCTTTTACCCACCATTCTTGCTTCTTATTATCATACAATCTTATTAAAGTAACTATATGAGTAGTTCATATAAGCTCTTCATAAATTCATAACTTAAGTAAGTTTGAATTACTTATTCATGACTTATACGGCTTAAGTCCATTGATTAATCATTCTTATCATTCCTTAGCATACATGTTCTACCACTACCCACTTCTCTAACAATGGAAGAGAAAGAGAATCATGGTTTAAAATTGCTTACCCTTGAATATCACTTGGTTAATCTTTAATCTTCTTCTTGCATCTTGAATTCTCAAAGGCTAACTTGTTCTAGCTTTTGTAGCTTTTTCTCTCTAACCAATAAGCTATAAGTTATTGGATGAAAATCTAACAACTAACAAATGAGCTAGCAAGCTTCCTATTTATAGGACTTCCTAAGTTAGGGTATAATGGTCATAAAGCCACTCCACCTCCTTAATCACCTCCTTACTATTCCTTTACTTAATTATTAAGTTAACTTGCTCACCACATATACTTGGCCACCATACTTACTTATCCATTAAGTTAACTTGTTAATCACATAAAAGCACTTTGTTTGCTAATCACACATAAGCACTTCACTTATCTTTTAAATTACTTAACTTATCATTTTCTTAACCCTTAAGTCTACTTCCTCATCACACTTATTTCTTGGCCAGCATGATCACCCATATGATCATGGGTTGCCCCATGGATCCTCCTAATCCATTGGATTCTTACTTTGGGCTTAAGAATTAATTAATCCTAACTTATATAAATTGGGCTTGCAATAAAATAAACACTTGGGCTTGTTCAAGAATTTACATTGGACTTAACATTACAAATATTTGGGCTTTAACATTAATTCGTATTGGGTTTTATTATTACCCCAATTGGACATTACAATCTCCTACACATTCCTACAAATTCAATACATTTGGCTTAAAGTCTTATAACGTATAATCTACGTATAATTCTCGTATTCCAACTCGTATACTTATTTAATATACGACATTCCATCATTCATACATACTCGTATAATACCTCGTATTATACTTGTATTCATTACCTCGTACAATACTTACGTATTATACAATCATAGCTTTAATTCATTATACACATTTAAATTCCTTCTCGAAACTCATTTTCCCTAACCGTTAGGTTTTAAGTCTGCAGGCGAAAAATTGTGTTTGCCATAACTGAAATATTATTGGATATTCTATCTCACCTTGATATTCTATCATTACGTATTTCTAAAGTTCAAAAATAATTCCCCGAAGCGTAAATGTGAATAGTGTTTTTCTGAAAATTTCTCAAAAAGCTTTTATTTTCGTCTTGGAAATTCAAATACTTTAATTCTACCACGTAGCCAAAATACTATGACATTCCAATATGTCTAGGTCATAGAACGACCTTCAAATAGCTTACTCCCATAATTAATTAATTAAATTCTTTTAATCCACGTAATCAAATAAAAATTTAATTCTCAAAAATCCGATTTTTTTTCCGAGTATGCTACACTCTTCCCCTTTATAATGATTCTCGTCCCCGTAATCTCGCTATACATTATCTAACTAAATGAGAAAATTTTCTTCATTATTTTAATCTCAAGTTCCCACAATGCTTCTTCGACATTGTAGTTCTTTCATTTCACCTTCAACGAAGGTATTATCTTATTTTTCATGACTTGTCACTTCCTATCAATAATTTGAGGTAGAAGTTAAGCACTTACTAACATATTACGCTATCTTTCTTTTATTAGTTCTTCTCTTAACTCGGTTTTATTTGGAACTTAAATTTCTCCTTCAAAACTAGATGATATATGATCTTCTCTTTATCCTGCATCCTCTTCTTCATTCATTTGCACTCCTCATTACTTAGTTATATTTAATTAACTCGTTCCATTATCATGGATTGAGTCTACGTTGTAAATAATGTTTCTACCTCTTCATTCCGTAATTTAACTTCTAGCTTCGTTTTTTTTGTCATTTCCGTTATTAACTCATTCTGAGTTGTTAACATCAATAGCTTTTCCCTACCCTTCCTACTTAACGCGTTGTTTACTACTTTTACCTTCCATGTATGATATAAGATATCAAAGTTGTGATCCATTATCCATTCCAATTATCTTCTCTACCTCATATTCAACTCCTTCTGTGTGGAGATATATTTCAGACTCTTACAGTCCGTGTATATCTCGCACTTCTCCCCGTATAAATACTATCTTCAAATTTTTAATTCAAAAACTATAGCTGCCAATTCTAGATCATAAGTAGGATAGGCCTCCTCATAATTCTTTAACTGGCGTGATGCATACGTAATGACCTTGCCATGCTACATGAGCACGCAACCCCGTCATCTATGTGAAACATCGAGATACACTACAAAATCCCCCGTATCATCTGATAAAGACAATACAGATGCCTCACTTAACCTTCTTTTTAGCTCCTGAAAACTATTTTCTCCCTTTTCATTCCCAACATACTTCTCAATAACAAATTTTGTCTATCTCTTTAAGCTACAATTCACACGTAGTGAATTTTGTATCCAACTTCTCCCTCCGTAGTGTTTCTCACACTATCTCCAAATGTTCAACGTGATCTTCTGATGTCTTAAATTAGACTAGAATATCACCAAGGATCATTACGACGCCCTCGTCCAAATAATATTTGAACACTCTGTGACGCTAATGGTACTTTCAACCATAGCACCTCACAAGAGTACCTATCAATTTGCCACCGACTTGCTCGACACCCATTACGGAAGGTCTAACTTCCGCACATTAGTTAACCCAAATGACATAAGTAGAAACTCATTATAGCTATAACAATTTCTGAACGTCGTCTTAGGTACCTCGTCCTTCCTTACGTTTTACCGATAATACCCTGTACACAAATCTATCTTAGAAAAATACTTTACCCCCTTTCAACTGATCAAATAGATCATCGATCCTGGGCACTGGGTATTTACTCTCAACTACTAATTTACTCCATTCATGGTATTTGATACATAAACGTAATGACTCATTCCCTTTCTTAACATCCTCCTAAGTTGTGTTATAGTTAGACAACAAGAGCATCTCGGTGTTTTATTACCGTAAAATACTACCTTGGTTTACTTAGAAAACCGAAGATTCATACTTTTATTCTAACAATTTATTAAAGTTCTATGGTTAATCAACTCATTCATACCGAGAATTATTTCAAATTCTCTCAACTTTATCAGTACTTATCTATCGATACTTGCTTACAGTCCTTATTCATGAAACCATTTCCACGAAAATAATTAACGAAAGTTATTTCCCTATTCTCTACCTTAACGTATAAATGTATTTATAATCCCTTCCGAGAATGAACTTAATCACTTAGCAAACTCTCATGCTATAAAAGAAAAGTAGCACTCCAATCAAACAGCACATAAGTATTCATTGTATTGACCGGAATGATACCTGCTACTAAATCCGCTGATGCAATCGCATCATGGCTAACTTACCACTACTAACACCTTTTCTTTCCTCCGACCCCTTCTTTGGGCAATTTCTGGCCATGTGGTCCTACGACCCACATACAAAACAGCCATGGTTTTTTCTTAGGATTAGACAATTGGGTAATATATGACCCTCCTGTCTACAGTTATAACAAAACGATTTCCTTTTCAGACAGACTTCTAGATGAGTCTGTCCACATGCCTTACATGCTTCCATCCTATGTTTAGGTTCCTTTTGTCCCAATCCAGTATTCCTAGAGTTAAAAACTCTTTCTTTTTGACATACTGCCACTACCACTAGCATTCTCTGCCTTGGTTCCTCTTTCTCCCTTGCTCTTATTCTTCCTCTCTTTGTGGTATTGAATCAATGCCTCACTACCACCCTCTGCTATAATCACCTTCTCCAGAATGGTCCCGTAGGAAACACTCTGGAACACCGAAATACTACTATAGAGCCAGGGTTTCAGGTCCTGCTCAAACCTACGAGCTTTCCTCTCCTCAGTGTCCACTTGATGTGGAGCAAAATTTGCCAATTCATTGAATCAATTCGACATCTTTGGAACCATCATGTCCCCTAGTTTAAGTTCTAAGAACGTAATCTCCATCCTCCCTTACATGCTTGTAGGGAAATAATTCTCGAAGAAAACCTTCTTGAATTGTTCCCACATTACCACATCTGTTTTAGCCCCACCCTGGTGAGCCTCCCACCAAAAGATGGCTTCCACTTTCATCATGTAAGTCGCAAAAGAAGTCTTTTGCGCCTCACCTATGTTTTGTAATAACAAACGCCTTCTCTATTTCTATTACCCATGTCTGGGCTTCTAATGGGTCCGTCATTCCTTTGAACTCCGGCGGACCAACGCTTTTAAATTCTTTAAAGGTAGTCATTCTGGCTAACCTAGGTTCCGCAGGTACTCTACCCCCGGTTTAGTTAAATGCAGTCGTTAATAAATTAACGAACTCTTGCATAGGGTTATTTTGACCCCCTTGATTTTCATTACGTGATTCCGCTTCCTGATTACATTGTCTTCTCCTTGGCGGCATTTAAATAGAATTTCATTATTATTTATTTACTTACTTCATTATTATTCGCCACATAACAACTCATACCATAACAAAGCATATTAAATGAAAACTTCATTATATTCATATGCTTCTTCATAGTCTGAAACTATTTACACTTTACTTCCATAGCCAACGGCTAGTACATTTCTATCCCGCAATTAAACTTCTCAAAAGTTAGGATTTACAAAAAGACTACCCTATTATACAAAAGAGGGTTTTACGTCACTATACACATATTTATAACTCTAGACTTCTAATAATGCATAATAGCGTCCTCATGTTTCTCATTCGCAATCATCGCTACAATATCCCGACTAATAGTGTGACGGGTTTGTCCTGATTCCATGGGATGACAAGCAACTTTCAGCTTGAAATCCATATGAGCACTCTTATGGATGTAAGACATCCGTGCTATCTTTCGATCTCTCTTAATCAGTTTCTTATGAAGCTCATCGACCTCTTCCTTATAGACCCTAGCCTGCTCTGTCATAAGCACCTGCCTATCGTGCTCTGACTCAAAATTTGCTTCTGCAGACACCTTAGCTTCATGGAGATAATTAATCTCTTCACTCGATTCTCGCACACAACCTGCATTTCGAGCAGTACATTCATGTCAATCTTGCCAGATACAATGCTCTCATTGTATCTAGAGGTATTGACTCTAGTGTAGGTACCACTATATTAACCGATGTTACCTCCATTTCCTCTTCCTCATAGACCATCATATTAAGATATGACGCTATATCCATATCTCCCTCGGAGTAGTCCTCCTCAGAAAAGTACTCCACTGTCTCCGACTCCTATAGAATCACTAATGGTACCTCCGCCACTGGCATGGGTATAGGCTCTACTGTGTTCACAGTTTCTTCGCTCACTACATGTATATCTCTATACATCAAGCTATCGATCGACATTCTACAATAATACATATGTTGATTAGTACATAACACACAATAGTATAAGCACAAATCACATTTAATTTATTTAGGGTTACTTTCCATCTTTTAAATCTTTCGGTACTGAGTTTACTCAATACCTTATTGACTCATTCAACTTAAGTATAGCTCGAGTTTACTTCCTTCGGACTTTTCTTCCTTAACGAGGTTATTAGCCTAAGGTTCTTCCCCCCTTAAGTTTTATAACCTAATGCTTTGATACCAACCTGTGACGCCCCCAAATCCGAGTATCTTTCAACCCGACAGATGGTGCTATACGGTACTCATAACTATACATTCATTCCATTGAAACGACATCAAAATGTGTGTATCAACGACATTCTTATTACATTAATAATATTACATCCTGCTCCTCGTGTTCTAAAACCATTACATTCTTTGTTCATCATACTATAATATATACAACTTACTAGTTTATTACAAGGTAAACTAATCGTTCATCTTCGTCTTGCCTCTATCCTTGTCAGATCCCTCGGTTCATTCGGTCTTAGCTGCATTCATATGGTTCAAGCAAGAGTGAGCATAACAAGCTCAGCAAGTACAACAATTTCTTTTAAACGACATGCTTGAAACATAGGAATCGTATATCTTCAATAACTACATAATAATTATGAAGTACTATCAATAATTTAAAATAGCACTTCTTTTCCTTCAAAACGTTTTACAATGATAATATTCAGTAAAACATTAATCCTGGTCCAAGACCATGAGCATTTCATAATATCTTTGAAAAGGACAACCCGGCACTAAGTCCGTAAATCCGGTATATCTTACGAGCACTTCTGGGTGATCAGCCCATAGTACTCTATGTTGATCAACACTACATCCAGTTAACCGTATGTACATTTATGTTTTGGCAACCTCACGTGCCCATAGAATAATTGATGAAAAATACATTTGTTTATTCATACTCAGGCTTACCTTGAATCTGTACCAAATAATTGGCGTAGGATAGCGTTAACAATTCTATATTGAAAGACTTGTAAATAAATCAATCAACTCTTCAAGATTAGTCTAGCCGAGGTAAAACTGGCATCGACCCTTTATTAAAATAGTTCATGCATCTCATAACATGAATTACAGAAAACTTGGCTAACTCGAAGATTAGACAAGCGTTTAAGAAAAACTTGCCTTCAGCGTCTGCTACAGTATAATAACTTTTTCGTTCAGTCTTTACGGTCTCTACAACACATAACCACATAACATACCACATTAGGTTATGAATGAACATACATAGTTCCTAATGAATCTTACCCTTCTTCTCAATCTAATCTTGTATTAGATTTGTTATTATTGGTTTAGAACTTACTGCTATAACTTACATCATTCTTACCAACTTCTTTCTCTTCTATAACTTAACTGAAATTATTATTAATACCACTCGTTTTGAGTTAATCATCCTTCCTCACGGCTTACTAACATTCTTATGTTATTAATCAAAACATGATCGTCATTAGTTAAGTACACTTACTGTATATCGTTCACGTTCAATTATTTATCTTCAACCCTAAGTGATCATACTTAAGTTTTAAGAATATCTTAATAATGTCACCTTATGTTTATTAAGGTTGTGTTACTTCATTTGTCTTTCCTTTTATCACCATAATCATTTATCCCTATGCAAACCCTAAGGCTGACGCTGCGGCGCCGGCTATTCCTCTATGTGTCACGTCGCGGCGTGACTTAGCAGTGAGTAAGATTCGGACTCGGCGCTGCGACGCGAGTCTCCTTTGATATGGCCGCACTACGGCGCCAATTAGTAGTGTACCCTGTCTCGGCCTCGCGCTGCGGCGTGGGCTTTTGTGCCTGGAGTGGCGCCATGCTGTCCTGAACTCGTGCCTCGAAAAAATTTTGATGCTTTTCCAACTTTCATGAAATTCCTGACGATAACTTCTTCGTTATAAGTCTGAATTGGCTCGTTTGAAAGCCTACGGTTCATAAATTACATACTCTATGTGTTCATGCAAGAATTTTATCTATTTGACTTTGTTAGCTAAAAATTCACCTATTAGTCCATTTTTAACTAAAAGCAGTAGAACGTTCGTGAACGCTCAACGCCGCTTTCTTCGTTCTAAGTCTAATCCTGGTCATTTTTGAGTCCACAACTCTATAATAAAATATGACTTGTCTCCATTGAAAACTAATGTTTCCAAGATCAATATCAAAATTCGACCTCTATTCCGAGAATTTCACGAATTCGGCGATTATCGTCCAAACTCGTAAATTTTGCCTTAACTTCATTTCTTATGATTTGTTTATCGTTTCAAATGGATTCAATCCATCATACTAACATCTTGACATACATATTTCATTAACTTATAAACATGATAAGTTATTACTTGTTCTTTGTGAGTTTATAACTTATAAAAGTATAAACTATTTATGACTTCCTTTCTCATAACTTATTATAGATTAAGTCTTTTACCCACCATTCTTGCTTCTTATTATCATACAATCTTATTAAAGTAACTATATGAGTAGTTCATATAAGCTCTTCATAAATTCATAACTTAAGTAAGTTTGAATTACTTATTCATGACTTATACGGCTTAAGTCCATTGATTAATCATTCTTATCATTCCTTAGCATACATGTTCTACCACTACCCACTTCTTTAACAATGGAAGAGAAAGAGAATCATGGTTTAAAATTACTTACCCTTGAATATCACTTGGTTAATCTTTAATCTTCTTCTTGCATCTTGAATTCTCAAAGGCTAACTTGTTCTAGCTTTTGTAGCTTTTTCTCTCTAACCTATAAGCTATAAGTTATTGGATGAAAATCTAACAACTAACAAATGAGCTAGCAAGCTTCCTATTTATAGGACTTCCTAAGTTATGGTATAATGGTCATAAATGTGACGCCCCCAAAATAGGTATACATCACCTATTCTGAGTTGCCAAATACATGGTACAAAATACAAATACAATCTTTAATATACAACAATAAAGCTGTGAGTTTTAATACAAATATTGTCTTCTAGACAATATTCACTCTTAGAATAAGTTCTCATTACATTTATTGTCACACTATTTAACGAAATAGTGAGGACTACTAATACTATCATCTGGACCGTCACTCCGTTCCCCGACTAGTCCCGCTACGCTTCTCATTTCCACAAGAGAACAAAGAAAAGAAAGGGTGAGCTCAACTAGCCCAAGAAGAAATATTATGACTAAGATAATGCGTAATAAATTATCATTAGTCTTCAACAAATGTTAAACCGATAAAATACAATAACCATCAAGTTTAATCGCAGAATCGGAACATGCAATCCATTAAAAGAGTCAAGTAGAGAATAAAATCTACTATCTTTTATGATTTAAAAGGTTTTTCATCACTTTTATCGCTAGACTCAAATTTAATAAATAATCCACATCATCCCCGCACTACTACCAAGGATATTCATAAGTATCACAACCACAAATTATCCATGCACTTCTGGGCCAAGGATATTCGTGTATTCATCAATGGTCATGATCATGCCAACAATCGTCCATCAATGCACTCACGGGCCAATGAGAACCTTTACCACGTCATTTGTAACATTACTAATCATGATTACAATCGAATAATCCCTAGTCATAATCATACCAAGTCCATCTATGCACTACGAATACACAGATGACTTTCAACAAAATATCAATATGAGGATGATGACAATGATATAAGAATTCAATAAAATAAGTTCAAGAATTAATTTATTCAGGAACTAATAACGTCCAAATTGTCAACATGATACTTCTTTGTATAGTAAAATTTAAGAATGCTCAGAAGAATATTTCCACAAAAAGATATTGGATGAAGCGCAAATATCAAGGATATTCCACCAATTTCATGGAGTATAGAAGTCAAAACTTTAACCAACTTAGTATAATAAAGAATGGAATAACAAAAGAAATCACCATGCATGCGGTACTTCGCATAGAGAGGTTATTCCAACAGAATAATAAATAACGAAACCAGGTAAGGCGTAATACGCACCGATAGGATATTCCAACAGAATAATAAAGAATGGAATAACAACAGAAATCACCATGCATGCGGTACTTCGCATAGATATGTTATTCCAACAGAATAATAAATAACGGAATCGGTCCCACGAAAACGCATGCATGTGATATTCCAAAAGAATAATAAAGATGTAACCAGTCCCATAAAACGCATGCATGTGATGGATGTTCCAATGTAATAATAACAAATGGAATAACAAATGTAAATCACCAAGTATAGGGTAGATCACAGATACAAAAGTTATTCCAACGTAATAATAAAGAATGGAATAATGAAGTTCTCTTCATGAATATGAAAAAATAATACCCTTACCTTATAAAAAAAGAGTACTCTCACCAGTAGGCGGGATATATATGAAGAAACTTGCACTACGCTCAAAGCTTTCTTAAACGCTAAAGAAATACGCTCAAGATTATAGAAGAATAATTCTCTCTAGAGTTTCTCTCTCTAGAGTTTCAGTGAATTCGTAAGAAATAATAAAGGAATGAGCATTTATTTATAGAAGAATGGACTGAATAGTAACCAATCCATGAACGGTCTAGATCGATTTACTTTAAACGGACGGTCCAGATTGGTTTTCAATAAAATATAATATATTCTATTTATAATCTCCGATAATAACCAACTAAGCCGAGAAAGTTACATACTTACGGTCACTAATTTAGGTTGCTCCCAGCTTTGAATAGCTTCAATCTTTGCTGGGTCAACAGATATTCCATGACTTGATACCACGTGCCCAAGGAATGTTACTTCCTCAAGACAGAACTCGCATTTCTTCAACTTGGCATAAAGCTTATATTCATGAAGCTTTTGAAGTATCAACCTCAAGTGTTGCTCATGATCTTCACGGCTTTTGGAATAAATAAGGATGTCATCAATAAAGACGACCACAAAGTGATCCAAATATTCCTTGAATACTCGGTTCATCATATCCATGAAGGAAGTCGAGTTCTGAAAGCCGTCTTTGGAATGTCATCGGTTCTAATCTTCAATTGGTGATATCCAAAACGAAGATCAATCTTTGAAAAGAATTTGGCGCCTTGCAATTGGTCAAATAGGTCATCAATACGTGGCAATGGGTACCTATTTTTGATGGTGACATGATTCAACTCCCGATAATCAATACAAAGTCGCATACTCCCATCTTTCTTCTTCACGAATAGAACAGGAGTACCCCAAGGAGAAGTACTAGGATGAATGAAACCGATGTCTAACAATTCCTGCAGTTGGGTCTTTAACTCCTGAAGTTCAATAGGAGCCATTCGATATGGGGCTTTGGAAATAGATTTTGTACCAGGTTCAAGGTCAATACAAAATTCAATTTCACGCCTGGGGTAGGCGAAGTTCTTCGTGAATACTTGAAATTCATTAACAATAGAAATATCATTCAAAACTGACGTATTTTTGTTTAGATCCGTGACATGAGCTAAGAAAGCTTGACATCTGTTTTTCAATAAACGAATAGCTTTATGGCTTGAGATGACAGTTATTGATTTTAATGATTTGGTTGCTTGAATTTGCATTATAGGTTGATTAGGAATATGAAAGCTAACAACCTTACAAAAATAATCAATTTTTGCATGATGGGTGGTTAACCAATCAATCCCTAGAATTACGTCAAATGCAAGTATTTTTAATGAAATAAGATCGATAGGTATTGTGAGGGTACCGATTTGAACCAAATAAGACTTATAAATAGTGGATGTAATGAAGGTTTCTCCCAACGGAGTTTCAACAGATAAGTCAAAGTCCAATTTCTCCGGAGTCAAATTTAAACGTTGAGCGCAAGTAGGAGAAATAAAGGAATGGGTAGAACTGGTATCAAATAAGGTATATACTTCACTAGAGTTTATGATAAGCTTACCCGTGATGACCTCATTCGGGTTACTTGCTTTATGTGAGGTCACGATAAACGCTCTCCCTTGCACTACTGGCTTTGACTTTTCTGGGGCGTCCTTTGGTGCCTCCATCCTAGCTGAACTTATCTTCGGTGAACGACAAAATTGGGCTAGGTGACATTCTCTTCCACAATTATAACATGCTTTGGACGGCATTGCACAGTTTGGACTGATGTGTCCCTCCCCTCCGCATTTGAAGCATATGATAGGTGGTCGTTCTCCTTCCTTAACAACAGGTGTTGATGCTGATGTCTTTCCATCATTGTTGAATCTCCTCTTCTTAAAATGTCCATTCTTATTGCTTTGGCCATGATTACCACCGAAGTGGTTACCATTTCTGGCATGTTGATTCCCTCCACGCTTATAAAACCACTTCGATGACTGTTATCACTGGTATAATCATTTTTTCGGCTGCTCTCTTTTGGTTAGGTTGACTCATTATCGCGCTCCAATAACTGAGCCCTATTAACAACATCTGAATACAAACACAGTTTATGAGAGATAAGATATTGACGTATCTCGGGTTTCAAACCTCTTAGAAACATTCGTGTCATTCTCTCCTCATTATCAACCAAATGGGATGCAAACCAGGACAGCTCGGCAAACTTGGCTTCATACTGCGACACGGTCATGTTGTTTTGCTCCAGTTTAATGAACTCTACCTCTTTCATGTGACGAATACTTTCGGGAAAGTACTTGTCGTTGAACAGTTCTTGAAACTTTTCCCAAGACATCTTCAGTGCGGCAGGTTGAGTACGCTTTACAGATTCCCACCAGTAATCTGCCTCTGCCCACAACATGAAGGTGGCAAAGGGAACCTTTTGCTCCTCGGAGCAACCCAAGACATCAAATATCTTGTTGATCTGTTTTATCCACGTCTCCGCCTTAAGTGGTTTTGGCTCTCCAAAAAACTCCGGTGGTCCCAGCTCCTTGAACTGTTTGGCGGTGGACTGGCCCAAGAGTTACCAAGATGTTTCCACCGTGATTTTGGATGGAGGAGCCGCTCTCTTTGATGTTGCATGAATTGCATGAAGCCTCGGAAAATTCCATCATTCATCATTTGGTCAATGTTGTTATTTGCATGAGGATTGTCGCCTTCCTGATGCACATTGTCCTGGTTATTAATCTGTGGAGACTCAACGGTCTCCTGTGCTCCATTGATGTTCTCAACATTCTCGGATGCCATTTTCAAATACTGCCACAAAACAAGGGTTAATTGAAATATCACATATTATCCCTATACTCTGACCGACCAATTAAATACCAAATAAACTTAGGTAGGTCATACTAGTGAAGGAATTCCCCGTCTCTCCCCTCCTAGTTCTTGTCTCACATCTTAGCCAGGGATCATATCCCTAAGCTTTGATACCAGCAGTGACGCCCCCAAATAGGTATACATCACCTATTCTGAGTCGCCAAATATATGGTACAGAATACAAATACAATCTTTAATATACAACAAAAAAGCTGTGAGTTTTAATACAAATAGTGTCTTCTAGACAATATCAACTCTCAGAATAAGTCCTCATTACAATTATTGTCACACTATTTAATGTAATAGTGAGGACTACTAATACTATCATCTCGGACCGCCACCCGCTTCCCCAGTCCCTACTTCGTTTGCATTTCCTAAAGAGAACAGTGAAAGAAAGGGTGAGCTCAACTAGCCCAGTAAGAAATATTATGACTAAGATAATGCAGAATAAATTATCATTAGTCTTCAACAGTGTTAAACTGATAAAATACAATAAACATCAAGTTTAACTGCAACGGAACATGCAATCCATTAAAAGAGTCAAGTAGAGAATAAAATCTACTATCTTTTATGATTTAAAAGGTTTTTCATCACTTTTATCGCTAGGACTCAGCTTAATAAATAATCCACATCATCCCCACTTTACTGACCAGGATATTCATAAGTATCACAACCACAAATTATCCATGCACTACGGGCCAAGGATATTCGTGTATTCATCAATGGTCATGATCATGCCAACAACTGTCCATCAATGCACTACGGGCCAATGAGAACCTTTACCACGTCATTTGTAACATTATGATCATGATTACACCGAATAATCCCTAGTCATAATCATACCAAGTCCATCTATGCACTACAGGCCACAGATGACTTTCAACAAAATATCAATATGAGGATGATGACAATGATATAAGAATTCAATAAAATAAGTTCAAGAATTAATTTATTCAGGAACTAATAACGTCCAAATTGTCAACATGATACTTCTTTGTAGAGTAAAATTTAAGAATGCTCAGAAGAATATTTCCACGAAAAAGATATTGGATGAAGCGCAAATATCAAGGATATTCCACCAATTTCATGGAGTATAGAAGTCAAAACTTTAACCAACTTAGTATAATAAAGAATGGAATAACAAAAGAAATCACCATGCATGCGGTACTTCGCATAGAGAGGTTATTCCAATAGAATAATAAATAACGAAACTAGGTAAGGCGTAATACGCACCGGCTGGGATATTCCAACGAGAATAATAAAGAATGGAATAACAACGAAATCACCATGCATGCGGTACTTGGCATAGATATGTTATTCAATGTAATAATAAATAATCGGAATCAGTCCCACAGAAATGCATGCAGACGAGATATTCCAAAAGAATAATAAAGATTTTAAACCGTGTCCGCATAAAACGCATGCATGTGATGTTCCAACAGAATAATAACAAATGGAATAACAACAGAAATCACCAAGTATAGGGTAGACCGCATATACAAGTTATTCCAATAGAATAATAAAGAATGGAATAACAGAAGTTCTCTTCATGAATATGAAAAAATAATACCCCTTACCTTATAAAGAAGAGTACTCCGACGGTAGGGCGGGGATATACTTGAAGAAACTTGCACTACGCTCAAAGCTTTCTTAAACGCTAAAGAAATACGCACAAGATTATAGAAGAATAATTCTCTCTACAGTTTCTCTCTCTAGAGTTTTAGTGAATTCGTAAGAAATAATGAAGTAATGAGCTTCTATTTATAGAAGAATGGACTGAATAGTAACCAATCCATGAATGGTCCAGATCGATTTACTTTAAACGGACGGTCCAGATTGGTTTTCAATAAAATATAATATATTCTATTTATAATCTAATAAAACGAATAACTTTTAAAAAGATTTTACTATGCAAACACTATGCAGGCACTATGCAAACACTATGCATAATAAAATATAATATAATCTAATTATTGTCTAATAAAACAGATAACTTTATAAAGGTATTCTGTTTTATATAAAAAGATTTTACTATTAGCCTAATAAAACGAATAACTTTATAAAAGTATTACATTTTATATAAAAAGCTTTTCTGCTTTTATTACATTAATAATACTAATAAAACAAAACTTCATCATCATTATTAGTATTCACATTATTAATCGACCGTGTCGTTCCTGGAAAGAGGGGCTTTCCAATAAGGATTTCTCCTATTGGCGCATGAATTAGGTGACCAAACCTCTCCTTGGCAGAACTTCTAGACATCGTTAATATTGCAAATAATAATATTAATATTTTCATCATCTCAATTATAAAATATCAACAATAATTGAATCAATTAACGTGAGATACTATGCAACAATTACTGAAGCAATAATTAAACAAAACTGAGTGACTTCTCACGTAAGCATCAATAATCAATACCGCAGTACTACGCAACTACGACCAGATTATTCTGCATTTTTTAACACCGGGTGTTTCAACAGTTAACGGTAAAACTTCCGACGTTATTTTCATAAAAAATATTTTTATCGTTTTCTCAATCCGATAATAATTCCGTTGTGGGGTCCACCAATGATTGTGCCATCGTACAAATATTCCCCAACCAATCAAATATTATATAACAACTTACGTACTTTGCAAAATTTATAAATATTACCCACAACTATAACATTATATCAAATTCATTCAAAAATGATAATTATAGAAAATTCATCTTTATTCATAAAAGTTGGGGTCTTACAATAAAGCCACTCCACCTCCTTAACCACCTCCTTATTATTCCTTTACTTAATTATTAAGTTAACTTGCTCACCACATATACTTGTCCACCACACTTACTTATCCATTAAGTTAACTTGTTAATCACATAAAAGCACTTTGCTTGCTCATCACACATAAGCACTTCACTTAGCTTGCCCCATGGATCCTTCTAATCCATTGGATTCTTACTTTGGGCTTAAGGTTTAATTAATCCTAACTTATACATTGGGCTTGCAATTAAATAAACACTTGGGCTTGTTCAAGAATTTACATTGGACTTAACATTACAAATATTTGGGCTTTAACATTAATTCGTATTGGGCTTTATTATTATCCCAATTGGACATTACAATCTCCTACACATTCCTACAAATTCAATACATTTAGCTTAACGTCTTATAACGTATAATCTACGTATAATTCTCGTATTCCAACTCGTATACTTATTTAATATACGACATTCTATCATTAATACATACTCGTATAATACCTCGTATTATACTTGTATTCATTACCTCGTATAATACTTACGTATTATACAATCATAGCTTTAATTCATTATACGCATTTAAATTTTTTCTCGAAAATCATTTTCCCTAACCATTAGGTTTTAAGTCCGCAGGCGAAAAATTGTGTTTGCCATAATTAAAATATTATTGGATATTCTATCTCACCTTGATATTCTATCATTACGTATTTCTTGGAAGTTCAAAAATAATTCCCGAGCAGAAATGCGTGAATAGTGTTTTTTAGAAAATTTCTCGGAAAGTTTTTATTTTCATCTTGGAAATTCAAACACTTTAATTCTACCACATAGCCAAAATACTACGACATTCTGATATGTCTAGGTCATAGAACGACCTCCAAATAGCTTACTCCCATAATTAATTACTTAAATTCTTTTAATCCATGTAATCAAATAAAAATTTAATTCTCAAAAATCTGATTTTTTTTTCTGGGGCGTTACACCGCCACTTTTCAATTTAAACTTTTATCTGAATGTGTGTGTGTAGGTCAATGTGCAATTATTTGGAAGTAGTGCTATGCCTCGTTTGTACCTATATACAAAGGATTTGACTTTTGTATAAAAGTTTAATTTTAACGAGATTTGGCAATGATGTTTTGTAAAATAGGTTTTTCAAACCCTTTTGCTCAATGGTAATTGAGGCCTGTAGACACTCGAAATTTTTTTCACTCCTATTACTAACATTGCAGGAGGGTAGATTCGTCTTTTGGAGATAACCTCGAAAGATGACTTACATCCATCCTGGATACTACCTAAGTTCGGCTCCAACCCTAACACAAACCGAACTTTCATCTCAATCCGGAACACACACCGAATGTCATTTCAATCTCGGAGATAACCCCTAGATATGCGATCAAAAGACCCAAGAACAACACCCGAGAGGATGTTTCTATCTCTGATAACAACATGCGACGCTTCGCCCCGATCCCCAGAGACAACACTTTGAGTAGAACCCCATCCTTGGTGATAGCCCCAAGAGGTGCCATTGTAGTTTCGGCGATAACCCAAAATGCTTGTTTCAAACATATGCAATCAGCTTCAACCACATACATCCTGTCAAAGGCACACACAACTCGCAGACCGGAGATAACAACGGGCGGACAGAACATCCACGGATGATGATGAGACATACAAAGTAGCGATCCAATCTCGATGCAACCACGAGCAACGTCGCTTTTTTTAAACCGGTGATAACCCCGATGTGGAGTCACAACGTCATCTTACCATCTTAACAAGATGATATCGCGGCATACTAACAAGTAGTCCAATCTCAGTTGTAACCCTGAGCAACGTTTACTTTCAACTCAAACCAGCGATAACCCCGGCGAGGAGTCAAACGTCATCTTGTTCCTTCGACAATGGCACGTCGTCTCAACACTTCATACATATATACATCCAACAATGTTCCATAAGAGCCGAGGAGTAACAATCCCGAGTGACTATTACGTGTGACAGTACTTTGGATAGAATTTGAAGCTTGAAGACCATGGGCATAGACCCCTCTTCCTGACTTCGTACAACCTCTAATCTATGTCATTGCATAACTCTCGACATAAGCGGTCTGAAGAAGGTCAGATATAACTCGTTCGGATGCTCGGATTGAAGTTCTCGCAAGTTCGAAAGTGGACATTACAAAGATGCATGAGTGCACGTTCTTACGAGATAACGAGACCCGCGAGGCTCGGATGCATCACGACCCGGCCACCGCAGTACAATCAATCATACCGCCGCAGTGTACCTGCGACCATTCGCCTATATATACAAGCCTTGGGGTCACCCATTTGAGAAGGAGAGAGAGGGAAAAAGGCGAGGAAGCCCTATCCATTTTACTCTGCATACACATCTTTTGAGTGTTTCCTCACTTCTAAACACTAGTTAGCTCACATATAGCTATCTTTTTTATCCCAAGTGAGTGAGTGTTTATCCATTTAAAGTCATAGAAGTCTACTTTGGCAGCCCACTGTAAGCCTTCTTATATTCTATAAAGCCTTCTTCTCATATTAGCACACACTGTTGAACACATTGAGAGTCGTGTGAGTGTGTTTGCCTTTACTTTCTATCTGTGGTTTTCATTTTTGTCTCAGATATATATACTTATATATATGTATATATTTCATATATGGACTAACATTATCGAGTTATGCCTCGATTGAGCCTAGACTTCGGTTTGGAGCGTTTAATTGCTTTTATATATATATATATATATATATATATATATATATATATATATATATATATATATATATATACTATATATATAAAGCGTGGTCGATCATTCGATGAGCCTGGATTTTATATCTGGTGCATTTAATTGCTTTTATATATATATTTATATATATATATAAAATTATTGTCGACAAATCATGAGCCTCTGCATTTTATATCCTATGCGTTTAATCGCTTATATATATATATATATATATATATATATATATATAATTGTTGTCAGACATATCCGATGAGCACAGATTCACATCCAATGTATGTTCACTACATTTATATATATATACATATATATATATATATATATATATATATATATATATATATATATATATATAGGAGCCCTTCCATAGCAACCGGTTGCTGTGAGAACTGTGCAACAACCCCTTTTTGGACCGTTGATAAATTGATCGCATGACTGAGATGAGTCTTAATATTTGATAAGTTCAAGACGCGACATGCTTTTTATTTTAATATAAACACCCTACATGGTCAACATCTTGTCAGTACATTTAAAAGAAACGAATTTTTATTATTAAAAAACACCGGTAAGCCACGACTTGTACTGTACCGTGTCTTTTTTTTTTAACGCATAACAGTAACTCCTATATATATATATTACTTTTTTTTACTGCTAAAAAAAAAAAATTCAAACCAAAGACAACCTCTTACGACTTATACAAAAAAAAATCCAAACCAAGACCCTCTTACGGCATACAAAAAAAAAAAAAATCAAGACAACAACTTCTTACGACTTGCACAAAAGTTCTTTACTTGCTATTCTAAATAAAATATTTGTTATTTTTATAACTCTTTCATTTAATAAAAAATAAAGAATTATAATTCAAATAAAAATAATATCCTATTTTATAAAAAATATATTTTTTATAATTTTTATTTGTATTTTATAAAATATTTTATAAAAAATAAAAGAATACAAAATATTTTATAACAAATAAAGAATATAAAATATTTGCTATTTTTATTTGCTATTTGTTATAAAAATATTTTATAACAAATAAAGAATATAAAATATTTTTATAACAAATAGAAAATATTTTATAAAATATTTTTATAACAAATAAAGAATATAAAATATTTTTATAACAAATAGCAAATATTTTATAAAATATTTTATAACAAATAGCAAATATTTTATAAAAAATATTTTATATTCTTTATTTGTTATAAAATATTTTTATAACAAATAGCAAATATTTTATAAAAAATATTTTATATTCTCTATTTGTTATAAAATATTTGTATAACAAATAGCAAATAAAAATAGCAAATATTTTATATTCTTTATTTGTTATAAAATATTTTGTATTCTTTATTTTTTATAAAATATTTTTATAAAAATAAGAAATAAAAAATTATAAAAATATATTTTATAAAATAGGATATTATTTTTATTTGAATTATAATTTTTATTTGTTATTAAATGAAAGAGTTATAAAAAATAACAAATATTTTATTTAGAATAAAGCAAAGAAGAACTTTTGTGCAAGTCGTAAGAGGTCAGGCCTTTTGTTTTTTTTTTTTTTTTTTTTTTTTTGTAAGTCGTAAGAGGTTGTGCTTGGGTTTGAATTTTTTTTTTTTTTTTTTTTTTTTTTAATGTAAAGAGGTTGTGCTTGGGTTTGAAATTTTTTTTTTTTTTTACAATTGTAAGAGAGCTTTGTCCTTGAATTTTTTTTTTTTTTTTTAATTGTAGTAAAAGAATATATATATATATATAGGAGTTATCATATATGTTAAAAAAAGACACAAATTTATATAAGTCATATTACCGTGTTTTTTTTAATAATAAAAATTCGCTTTTTTAAATGTAATCGACAAGATGTCAACCATGTAGGTGTTTATATTAAAATAAAAGCCAGAGATAAGTCGTGCTTTCATTTTATCAAATATTAAGACTCATCTCACCATGCGATCAATTTATCAACTATTCAAAAAGGGGTTGTTGCAGACAGCTTCTCACAAAGAACCTATTGCTATGGAAGGGTTCTATATATATATATATATATATATATATATATATATACATTTACATTTACATTTCACAGCACAGAGTTTACTTCGTGGCCTTTTACAACTTTTATTTACATTCTCATCCCTCGCCTGAGTTTACTTAAGTGGCGATTGATCGCTTTTGACTTTTATTTACATTTTGTCCCTTTGGAGTTTACTTCGTGGCGGTTGATAATGTTTATATATATATATATATATATTTACTGACTTTTATATATATATATATATATATATATATATATATATAATCATCTTGTTTCCATACAAATTGCAGATTATCATGTGAGCTTTATGAATCATGTGATCACGAGTTCGATTCTTGAATCTAGATTCTGTTCCTATAATTGACATTTTTCAAATATAAGCGACTGTACATTATTTTACAATTAATCGAATTTCCGTGGATGGTCATTATGACCATGAGGAGTTCGACATCACAGATATTATTTTCTTCTAGAATGCTTCGCATCTCGAAAATAAAAGCAAACAAGTTTAACATTTAATAATAAAATGGAAGTATGAAAAGGTCTTAATTCCTATTGAGCACAAGGTTTGAAAAACCTCTTTTATAAAACGTCATTGCTATATCTTGGTTAAAACTGAATTTTCCTATAAAATTCAAACCTTGTGTATATAGGTGCGAACGAGGCCTCACACTACTTTCAAATAACTGCACATTGATCCACACACACACACAAACACACACATTCATATAACAATTTCTTTGAAAAGTGGCAGTCACCGTGGTAACACGGATGTCGGGGGTGCCTAACACCTTCCCTCCGCATAATCAAGCCCCCGGACCCAAAATGAATCTCGATTTCACAGACCCGTCTAGCAGTGTCGAAACACTCGGTCAATGTGCAAACCTTTTCGGTTGCATTGGTGCAACCAGTTAAATACACCAATTGGCGACTCTTAGAGTCAAATCATCAACATTATACATGTTGGACCTTTTTCACTTTTTTTTTCAAACAAATCTCACATTAACATGAGAACACCAAAGAACAAGTAACGAAAAGGGACACTCAAAAATCCCGACGTCGACAAGGCTTTTGATACTTCTATTTTATTATGTGTTTGACTTGTTTGCTTTTATTATCTTTTTTAGATGCGAAACATATTCGAGAAAATAAGATACATAGCGATGCTGAACTCCTTGTGGGCATGAGAGCCATCTAAGGAAATTCAGACACCGTGAATAATTTACAAGCTGGTTGCAGCTAAAAATGTCCATCACGAGAACCGAATCTAGATTTAGGAACTGAATCTGTGATTACATGATTTCTAGGCTTACATAATAAAGCAATACGTAGAAAAGCTAAAACAAGAACTAGATTTAAAGAAATCTAAACTATTTCAGCTTCAGCGGTTCCAATTTAGTCACCATGAACCGATTAAAGCGTGAAATGGCCAGATTAGAACAAATCTAGCCCGTAGTAAAAGCTAGAAAATGAATTAGATTTGAGTAAATCTAAGTATTCCAGCTTCAACAGGTCCAGTTTAGTCACCATGAACCAGTTAAACTGAAAAATAGCCAGATTTAGGCAAATCTAACCCGTAGGCTGATAAATAGTTATATATTTATATATTTATATATATAAAAGCTATAAAAGGCCACGAAGTGAACTCCAGGCCAGATAGAAATGTAAATATATATATATATATATATATATATAGGCCAGATCAGGTCCGGACTCCCGGACCTGATAAAATCCAGACCGGATGTGAATCCAGGCTCAATCAAATAGATTTTGATGACAGCAGATACATATATATATGAAAGCAATAAAAGCCATGGATCGATGATCCGAGCATACCCACACAACACGACCTTCAACGTGAATATATATGTAGGTATATAAGTGAGAAAAACCTTAAAAATCTAAAATATCTTACAGTGGGCTGCCAAAAAAGACTTCAGATAGCTTTTGATGAATGAATACTCGGTTTCCACTGGTTAAATTTCAATATATGGTAAAACACGAGCTCACAAGTGTTTAGAAAAAGAAGTACTCAGTTTTGAGCACTATAGAGGGGTGTACAGAATGAAATGGATAGGGTTTCCTCGCTATTTCTCTTTCTAAAATGGCCACCCAAGCCTTCTATTTATAGAAGGAGGAGCCGCAGGTCTAACCATAGAAGCCGCGGTCCATCTGCGGCTGCCCAGGGTGCCCCAGGTTCCGTAGCCCCTGCCTTCTCAAAGTACGTGCACTCGTGCAATACGTTGTCCACTCGAACCTTCATAACTTTCAATCTGGGCATCCGATTGAGGTGTGCTATACCTTTCCAAAATGTTGTTGTCGAGAACTACACAATGACATGGGATAAGAGGTTGTACGAAGTCGGGAAGATGGGTCCATGACCAGATCTTCAAGTCTTCAAATTCTATCCAGTGTGCTGTCTTGTGTAGTAGTCACTCGGGATTTTGATTTATGGTTCTTATGGGACACTTCGTATGAAATGTGGGTTGAAATGATGTTAAGATGGCATGAATGTAGTATCGAGGTGCAAAAATGATGATTTACCAGTTGTTACTCAGGGTTATCTCTGAGATTAGGCTGGTATGATCGCTGAATGTCCTCAAGGTTATCTCTGAGGTGTTCCTAACCTCTCGGGGTTATCTCTGGGGTTAGAACTGAGTGCCTTGGGTTTATCTTCGAGGTTAGAACGGACTCGTGGGGGGTTAGAACGGACTTTTCCGGGGTTATCTCTAGAACTAGAATTGCATCCCTCGGGGTTATCATTGAGGTTGGAACTGAATCTCCCAGGGTTATCTCCAGGATTAAAACTTAGTATCTCGGGGTTGTCTAGAAGATTGAAAACTGAGGATTCCCTGGTTGTCTCAAGGATTAAACTGATTTGACTTCCAGGGTTATCTCTAGAAGATGATTTTTTCCTTCTGCAAGGTTAGTAACATGAATGTAAAAATTTTGAGTGTCTACAGATGCCCCTCTATATCATATTCATGTGATGTAATGGCATGGATAGGATAAAGAATACTAAACACTTGAAATGTGACAAGATAGTCATGATGCAATGTAATGCAGCATGATGCAAATGTATGAATGTGGTTTGTTGGACCATTTTCCAATGGGATGTGATGACTGATTGTTCCCATGACTTCTATTGGGGAAAGGAGCTATTATTAATGATCCTGATAAACTGGTTGGATGTCTACTCCAAAGCTCACAAGAACCTCTGAGATGTTAACATTGGGGTTATCACCAAAGTCTTTAATCCTGAGTACAGACTTCCCACTGAATATGTACTTCTCATGTATGAGAAACTCTTGGGGAACTGTGCTTTGTATGATGTAGACTTGTATAATAGATTCCATCATCGGTCCTCCCCGATGAAGATGGTTTCCCTTGTTTGAATTACCAGGTCTTTCCAGTGTTCTGTTAGAGTTACTTCCAACAGTTAGTGTCGTCAGGCTATCTGACCTTCATTAAAATGTCCTTCAACAGCTACTGTCATCGGACTACCTCTGATGCTTCACTGGGTTTAATTGCCAATGGTTAATGATGTCGTGACCATCTGACCTTTGTTGAAATGTTCTCCAACTGATGACATCATTGGACCACCTCCGATGCTTCATTGGGTTTACTTGCCAACAGCTGAATAACGTTAAGGTTGCTTGACCTTCGTTGAAATATACTTCAACGACTGAAATCATCGGACCATCACTGATGCTTCACTAAATTTACTTGCCAACGGCTGAATAATGTCAAGGTTGCTTGACCTTTGTTGAAATGTACTTCAACGGCTGAAATCATTGGACCATCACCGATGCTTCGCTGGATTTACGTGCCAACGGCTGAATAACGTCAAGGTTATTTAACCTTCATTGAAATGTATTTCAATGGCTAAAATCATCGGACCATCACCGATGCTTCATTGGATTTACCTACCAACGGCTGAATAATGTTGTAACGCCCCGGAAAATCAAACCTTTGTAAATACTTTTAATAATGAATAAAATAATATTATTTATTATTACTGTGTGTTGATAAGATGAATGTCATTCTATAACCTAGAAAAGTCAGAAATGTCGTAGTATTTTTACTACGTGAATGAATTAAAGTGTTTGAATTTCTAAGACGAAAATGAAGGATTTTCGAGAAATTTTCTGAAAAATACTATTCATCGATTTCTGCTCGGGAATTATTTTTGAACTTCCGAGAAATACGTAATGTTATAATATCAAGGTGAGATGGATTATGTAATAATCTAAGTATGAAAAATGTAATATTTCGCATGCAGACTTAATTGGAGAACGTTAGAAATATTAAGCGTTAAGAAAAGAATGTGTTAATCGTATAATGCGTAGGCATTGTGCGAGTTATTGAACGTAAGTATGATACTGACGATTATACGGTATGTATGAAGAATGGAATAACGTATATTATGAATTAGTATACGAGCTAGCATACGAGAATTATACGTTGTATATTTATGTCAAGGTTCTTAATTAAAGGGAATGGACTTGTAGGATTATTAGCGTAATGGTAGAAGTCCAATAGAAAGTGATACTCAAGCCCAAGTGTTTGATATGTCATAAGTCCAAACTATTGTAGTATAAGCCCAACAAGGACTTAGCTAGATTAATTAGCAAGCCCAATGAATTAGCCATGATCTATGGAGCAAACCATGTTAATGTGGGTAGTCTTGATGGGCAAGCATTTTAAGTGGTGAACAAGTGTTGTGATGACTAAGAAATAGAAGTGTCTAGCAAGTAACTTAGTTGTAAAGTTATGAATAGTAAGGAGGTGAAAGTGAGAAGGTTAATTAAGGAGGAGGGATGACCTAAATATCTATTATGCCCTCACTTTGAGTTGCCTATAAATAGAAGGCTAGATTTTTCATTTGTTGCTTGATAAATTTCTCCCAACTCCTCTCAAGATAAGTGCTTAAGTTTTAGAGAGAATAAGCTCACATAAGTCAAGAATAAGTCAAAAGTTCTTTGCTAGTTTCCAAAGAGAAGAGAAGTACAAGTGCTTCTAGGGTAAGACTCTTGTCTAATATATATTCATCTCTATCATTATAGGGTGATAAGAGAAGTATGATTGTATGCTAAGATCATATAAGAAGTCATTGATGAATGAACTTAAGCCAAATAAGTTGAATAAGAAACTTGAAGCTAAATAAGTTGATAAACTTGTACAAAACCTATCATATGTTTGTCATATGATGTTAGTATGTTCAATATAGCATGAGAACATTGATTGATGGACTTAAGTTCATAGTAAGTCATAAGCAAGGGAATTTGTAGATAATAAGTTGAATAAGTCATCGACTTATGAGAATAAGTCAAAACCTACTTTGATAATAAGTTGGTGTAATAAGTAACTTGAAATGTTCATAAGGATTAAAATCCATTTAGAATGATTAGTAATGAGGTTTCACCGGAATTCACACGATTGGACGATAATCATCGAATTCGTGAAATTCACGGAATGGAAGTCGTATTTTGTGTTTGAAGTTGGAAACGTTGGTTTTCGATGGAGACACGTCATATTTGGCGTTATAGAGTTGCGAACTCAAAAATGACCGAATTCTGACTTAGAACGAAGAAACGAGCGTTGAACGTTCACGAACGTTTAACGTTTTCATTGAAAATGAACTAATAGGTGAAATTTTAGAAAACAAAGTCAAATAGACAAAATTCTTGCATGAACGCATAGAGTATATAATTTGTGAATCGTAGGCTTTTGAATGAGCCAATTCGGACTTATAACAAAGAAGTTATGCGTCCGAGAGTTTCGCAAAAATTTCAAAAGTCAGAATTTTCTATAAGAGCCAGAGTTGGCGCCATGGCTAAACCCAAGGCCAAATGATGGCAATCGCAAAGACCGCATAGTGTCATTGCCTTCATCGCAAAACTCGCGTCGTGGCGTGAGAAGGAGAACTATGTGTGGCGCCGCGGCGCCAGTCCTAGGGTTTCGACAAACAAGAATGTTTACAAGTATAGAATGAAAGATAACTCATTAGCAATGAACTAAGGTATAAATATAACATTGTTAAGGCATTATTAGACACTTAATGTATGATGATTAACGGTTAATAATCAATTGAATGTGAACGTAATGAAAAGCCGGAACCAGTAAATAAAAAATCTAAATCAGGATTAAGATTGAGATGAAGGGTAAGATATAGTAGTATACATACTTGATTATATGTGACCTAATGTGGTACGTTATATGATCATGTATTGTAGAGACTTAGAGACTTAAAGTGTACGTGTGATAAATCAGTAAGCAGACGCTAAAGGCAAGTATTCTAACCCTTGTTCTAGTTCAGTCTGGACAAGCTTTGTAATTCATGTATCCTTTTGCATGAAGTTTTGTATGAGGAAGTCAAAGCCAATTCTTTCGGCTAGACTTATGATATGATTCTACCAAGCATGACTAATATTTACCGAGCTATATTGGTGTGGTTTTCAAATGAAGACTGAGTATGCTAAAATGTTTTCGTCGTTTAACGACAAGCACGTGAGGTTGCCACAACTTAAACGTATACACGTTTAATGAATGTAGTGTTGATCAACATAGATTACTATAGGCTGATCACCTAGACGTTAGTAATGTCGGACTTACGGACTTAGTGCCGGGACGTCCTTTTCAAAAGAACTTATGAAAGGCTCAAGGTCTTGGACCGGAACTGATGTTTTACTGAATACTGTTGTTGTAAAACGTTTTAAATGAAAAGAAGTGCTATTTTGAATTATCGATAGTACTTCGTAACTATTGTTCAGTTATTGAAGATATACGAGTTCTATGTTTCAAGCATGTTATTTATTAGAATTGTAGTATTTGCTGAGCTAGTCATGCTCACTCTTGCTTGAACCATATGAACATAGCTAAGATCGAGCAGACTGAAGGCTCCGACAAGGATAAAGGCAAGGCGAAGACGAACCCTTAGAGTTCTTATGTAATAGTATAGGTGAACGATTGTAATATATTTGATATTATGACCAAACAAATGTATGGGTTATAAAGAACCTGGGGGAATGTAATATTATTTCTAATATATAGAAGACATATTCGTTCTTTTGAGACTTTTTAATTGAATGTATGTGTGAATGGAAGTACCGTGTAGCACCATCTGTCGGGTTAGAAGATACCCGGATTTGGGGGCGTCACAAATGTTAATGTTGCCTGACCTTGGTTGAAATTTACTTTAACGGCTGAAATCATCGAACCATCACCGATGTTTCGCTGGATTTACTTGCCAATGACTGAATAACGTCAAGGTTGCTTGACCTTCGCTGAAATGTACTTCAACGGCTGAAATCATCATACCATCATTGATGCTTCGCTGGATTTACTTACCAATAGCTGAATAACGTCAAGGTTGTTAGACCTTCATTGAAATATACTTCAACGGCTGAAATCATCGGATCATCACAGAAGCTTCGCTGGATTTACTTGCCAACGGCTGAATAACGTCAAGGTTACTTGACCTTCATTGAAATGTACTTCAACGGCTAAAGTTGTATGAAGTCTCCGTTGGGGAGAGATTTTTGATGAAAGGTATGGTTGCAATTAGAATCACAACCTCAAATAGATGGCATTAGACCTTTGTGAGGTATTGCCAAATGTAGTTTGCAATAGCTATAATCATTGTCTTTTTGAACCCTGTGTTTGGGCGAATACCAATGAGTGATATCTAGACCGCAATTTGGTCTCTAAAAATCAGGATTTCAGGCTTTTCTGCTTAATTGTGTAGCATCTTTTTTCCTAATTTACTTTTCTTCTTGTGGGACCTCCTTTGTAACTCAAATTGGATTGACCCAGAGGGGTGGGACCCACCTAGAACAATTGTAGCTAGACCTGCGGCAGCCATAGATACACCTATGACCATCCGTGGGTGGTATTTGATGGTCATTTCCCTTTCACAAGTCATTTTCAAGTTGAGCCACATAGAGAATCCGAGAGTTCTTCATATCTACTGAGTTCGGGCCGTTTTCTGCAAAATCCATCACTTACAAGTGTTATGCACTATCTTGGTAACGTATGCATGTCTTCTTTTCCAGTTTTGTCCGTTGGAAAATAAGTTATCACATGAAATGCTTCTAAACACATAGTAGTGAATATGCATGCTCATATGACTTAATAAAAATTATTCAACACAGTAAATGTTAGTATTTAACCATACTAAACGTATTGATGTAAAAATTTTGACTTTTGAAATAGTCAAATTGGCACCTTTTTCCTGCTATTTATTATACTATTTGAGGACAAATGAGCAAAGGTTGAAAATAAAGTAATCCTGGTAATTAGGCTACCCTTACGGATTATAACTTTGACACTTTTCATGCTTATAGGATGTTTATGACTATGAGTTGGTGTGCTACTGAATGGCCACCTAATTATGCCTACGTGCATGTGGATAGTCCTTTTTTACAAAGGAGACTGGCAAAAATTTTCCATGAGTCTAGGCATTGAATGAACATGCATTTTTAACTCTACTATAAGAGTATGTTAAAGTCATAAATGCATGCATATAGACATAAAATGCATTTAAATCCAGGTTACAAGTTACCACACCCTTTCTGAGGTTATTTGAAGACTTGTGTCCAGATATATGGATCCAGACCAGCCGAGTAGCTCCCACAGGACCTCTTCAGGTGTGAGGAGGAGAGCTTCTGATGTGCCTCAGCCTCGCCCAACCTGAAAGCCTCATCAGTTGACTGAGTCCATGATTCGTCCTGTCCGGTTTGAGGTACCAGATGTTGAGGACGAGGAGGAAGATGTACCAGTTATGGCTCCTGCTCATGCTGCTTCTATTCTCCGTATGGTGTTACCAGCCATAAATGTGATGAATCCAGAGCTTCTGGATGATTTGAGTCACCACCCCTCAGTCTACTTGTATGTGAATGAGGTAATGCTGCGTTTGATTTTCCTTTTTCCTATTGATGAGGAGCAAGGGTTCTGATGTTGGTTTTCATTTATGATGTAGGTTCCCGGCTTTACGCAGACTCGAGGGAACTGGTTCAGTATACACTCTCTGTACCAGACTCTTCACCTAGAGTACCGAGAGATTGTGCATTCTTGGAGGCGTTCTTTTCTATCATCCCCCGCCGTTGTCCCTGGGGTCACCTCAGGGCATTGTCTAAGCACTGGTTTTTCCAAACTCAGTCTCTCCATTTGTTGGACTGTGAGGTGATGATGACACCGATGGATTGGCAGTTTATCGCCGGTGTGGAGTTTTTAGGGGCGTCAGTGCCTTGTGTGGCTAACATTTCCCCTACTGCCATCAAATCCTTGCTAGGAGTCCAGGCTGAGGCGCTCAAAAGCAGGACAGTTCGTGATGGTCCTTTGAGTATAGACGCCACGAGTGGGGCGTTGAGTGAGCCATTTCCCGATGATAGGAGAGTCAGGGATCGTATTCTTCGATGATTGTTCCTGGTCATCCTTCAAGGTTATTTGATAGCAGATAACTCTTCTACGGTGTCATTCGTTTTAGTCAGCGCCACACGTGAGGTGGACCGTATTGGAGAGTATGATTGGGGCTCCTATATCTTTTCCTATTTCCTCAAGGGAATGCGCATACGCTCGCATGGCTTGACAGAGGCGTGGCTAGGATTTTACCCATTCTGTTGGTGAGTATTTCCCTTTTGTTTTTCCCTTGTACGGGTTAAGAGTGTTGATTGACCGCAGATGTTTGCTCTTGTGTTAGCAATTTTAGGCCTATGAGAGGATTCCATGTCTGCCTCCCATTAGCCTGTTAGGTTTGGATACCTATCCACAGGGACGATGATGGCATCACTCCACGCTGGTGGAGGTTCCTGTAGCTAAGGGTTTCACCCATTCTTGCCTATAGTTGGAGTTATTGATAGCCGATGTCATTACATGGATTCCCTATTCTGGGGACCATTTGACAGTTGGCTTTGAGGGTGGTTTACCGACTAGCATCGAGCGATCAGTGATATCCTGTTGGTGGGAGTTGATAGCTTTGATTTGTCAGAGGGATCGTTCACTCAAGAGGCATTCTACCGCTTGTGGCCTCCTTGTACCATCGGAGCTCAGACCCGCGCCACACAGTTCATGGGGGATATGGTTCCTGGATCCGTTATAATGGCGGATTGGATTGCCTACATCCGAGAGCCTACTCATTTGACGCAGATTGATAGCTTGAACCAGCAAACCGGGCGCTTTTTTTTATTCGGCATTTGGGCAGAGATCCTTTCCAGGCAGATACTTTTGATCCTTTCAGCTTAGGGGTTGGCCCTTCAGGTGGCCCATATTTAGATGGTTTTATCGGTGTAGATCCTCCATTGTATAGGCCTGATATCCCACTTGGCGGAGATCCAGTGACTCAGGAAGAGTTACATCAGGTGGATAGGTTGGATGATATTGACATCAACACTATCGACTTCTTCTGATGTATTTTCTTGCTATATCTTTTGATAGGCCTCTGTTAGATACTGGGTGGTTATGCCCCATTCTTGTTATATCTTTTGATAGGCCTCTATTAGTTGTTGGGCGGCTGCGCCCCATTTTCTTGTGTTTTCCAGCTGTATACAGAGATGATGTATTTAGATGATGATGTACTTAGGAATGTATATATACTATTTTCTATTCCCTACATCATATTGCCATCTATTGTTTATCATGCATGTATTATGTTATGCATATTTATGTCCAGAGATGTTCAGCATTGACCCCTGGATGGTCTTATGACACGGCCCTACAAGTGTCTTCCTCGACAGTTAGCCGCATTGATCACACCCCACCAGTATTGGTGGCCTCCTATTTGAGATCGTGGTATGATAGTTTTTCATCCCCAGATCGGGTGACTTTAGACCAGCTGTTGCGGCACTCCATGACCCTCATGATGTTCCAGGTTCTGTTAGGTTTCGTAGAGGGCATGCTGGAGCACTGGGTACCGGATAGGCAAGTGTTCTGTTTTGAGACCCAGGAGTTGACTCCCGCCTTAGAGGAGTATGAGCAACTGACAAATTTACCTCTGGATAGGCCTTGCACTCAGATGGCTATAAACTACAAAAAATGGTCCTTTAGCAACGATTTTTCGGGCAACGACTTTATAAGTCGTTGCTAAAAGTATATGTTTAGCAACGAAATTTGTCATTCGTTGCAGATTGTGTCAGGCTTTCACTTTTTGCAATGAAATTCATAAGTCGTTCCAAAAATTTATTGCTAATTCATTGCCAGGAAAAAAATTCGTTATAAATTCGTTGCAAAATTTTCGGCCACTTGATTTCCCATCATCGTGGGCAACGAAAGTTTTTTTGTTACTAAAAATGGGGATTTAGCAACGATTTTTCAGGCAATGACTTTATAAGTCGTTGCTAAAAGTGTATGTTTAGCAACGAAACTTGTCCTTCGTTGCAAATTATGTCAGGCTTTCACTTTTTGCAACGAAGTTCAAAAGTAGTTGCAAAATTTGGAAACAAAATTCGTAAGAAATTCGTTGCAAAATTTCTAACCACTTCATTTCTCCTCATCGTGGGTAACGAAAGTTTTTTTGTTGCTATATTTCGTTGCCTAATATGGACTACATTTATTGGAAACAACTTTTATTTTCATTGCATATTTTATACAACTTTTTGCAACGACTATTAAAATGTTGCCTTAAATTAATATAATAATAATAATAATAATAATAATAATAATAATAATAATAATAATAATAATAATAATTACAATTACAATAATAATAATAATAATAGCAATTAAATACTAATCCTTGCAAAATAATAGCAATTAGGCCCAGGTGCTCAGGTGGTCATTGGATCAATATTCCAAGTTGGAGGTCTTAGGTTCGAATTTGTGCATCAATATATTTTTTGGGATAAAGTTCAATATTCAATCACGTCCAACTCGTCCCACATATGATATATATGTATATATATATATATATATATATATATATATATATATATATATATATATATATATATATAAACAAATATTCATATAAATATTTATAAATTTATCTCTAAATATTTGTTTATAAATTTTAAAGATATATTTATATGAATATTTGTTTATAAATATTTATATGAATATTTAGAGATAAATTTATAAATATATAGATATATAGATATATATGAAAATATTCATAGTTATGTTATATAAATATTCATAGTTACTTTATATATATTTAGTTTAATGTAGAGATTTAAGATGGGTATATATATAGATGGTAATAGAATTTATCCAATACACAAAAAATATAACATAAGAAGCAAAAATATCATAGCTAGGTTTCAAACCTAAGACCTATGGGTTATTGGGTCATTAAGCTACCACTAAGTCATTCTAATTTATTAGTTAACTAAACAAATCTCAACATTAAAGCAAATTTTAGATGAAATATTTATAAATTTTAAAGATAAATTTATATGAATATTTATTTATAAATATTTATATGAATATTTAGAGATAAATTTATATATATATATATATATATATATATATATATATTTAGTTTAATGTGGAGATTTAAGATGGGTATGTGTGTGTGTGTGTGTGTGTGTATATATATATATATATATATATATATATGGTAATAGAATTTATCTAATACACAAAAATATAACATAAGAAGAAAAAATATCACAACTAGGTTTTGAACCTAAGACCTATGGTTTATTGGGCCATTAATGTGACAACCCGAGAAATTAGACAATTTATTAAAATCTTAAATGATTGATTTAAGGTCAAATAATAGACCTAGACAAAAAATAAGTGTATGCGTTTGATATTTTTGGGAAGGAATTTTGAGGATTTCAAAATTTTATGTTGGATTTTGGGAAATTATTCAGGATTAAGTGTATATGTGTTTATGTTCTATGAATATGGTATTATGTGTGTATAGTATGTGGTTAAGGGTCAAGGATTAACCAGATAAATTTTATCAGTGTCAAACCCTAATATTATATTAAGAACGTCAACGTTCAGTTAGAAAACTCTTATGTCTGATAAGAAACCCTAGAAACCGGTTCTGAAACCCTAATTTCAGTTCCGGGAGTCCGGAACCCTAATCTGGGAACTTAATGGAGAATTATAATATTTAAGCGATATTAATTATAGTATTAATTGGGGTAAAGCTTAATTAATTAGCAAACCCTAATTTCAGATTTTTAAACCCTAATTGTTCTGTCAAAAACCCTAATATACAATTGTGAATTTAAATTGCTATTTTAGCAATTTTAATTAGGAAATATTAATCCTAATTAACAATCTTGAAATTATGATTAGGAAATCTTATTATAATTATAGAATCCTAATTATAATTTAGAAATATTAAAATTCTATTTTTAAAACCTAAATTGGAAGTTTTAGAAATTAAAATGTAAAACCTAAGGGTTAAACCCTAAACCCTAAAGGTTAAAATCTAAACCCTAAGGGTTGTATCATTTGACCTTTATGCCATTAAAATTAAATGTTAAATGACTAAACTAGCCTTCTTGCATTATTTATTAGGTTACTTGTAAGTTATGTTATAGTTTGGGTTGGTGAACCACCCTAGCCTAGCCATGTGACAAATACCAGCTATCTTGCCCCTTGGATCAGTCACATACATTGAATTATATCACTTATATAGATTAAAAGTGAGAAAAGTCTCATTTTATTTTTCAACTTGTCCAAGACCATCTTCTCTCTCTAAATTCGGGTATGAGAGTGAAAGGGAGTGTAAAGCTAAGCTAATATCATCTCTTAGCTTAACAAGAACAGATTCAAGGATCAGAAATCAAAAATCAAAGTTTTAAAGGTATAAAAACCCTAACTTAGAAATCCTTAGATCTGATGTTTGATGTTGTGATTTATTGTTTAGAAATGTGTAATAAGGTTTCATTTAGTGATCTGGGTTGTTAAATCCCAGATCCATAACATCAAAGTGCACGAAATAGCATTTTTTTGAAATCTGGAAAATTTTGTAAAAGTCGTTTGACAGCCTTATGTCAGAGGCCTTAGATCCTTCACTGTTGTTTATTTGTTGTGTTTTATGTTATGGATATGTTCTATGCCATGTAGGCTTTCATCTGAAACTTGAATCAGGGTTGGATAGTGTCTAGATTTGAAGTTATGATCAGTCAAACAGCGTTGACCGAACACAAAGTCTTGTTTCTGGGCAACCCAGATTTCCCAGAAACTCTGACAACCATTTTCTGGGCTTCAGATCTTGCTTCTGTTAAATGTTATAACCATGTTGTTTCACAGTTGTTGTGTGACATGTAGGCTACATATTGATGTATCTAGAAACCCCGGATCATTAGCAGAATTGTAGATAATCTTGGTCAAACTAGGTTGACCGAAATGGCTCATGAAGGTTTTCTGGAAAACCCAGATCTTCATCAGCCGAAATTTCTGACATAGTTTGACTAGCATGGATCTTGCATGTGTTATGATGTTAGACTGAAATGATAGCATGTTATTGTACCCTGACACCTCTACTGCACTTTTGAATTCATAGATCACATCAAACATTCCTAGAATCAAATATATAAGGATGCAAAGTAGGGACCCTCACACTGCTCGAGTTTCTGGAAAACCCAGAAACTCAAGAACACGTCTGACAGGTATTTGTAAAGCATAGATCTTGTTGTGATGATATAGTTTGGGCATGAAATTGATTTGTAATCATAGTATTACACTTAGACTACATGCTAAGTATCATTAGTTGCCCAGAAAATATATGGATCATAGATTAATTTCTGGTCAAACCTCATGCCTTGATGACTGACATGAATTTCTAGAAACAGTCAAGAACATACCAAGAACACATTTAGCGACGCTTGTGTCGCCTAAAATACCTTTAGCGACAGATAAATTAGAAAATTAATTATTTTAATTAATAAATTGAAATAATTAGTTTTTAATTATTAAAAATACATAATAAATTATGAAAAATTATTTTAAAGTTTAAAAATGAGTTTTTAATTATTTTGAGTATATTTCAAAAATATTATATATTTTGGAATATAAAAGGTATTTATTTATTTAATTTTAATATTAAATAAATTATTTAAAAATGGTTTTAATTCATGAAAAATCATGAAAATTTATATTATGGTGTTAGAAAATATTTTAAGTTATTTTTAATAACTTTTGATATTTTGTGATGAATTTCATTAATAATTATTAATGGTGATTAATTTATATAATGAAAATATTAAATAAATTATGGAAAATTAGAATTAATGATTTAAAAATCATATAAAAATGATTTAAATGTTATAAAATATTTGAAGTTATAAAATATAACTTTTGATATTTAGTCATGAAAATATTAATATTTTAATATTAATATCAATTATCGGATAATGAATTTAATTGTTTTAAAATCATATAAATATGATTTTTAAGTATTAAAATACTTTGTAATATTATAAATATATTATAATATTATGTTATGATTTTCATTAATATTTAATATTAAATAAATATTAATGATAAAGGAATATTATGGTATTTATATAATATAAATACGATATAAATGATTCAAAAATCATGATAAATGGTAATAATTATCTCTAATATTATTACAACCCTATAATTAATGTTTTGACTGATAAGAAAATTATCTAAGATATTGTTTAGTGTTTAGGCAGAGTTTAATTGAACTTAAACTTGATATTTGTCCGACTAGACCATCGGGATGTTGGAATTGTGTCGATTTCAACTCGGACTTAAATAGTCTGACTTGATGTTGAGTCTTATGTGTATTGTAGACTGATAAGGTTATATGTTATGTGTTTAGGTTATTCTATGTATATATATATATAACACTACAAAAAAATGGGCATTTAGCAACGATTTTTCAGGCAACGACTTTATAAGTATACGTTTAGCAACGAAAGTTGTCCATCGTTGCAGATTGTGTTAAGCTTTCACTTTTTGCAACAAAATTCATAAGTCATTGCAAAATTTCGTTGCTAATTCATTGGCGGGAAAAAAGTTTGTTAGAAATTCGTTGCAAAATTTTCTACCACTTGATTTTCCGTCATCGTGGGCAACAAAAGTTTTTTTATTGCTAAAAATGGGGCTTTAGCAACAATTTTTTATGCAACGGCTTTATAAGTCGTTGCTAAAAGTGTATGTTTAGTAACGAAACTTGTTCTTTGTTGAAAATTGTGTCAGGCTTTCACTTTTTGCAACGAAATTCATAAGTCGTTGCAAAATTTGGAAACAAAATTCGTTTGAAATTCGTTGCAAAATTTCTAACCACTTGATTTCTCCTCATCGTAGGCAACGAAACTTTTTTTCTTGCTGTATTTCGTTGCCTAATATGGATCACATTCATTGGCAACAATTTTTATTTTCGTTGCATATTTTATACAACTTTTGCAACGACTATTAAAATGTTGCCTTAAATTAAGATAATCCCAATAAGCATGTTTTTGTAAGACCATATTCTAGATATCGGAGAATTGTCAAAAAATATTCGTATTTAGTATTTAAAAATTATGTCCAAATGCGGAACATATTCAAACATGTAACCTATCATTTGGAACTTTGGTCATTTGACCGCTTGAGCAACACAAGTTATCTGTTAATATCTTGCAAAGATTAATATTTATATCAAAACATGAGATTTCCCCCATATATTCTGATAAGTGTGTTTTATACCTACTTATTGGATATCAATTTACGCGAATTGAGCCCATCTCAAGTACATTTCAGTCTATTTTAGTTGCATTTCATGTTATTTTGCATTGCATGTACTTAAAACTCCTTTTGGTGAATAAGTGCAGGAATCGGCCTAATTTGGTGCTATTAGAGGGTGGGTAAATGGACGCATGAAGCGAGGCACAAGCTGGGATAGGCATGGCGTGATAAATGAGTGGAGCATGGATGGACAAAAGACATTTCAAAGAGCAAAGAGACAAATAATGCGAACCAAACTCGGAGTAGAACCCGTAATTCACCAACTCGTAAGCCACATGGCAGATGAGCTTGAGACGCGTGTGCAAGCGTGAGCACCTAGCCAGACAATGTTACCTACTATAAGTTACGCGGCCGCGAGCATGACAAGCTTAGAGGATCGCGCTTGCCATGAGAGGCCACCGAGACAGTAGAGCCTTTCAGTAAGTCGCATACCGCCGATTTAATACACCGGAGAGGCGCGGCATAGTACAAGGCGATAATGGAGTCATTGATGTGTTTTATTTTAATTTTTAATTAAAATGATTGTAATTGATTAAAAAGATATCCGATCGGTGTCGTATATAATTTTGACACACTTGGTTAATTTTTTGACGTATTTTCTAAGAGTAACTAGGGTTTACACGCGAGAGAGATTCCAAATAAGAACGAAGCCAAAACTCCATCTTCTAATTCTTCTTGGGGATTCTCCTTCATTGTGGATTATTAATATTGTTTTTTCTGGATTTATATAAGGATTTGAACGTAGACATTGGTTTACAATCTACAATTGGGTTTGATCGTTCTATCTTTCATCTTTCAATTGTTTGTTTGATAATCATGTTTAGCGTTGATCCCATAATGACTTTTGGTTCAGTCATGAACTAAACTCCATTATGGGATTCTAACGGATTTTAATATGTAGTTTGGTTGCATGCTTGATTGCTAGGGTTGTTTTACATATCATATGGGAATTCTATTATGGTTATTTTACACATATAAATGCTTGATCACCATTCGCTTCAAAGATTTGCATGGAATTGACAATGAACATGCGAGTATGGATTAGAATCATAATAATATACGATATGGGGTCATTGTATATGGCTTTTATGTATTTCGTGAATGAGATAGACATATACTTATTCACCGTATGAGTTAGAATAAAGGCTTGGCTTCAATTCAAGATGATTGCAATTTCACATGTAGATATATATAGTGATTTTGGTCATATTGTTGATTACATAGAATCTATCATCTGTGGATGTTTGTGTAAAGTAGGTCCTAGTGCATTAAAAATGGCTATGACTCTATTAGTGCTCTTGACTATTTTCCTGTGATATGTGAACAATTCTTGCATGATAGTGGTAGCTAGATGAAATATTAAATAAAGTTAGGATCCCATTATTTCCAGATTTGATTTATTCCATTCTTATTCTCATTTTAGTTCTTATTTGCAGATAGATTAATTCACATTTTTGATCTTTAGTTTAAGCATATAGAAATAGTGATTTGATTGATGAATAGTAGTTTAAATTGAACAACTTTCTCTGTGGGATCGATACTCTACTTACTCTATATTACTTGTTGACGCATGTATGCTTGCATGAGTTAGAGTTCTTTTGTCATAACTAAAAAAGAGGCAACAAGTTTTTGGCGCCGTTGTCGGGGAAAGGCGTTTAGTTTACACAATTATCATCAATTTTAAGCTATTTTGTATGACTTAGACATAGATATTCTTATCTCATTTCTATTTTTGTTTTATTTGTGATTTTAGGTACTTGTAGATTTTTATGCACACAAGATCTTCCAATTTCGAATTAACACCAGCGCAGGATAACATTAATGGAAGAGGTTGGAAAGCGAGTGTGCAAAGAAATTTACAAGCTTAGTTAGAGAGTGTTACAGTTAGTATGGCAGAAGAACAGAGAATTGATCAAAGAGAAGAGCATCGGGCTCTACGAGAATATTCCATGCCGAATATAAATGGGCTAGAGTCTAGCATAGTCAGACCGGCAATAGCAGCGAACACTTTTGAGATTAAATCGGGCACTATTCAGATGGTGCAGAACTCGATTCAGTTTGGGGGTGCTGCTACGGATGATTCGAATGAACACTTATTGAGCTTCATAGATATTTGTGATATATTCTGATATAACGGTGTGACGGAGGATGCTATCAGACTGCGGTTGTTCCCATTCTCATTGAGGGATAAGGCGAGGAGTTGGCTTCATTCTTTGCCGTCAGGGTCAATCACTACATGGGAGGACTTAGCGCATAAATTCTTAGCCAAGTTCTTCCCAATGGCTAAGACTGCAAAGATGAGGACAGCTATATGTCAGTTTGCGCAACAATAGGGAGAGTCCTTTTATGAAGCATGGGAGAGATACAAAGAGATGCTAAGGAAGTGTCCGCATCATGGTATGCCAGATTGGATGGTAATCAATACTTTCTACAATGGATTGGGATGGCAGTCGAGACCGATTGTAGATGCAGCTGCTGGAGGGGCATTATGGGCAAAAATCTATGACGAGGCCTATACACTTATTGAGACTATGGTAGCTAATGATTTCCAGAATCCTACATCACGGATGCCACAGCCCAAGGTTGCAGGGGTGTTGGAGGTAGATGCTATTACATAGTTGTCAGCACAGATGGCAGCAATGGCAAAGAAGATAGACTCAATAGCATAGAGCAAAATGAAAACAGTTGCCTTCGTTTGTGAAATTTGTGCGAGGTCACACTCCACGGATCAATGTGCCATCAGCTCAGAGTCGGTGCAGTATGTGAGTAACTACAGGAAAGACCAAGGTCAATTTCAGAACACATACCACCCCAACAACCAAAATCATCCAAACTTTAGCTGGTCGAATAACCAAGGAAATCAACAAAGTCTATTTCAGTCGAATCATCAATTCCAGTCACAGCTAGCTCAGCCACAGTATACACCAAAACCACCGTTTCCACCGGGATTCTCTCAGCATCAACATCACGCTCCAGCTGCACCACAGCCAGAAAAGAAATCAGAAGTGGAGGAGATGATGTTGAAATACATGGCAAACACGGAAGTTATGATTAAAAGCCAAGCAGTGGCTATTAAGAATTTGGAAACTCAGATGGGGCAGATGGCGAGCATGCTTAACAACAGGCCCCAAGGTTCTTTGCCAAGTAACATAGAGACAAATCTTAGAAGAGACGGGAAGGAATAATGCCAAGCAATATCATTAAGATCCGGAAAAATCATGCGACATCAAAGTCGCGGCTACCGCTACCGAGAACACTAAGAGAGGTCAGCATGCACCGCGTGAGGTAGAGCAGGTGATTGTTGATGAAGAAAATATGGAAAAATCTGAGTCACAACAGGGAGAAAAAGATAAAAACAGGTTCAGAGGAAAAGCCTAAGAGTTCAGTGCCACCAATTCACCCTCAAGTACCGTATCCGCAAAGATTAACTAAACAGAGGGAGGATAAACAGTTTAGCAAGTTCTTGGAGGTATTCAAAAAGCTACAGATCAACATACCGTTCGCCGAGGCATTGGTACAAATGCAAAGCTACGCAAAGTTTATGAAGGGTATATTGTCAAGGAAGAGAAGACTAGATGAGTTTGAGACGGTAGCCTTGACAGAGGAATGCAGTGCAGTGCTTCAACAGAAATTACCTCCAAAGCTGAAGGATCTGGGCAGCTTCACAATTCCGTGCACAATTGGAAAGATGAACTTCAATAAGTGTTTATGTGATTTGGAGGCAAGTATAAATTTGATGACCTTGTCAGTGTTTAACCAGTTGGGATTGCCAGCTCCAAAGCCGACAAACATATCATTACAGCTAGCTGATAGATCCATCACATATCCACAGAGAATTATTGAAGATGTGTTGGTTAAGGTGGACAAGTTTATTTTTCCGGCTGACTTCATCATTTTAGACTACGAGGAGGACAAAAGCATACCAATAATACTGGGGAGACCATTCTTAGCCATAGGCAAGACATCGATAGATGTGCAAAAAGGTGAACTCATTATGCGTGTTCAGGATCAGGAGGTCACCTTCAATGTCTTTAAAGAAATAAAGTTACCAACGGATGAAGAAGAATGCTTCCTGATTGACTTGGTGGATTGGGGCCTAAAGGATGAGGTACAGAAACTGGGGAATTATGGACCATTGAGGTGTGTAACGGGTGAAAATGTAGAGTTGAAGGTAGAGCCATTGACGAAAGCTGAAGTCATCAAATTTCGGGGTGCGGTGGACAATAAGGAAGGCACCTCAATTCTTGATGTAACGTGAGATTCAGAGACAGTCAAGCTAATTGACTATAACTTAGCGTTGGATGGGAGGCAACCCATTATCTCTACCTCAGTTGACTTTTTAGTTATTCATTTTAGATTATTTTAGTTAGTTATATTTAATTCATTTTTAATAGGAAATCAGATTTTCATGCTTGAGTGTGTAGCAAGAATTGCTTTGCGAATATTTGCAAGATGTTAGCATTATGTGGCCACTAATTCATGCCTTAACAATGTGCCTTAATGTCTATGCAGGAACAATCATTGGAAAGCATCACTGATAGGCAGAGTGGAATTAAACTTTAGCATTGTAGATGTCGATGTCGCGTGGCAGCATGACTATGCGATATAAACTTCATGGCTACCACATCAAGTCAATAAAGACGATAGCATATTCTGAAAGTCTCGCTACCACCACCAACCCAAGAAAAACTTCATGCTGCCACATGCTGCGACACCGGATTAAGACAGATCTGAAGATTTTAGAAAACGAGTTGTGGACCATTTAGACTCTCATTTGAAATAATAACAGACGCAAAATCCTCTCACTCTCCATAACTCACATCTCTATCTCTCTGTCAGTTACAAATTGAAGTCGTACATCTCTCAATCACATCTTCACGATTCTCTCCACGTTCAAATCTCAACCCACACTCTCATCCATTATATAAAGCTAGGGTTCCTGATTTGGGTTTGCAGAATCAAGTTTGGGGCTATCAATTAAATAAGCTTTTCTTCATTTCCAAATAACTCATCTCGCATCTATCTCTCTCAAACCATATGGGTCCAAAAAGAGCTCGCGTCGCTTCATCTTCTTCTTCACCCTCCTCTGGCAGTCAAGGAGAGGATGTGGTTGATCACACTAAGTTCCTGGATTTAGCAGCCCAGCAGGAATATTACCGAATTGTGGCGAAGACGTTCATCAAGGAGCGCGGTTTCAAACCGGAGGAGCAAGATGGCCAATTATGTGCCATGATTCGCGAAAGGGGATGCGTTGGATTCACTGCCACTCCCACGCCCATCCCGATGAGCATAGTCTGAGAGTTTTACGCAAATGCCAAAGTCACCATGGACGATATCAGTATGGTTCGAGGTGTCGAGGTAGATTACAAACCCGCCGCCATCAGAAACATTTTCAGACTCACCGAGAGACCACCAACGGGGGCTGCCAATTGGATCACAGGGGCACATCTGGAAACAGACTTGGAGCTTGTTATTGCGGAGTTGTGCGTTCCAGGCACGAAGTGGACTTACAAAGCCGGCACAACCCAACCTCGCATACTCCCAGCAGCCGCACTGAATCGATATGCCAAGGCGTGGAATTTGTTCATATGTGCCAAGCTATTGCCCTCATCTCATCAGCATGAGATCATGGCGGAAAGGGACATAATTTTGTGGGGTATAATCACGGGCAAGTATATTAATGTGGGACATTTGATTCATCAAAATATTGTGAAGTATCTGAAGGGAAATACCACGGGGAGCATTCCACACGCATTAGTGGTAGCCATGTTATGTGCGCATCAGGGGTGCAACTGGGGCAATGAACAAATGCAATACCCGAGTCAAGATATAACTCATGCCACCATTGCAAAATTTGAGGACTGGGCAGGTGGTGAGCCACACCTACGCGGACGAGGATTCATTCTCCAGCCCACATTTCCAGAGCCATCCCAGTAGCTCCCTCCAACAGATGAAGCGGGCACGAATCGAGCACAGCACACACATGCTCCTAGCGATCGATGTACCAAGGTTGGAGCGAAAAGTCGATGCCATGTATGATAATTTTGGAACGTTTGCTACGGGACTCACGAGGGCCTTGGGCGAGGCGTTTACACAACAAGGAACAATGCTCGAGTGGCCTCGGCCTTCGCAAGACAACAACGATGGCCTTATCCACCACAGATTCACCACCCGAGGAGGGTGGTACAATACGATCATTAGGGGAGTTTTTTTGTACCCTTTACCTTCATTCAATGGGGCATTGAATATTATAAGTTTGGGGGTATTGGGGAGTAGTATAGTAGCATGTAGTTAGTTTTTGCATGTTTAGTTTAATAATTTAGTTGTTTTTGGTGTTATTAACCAGCCGAAATCATCAAAATCATAGCAACATGTCAACAATTATAGTGATTAAAGAGGGAGAAAAAGCCACTTTTATTTCTCATTTCTCCCAAGACCTTGTTTCTCTATATTTCGGGAATGGGAATGAGATGGAGTGATAAGATAAGCCAAGAATGCTTCTCAGCTTAGCCGGAATAGATAACAAAGGTCAGAATTCAAGAATCAAAGTCTCAAGTGGTATAAACCCTAAAAATTTAATGTCTCACAAAATTCTTGCTTTATAGAAATTCTTGCCTAGCCAATGATGATAGTGAATTGTGAAGGATTTTAGAGTATATTGGATAACATTAACGTAGTTATAATGTCTTACACGATGGAATTCATGTTGCTATTTAAATGCTTTTGGTTTGCACAGATGTGTTCACAATCACTTGTAGGCATAAGAGTTATGTGTTGCATTGCTTAGAAAATGTAGTTTTAAAAAGAGAAATATGTGGAACATGCATATAAACTTAACAAACATTGACATTCAAACTTTAGGAAAATATGGGTATGCTATGTATATAAAAAAAATGAATAGCAATAGTGTGGCCAGTCTTATTTCGGGGCCCTGGCTACTTGAGTAAGTACGCCCGAGAGGATTGTCTCTACATCTAGCGCCCTAAGGTCTTTTATGGTATGGGAGTCGTTGGTTGAAAGCTCGCTAAGGGGTAGCAGTGTTGCCTAATGGAACAAGGCATTGCACAGTCATATCTAAAAAAACATAGCAATAAACACTGCGGGAAAGAGCAAAAATCGCCCTCGTGAGTAGCAATAAAGCAATTAAGCCCATTGTTGAACTTTAGTTTGTTGGGATATGTTAAAACAGTTTGCGTTGTATAAGTATACATGATTCTCAATTTAGGCTATAATTTTACATTTTTGAGCATGTTAGCATATATATTCTTCACCGAATCAAGTTTTGGTGAACACTACACACACACACAAAGATCTCTACATAAAGATGTATGAATTATCCGAGTTTATGATGTTATGACCATCGCTTAGTTTGAACTTGTATTCCTCGAATCAATAATTACGAGGCATTTTGGGCTTAAATTACATTTAAGTTGGAATGATGTGAGACTAGTTTGCATAGTAGTTTAGTCCGCATCAAGTGTTGTTGCATTTTTCTTTGTTATTCAGCATGCATTGCTTGAGGGCAAGCAATAGTTCAAGTTTGGGGGTATTTGATAAGTGGGTTTTATACCTACTTATTGGATATCAATTTACGTGAATTGAGCCCATCTCGTGTACATTTCAGTTTGTTTTAGTTGCATTTCATGTTATTTTGTATTGCATGTACTTAAAACTCCTTTTGGTGAATAAGTGCAGGAATCAACCTAATTTGATGGTATTAGAGGGCACGAGGCTAATGGACGCATGAAGCGAGGCACAAGCTGGGATAGGCATGGCGTGATAAATGAGTGGAGCATGGATGGATAAGCATGGATGTACAAAAGACATTTCAGTAGCAGCAGCAACATTGCAGAACCAAACTCAAGAGTAGAACCAGAATTCACTGAATCAGAAGCCGCATTTGGCCATGGCGCAGATGAGCTTTTGAGACGCGCCCCCGCGTGAGCACCCAGCCAAATAATGTTACCTACTGCAAGTTACGCGGCAGTGAGCATGACAAGCTTAGAGGGCGCACCCGCAGAGGCCGGTACCGGACGTGTGAGTTTTACGTAAGTCGCGCAGCCCGCCGCATTTAATACACTGAGGAGGGCGCGCTGACCACGCGCGATACCGGAGTCATTGATGTGTTTTATTTTAATTTTTAATTAAAATGATTGTAATTGATTAAAAACGATATCTGACTGGTGTCAGACATAATTTTTGACACACTTGGTTAATTTTTGACGTATTTTCTAAGAGTAACTAGGGTTTACACGTAAGAGAGATTCCAGCGAAGAACGAAGCCAAAACTCCATCTTCTCTAATTCTTCTTGGGAATTCTCCTTCATTGTGGATTATTAATATTGTTTTTTCTGGATTTATATAAGTATTTGAACGTAGACATTGTTTTACAATCTACAATTGGGTTTGATCGTTCTATCTTTCATCTTTCAATTGTTTGTTTGATAATCATGTTTAGCGTTGATCCCATAATGACTTTTGGTTCAGTCATGAACTAAACTCCATTATGGGATTCTAACGGATTTTAATATGTAGTTTGGTTGCATGCTTGATTGCTAGGGTTGTTTTACATATCATATGGGAATTCTATTATGGTTGTTTTACACATATAAATGCTTGATCACCATTCGTTTCAGTATTTGCATGGAATTGACAATGAACATGCGAGTATGGATTGTAGTCATAATAGCATACGTATATGGAGCTGTTGTATATGGCTTGCGTATTTCGTGAATGAGATAGACATATACTTATTCACCGTATGAGTTAGAATAAGGGTTTGTGCTTCAATTCAGTATGATTGCAATTTCACATAGACATATAGTGATTTTGGTCATATTGTTGATTACATAGAATCTATCATCTGTGGATATTGTGTAAGTAGGTCCTAGTGCATTAAAAAATGGCTATGACTCTATTAGTGCTCTTGACTATTTTCCTGTGATATGTGAACAATTCTTGCATGATAGTGGTAGCTAGATGAAATATTAAATGAAGTTAGGATCCCATTATTTCCAGATTTGATTTATTCCTTTCTTATTCTCATTTTAGTTCTTATTTGTAGATAGATTAATTCACATTTTTGATCTTTAGTTTAAGCATATAGAAATAGTGATTTGATTGATGAATAGTAGTTTAAATTGAACAACTTTCTCTGTGGGATCGATACTCTACTTACTCTGTATTACTTGTTGACGCATGTATGCTTGCATGAGTTAGAGCTCTTTTGTCATAACTGAAAAAGAGGCAACATATTCCTTTCTTCTCCTTCACTACATACCATTAATATAATCTCAAGAAGTTATATATTACAATAATAATAATAATAATAATAATAATAATAATAAGAATAAAAATAAAAATAATAATAATAATAATAACAACAACAATAACAATAATAATAATAAATAAATAAATAAAAATATTAACACTATAATTTCTGCTTATATATGTCAAATACTTACAAAATTATGATATTTATCTTACATGTTCTTTAATTTATTTATTTTGCCTTGGAATATAGTATAAGTTATTCTTTTCAATTATCTTCTTCTTTTGTAGCAAATAACTAATGGACGATCGAACACTTTTTTGATGAAAATTGGTAATGAAATAATTAAATGACATATCAATGATCATACATGATCAATATATAAAAGATTATAACGTAAATTAATAGTTAAGTTAATTAATTAGTTTTTTAATATTGGACATTTTAAAATAAGGAATAATTAATGCTATTGTTCTCCGAAAATCTACTGTTTTTTTATTTTGTAAAAAAAAAAGAATTGATATAATAATTAGCGCTTGTGGAAAAAAGGAAAAAAAAGAAGTCAAACAGGTCTTTCCATACTAACGATCTTATATATCACAAAATAAAATGACAAATTAGTGTGTTATTATTATAAGATAATATATTTGTATTTCATGCATAAATATTTATATGAATATTTATTTATAAATATTTATATGAATATTTAGAGATAAATTTATATATATATATATATATTAAAATATTCATAGTTACGTTATATAAATATTCATAGTTACTTTATATATTTAGTTTAATGTGGAGATTTAAGATGGGTATATATAGATGGTAATAGAATTTATCTAATACACAAAAAATATAACATAAGAAGCAAAAATACAACAACTAGGTTTTGAACATAAGACCTATGGGTTATTTGGTCATTATGCTACCATTGAGCCATTCTAATTTATTAGTTAACTAAACTAACGCCATAACTTGTAGTCTCCAATATTTTTTAATTTATTCTACTGATATATATATATATATATACATACATATTCTTTTCAAAATTTCTTGTCAAACTAAATAAAATACTAAACAAATCTCAACATTAAACTAAATATATATAAAGTAACTATGAATATTTTTATATATACATATATATATATAAAACAAATATTCATATAAATATTTATAAAAAAATATTCATATCTAAAGTTTAGATGAAATATTTATAAATTTATAAATAAATATTTGTTTATATATTTTAAAGATAAATTTATATGAATATTTAGAGATAAATTTATAAATATATATATATATATATATATATATTAAAATATTCATAGTTACGTTATATAAATATTCATAGTTACTTTATATATATTTAGTTTAATGTGGAGATTTAAGATGGGTATCTATATATACAGAACCGATCAGGTGAGGACTCCCTTACTTTGTTAAAATGCGGACTTTTTTTTTTTTTGTTTTTTTTAAAACAACTAAAAAAAATATTTAATATTTATGGAATCGATATTTTCCATAATATAATGTTTTTAGGCGTGATTTGAATACCTATACCAAAAATGGTGGTAGACCTGTTTTTGTTATAATGATCCAAATCACATCCAAAACATCAGATTATGAAAAAATTTCGATTTCATAAAATATTAAACTTTTTTTTTAGTTATTTAAAAAAAAAAAAAAAATCACAAAAAAAAGTCCGCATTTTAACAAAGTAAGGAAGTCTTTACTCCGATCTCGACCTCTATATATATATATATATATATATATATATATATATATATATATATATATATATATATATATATATATATAGTAATAAATTCATCTAATACACAAAAAATATAACATAAGAAGCAAAAATATCACAACAAGGTTTTGAACCTAAAACCTATGGGTTATTGGGCCATTAAGCTACCACTATGCCATTCTAATTTATTAGTTAACTAAACTAACGCCATAACTTGTAGTCTCCAATATTTTTAAATTTATTCTACTAATATATATATATATATATATATATATATATATATACACACACACAAACACACACACACACATATTTTTTTTAAAATTTCTTGTCAAACTAAATAAAATACTAAACAAATCTCAACATTAAACTAAATATATATAAAGTAACGATGAATATTTTATATATAAATATATATATGTAAAAAAATATTCATATAAATATTTATAAATTTATCTCTAAATATTCATATAAATTTATCTTTAAAATTTATAAAAATATTCATATCTAAATTTTATAACTTTTAGATGAAATATTTATAAATAAATATTTGTTTATAAATTTTAAAGATAAATTTATATGAATATTTAGAGATAAATTTATAAATATTTATATGAATATTTGTTTATAAATAAATGTATATATATTTATAAATATTTATATGAACTTTAGTGATTTTTGGGTATTGAGCCCATTTCTTCTGGTCAACGTACATGTGGCGCCTACGTGGCATACATGGCAGATCTGACGTTGTATTTTATATTGTAATCAAAACATGAGATTGAATGTATATATTTGTTATTCAAAGCTGAGTCCTACTATACATTCAATCAGTGGAGACTTTTATTTTATGTTATGGGGCGAGTTTTTCTTAAAAAAATAGAACATATTTTAAGTTAAAAAAAAAAACATAATTACCCTTGTATATAAAGAGACTAAATAAATAAGATTTTAATGCATAAAATATTGGTTTTAATAAAAAATTTAAAAGGAAAAAACATAAATAAATAAGATTTTAATGCATAAAATATGATATTGTATCTTAAATTCATACCATCAATACAAGACTAAATACTCTATAATTTAGTAAATATAGAAATAATATGTCCTAAAATTCATAAAATTTGCAAAGAAGATTCTTTTTGTGAAATAGAGTGAGTAATATTTATGATTATGATGTCTAATTTAAATTAATTCCCATAGTTTTAAATTTTACAATTTTGAAATCTATTCCAAAAAGTCAAAATGAAACTCATTCAAAGGAAATGAACAAAATATTATTTATTAAGAATATATATTTTTTAGATATGCAAAAAAGTACCTAATATATATACAAAAAAAAATTCAAAGCCCCCTAAGAGCGTGGACCCCATAGCCCCAATGTAGGTCCGTATTTATCATTCAAAATAATAATAATAGTAATAATTATTATTATTATTATTTCAAAATAATAATAATAACTTCAAAATAATCCACAATAATTTCAAAATAATAATAATAATAACAATAATAATAATAAATTTTAAATAATTATTATGATTATTATTAATATTTTTGTTAATATTATTTAAAAATTATTATTATTATTTTGAAATTATTATTATTATTATGATTATGATTATTATTATGATTATGAGCGAGACTATATTTAATTACAAACTCCTCATTTGAATCAATCGCATTTAGGGATCAATTTTTTTATTTTATGAATGTTTGCTTAATTATTCTTCTTTTTTATACTGCATCTCATTTAAGTAATTAAATATTTTTTTTCCCGACATTCAGACGTGGGTCTCATGCATGTTTTTGTCCTTAATATAACATTTCTTTAACAAAATTAACTTTTTTAAAAAATTAATTAGACATTTTCATATTTTTTTTATATAAAAAAAATTAGAACGTGAAATTTTGTTTATTTTGTCAATATTGGTGAGTGGGAGAAAACTGAATTGTGACGGCTGTGCTCATTTAAACAAATTTTAAAAATTATTATTGTTATTATTATTATTATTTTGAAGTTATTATTATTATTTTGAAATAATAATTATTATTATTCTTAATATTATTATTATTATTATTATTTTGAAATTATTAATATTATTATCATATAAAGGTCTGACAAAATTCATACTCTAATGTCAAAGTATCATATAAAGTGATATGGCATACCAAAAGAGTTTCGTTTGAAAACATGCATATATGTATATTTTTTTATATATTTATCTTTAAAATAATTTATTGTTTACTTAGTAGTATGATAATAAAATTATGATGAAAAAAATTAAGAATATTATTTCGTTTTATATTTATCATCAAATTAAATAAAAAAATGAGACGGTATCTTACTACTTGATACCCTTCTAACCCCAAATCAAAAATCACAAATCACAAGAATAACAAAGCAAAAAACCAAGTCCGCAACACAATCCATAATCTCAACGGCGATTCGTCTCGATCCCTCTGCAACTACACAATCTGAGCAATCTTAGCGACTATTCCTCTCGATTCCTCTGCAACTACACAATCTCAGCGGCGATTCCTCTAGCAAAACCCTTCAATACTCGAGCGTAGAAGATTTGTCGGTGAGTTTTCGAATTATAAGAATTTTCCGGTGAGTTTTCGAATTATAAGGTTAAGAATTAAAAACTGTGAATTGGTAACCTATCTATCTTTGTCCAAAAAATGGATACTATGATTGCTTGGTTCACATAAAAGAAGATTGGGTATATGTGCTATTAATCTTGTTTTGTGTTTGGATTTTGCTATTTATGTTGGGAATCTCAGTGTTTACCCCTGTAAAATATTTTATTTGTTTTTAAATAGTACTGAAAACAAGTAAAAAATGATTTTTTTTACTCGGAGTTGCATGACTGATTTTTTGTGTTTTTAATTGACCAAGTATATTTGGCCAAGTACCATGATTGATTACTTAGAACATCAATATCATTGATAGCATATGCACAAAAGAGATACCTGCTTGAATTTTTTTGATAAGAACAGTGTTTGGTAATTAAGCAAGGATCTTTGATGATAGAATGCCAGTATTTGCAATTGGATGTAAATCGCAACAGAGACTTTATGCAAGGTAATTTTTCAAGAATCTGCATTAAAATATCTATGTAGTAAGGAGTAATTCGCAACAACCATTGTTAGTATATAAGTGTGTTTGTCTACAAACTTATGAAGCGTTTAGTGCGTTTAGAGTTTAAAACGCACACAAGAGTTACAAACGCAACTTTGGAGTTTAAACGTACTATGCTAATTTAGGCGCGCTGCTAAATATATAGAAGTTAACTTCAGTTTATAAAATACACAATGATCATTAATTGAAGTTAATTTACAGTATACTGGTTTTGTATACACACTCCTTTGCATTCTTTAACTTAAGCATCATTTATATAGCCGGTTCTTTGGTTGGCACTATAAAAATACTGTCTCAAATAGGATATGAGCTCAAAGTTCAAATTACAAATGTAATTATTTCATTTTTTAGGACATATATTTGTCAATGGCGGGACTAGGTTTCTTTTTTTAGGACATATACATGTTTGGTGTGTATTTTATCTGTAAATAGGTTAATGAATGTGTGGTTCTTGCAAAAAATTGCAATTTTTTGCAAAGAGATGAACTCTATTGAATGTACTCCTACCTTTTTATTGACCTTTGCTATATGGATATTTTCATTTACATCTATTTAGCTGTCCTTTTCATTTTTCGTTTTCATTTTCTTCCTTTTTTGGGCCAATGAAGTTTATCTGTTAGTTATCTAATTTCTTTTTTATCTTGATGTTGCATCTGAGTTTAGTTTCTTTTAAACTCTGTTGTTGGTATCTGACTTCTTGATATTGCTTTGATTGTTGTATTTCTTATTGGAGCTTATGAGCTTATGACTTCTTGATATTGCTTTGCTTCTTGATAGTGCCATGAAAGATGTTGTATGCTGACATTTTTGTTTAACAGGGCCGTTTTTAAGTACCAACCTGGTCAAATGATAGCCTTCAGAATGCTTGCTGGAGGTTCTGGCATTACTCCAATGTTCCAGGCATGCTTATCTATTATCTTTATAGTATCTTTGACTTCTAACTGTTACCTTTCAGGGTTCACTATTGATATATGGCATGGTTTCTGTTTGTCTTGCAGGTTGCTAGAGTTATACTAGAGAACCCAAATGATACCACCAAGGTGCATCTTATTTATGCTAATGTTACATTTGAGGACATTCTTTTAAAAGGTAATTTAGTCTTCTTTTCTTTAATATGTCCCATTTGAATATCTATACACCCTGGATAAACTCATGTTATGAGGAAACCCAAAATTTCAAACTTAATATAAGTTTGAACCATTATCTAAGTGGGCCAAACATTATTTTAGCCAGTTTGAGGAGCAAAATTCACGTGTACTAGAATTATTATGTATTATTTAGCATGTGGTCTGCATTTCTCCTCCCCCCCCCCCCCCCACCCCCACCCCCACCCCCACCCCACTCCATTCTTGTGTTGTTTTTACTACATCGGTGAAGTACTTCACCCATCTAGCAACGACCTTGGTGATTAGGACCCCTTGTGAGGTGATGTGTAGTCAATGTCTTTGAGAAAAAATTACTTAGAAGTTAGAATCATTAAACAAAGTCAAAATCTCTTTGGATGAAAGAAATGATGGTTACATCTTCAACTTGAGTACTGTCACTACAAAAAAAAATTGACATTTGACATCCATGGCGATTGGAATGTTTGCGAATGCCAGTTTTGCTCTCAAACACCATTCTTCGCAAGATATGGCCATATGTATTGTAGATTTGATAGTTCTAGCATATACAATTTTTTTATTTGAACCAAAGGTCTTGTGTCATTAACTTGTAAAGAGCATGCCACTTGGAATGTTTGTGCACCCACCTAAGAGTTCTCTTGCGGCGATGTGAATCACATAAGATAATAAAATCGAGAAAGTCTATTGCTCTGGGTTTGTGTCCTTTGACCATGACTACAACCCCAACTATTATTAATACCATAATTTGAATGTTCACTCATCCAAAATTTGGTTTGATTAATGCTTGCAAAATTATTGAGTCTCTTGGTAGAACAAGAACTAGGTCAACCGAGGTTAACGACAATTTGAATTTATGTTGGCTTGATTTTTAATAAGCGTCTTTTTTTCCACATTTTTACGAGATGGCTATTTTTGATGGTATGATCTTGTAATTTGTAGCAAGGCTTCTTATTAAAAAAGAGTAGTTTCTTTTTAAGGAATATTTTTGCTTCCCCATTTTGTTTATCTAATTGTTAAATTATAGAATAGTCATGTTATTAGAAATTCTGGAGGATTTGCCCCTGTTAATTCACGATTAATGTGTTATTTCTCGTTGCACATCTTTTCTCACTTTGTTTTGTCTCAAATATTGTAACAAAGGCAAAACTTATTGATATCTATCGACTTCGGCATAACATAAGTGCATCTCTTGGGATGAATGACCCATCTGTTGCTTCTGAGGATTTACGAACTCATTTATGAAACTACTAAAAAACGCTTCTTGAGCTGATTCCCTTAATGACGACCTTGTGAATGCTTGGGCGTGAAACCTTGGTGACGATGGTTTGTGGGGAAACAATGCACTGCAATGAATAGGGTAAGAAATTTCCGTGATTGCAATTAAACAAGTTTTGATCGGTAATAAAAACAAATTATAAAATTCGTTTGTTTTCTTCTATTATAGTTGTAGGCATAATGCTTACGTGCCATGATAGGAATTTTCACCATTTGGCGTGTTCATTCCAACTTAGTTAGCCTAAGACAGTTCCTTTCATAGTGGAATGTTTTCGAATTGCTTTCTTGAGTTTATATTTTTACTTGCTATCAGTTGTATTCCAGTTGGTCTTATTACGATCAAGAATGCTCTAGAAAATTTAAGCTTATTAGTTATTATTGATCCTATATCAAGATTAAAGTGTTTAATTAATCATTTTCAAAAATGAAATTGGTTACCCATTTATTTTATTTGAAAGTTGTCATCTCAAGATGGGGCTTTAAACACAATAAAAACCGAAAGGAATATCATGCTTTATGTTTATATCTCTTGTTTTAATAGATTACATGATGTATGTTTCTTGACAAGTCTCAGTTGCATGAACTGCTTCCCCCCCACCCGATAAAATAAAATAAATGATGTAATATGATCATTTGTAACATCTTACTTGTTCATCTATAGTTCACACTAGGTTAATGAGTTTTCTTCTTGGCTATTTACTCGATGCTCTCAGACGTTGAGAGAGAACATTATTTCTAGACCTTGATGAGTTATGATGATGACATGTGGGCAAAGACTCTTCTGAGACATTAGAACTGGAGGTAGGAGTCTTGATCTGCTTTCATGTAGTCATGCATTCACCTTTGAGGCGTAAAACCTTGTACTTAGAAATATTTTTCTCATTATCGCGGGAAGATGATGCAAAAGTCATCTGGGACTTCGTCCCAGATTGATAGGATCACTTGAGACATCCATATCGTCCCACTTTGATGGAATGAATTACCTTCATTGTTTAGTTCAAAGCTTGACCTACGGGTCTTCACGATCCACGATATGTAGCTAATGCGTGAAGATCTTTTTCATTTTGTAGTTGACGATGAAATTATAGTTTGCCCATTAAGGTTACTATCATCAAGCTTCTAATTTAATTTTGAGAAGTTAGATTCTTTTCATGGTTTCCCCTTTTTTTTTTCTAATTTTAAATTTCTTTTCTTCACTTTTTATACATGAAAGTGTCAATTTGACTTGTTCATTGCTTAAATCGGATCCGGCCGACCAAGAATCTCTTCTTCTTCTAGTTTTATTTTTTTTTCCTTTCAAATTTTGCTTCTTATTCCTTTCAAATTAGAAAGCAACCCACGATTTTTATGGTAATAACACGTGGATTAATTCAAGCGATTGCAACGACATTAGATGAATCATTACGTATTTAAAATTTCACCATTTTTGGGTGGGTTTCAATCCCCATAAATTTGGGGCCGAATAACCTATCAAAAAAGTGTTTGGATGGGTTATTTACAAATTACTATGCTTCAATCATTTTCCTTATTTCTGGAACCTTCTACAGAATGTATCCTTGTCAATTTAAACCTTCTTGTAATATGGATATCAACTCTAAATTTTCTTAAGATTTCAATTAACTAGTTCTCTCATCGAGATAAGGATCCGACTTTCTAAGTTGATTTTATCTTTAAATTTTTTTACTGTGATACCTTTTTTGGCAATGTGTGCTAGGAAATGTTTGCACCACCTTCCTATAAAGATAATGATCTCCTTGTGACCACTTGCACATAGTTTACTGGGGATTACCCAATTTGCTTGGTCGGTGCGATTATTGGGTGTGGTGGTTTGTTTATCTAGTCCACGGACTCCACACCTACGAGGAGGTAGTGGTCATGGGTTCCCACAATCATCAAATTAAAAAAGAAAGTTGAAATGTTTTGTATGATCAAGTTTTTTAGTCATATTCTTCCCGTATTTTGTGTTTCTCTTATAATGAAAGTTAAGTTCAGTATCTTGAATTTTATAGGAATTGGGTTATGTTTAGTTTCATTTGTTATGTATAATTGTTTTTCTTTTTGTACAAAAACACCTTGGTCGATTGGTGTAGTGCTTCGTGAGATGGCCAAAAGTGTTGTTATATACTTCTTCAAGATTAATTATTCCATTGTCATTTGAATTTGGCCTCAAAAGGATATTTGTCTTAACTAAATATGTTTTTGACTGATTTCAGAGTCGTACTTATCGTATTGTTTTCAAACTTTTTGGAAAAGATCCTAGTGAATTCCCTCGTCTTGCGAATTCAGGTTTGTCAATATTTATGGGAAGCTAACCTATTTAACCGAAGTTTTACGATCTCCTTCAGTGAATGTATGATGCTATCAAATTTATAACTTTTTTAGATTCTGGACTTGTTAAAGCACAGTCCTACGGATATTGAAAGCTACATCGACCACTGGGTCAGATCATATTATCAAGATAATCGTTCGAATGGAAAATTCCAAATGGGAGGAGGTAAGTTTTGCTTCACTTCTAGAATGTAGATTTCTATTTCTGAAGAACCAAATTGAGGTTAATATTGAGCTTGATGCTAATCACATCTTGGGGTGAATATTTATTCTACCATATAAACTGTAATATATGCTAGTCTTTGACAGGCACATATAATGTGACAATGTTCTTTCTTATATGTACGTTTTTTCCACCCTATAATGTCTTGGTAGTCATTGTTTTTGTATAATCTGTTACATTTCAGGTTCATGAAGGAAGAAGATTTCATTCTCAGAGCACCTAAATATGAAATGACACCAGTTGTATGTGCAGTTTCACTATACTTCCAACTCCCCATTTATTTTCTTGTTCTTTTTCTATTTTGTCTCAAAATTTGAAAAATGTGCATACATAAAACTTTTTAAATTATAAGTGGCCTAGGATTTTAGCTTATGTATGTTGTAAAAAAAATGAAGCACCAATGGAAGCATGATGTAGATGATTTTATAGGAATGAATCATTCTTCGCCAACCAATATTGATTATAAACCGATGCTTTTATCTTGTGGTGCAACGTGTACCGAAAAAACTCGATTATTGTGATGGGTGATAATCGCAACAACATTATATGATTCCCATGTATGGTATGTAGTCTCAATCTTCAACTCATAAATGCTTTTCACAAGATAATCATTTTCAAGTATTTTTGCATGCTTTTTGAAGATAACCCATCCCCTTACTAAATTGAATGCAATGATGGGAAATATTTTTGGCAATGGAAAGTGGAGTACTTGTTCTAACTTGTTCTATAACCAGGTTGGAGAGTGATTATGCATTGATGTGTCAATCATATTTTTTGTTTAGTCACTCAAATTGAACAAGAAATTGGTGGTATTCTAAAGTATTATGAAATAGGAGCTAATCCTTGACATTGTACCACGTAGCAACTATATTGTCTTTGTGTATTGATTTTGGCACTAAGTGCCTCACCTATTTGCTTCATTTTTTTGACTTGCTATTATTTTTAAATGTACAGGAAGACTGCTTCTATGACCTGCCTTACAATACTGGGTATCAAATTTCTCTGTTACGTTTACGGAAGACAAGGGACAAAATTATGAAAGTGTACTCTCTATATATATGTAGATATATACTTTGATTGAAGAACTGTGGTAGTTTTAGATAGTTAATTGTAAAGATAATGAATGATTATGTAGTGGATGATTTTATTAAGTTAATAATATTTTAGTTTTTTTTATTTGTCATTATTTGCTATGGGGATATTGAACCAGTCAGGTACACAAAAAGAATGTCAAATTTTGATTTGGCAATAATATAATTCGTTACCAAAATATTGAACAAGTTTTAATATAGCAACAATTTTTTATACATTTAGCAACAAATTTTCGTTGCTAATTGTATTAAAAATATAATATTTGGCAACGGAAAATTTAACTAATAACAATGGAGAGGATATTGTTGTTAATACTAAAATAAAAGGCAACATTTTTTATGGTTGCAAATCATATCAACTTTTGTTGCACATATAAAGAAACGGCAACATATAATGTTGTTGCTAATTGACGACTTTCGTTGCTATTGAAAAATAACCAGCAAAAAATATTTTTCGTTGTTGATTCAGCATAATGTCATTGCCAAATAATATAATCAGCAACGAAAATCGTTTACATTCCGCAACGAAAGCAAGCTTAGACAACAATTTTCATAATTACTGCAACGAAAAATGTCGTTGCAAAATGGTGTCAATTGCAACGAAAATGCATGGTCGTTGCAAAAAAAAGAGTTCATTTCATTGCCAATTAGCAGGCTTTTACAACAAAATGGGGTTTTTAGGAACGACATTTTAATTATTCTACAATAATACATTTTGTTGCTAAAGGATCAATGTCTCTGTACGAAAGCCAAATTTCGTTGCAAAATGTATTACTTTTGGCAACGAAAAAAATACGTTCATTACGGAACAATTAGCAATGCTCATTGCACAACGAAAGACGCAACGACAGTAAATTCGTTGCCAAAACCCTTTAGCAACGAAATTTGGCACATTTAGCAACGAAAATCGGTTGTTGCTGAAGCCTCATTTTTTTGTAGTGACAGTATTATATTTTGATGATATTATTCTAATATTGGAGATCTATATTAATAATATTAGGTCTTCGGATAAAGCGATATAGAATGCGTAATTGATAATCAATCAGTTCGAGCAAGTTTTACTTAACTCTACTAAGAGTTGTTTCATTCGAGATATGCTTATGGTTAATCATTCTTTGATTGCCATGTAGAATTGTACTCTGTACATATTGCATGTATAAGTCAGGTATGAAAGGCTGATCACCTTCATTACCAGTTGGTCTAGATATATTTGTTCATGTTCAATACTTGTTTAGTCAAAAGTTTGTTCATACTAATTCACAACTATATTGATGAATTATAGGCAGCTTATTATTCAGACTCTTTCGATCATGATATATCCTTAAATAATATTTAAACTTGCTGGACAACTTTCATGCTCACCCTTGCTATATCATGATAAACATTGTAGATAAGGCGAATGCGTTCGGATACAAGAAAAGGATAATGCCAAGTTCAGCTTGGGATAAATGTGCAACTAGTTTGTAATAGTATAGTTTGATAATAATGTTATGTGTTAGATAGTTTATGAATTGTGTATAAGTTAAGGTTACTCGATTTTGGGGAATAGTGTGTAAAGTGTATTGTATAAACAATTTATGTTTATATCTTTCGCAATAGTATAGAATGATTGTACCAGATCCGTGGTGATTTGGGACCCGGATTTGGGGCTGTCACAACTAAGCTACCACAGAGCCATTCTAATTTATTAGTTAACTAAACTGTCGCGATAACTATTAGCGATAGACAGTATAGCACATGAACAAATGAGGGGCAAATGAGTAATTTCTCATGTCGTTACAGCTTGTAGTGGCAAGGAGAAATCCATTTCAATCCGTGTCATCCAATGTTGCGATTAACAGTATAGATTATGGTTGTTGAAATAGTACTTGTGACAATCGATTGCCAAGCATGTTAATTTCGGGTCTCCGACCCAAATAAATCCAACCTCATCAAACCTGATTATTATATCTATGCTTCCCAATGTTTTCTATTTCTAGATAGAAGTAGGATATACATACAAGTACTCCCTCACTCCGAAAATGAAAGTGATGATTGATTTTATGCGAATTTAAAAAATATATATAAAATGATAAAATTATTCATATTTAAATTCTCATCTAATTGCATATTTTTCTATACATGAATAGTGATATTATATAAATATTTATAAATAATAAAAATATGACATTTAATACTAAGGATATTACGCATAAAATTATTATAAAAATAGATTATTTAATATAAGTAAATATTTAACTTGAGATTACATAAAATAATAAGAACTTTTATTCTTAGACGGAGTGAGTAACTTAAATCATGAACATATTTTTAAGTCCAAAAATAAAAAATAAAAAGAAGAATAGTAATGGTATACCCCTAGCTATTCCTAATTCTCCTTTTACCTTTTTTTTCCAAATATATTATAAAATTAAATTATAATACTATCAGTTCTAAGAGAAAACATAAAAGATGAAGAAAAATTTATTATGTTTTATGACCTAAAACAGAATACAGTTATTTAAAAATGACTTATAAGTCATTCATAATAAGATAGTTTGACCTATATTAATGTAATATCAATTTTATCCCTATTTTGTTTAATTTTTTTAAAAAAATGAATTTGTAAAAAAGAAGAGTAAGATGCAACGTCACTTTAATTGGCGTTAGAATTTTTATTTTTATTTTTTTATAGCTGAAGTCTTATATACTCCTTCATTTCTAATGCCGATGACAGAGAATAAACATAAAAAATATTGATATTTGTAAAAAAGTATAAGAGATCAAAGAAATTAAAAAAAAGATTTCAACGTCAGTTTGAGTGATGTTACATGTTACTCTTCTTTTTTACAAATTTGTTTTATAAACAAATTTTTAAAAAGTTATAATGCCGGTTAGTTTGGCATTGGATCACATTTTTATTTTTTTTCCAATTTCTTTAAAAAAATAAAATCGTTTTAAAAAAAAATTCAGATAATTTTTTTTAAAATTCGTTTTTGAAAAAAAATATTTTTTAAAGTGGCGTTGGTTGCCTTTCTGATTTTTAACCAAAAAAAAATATCCAAAAAATCAACGTCATTTCAAATGGCATTTAGTAGTTTTTTCCAAATTAGATGTGAGAGCCTTTACTCCCAACGACAGTCGTTGAAGTTTTTATTTCTAAAAAAATATTCTTTTAAAAATAAAATCTTTTTAAAAAAAATTAAAGCTTTTTTAAAAAAATAAAGTTTTTTTATTTATAAAAATTGTTCTTAAATTAATTAATTTTGTTAAGAGAAGAGCCTATTCCAAGAAAATTTGAACAAAATGGATATAATTGAGAAAATTGAATATAATTTAGACAATTCTATACTCCAGATCCAACCTTTCAACCCAACCCAGTCGATAAAAAATTTGGGGATTTGACTTTAGAAACCTAAAATTGAAGAGGCGTTTAGTGATTGATTCAAAATCAGTTCCTTGATTGTCCTGCAATTAATGGAGCGGCGGACGGAGGAGAACGAGAAGGAGGAGGGAGAAAGTGGCAACTGATCCTATGGCGTCACAAACAATAAGCTCTACGCTCACTACAACGATTTACCGCAGCTAAACTTTTACCTCCACTATACCTATGACTCCGATAAAAATTCTCTCTCTGTCGTCGTCCTCGCTTCTCCGGCCAAGCCCGACGGTTGGGTCGCTTGGACTATTAACCCAACAGTAAACCAAATGATCGGTTCACAGCGTTAATCGGGTTCAAAAACTTCGGATGGGTCGATGACTGTGAAAACATATAATATAAGCTCTTCTGTTGCGTTAGTTGAGTCAAGTTGGCTTTTGAGGTGAGCAAAATGAGTATAGAGTATCCCGGGATTGATGAAGATATTTACGACGGTGGTGTTACTGGAGAAGGGAATAATATAACGGTGAATTAACTGTGGCGGTTGGGGCGCGTTTATAATCGGCGGTGGTGTCTTTGGATAAACATGCGTTTTAGATCGGCAATTTAAACTCTAAAGGAACCCTAAATTTGTTGAGTGGACAGACAACGGTGCCACCGACGGTGATTCCAGGTTCACCAAGAAAAATGTACGTTTCTGCAGTCTCAATTACTCCTTACTTTAGTATTAGACATGATTTTTAAGTTTTCTACAAGAATACATAATTTGATACGTGGTAATTGAAGGGCTTTCTTGCACCTTTCAATTATGTCCCCCCACCCAAGTGAATTGAATATGTGATCCCCTCTCCTCTCATTTCCTATGTTGAACATGGTTCATTATTTATTCTTGACCTATATAGCTTCTCATAAACCTGACAAATAACGGTGTTTTGATTTCTAAGTTTAAGATTGTTGATGTTGTTACCATCTTTTAGTGGGTAAAATAATGTTGCAGGAAGTGAAATTGGATTTTAGTAAAAGAGGAAGAAGAAGAGATTTTGGATCCTTATCCTCCATAATTGATTGTAGTTGGCTAAAAAGTTGTTCTTATATTATTGTCTTATTAAAGGGATTGATTATGAAGATAAAGGCGGTACTTTTGCAAATATTCAAGTTATCTTTCAGAAAGTACTTCACATGTTCACTTTTAACGCAATTGGACATTCTGGGTTTGGGTAAGTTTTGGCAAATCTAACGTAATTGGACATGGATACAACTGGAAAGCAGGGAGAAGAGGAATTTCAAGTAGAGGTTATATCTCTATTAACTACTCATATATTGCATTTTTGATCTTTCCTACTTTGTGCTAGAACTTTTGATTTCACTTCATTTCTTACTCCCTGAATGGTTGTCTATATGGATATTAGGTGGAATGGATGAGTCGACTGCGCTCTCCATATTTGCTGACTTTGGTTGGTTACTGTTCTGAGAGTAATCACAAACTGTTGGTGTATAAGTTTATGGCAAATGGTGGTCTGCAGGAGCACTTGTATCCCATAAGTGGTAAGTGGATTTTATGTTGCTCAAACAATTTACTTTTTGATTAGTCGTTAAATAACACTTAAGCCTAAAGTATTGGTCACTTTTATTAAATCCCATATCGATTTGAAAACTAAGACATTAAAATGTTGTGGGGCTGGATTTCCAAAAACAATGTCAAGAGAAGAGAACTACACTGGTTTTCCATCAGTAAAGTTGTGAAGAAATAGGAATGTCCTAAAATGCTTCTCCTGGACCTTTTATTTTGAGAACTTGTCTTCTAGAAATCTAGCCTTAATTATGTGGACATGGCATTTTTCAATATTCTGCTTTTAAAACTCGTCACATTCCACAAATATTTAGGATGGAAGCAGATGTCTTCTTTATGCACCTACGAATTTATAAAAAAGAAGTGTAAGATGCAACGTCACTTTAATTGGCGTTAGAATTTTTATATCCTCCAACCTAATCTTTTGTCTCTATGGCTTTACTCATGAAAGAAAAGCAGCCATGCTCAAAGTATGGTGTGGTATTTGAATGAGTGGTGATAATGTAATTATTTGGGTGGAACATCGAAACTGAAATAGTTATAATATAATTTATATTTAGTTTAGATCCGGGAAAGGGTTGAACTATTCAGTTCTATAGGTACATTTATCTTATGTCATGGTGCCGTCAATAACCAATCACACCCTTCATTTTTGTAATGTAACTATTTTACCTATCGTAAGAAAGAATTTAAATCTATTACTTATTCTGTATGTATTTTGTAACCATTGTAGACTAAAGTGTCATCAAGCGAGGCATCAACCACATCAGTTGTACCTTCAAGTATGGTGAGTTCAAAGTCGTGTTTGTCTTGTAATTTAAATTATAGTATCACAATCAGATGCTTGGCAGCAGACTTTGTTAGATAAAATTTACATCTATTGTCAACTACTTTCAAATTTATAAAGAAAAAGTGAAATGAAGAACAAAAGGAGTAAAATATCATTTATCATAACATTATTATAAGATTTGCATATTAGAAAAGTTATTTACAGTCTTATTGTGAAGAGATAAACACAATCGCATCTGAGTTTTCCCTCTGCTAAATTTAAAGTAGATTTTTCATTTCATTATTACCGTGAAATTTATAGTTGCTAACAGAATTAGAAACAACTGGACACTTCATTTAAACAAAGTATCAAACTATTTTAGCTTTATTAAAGATATGGGATTATATGTCAAGGTTTTGCATTAATGAGGTCAGAACATGATATTAATCAGTGCATTTTAGTTATTGTACTGATATTATGTTTTCTTATAATAAAGGGGCCAGTTGCATTTACTAATATAAGGACCTCTTTTTATTTTTCATTTTTAAAATGTGTTGTCCCCAAATCACTGTGATTATAATTTTGTTGAGTTACCTAAGAAAAAGTGCAATGATTTAAAATTCTGCGTGATTGACCCAGTTGGTTGGAACTATTACTTGAAGTGCATTAAATTTACCTTTCGTCCCTTTGTTGTTTCGTGCTCTCGCATACATGTTTGGGGATGGGGGAAATATATATGTTGATGATGTGGAACCATTTTATATGTCAAGTATTTCTATAGTATGAATTTGAAGCGCTAATGGAGTTGCTTAACTATGTAGGCCCAACCAGCAAGTTCTTTGCCGCCTTCAGTGCAACCTGTAACAGCTTCTCAAGCGCGTGCATCAACATATATAGTTCCCCAGTATTATTTAGTAGCAGTTCCTTTTGGTTTCATTTGTACAAGTAGTTTTTTTAATGAATGGGTTTGGTGGTTAAATTTAGGAGGATTGACAACTAGATTCGGTAAAAAAAGAAGAAAGACAGAAAAAAAATTAAAGAAATGAATGGAGTTGTGATGCCCCCAAAATAGGTATACATCACCCATTTTGAGTCGTCAATAACATGGTACAGAAATAACTACAACTTTATTAATACAACATATAAACTGTGAGTTTAAATACAAATATTGCCATCTAGACAATATTCACACTCAAATAAGTTTCCATTACAATTATTGATACATTATTTTATAAAAATAGTGAGGACTACTAAAACAACTCTCTAGAACCATCATTCCACATCCCGACTAGAACTCGCTACATTCTCGCCTCCTGAGAAGAAAAATGGAACAAAAAGAAAAAGGGTGAGCTCAACTAGCTCAGTAAAGAATATTATGACTAAGATAATATAGAACAAATTATCGTTAGTCTTCAATAGGAAAAAAAATCTGATAAAATACAATTGACAACAAGTTTCAGATCAATATTTGCAGCGGAAATAATAATTCATAGATGAGTTACGTAGAGAATGAAATCTACTATAATCTATGAATTTAAAAGTTCATCATCAATATTTTATCCCTGTAACATCAATCAATATTCATCTTGAATCAAATATTCATCTTTGCACTACAGGCCAAAGATATTCATCAGTTGGTCATGTTCATCTCAATACCTGTTCATCTTTGCACTACGGGCCAAAGATATTCATAAGAAAATCATTAATCTTTGCACTACTGAGGCCAAAGATATTCAAAGAATATCATCATTTAGGACCGAGAATGATGAAAAATATTTTAAAGAAAAAGCGAATCCAAAGTGAAACAAAAGAACAAATATTAAGGATTAAGTATTTTAAAACAATCCGAGTTCAAAAATACTTCATAAATAATCATAGTGAAATAAAATTCAAGAATGATCAAAACATGGATACAATCAAAACTAGTATCCATAATAGATATCTTGGACAAAAACCGAAAACTTAATTTTTCTGTGAATATTGTTGTATTCGTGAATAGTGTCGATATACGTGAATAATTAATAATATACATGAATAAGAACCCGAACATTGAAAGACAAAAATTTCACAACAAAAATCTTTCCAATATTCCATCATAATGATATTGAAGGAAATAATATCATTTATAAAAAAAATATAATATCCCTTACCTCGAAAAGAATAGAGTTCTTACATTGGAATATCGATATAACGTTTGAAGGAACTTGCACCGTATAGCAACACTCAAAGTATCAAAATACTCACAAGAATACGCTCAATAATATAGAGAGAGAAAACTTCAGTTTCTGGTGTGATTTTCAATTCTAACCTAAGCACCATATTTATAGGAAATTGCTTAGAACACCAAAGCAGAAAATTTAATAAAATATTAATATATATATATATATATATATATATATATATATATATATATAATTTTCACGCCCACCTTAGACAACTGATCTCAGCTTATTTTGCACATGTTAGTGTAGCCCACAAAACAAAAAAAAATGTTTTTCTTAATAAACATAATTAAAACTTCCAAAAATCAATTATTCCAGAACTTCAGAACTTCAATAATTCATAATAAATAGCCCTTTTATCAGAAAAATTTGAACCTTATGTCTTTTCCATAGAAAATTCCATTCTCTACAACTTTGTAAGTTTAAGTTTTTCCAAATTCCAAACAAAAATTGACCGAAATCCACAAACGGGTGATTTTATAGGCTATAATCAAATTTCAGTCAAGAAATGTGGTCCACAAACATGAAAAACATGTTTTAAATATTTTTAGTAACAAAAATACTCTTCCTCCTCATTTATTTATATATCCCACATTTATTGTAAAAATATCACCATTATTATATTATTATAATATAATAATATATTTAAATGAATTATTTATCGAAAAAGATAAAATATCAATTTTTCAACAATTGTCACTTTAAAATTTTCTCCATCTATATCCACATAAAATGAATATTTTCCTAATCATATAAATTAATAATTAATTATTCACAAATAATATTACGAATCACAATCTGTGCAACCAGGTCCTTTCCCGAAGAGAGGGGGCTTTCGAATAAGGATTTCTCCTTCTTGGCGCAATGATTAGGTGACCAAACCACTCCTTACGAACTTTCTAGACATTGCCAATAATGCTATCTAATAATATTATTCAAATAATATGAATTATTGCTCCGATAATGGAAAATACTGTGTAGTGACAATTATTGAAATAATAATAATATAAAATATCAACGTAGCAATTATTGAATCAATAAAATAAAATATTGAACAGTAATTACTGTAACCATTATTGAGTAGTGCCTTCTTACGTAAGAATCAATAATTGGTGCAATACTGCAGGTGTCTTCTTGTTTTTAACCACGGATATTCTAACAAGATAATTGGTAACAACTACGTCGTTATTTATAAACAACTTATATTTGTCGTTTTCCTTCATCCAATCGCTTTCCGTTATGAGGCCCACACAAGGCTACGCCGTCGTACGAATATTCCCCGACAGTAAGAATATTCCACGACCAAACGAATATTCTCCGATAACAATGAATATTTTATAACCACTTGCTTATTTGAAATATTTGCTCACTTTACCCATAACTAACCACATTAATTAAATCAACCCTTACTATTTCAAAATAATAAATAGAGGAAATTCAATTTCATTAATAATAAGTTGGGGTCTTACAGGAGTTGAGGATAGAAATGGCATTATTATTAAATTTATAACTTAATATATTTGCAATTAGAATCTTTCTATGATGAACTTCAGATTATTTTGAATGCCATGTTATTTCATATCCACTAATACAAGCTTTGCATCAATAGTTTCATGCTATGGGAAGGTATAAACATTTTCTTTTGTATGATAAAGAAGTTTTTCATAGTAATGGCATACTTTTCTTTGATTAATTGGGTTTTCCATTGTCAATGTAGCTGTTGATGGACGCCATTTTTTGGGAATCTGATGTTTATTTGCTTGCTACTTCTTGTGACAAGAGTTTTACCAAAGGCATCAGTTGAAAGCTTAAGGTAAAATCTTTTTTTTTGCCTACCTTAAATATATCTTGGGCTAGTAAATAGTATAAGTTAGTTTATGTGCTTTATTATCAAAGGATAACCTTTTAAAAATTGAGCATTGCTTACACAAGATCAATTTCCTTTCTATCACATTATTTTCATTCTTTCTATTTTTTCTTGTGCTTGACTTCCTTTGTAAATCGGGACTTTTTATCCATGTCTAGATTTTACATATATATATATATATATATATATATATATATATATATATATAATATTGATAAGTATATCTAGATGTCAAATTATACATGTCAGCTGACATTATCTCAACATTGAACATGTTTTTACCAGCTAAATTGATAGACTTGTCTATTGATTTCCATATGGATTCAATATCATATATGATGGTTCTCTAAAAATGATGAATGGTTTATCCAGCATTCCCATATGATTAGCATATGCTTTGTAAATCACACTTTTTTTTACTGTTATATGTGTTTCATAGTTTAATTTGGTTAAGTTTCACAATATATGTTTTAGAGAAGGTGAATTGAGCAAAAGAGCCACAACAGGATTCACGACGACAATTACAGCAACAATGGCCAAATATATTACAACAAGACATGCTGCTAAGGCACCAAACATCAGACTCATTTCAGAAACATCATGCAATTAAGCAGGAAAAACAGTTATCACAATTAACAATTTCCTTTCCAGCAGAATCATCAAGTATGTTTCTGACTTTTGCTACACGCACGAATATATTCATCAAGTTGTACTGTCATCATTATAAGCCTGTAAAATGTCTGTTCACTTGTAGCATTATTTTATGAGTAACAATTATTATCTTGATCCGTGTGTCAATGTATACCCACCAGTACGAGGTTCACGAAGCACATGCTTGTCTTCTTCAAGATATTTAATTTAGATATTAATTTAGTAGTCAATAAAAAGGGTATTACCTTCTTCCATGTCCCTTGGTTAGTAAGAAAATAACACAACATTATTGTCTTTGTGTATTAATTTTGGCAGTAAGTGCCTCTGGTGACCTATTTGCTTCATTTTCTTGACTTGCTATTATTTTTAAATATGTGCAAGAAGACTGCTTCTACGACCTGCTTTACAATACTGGGTATCAAATTTCCATGCTACGTTTACGGAAGACAAGGGATGAAATTATAAAGTGTACTCTCTCTATATATGTAGATATATACTTTGATTGAAGAACTATGGTAGCTTTAGATGGATAATTGTAAAGATAATGAATGATTATGTAGTGGATGATTTTATTAAGTAAATAATATTTTAGTTTTTTGTATTTTTGCCATTATTTTCTATGGGGACATTGAGCCAGCCAGGTACATAAAAAAGAATGTCAAATTTTGATTTGGCAACAATATAATTCGTTACCAAAGCATTGAACAAGTTTTAATATAGGAACAATTTTTTATACATTTAGCAATAAATTTTCGTTGCTAATGGCATTAAAAATATAATATTTGGCAACAAAAAATTAACCTAATAATAACGGAGAGGATATTGTTGCTAATACTAACCTAGGCAACATTTTTTATCGTTGCAAATCATATCAACTTTCATTGCACATATAAAGAAACGGCAACATATAATGTCGTTGCTATTGAAAAATAACCAACAATAAATATTTTAGTTGCTGATTCAGCATAATGTTGTTGCCAAATAATATAATCAGCAACAAAAATCGTTGCTAAAAAGTTTACATTCCGCAACAAAAACAAGCTTAGGCAAACAATTTTCAAAATTTACTACAACGAAAAATGTCGTTGAAAAATGGTGTCAATTGCAACGAAAATGCATGGTCGTTGAAAAAAAAAGAGTTCATTTCGTTGCCAATTACCAGGCTTTTGCAACAAAATGGGGTTTTTAGCAACAAAATTTTAATTATTCTGCAATAATACATTTTGTTGCTAAAGGATCGATGTCTCTGTATGAAAGCCAAATTTCGTTGCAAAATGTATTACTTTTGGCAACGAAAAAAAAATGTTTGTTGTGGAACAATTAGCAACGCTCATTGCGCAATAAAAGACGCAACGACATTGAAGTCGTTACCAAAACCCTTTTACAATGAAATTTGGCACCTTTAGCAACGAAAATTGGTTGTTGCTGAAGCCCTATTTTTTTGTAGTGATAAGAGATATGAGCCGACCGTTTATGACCTTCACCGGCTTAAGGCTCAGAGTGGCCCAGGATGAGATCTCCTCCGGGCATGTGGTGTCCATGCATTTTTTAATTGACAGATTTGGCTCTTTGGATAGTTATGTACAGCACTCCAGGGATTTCACCACGTTGAAGGATGATTGGCATATTACCAGAGTAGATATACTCATGATGTGTGTAGTGGCCTATCTGTATATGCCACTGTACATAGATCATTTAGATATTAGCATGATTATGGCAGTACGAGCTCTTCGGGAGGGACATACCATATTGTCAATGATTGTGTCAGAGACCTTGAGTTCGACCATGTATTGTCATACCCATCCTGTAGGGTGTTTTTAGGCAGCTCAGTCTTGTTGTATGTGTGGTTTATGTCACACCTAAGACCGATTGGCACATTTCAACGCCATGGGTATTGTTTTTCCCATGAGATAGCCATGTCTTACTCCTTTCAGCCAGCGGAGTGTACAAACGCTACTTCGTGGTCAGTTTTCTTAGCAGGTGTGTTTAGGGCTTAGTTCTCCTACAGCTTCATTACTCATGCATTTGGCATGGATTATCTCCCTCTAGCTTATTTGAGGGGTATGACCACTTATCACTCATTGGCTGTGATGGCACAGTTTGACCAGTTTCAGGATGTTCATCCATTTGAGGGGGCATTGGGTCAGCATATGTCGTCTTGGATTTTATCAGCAGAGGATTTGTCCAGGGTGTATGCTTGTTGGGCCTAGCATGAGAGGGTTGATTTTACTACTAGCCATCCATGCCGTTCCGTAGAGTATTCTGCATGGCTGGAGGCAGAGATTACCTCGACTGAGGTTGTATCCACGGAGCCAAAGATTGGTTCTGACAGTGGGGAGCCCATGGAGGACACTAATTTTCCCACCGAGGATGAGCTATTTTCTGGGTTGCCAGCAGCTTTTGTTGATTCTCCCAGTATTTCTGCTACTGTGACCCAACATTTTGCAGTGTATTTAGAGAAGAGTCTGCATCTGATGACATTTGAGAGGGATCAGGCTAGAGATTTGATGTTAAAAACTCTTGATGGTAGAGATGTCGCTCTAGTTGAGAGAGATGATGCTTTGGCTCTTAGAGACACCACTGTTGCTGAGTGGGACAAGGCTAGATCATCTAGAGATCAGTTTTCATTGAGCGGGATGGTGATATATCTGCCCGAGATGCCGCTATTATAGACAGTACTGCATTGAGGTCCCATACTGCTGATATCATTACAAAGATGAGCACATTTATTGATGAGCATAGTGTCACCATGCAGATGGATGTGGATTTCTTGGCTCGTGTAGATACCCTTGGGCAGGAGGTCAAAGAGTTACCCTCTTCTTCTGAGAGGGATGCCATATTGGATTTGATAGCGCGCATATCCACTGGATTGTAGATTAGCTTGTATTTTCCTGCATAGACTAGCTTATCCATTTTTGTCATGTATAGTACATATTGTATATATCAAACAGTATTATATATGGCAGGAAAATATATTTTGATTCACTTCCCTTTTAGTTATGCCTTGTTACTTGTTTGATAGTTGCTTGTGTCTCCAAAGCTTATGATCTTAATATATTCTGAACTCCCCCTTGATGGATGGACATTCATATGTCTCAGGATCTTTCAAAATGGATCGTTGATCTGTGTATTCCCCTACCCTTTGGTGTCTTGGGACTGGTTTTTGTAAGTAGTTATGGAGAGGAGTGTGGCTTTCCTCTCCGAGGTTGACTGCCCCACAGATGGTCGTCGGTACTCCTTTGTATTGGGGAGCCCAGGTAGTTCCATCTCTTATGGATTGGTGTTTCTCTTTGAGGATTCAACCATAGCTTAGATGGTCACCGATTCTCCCATTTGTGTGGGGAGACCAGGTAATTCCATCCCTTTGGTCTAAGCCAATGATGTGTGGTTTGAAAGACGAACCCAGTACCATTTGACAAGTTTTTTTTATTTTGGTAAGGGGTGAGACTGAACCATGAATGGCTGCCTACATACTCCCATTGAGAAGGGGGAGATCGAGTCTGCGTAGTTCGAACCTAGCATAAAAAGGTTTCAAAGTTGTAAGTGGTGAAAAGGGTGTAGAGAGATTTTTTTTATTTTTTTGGTAGTTAGATCGGACCATGAAAATGGCTACCTATGTACTCCCATGTATTGGGGAGATCAGGTCTACGTAGTTCACTCTAGTGGGACAGACTACGTATGTAAAAAGTTTTATCCCTAATGGGACAAACTGAAGGTGTGAAATATTTGATCCCGAGTGGGACAAACTGAAAGTATGAAAGGTTTGATCCCTGGTGGGATAAACTGAAGGGAGTGAAATGTTTATCCTGAGTGGGACAAACTGAAGGTGTGAAAGGCTTGATCCCTGGTGGGACAAACTAAAGATGAAATGTTTATCCCGAGTGGGACAAACTGAAGTAGTGGGGATTGTATATAGTGAGAAAGGTTTTGAAAACATGAATTCACTGGGGATCGAGTGATCCAAAACCAGGATGTTGGTTTGCAGGTAACTTCAGACATAGTACCGTTTCATGGTGTCCGAGTTAATGATTTGTGGAAACTTGATGAATGGGTAATATACCCATGAATTGGATACAATCGGGCTTAAATTATTGTGTTCTCGAGTCTTTTAAAAGAATTTTTACTGTGTTTAATTGTTATTTTGCAGTTTAAGGTGGAGCAGGGATGAATAGGGAATTTTGGCATTATTAATGGCAATTTGGTAAATTCTGAGAACTACAGCGCCAGGGCGCAGGGGTCTTGCTGAGGATTGGTCAGACGCGTGCATGGGAGAAGTTGACAAGAAGTAGGACTTTGTTAAGGGAAAAAGGATTATTTAAAAGGGGAATTAGCTGGATATTTGGGGGATTCTTAACAATCATACCTGGAGATTAACCAAGATTACATTAAAGAATTGCGAAAGAGAATTCCAATTGAAGATTGAAGCTTGAAGTATTTTGTTTAGAGTTTCTTCTTCTTCTTTATTTTTAATTGTGTAATTCTTTTAAGATGATATTTATGGGATTGTTGGTTTTATTTTTCAGTATGAACTAATTTTCAATTAAGACTACAAATTGAACCTTTTATGTCTATGAATTAATTATTCAATTTAATCTAGTTATTTATGTCAAGGTGAATTGTTAATCATGTTTTGTGCGTATTGATTAATTATTTAGCCAATAATTACTATGTTACTCTAAAAGGATTCAGAAGATGAAATCTAGGGTTGGAACTATACATGATAACATGTATGCTTAATTATTTGTATGAGATGAATAATTAGGGTTGTAAATTGATTAAGAATATCTTTTCACTACATGTAAAAATTGGGAATTGGAATTTAATGGGGTTGATTTAATTATTTTTCATAGGAATATCGTAGAATTAATTGAATTGAATAAAAGTTATCTGTTCACTTGGGAAAGGGCTTTTAACAACTAGAATTCCTGTTAACAATTCAGGTGGCGTAATAATTGGGTTAATTGGATAATTAGTTTCTAGTACATAATTGGGGATATTGTAGTCTTAACCTTTATTTATTTGAATTAATTTCAAGAGTAATCTAGTTTTAATTGGTTAATTTAGTTTTCTTAATTAGAAAAATCACAAATTGCATTTGTTTAAATAAAATTGAATGGGTATAGTGCTATTAGTTGGAGTTTATTAATTGGAATTCCATGTGGGTTCGACACTTAGTTTTTCCGCTTTATTACTTGCTGACTGTGTATACTTGTACAAATAATTGATTGTGAAATCAACCAACAAGTTTTTGGCGCTATTACCGGGGAATTCTTTATTAATATTAATTCCATATTAGTTATAATCAATTCGATTTTAATTTAAACGTTATTTACTTATTTTTATTTTTTTGTGTTTGCAGAAATTCTTGTTAGTGTATGCACACTAGATCAAAGGGTAAAAAGGAACTGTTGCCTTACGCAGACGATATCGAAAGGAAGTTCCGGAAAGTACGATTGACTAGTCAGGTTATACCATTGGAAGAAGATCTGGTAGCACAAGAAATTCCAGTAGTCATGGCAGAGGAAGAAAAAAAAATCACTCAGGGATTATGCCATGCAAGCGATGGCGATGTATATCTGATCCGATTCTAGAGGCCGACAATTAATGCAAATAGTTTTGAGATCAAACCGGGAACGATACAGATGCTACAAAATGTAGTTTAGTTTGGGGGTAGTTCGATAGATGATCCGAACGAGCACATCTTGAGTTTCTTGGAAATTTACGACACCTTCAAATTCAATAATGTTTCGAAAGATGCTATAAGGTTGAGGTTGTTTCCATTTACGTTGAAGGACAAAGCTTGGAGTTGGTTACACTCATTTCAGCCCGGTTCCATCACCGCCTGGGACGACTTAGCTCAAAAATTCTTAGCTAAGTTTTTCCCACCAGCAAAGTCGGCAAAACTACGGAATGATATTCACATTTTTGCACAGTTCCACTTAGAAACATTATATGAGGCCTGGGAAAGATTTAAGGATATGCTTCGTGTGACGCCCCCAAAATAGGTATACATCACCCATCTTGGGTCGCCAAAAACATGGTACTGAATACAAATATAAACTTAATTATACAACATGAACTGTGAGTTTTAATACAAATATTGTCTTCTAGACAGTATTCAAACTCAAAATAAGTCCTCATTTATTATCACACTTTTTCACAAGATAGTGAGGACTACTAATGCAAACATCTGGACCGTAACTCCATTCCCCGACTAGTCCCGGCTACGTTCTCATTTTCTGAAGAGAATAATGAAAGCAAAAGGGTGAGCTCAACTAGCCCAGTAAGAAGTATTATGACTAAGATAATGCAGAATAATTTATCATTAGCCTTCAACAGTGTTAAACTGATAAAATATAATAAACATCAAGTTTAATCTGCTTGAACAAGCAATCCATTAGAAGAGTCAAGTAGAGCATGATATCTACTATCTTCTATGATTTAAAAAGATTTTCATCACTTTATCGCGAGACTCGACAATAAATAAACCACATCATCGAATCATCCTCGCACTACTACGCCAAGGATATTCATGTAATCATCAATAGTCATGACTATACCGAGATAATCCACGTATAATCATACCAACAACTCGTCCATCAATGAACTACGAAAAGCAATGAGGACTTTTACCACATCATTTGTAACATTACGGGTCATAATTATACTAAGAATGATCCTGGTCATAATCATACCAATCAACAGTTCATCTATGCACGTAAGCCAAAGATGACTTGCATCACAATATAAGCATGAGGATGATGACAATGATATTAGAATTCAATAAAATAAGTTCAAGAATAAATTTTAAAGACTTTAATAATTAAATTTATCCTGAATTTAATAATGTTCAAATTGCCAACATAATACTGCTTTGTGGAGTAAAATTCAAGAATGATGTTGTATCAAAAATGATTTGGACCAAAAAGAAATAAATTTTTATCATGAATAGTACTTTGGGTGAATAGTACCCCATGAATAGTACTTCGGGAATAGTACCCCGTAAATAGTACTTTTTGAATAGTACTCATGAATACTACCTCGTGAATAGTACTTTATGAATAGTACCCGTGAATAGTACTTTTGTGAATAGTACCGTATAAATGAATAGTACTCATGGACGATTATCTCAAGATAAAAGCTTAAAATTTAACAAGAATGTGCGAAAAATATCCTTGTGAAACGATACTAGATGAAGCGCAAATTTCAAGGATATTCTACTAATTTCACGGAGTATAAAAGCAATACTTTAACAAGATGATAGTATAATCAGGAATACGAGACAAAATAATATTACTCACATACTACAGAGTATGGAAGAAAATATTATTCCTATGAATATTGAACAAAATAATATCCCTTATCTCAAAAGAAGACTGTATACTGGAATAGTGAGGTAACAGCCTTCTTTCATTCTTTCTCTCTATAGATTCTCTCTCTATAATTGCTCTTGTGAGACTTAGTGAATTGGTGAGAATGAAGGAAGAATGAGCCTCTATTTATAAGAAAATATAGTTTCGATAATTGCACGTTTTGGGCCTTGAAATATTACAGTATAATACCTTCATCTTTTCTTTCATTTTTAATTTAGTCATGCAAGTATTATCAAACTTGCACCACCTCCCCTAATAGTACATCATGTGAATCAATAGTTCTATACATGTGAAAATACGAATTACAGTATAGTACCTCTATCTATACCTCCATTTTTAACTTAGTCAAGCAAGTATTATCAATCTTGCACCACTTCCCATAATAGTACATGAATGTGAATCAATAGTACACACATGTGAAAAAATAGTTATAAGCATGTGAATTAATAGCATGATGAGTAGTTAACCAATCAATCCCCAAAATAGGTATACATCACCCATCTTGGGTCGCCAAATACGTGGTACTGAATACAAATATAAACTTAATTATACAGCATGAACTGTGAGTTTTAATACAAATATTGTCTTCTAGACAGTATTCAAACTCAAAATAAGTCCTCATTTATTATCACACTATTTCACGGGATAGTGAGGACTACTAATACAAACATCCGGACCGTCACTCCATTCCCAGAGCTAGTCCCTTTTCGTTCTCATTTCTGAAGAGAACAATGAAAGCAAAAGGGTGAGCTCAACTAGCCCAGTAAAAATATTATGACTAAGATAATGCAGAATAATTTATCATTAGCCTTCAACAGTGTTAAACTGATAAAATATAATAAACATCAAGTTTAACTGCAGCGGAACAAGCAATCCATTAGAAGAGCCAAGTAGAGCATAGTATCTACTGTCTTCTATTATTTAAAAAGATTTTATCACTTTATCGATGAGACTTAGCTTAATAAATAAACCACATCATCGAATCATCCCTGCACCACGGCCAAGGATATTCATGTAATCATCAATGGTCATGACTATACCGAATAATCCCTGGTATAATCATACCAACAACTGTCCATCAATGAACTACAGGCCAATGAGGACTTTTACCACATCATTTGTAACATTATGGGTCATGATTATACCGAATGATCCCTGGTCATAATCATACCAATCAACAGTCCATCTATGCACGTAAGCCAAAGATGACTTGCATCACAATATAAGAATGAGGATGATGACAATGATATAAGAATTCAATAAAACAAGTTCAAGGATAAATTTTAAAGACTTTAATAATTTAATTTATCCAGAATTCAATAATGTTCAAATTGCCAACATGATACTGCTTTGTGGAGCAAAATTCAAGAATGATATTGTATCAAAAATGATTTGGACTGAAAAGAAATCAATTTTTATCATGAATAGTACTTTGGGTGAATAGTACCTCATGAATAGTACTTTATAAATAGTACTCGTGAATAGTACTTTATGAATAGTACTTTGTGAATAGTACCTGTGAATAGTACTTTTGTGAATAGTATCGTATAAATGAATAGTACTCATGGACAGTACTCCGGCATGAAAAGCTTAAAATTTAACAAGAATGTGCAGAAAATATCCTTATGAAACGATACTAGATGAAGCGCAAATTTCAAAGATATTCTACTAATTTCACGGAGTATAGAAGCAATACTTTAACAAGTTGATAGTATAATTAGGAATACGAGACGAAATAATATTACTCACATACTACAAAGTATGGAAGAAAATATTATTCCTATGAATACTGAACAAAATAATATCCCTTACCTCAAAAGAAGACTGGATACTGGAATACTGAGGTAGCAGACTTCTCTTCTTCTTTCTCTCTATAGATTCTCTCTATAGCTTCTCTCTCTATAATTGCTCTTGTGAGACTTAGTGAATTGGTGAGAATGAAGGAAGAATGAGCCTCTATTTATAGGAAAATATAGTTTCGATAATTGCACGTTTTGGGGCTCAAAATATTACAGTATAATACCTTCATCTTTTTCTTCATTTTTAATTTAGTCCTCCAAATATTATCAAACTTGCACCACCTCCCCTAATAGTACATCATGTGAATCAATAGTTCAATCATATGAATCAATAGTTCTATACATGTGAAAATACGAATTACAGTATAGTACCTCCATATATACCTCCATTTTTAACTTAGTCATTCAAGTATTATCAATCTTGCACCACTTCCCCTAATAGTACATGAATGTGAATCAATAGTACACACATGTGAACAAATAGTTATAAGCATGTGAATTAATAGTAATTAATTGCTCATTTATCCGATTAAATACCCGATTGGTCAGTATAACTTCCAGACATCAATTATTATCAAAATAAATATCGATTTCCACTAACACTAATAATTCCAACACAATGGAACTATCAATTTCATCTTTAATCAACATGAACTTATTCATCATTAATATTATAACTCACAATATTTAACAACCAGGTCGTTCCCAGGAAAGAGGGGGATTCCCGATAAGGATTTCTCCTTATTGGCGCGCAATTAGGTGACCAAACCTCTCCTTGACAAAACTTCTAGACATTGTCAATATTGCAAATAATAATATGAATAACTTTGTCATCTCAATTATTGATTTAATAATATAACATATTATGCAGATGATACTGTGACAATAATTGAATCAATAATATGAGAGATATGATGCATCAATTACTGTAGCAATAATTGAGTATAACTGAGTGACTTCTCACGTAAGCATCAATAATCAATACCGTGTGCTACTATGCAACCCGCGTGTATTCTTTGTACTTTTACTACTAGTGTAGTTCAATAGTTTAACGGTAAAACTTTCGCCGTTATTTTTATAAAAGATAATTTTGTCATTTTCTAACTACGACAATACTTCTGTTATGGGTCCACCAATGATTGTGCCGTTGTACAAATATTTCCTGTTAAAACGAGTATTCCCCGACCAATCGAATATTATATAACCACTTGCTTACTTTTCAAAATTTGTAAATATTACCCACAACTATAATATTATATCATATCCACACCATAATATTCAAAAATATATTTCGAGAGAAATTAATCTTTATTCATAAAAGTTGGGGTCTTACACGTCGCAAATGTCCGCATCATGGAATTCCACAGTGGATGCATGTTGGAATATTTTGTGATGGTTTGCATGCATCCACAAGAGCCAGTATTGATGCAGCAACAAGTGGAGCGATCATGGCCAAGAATTTTGATGAGGCTTATCAACTGTTAGAAATGATGGCCAACAATAATTATCAGTGGCCAATTACTAGGTCTAATCCTCCGAAAACACTGGGAAAGCTAGAATTAGATGCAGTGACAGCGTTGACAGCACAGGTTTCAGCGTTAACTAAGAGAATTAAAACATGGGGTCCACTATCAGCACCGCAAGTAGCAGTGGTTTGTGAGTTATGTGCTGGGAGTATGCTACAGACCAATGTGATATCAATGCAGAATCAGCTCAATTCGTGGGAAGCTATAATCAATCAGTCCAGCCTTATCCAAATCAGAATACATATAACCCGGGGTGGAGAAATCATTCAGGATTTTCTTGGAGCAATAATCAAGCTCAAGCTCCTAGACCGCAAAACCCACCTTGATTTCAGAATCAGACTCAACAACAGCCAAAGAGGAAAACAAATCTGGAAGAAGCATTGGCCAAATTTATTGTAGCTACCGATAAGAGGATGAGCGAGCAAGACAAGTTATTGAGTTAAGTAGATATGAATATGAAAAGTCATGTTATTTCGATCAAGAATTTGGAAAATTAGATGGGTCATATAGCACATGTGTTGAATAGCCGTCCACAAGGAGCACTCCCCACTGATACATAGATAAATCTAGGCAGAGATGAAAATTGCAAGGCTGTGACCTTACGAAGTGGAAAGGTTTTACAAGAGACACTCAAGGAAAAGGAAAAGATAGACAAAGCAACCGTGGAAAAAGAGGAAGTCTTAGAAACCCAAAATCGACAGGACGAGGAGTTAAAGAAGAAAACACCTGAACAAAGTCTTACAATGCCTCCCATACCATATCCACAGAGGTTTTAGAAATCCAAGTTAGATAAGAAGTTTTTAAGATTTTTGGATATTTTCAAAAAGCTGCATATCAACATACCCTTTGCAAAAGCCTTGGAACAGATTCCGAGTTACGCCAAGTTCATGAAAGAGGTTTTGTTAAAGAAATAAAAATTGGGAGAGTTTAAAACAGTGGCGTTAACCGAAGAGTGCAGTACAATTATCCAGAATAAATTACCACCAAAGTTAAAAGATCCAGGTAGTTTTACTATTCCATGCGAGATTGGTAATCAGTTTTTGGGAAGAGCGTTGTGTGATTTGGGGGCCAGTATAAACTTGATGCCGCTATCCGTTTACAGCCAGTTTGGACTTAAGGCACCAAAACTGATAAATATCAGTTTGTAGTTGGCAGATCGCTCAGTTACATATCTATGAGGTATTGTGGAAGACGTTTTAGTAAAGGTTGATAAATTCATCTTTTCGGCTGATTTCTTTATCTTGGATTGTGAAGTAGACAGGGAAATTCCCATCATTCTCGGACGTCCATTTTTAGCAACGGGGAGAACTTTGATTGATGTACAAAAAGGTGAATTAACAATGCGAGTTGAAGACCAAGAGGTAACCTTTAATGTATTCAAGTCAATGATATTTTTGAAAGAAGAGGGTGAATGTCTGCGGGTAGACGTCATGGAAGAAATAGTGAATCATAAACTCATCAAACATTATTCAGATGATCCATTAGAATCTTTTTTGCTCAGGAGGGATGACTACGATATTGAGGAAGAAATTGGGTATGTCAAATGGTTAGATGAATTACCAGCTTCCAAGAAGTTCAAACAATCATTCAACACTCTTGATCGGCCCGAAGAGGAAAAGAAAAAGTTTAAGCCATCGATAGAAGAGCTAGCCACCAGTGTTGGAATTAAAACCTCTACCGCCTCATTTGCAGTATGCCTACTTGGGAAAATCAGACACCCTACCAGTTATTGTATCAGCAAATTTGTCTGACACTCAAAAAGAAAAACTGTTAAGGGTATTGCGAGAGTTCAAAACACCAATTGGATGGACTATAGCTGATATTCGGGGAATTAGTTCGTCGTTTTGTATGCACAAGATCTTATTGGAAGAGGGAGCAAAACCAACCATTGAGCAGCAAAGAAGGCTGAATCCCAATATGAAGGATGTGGTGAAAAAAGAGATCATAAAATGGTTGGATGCCGGCATTATTTATCCAATCTCAGACAGTTCATGGGTAAGTCATGTACAGTGCGTACCAAAGAAAGGGGGAATGACGGTAGGGAAAAACGAATCAAATGAACTCATCCCCACTAGAACAGTTATAGGCTGGAGAGTATGTGTGGATTATCGCAAACTGAATAAAGCCACACGCAAGGACCACTTTCCCTTGCCTTTCATTGATCAGATGTTGGATAGGTTGGCGGGACATCAGTTTTATTGTCTGTTGGATGGATATTCCAGATATAATTAGATTGTCATAGCGCCAGAAGATCAATAAAAAATAACGTTCACATGCCTTTATGGTACGTTCGCATTCCAGCGTATGTCTTTTGGTTTGTGCAATGCTCCGACAACTGTTCAACGGTGCATGATGGCCATCTTCTCGGATATGGTAGAACATAACTTGGAAGTGTTCATGGGTGACTTCTTCGTATTTGGTGATAGTTTTGAATTATGCTTGAAGAATTTGGTTTTAGTATTGAAGCGTTGTGTGGAGAACAATCTAGTTCTCAACTGGGAAAAGTGTCACTTCATGGTGCAAGAAGGGATAATTCTGGGGCATAAGGTTTCCGTAGCAGGGCTAGAGGTTGATATAGCCAAAATTGAGACGATTGAGAAACTACCTCCTCCAACATCTGTGAAGGGAATACGGAGCTTCTTGGGACATGCAGGTTTCTATAGACGATTTATTAAAGATTTTTCCAAAATTTTGAAACCCTTGTGTTCCCTCTGGGAAAAAAGATGTGCCGTTTAAGATGGAGCAGTTGTGTTTAGACGCTTTCAAAATATTGAAGAAGAAATTGGTCTCAGCTCCAATCATAGTGACTCCAGACTGGACTTTACCATTTGAGTTGATGTGCGACGCCAGTGACTACACAGTTGGAGCAGTATTGGGTCAACGTCAAGATAAAAAAATTTCACACTATATACTACTCCAGCAAGACGTTGACGGATGCTCAGTTGAATTACACTACCACGAAAAAAGAATTACTTGCGGTAGCATTTGCCTTCGATAAGTTCAGAGCATATCTAATAGGGACAAAGGTAATCATCTACAGTGACCATTTCGCAATAAAATATTTGATTGAGAAGAAGGATGCCAAACCACGGTTAATACGGTGGGTGCTTTTACTGCAAGAGTTTTGACTTGGAAATTAGAGATAGAAAAGGTACCAAAAACCAAGTGGCGGATCATCTTTCTAGACTAAAAAATGTGGAGGTTCAGCAAAAAGATGAAGTCGTGATCAATGAGATGTTTCCCGATGAACAACTTATTAAAGTTGCGATGACGATGCCATGGTATGCTGATTACATGAATTATTTGGTTAGTAATGTGTTACCTCCAGACTTGAATTTGAAACAACGGAAAAAGTTCCTCCATGATGTCGACAATACTTTTGGGAAGAACCATTTCTTTTTAAGACTTGTGCGGATCAAATGATTAGAAAATGTGTGGTACAAGAGGAGATGGATAACATATTAGGTCATTGCCACTCATCGGGTTACGGAGGTCACTACGCGGGTGATAGGACAACAACCAAAGTGTTGCAGTCGGGATTTTTCTAGCCTACCTTGTTTAAAGACCCATATCTCTATGTGTTAAAGTGTGATCGGTGTCAACGAGTAGGCAATATCTCCAAACGCAATGAATGCCGCTTAACACCATTTTGGAGGTTGAGTTATTCAATGTGTGAGGAATTGACTTCATGGGACCCTTCCCATCATCCTTCAATAATCAGTACATTCTGTTGGCGGTAGACTATGTTTCAAAATGGGTAGAACTTGCAGCCTTACCAACTAATGATGCCAAGGTTGTACTACGGTTCTTGAAGAAAAATATTTTCACACGATTTGGTACACCGCGAGCGATAATTTGTAACAACCCGATATTTTCTATATAAATAAATCAAAAATTTTGCGTATAATTTTTTTTTATTTATTAAAATAAATATGGGGAATATGTGCTAAGATAATGTGTATATGTATATTTATGATAAATAAAAATTTATTTATTACATGAATAATTTTATTTTAAAATTACTAATTTTTATAAATTATATTCTTGTAATAACTAATTTTATAGTAGAAATGTTTTTATTAATTATTTTCCATGAAAATATGATTATTATATTATTTAAATAATATATAAAATGATTTTTAGAATAATTATAATAATTATTTTATTATATAAATTTTAGTACAGACTATTAAGTTAATTATTTTAACTTAATTAATATTGTTAAGTATGGCAGATAAATCAAATATGGAATCCAAACCCTAATTTTGGATCTGGAACAAGGAATGAGAATGATAATATAATATTAATTATATTTTGATTTTTTCAGTGCTATAAATATGTACTGTATGTACAGACTGACAATGGTTGGTCAATTATGGTGTATTATAACCAAACCCTAGTAGTATTTGAAAACCCTAGTTTTATTGTGTTAAACCCTAATTTGAAACTCAAATTAGAGTTCAAGATTGTTTGTAATTGTGTTAATGTTATTAATTAACAAGTGTTAGAATTATAATTATTAATTAGGGAAACCCTAAATTTTTGAAAACCCTAATTAATGTTTATAAACTCTAATTTTTATATTGGGAAACCCTAATTGATAATTTAGAATGTTTAATGTTAATTAGTAAATTTTAAATCCTAATATTCCTGTATAATGTAATTAGAAACATAATCTAATTAAGAAAACCTTAATTTATAATTTTTAGAAGTTAATTTTTTTTATTTTTGAAACTAAAATTTTACATTTTAAACCCTAATTGCTAAATCTTATAAATGCTATGTGCTAAACCTTAGGGTTAAACCCTAAGGGTCAAACCCTAAGGGTTTGTCAAGATTATAAAATGGCCATTAAAAATGCAAGCAAAAAGACTAAAATTCCCCTCTAGCATTATTTAAGGTAACTTGTGTATCTTGCTAAATATTGAGTTGGTAGCCAACCCTTGACTTCTCTCATGCACCAAATATCTAGCAAATCAACTCTAGATATCAGCCTTGTACATTATAACCATCATATATATAGATTGGGAGAGAGAAAATGTTACAAAAAGCCTCATTTGATCACCACATTCATCCAAGACCCTCTCTCTCTCTAACCTACGAAATATAGAAGTATATCTATCACATAATCAAGCCCCACTAATACATATAATAAAATCAGAAGCCAGAATCAAAAATTTATCATAGAAGGTATAAACCATACCCAAGAATATGACCTTTGATCTGTTGTTAGATGTTAATTTTTGTGTGTTAAACATGTTATATTAAGTGTATAATGATGATCTGGGTTGCTAGATGTTAGATCCATAACATCTAGAGGCTCAGATTTGAAGTTCTACAAAATCTGGAAAAAGTTCAAACTGTGGTCTGACAACGAATGTCAGTGGCCACCAATCTTTCTCTGTTATGTGTTTTTGTTGTTTAAAGCTTTGATTATGTATTCTGTTATGTGCTCTTTGATTTGGCATTAAAATCAGACTTATAGCATGTGTATATTACAAGTTATGGAAGGTCAAAATGCGTTGACCGACCATGACTTGCAAAGTTTCTGGGTAACCCAGAAATGGGTTTTCAGCGTCTGACAAGATTTTGGAAGGCCAAGATCTATCAGATGATTGAATGTTTGATGTTGTTTTTCTAACTAGATTGTAGCCTGTAATCTGGACTTTAGATTTTGGCTTTTAGATCTCTTAAATCATCAATTGATCGAACGTGGTGAGTGGTCAAACCAGGCCACTCGGTCACGAATGCATTTACTGGAATTTTCAGAAACATGAAGAACATACTTTCTGACAGCCATTGACCGATCAAGATCTTGCTAGTGTTTTGTTTTTATGGTGATGTGTGGTATTAGATCTGTAATATTACATGCTAGCTACAATCTAGAAGTCTTAAATCACATAAATATTAACAGGATTGCAAGTTGTGGAAGCCCAAAGGTGCATGCTCGAACTGTTCTTCATTTCTAGGCAACCCAGAAATGAAGAACAGCCTCTGACAGTCACTTTGATGGCTTATATCTCCCTCGATTTATGCTTGTTGGCCATAATTGTTGTTGGATCATGTAGATCTACACTAACACTTTAAGATCTGACCACAAGCATGCCATGAAACATCACATATTGAGAATAAAGTTTGGTCAAACTAACTAGCTCATGTACTGACTTTATTTTCTGGGTTTGAAGATGAACATGAAGAACACCTATAGCGACGGTTCTGTCGCTATAGGTGGTCTTTAGCGACAGTTTCTATATAAAAATTATATTTTTATTAAATAATTATAAAAAATTAGTTTTAATTATTTAAAATACAAATTAAATTATTAAAAATTATTTTAAAGTCTGAAAATTAGATTTTAATTATTTTAAGTATATTTCATAAATAATTAATATTTTTAAAATATTAAAGGTATTTAATTTATTTAATTATTATATTAAATAAATTACTTAAAATAATTTTAATACTTGAAAAATCATTTAAAATTATATTATGGTATAAGAAATTATTTTAAGTTATTTTTAATGACTTTTAATATTTTGTGATGTAATTCATTAATAAATTAATATTAATGATAATTAAGTTATTGAATAAATGAATTAAATAAATAAATTAAAAATGATTTTATTAAATTAAAAATCATTTTAAATAATAATAAGGTATTTAAAATATTTTAAGTTATAAAATATAACTTTCAATATTTAAAGGTAAATTTCATTAATTAATTATTATTAATGATATTAAAGTTATTTAATAATTATATTAAATAATTTAGTTTAAAAATGATTTATTATTATAAAAATCATTTTAGATGAAAATAAAGTGTTTAATAATATTTTAAGTTATAAAATATAACTTTTAATATTTAAAAGATAATTTCATTTATAATTTAATATTAATGACATTAAATTTATTTAATAATTTAATATTAATGACATTAAATTTATTTAATAATTATATTAAATAAATGGTTTAAAAATGGTTTTATTAATTTAAAAATCATTTAAAAAGGATATAAATGAATTAAAAATATTTTAAGTTATACTTAATGACTTTTAATATTTTGATAAATGGTACATTAATATTTAAATATTAATGGTAATTATTTATAAATGATTTTAAATATTTTAAAAATCATTTAAGGGTAATATTAATACTTTAAAAATATTTTGAGTTATTATAAATAACTTTAATATTTTGGCAATGGTTTCATTAATAGTTTAATATTAATTAAATGTTAATGATAATAGAATTATTTAATATTTAAATTATTTAATAATGATTCCAGTGTTTGAAAATTCATGATAAATTATAATAAATGTTTTAAAATTATTATGAGTCATGTAAAAATAGTATGACTGATACTTACAGATATTGAGCTACAGAATAGAGTCTTAGACTCGATAATTACCCGATAAAACCGTCGGTAGACCGACATGACTTAGATATTTTGACTGTATTAATGTTTGTTTGTGATTTAATGACTGTTGAATATGTGTAACAATGTGATTAGGTTATGTGCTGACTGCAATAAGCAGTACTATGTGTTACGATATGATTCTTATCAGTAAAATGTTCTTATTACTGATAGGTTGCTATATAAAAGATAAAACTAAGTTGTAAATTGTAAGCAGCATACCAGGCAAGTTGTAAGACCCCAACTTTTATGAATAAAAATGTATTTTCTATAAATATCAATTTTGAATATTATGGAATAAATTTGATATAATGGTATAGTTGTGGGTAATATTTATAAATTTTGCAAAAGTCATGCAGTTGTTATATAATATTCGATTGGTGGGGAATATTCGCTTTTAAAGCAGGGGGAATATTCGATGCGACGACACAATCATTGGTGGACCCTAATGTAATTATTGTCGGATTGAGAAAACGACAAAAATTTTTTTTATGAAAATAACAGCGGAAGTTTTACCGTTAACTGTTGAAACACCCGGTGTTAAAAGTACAAGAATACGCGTGATTGCATAGTAGCACAAGATATTGATTATTGATGCTTACGTGAGAAGTCATTCAGTTTTATTCAATTATTGTCGATAATTTATATATTATTAAATCAATAATTGAGATGACAGAGTTATTAATATTATTATTTGCATTATTAACGATGTCTAGAAGTTCTGCCAAGGAGAGGTTTGGTCACCTAATTGCGCGCCAATAGGGAGAAATCCTTATTGGAAAGCCCCATCTTTCCTGGGAATGACCTGGTCGATTAATAGTGTGAATAATAATAATGATGGTGAAGTTTTATTTTATTAATATTATTAATGTAATAAAACAGAAAAGCTTTTTATATAAAACAGAATACTCTTATAAAGTTATTCGTTTTATTAGGCTAATAGTAAGATCTTTTTATATAAAACAGAATACTTTTATAAAGTTATCTGTTTTATTATACAATAATTAGAATATATTATATTTTATTATGCATAGTATTTGCATAGTGCCTGCGTAGTGTTTGCATAGTAAAATCTTTTTATATAAAATAGAATACTTTTATAAAGTTATTTGTTTTATTAGATTATAAATAGAATATATTATATTTTATTGTAAACTAATCTGCACCGTCCGTTTAAAGTAAGTCAATCTGGACCGTTCATGGATTGGTTACTATTCAGTCCATTCTTCTATAAATAGAAGCTCATTCCTTCATTATTTCTTACAAATTCACTAAAACTCTAGAGAGAGAAACTATAGAGAGAAAGAAAGAAAGTATTCTGCTACTTTACTACTCTAGATATCAAGTTTCTTTTACTTGTAAGGGGTATTATTTCTTTTGTATTCATAAAGAGAACTTCATTATTCCATTCTTTATTATTCATTAGAATAACTTTGTATCACGCTGCTACCCTATACTTGGTGAAATTCTTCATTATTCCATTCTTTATTATTCATTTGAATATCCCGTCTGCAATGCTTTTACTGGCTGGACTTGGTTCCATCTTTATTATTACGTTGGAATATCCCGTCTGCATGCGTTTTCTGTGGGACTGAATTCCGTTATTTATTATTCTCTTGGAATAACTTTGTCTGTCTGGCGCACCGCATGCATGGTGATTTCTATTATTATTCCATTCTTTATTATTCTGTTGGAATATCCTGTCGGTGCGTGTTACGCCTAACCTAGTTCCGTTATTTATTATTCTATTGGAATAACCTGTCTATGCGAAGTACCGCATGCATGGTGATTTCTTTTGTTATTCCATTCTTTATTATACTCAGTTGGTTAAAGTTTTGACTTCTATACTCCATGAAATTAGTAGAATATCCTTGATATTTGCGTTTCATCCAGTATCTTTTTGTGGAAATATTCTTCTGAGTATTCTTGAATTTTACTCTACAAAGAAGTGTCATGTTGACAATTTGGACGTTATTAGTTCTGAATAAATTAATTATTGAACTTGTTTTATTGAATTCTTATATCATTGTCATCATCCTCATATTTATATTTTGTTGAAAGTCATCTCATGGCTGTAGTGTATAGATGGACTTGGTATGATTATGACCGAGGATTTTTGGTGTAATCATGGTAGTAATGTTACAAATGATGTGGTAAAAGTCCTCATTGGCCCGTGTAGTGCATTGATGGATGATTGTTGGCATGATCATGACCATTGATGAATACACAAATATCCTTGGCCGTGTAGTGCATGGATAATTTGTGGTTGTGATACTAATGAATATCCTTGGTAGTAGTGGGGGATGATGTGGATTATTTATTAAGTCGAGTCCCAAATGATAAAAGTGATGTAAAACCTTTTAAATCATAAAAGATAGTAGATTTTATTCTTTACTTGACTTTTTTAATGGATTGCATATTCATTGCAGCTTAAACTTGATGTCTATTGTATTTTATCGGTTTAACACTATCAAGACTAATGATAAGTTATTCTCGCATTATCTTAGTCATAATATTTCTTACTGGGCTAGTTGAGCTCACCCTTTCTTTCACTGTTCTCTTCAGGAAATGAGAATGTAGCCGGGACTAGTCGGGGAACGGAGTGACGATCCAAATGATAGTATTAGTAGTCCTCACTATTCTGTTAAATAATGTGACAATAAATGTAATGAAGACTTATTCTGAGAGTGGATATTGTCTAAAAGATAATATTTGTATTAAAACTCACAGCTTTCTTGTTGTATATTAAAGATTGTATTTGTTTTCTATACCATGTATTTGGCGACTCAGAATAGGTGATGTATACCTATTTTGAGGGCGTCACACAAGTATCCTACCTTTGCATTTTCTTTATGCAATGGATGTGAGTAAGAAGTTTCAGAATTTTATTATTATGGTACCAGATTATTAACCCTATTGTTATATATGTTATATTCGATCATTGTTTATCAACATGATATTATATTATATAATTCAGATATATATTTTGTTCGTTAATTTCAAAATATTGTTATATAAGTGACCTCACTTGGATAGTCATTGTATTTAATCACATGTTGATATATATATATATATATATATATATATATATATACCTCTAAGCTATTTGATTAGCTAGACACAGATTTAGAAATATTGTTAAATATGATAAAACCTTCTTGTATCCAATCAAATTATTTCGGTTCGGATTCCTGACTAAGTATGAACATCCCGAACATGAGAAAACTTTTATGCGCCCAAGGCGGACAGAGTGAACAATAATATCGTTCTTGCATGTAGTATTGATCAATACATGGCATAACTGTAAGAGCCCAAATTTTATAAAATGAAAGTATTCAATTTTCTTATAATTATTCTATTTAGTAAATGGTTAAATTGATAAAAGGTTAAAGTTAAGGGTGATATGTGAAAATTTTTCAAAGTAAACAAGTTGTCATAAAATAATCGGTGATAAAAGTATGGTAATACGCGTGGTTACATAGTAGCACACGGTATTGATTATTGGTGCTTACGTGAGAAGTCACTCAGTTATACTCAATTATTGCTACAGTAATTGTTGCATCATATCTCTCATATTATTGATTCAATTATTGTCACAGTATCGTCTGCATAATATGTTATATTATTAAAGCAATAATTGAGACGACAAAGTTATTCATATTATTATTTGCAATATTGACAATATCTAGAAGTTCTGTCAAGGAGAGGTTTGGTCACCTAATTGCGCGCTTGATAGGGAGAAATCCTTATCGGAAAGCCCCTCTTTCACGGAACGACCAGGTTGTTAAATATTGTGAGTTATAATATTAATGATGAATAAGTTCGTGTTGATTAAAGATGAAATTGGTAGTTCTATTGTGTTGGAATTATTAGTGTTAGTGAAAATCGACATTTATTTCGATAATAATTGATGTCTGGAGGTTATATTGACCAATCGGGTAATTAACCGGATAAATAAGCAATTAATTGCTATTAATTCACATGATTATAACTATTTATTCACATGTGTGTACTATTGATTCATATTCTTGTACTATTAGGGGAGGTGGTGCAAGATTGATAATACTTGCATGACTAAGTTAAAAATGGAGGTATAGATGGAGGTACTATACTGTAATTCGTATTTTCACATGTTTAGAACTATTGATTCACATGATTTACTATTAGGGGTGATGGTGCAAGTTTGATAATACTTGCAGGACTAAATTAAAAATAAAGGAAAAGAGGAAGGTATTATACTGTAATATTTCGAGCCCCAAAATGTGCAATTATCGAAACTATATTTTCCTATAAATAGAAGCTCATTACTTCATTATTTTTCACCAATTCACTAAAGCTATAGAGCAATTATTATAGAGAGAAATTATAGAGAGAAAGAAGAAGAGAAGTATGCTACCTCATTATTCCAGTATCCAGTTTTCTTTTGAGGTAAGGGATATTATTATTATAGTAAGGGGTATTATTCTTTCGTATTCATGAAGAGAGTTATTTTCTTTCAATACTCATAAGGGTTGTTATTCCATTCTTTATTATTATGTTGGAATAACTTTTATACTATGCTAAATCCGCATACACATGGTGAAATTCTTTTGTTATTCCATTCTTTATTATTCTCATTGGAATAACTTTTATGCGTAATGGTCTATCGCATGCACGATAAATTCTCGTTGTTATTCTATTCTTTATTATTCTCGTGGAATATCCATGCATGCGCGGATTACGCGGACCGGTTCCGCTTCTTTATTATTCATTGGAATATCCTCAGATATATGGATTCACGCATGACCGTTTTCATCTTTATTATTCATTTGGAATATCACATGCATGCTGATTAAGCATGACTGGTTCCATTCTTTATTATTCATTGGAATAACTCGTCTGCGCTGCGATCTATCGCATGCTCGTAAATTCTTTTGTTATTCCATTCTTTATTATTACATTGGAATAACTTTTATACATGAGGATTCTGCATGCATGGTGAATGATCCTTCATATTCATTCCTTATTAAATTGTGGAAATGATCATCTCGTGGATTACTGCATAGCGGGTGAAAATCCATTTGCAATTTTGTTTATTCTATTATACTTGTATGAAATATTATTTCTTTTGTACTCGTCATGGAATATCATTTTCTTTGGTATTTTTCTTTTACGAGTAACTATTCATGGGTTACTATTCACCCGGTTACTATTCACTCTAGTATTATTCACTCGGGTATTCGGGACACTTTTTGCGCTAGAGTACTATTCACGAATTACTATTCATAGGTTACTATTCACCCAATTACTATTCACTCTAGTATCATTCACTCGGGTATTCGGGATACTTTTTGTGTCGGGGATACTATTCACGAGGTACTATTCCCAAGTACTTATTCACGGGGTACTATTCACCAGAAAAATATATTTCTTTTTCCCATCAAAATTATTTTTGGTACATGAATATTATTCTTGAATTTTACTCTATAAAGCGATATCATGTTTGACAATTTGGGCGTTATTGATTTCTGGATAAATTAAATTATAAATCTTTAAAATTTATCCTTGAACTTGTTTTATTGAATTATTATGTTATTGTCATCATGCTTATATTGTGATTAAAGTCATCTTTGGCTTACATGCATAGATGGACTTGGTATGATTATGACCAGGGATTATTCGGTATAATCATGACCGTAATGTGATGAATGATGTGGTAAAAGTACTCATTGGACTGTAGTTCATTGATGGACAGTTGTTGGTATGATTATGACCAGGGATTATTCGGTATAATCATGACCATTGATGATTACATGAATATCCTTGGCCCGTAGTGCAGGGAAGAATCGATGATATGGTTTATTTATTAAGCTGAGTCTCAGCGATAAAGTTGATGAAAAACTTTTGAAATCATAGAAGATAGTAGATTTTATGCTTTACTTGACTCTTCTAATGGATTGCTTATTCCGCTGCAGTTGTTGATCTAAAACTTATTGTCTATTTTATTCTATCAGTTGTTATACTGTTGAAGGCTAAGGATAATTTATTCTGCATTATCTTAGTCATAATATTTCTTATTGGGCTAGTTGAGCTCACCCTTTTCTTTCACTGTTCTCTTTAGGAAATAAGAATATAGTTGGGACGAGTCGGGGAACGGAGTGATGGTCCGAGATGGTGGCTATAGCAGTCCTCGCTATTTTTATAAAATAGTGTGATAATAATTGTAACGAACACTCCATTGAGTGTGGATATTGTCTAGAAGGCAATATTCGTGTTTAAATTCTCAGCTATGTTTTGTCGTATTTTGCACGACAGTTGTATAATTAAGTTTGTAGTTCAGTTCTGTAGTGTGATATCTGGCGACTCAAGATGGATGATGTATACCTATTTTGGGGGCGTCACAATAACGGGTTGATCATCCCCCGTGCCCGTAAGTTATGACGGTTTTCAGATGAAGTTCTGTTTAACCTTTTTGAAAAATGAAAACAATGTTCGTAGTATGTCACCTTAACCCTATTTATAGTCAATACGTAGTTTCAAAAAATTTGATAGAGAGTTGTTATGTTATTATTATCGGTTCAGATTACTTCACAACTATTGATTTGTTATAGAAGGGTAGTACAAAGAAAATATTTTACCCTTTCAGCTAATATTTATAATTTTTATTACTTGCTGGGCACTCAAATGCTCAACCTTGCTTAATTTAAATGTTTTCAGCTAAATGTGAACAACCTGAAGGCTCTGCTAAGAACAAGGGAAAAAGAAAGGTTGCTGAATGATTGTAATGTTATCTTATGTAATAGTTTGATATTATTAAGACAATGATATATATTAACTATCATGCTATGTAGTGAATGTAATAAAGGTTACGTACTTGGGAGCTAGACTCTGATAATCATGTAAATTTAGTTTAATAATTATATTATTGTTATTATCATTAGTATTATTCCGCTCATAGAAATGGTATCATGAAGCACCGAGTTTGGGTTTCAAGTACCTGGATTTGGGGGCTTTACAGGTTGGTATCAGAGCTTAGGGTTAAAAACCTTAGGTGGGGTAGACCTTAGGCTATAACCTTAGAACAGAGGGAAACGTTGAAAATATAAATAACTCATATAGAGTTTAAAAGAGATGAATTGGATAAATTCATCGTCAAACAAAATAAAAGATAACTTATATAAAACTACTATTTGCTGTGTATATATACTATATGCTAATCAGGATAACTTATGTGTGTAGATGTCTGGTGGAAAAGGCTTGTTATATGCTTATAGCATGAAGAAGGATCAAATCCATATACCCGAGCTAATATCGAAGTCAATAGCTGAAATAGAGGCTCACGATGAAAACAACTCTGATGAGGTGGTTATTTTAGAAAACGTAGTACCAGATCCGGAGATGGTGGAGCTGGCAGATAGTGATTCAGACACTAAAGTTGAAGCTGATCAAGCATCAACGGAAGTGCAGAATCTGAGGAACAAGATTTCTTCTCTGGAAAGGCTGTGGAAAATAGAAAAGCTACTAAATAGTCAACTGCGTCTAGCGTTAATAGAAAGAATGGAAGAACAAGATAAGCTTAAAATCCAAATTGATCAGATGGGAGCCTCAAGCAACACATCGTGTGTAGCTCCGAGCAATAAGGGAAAAAGAAAGATAGAAGACCATGATTTAGGAAAATCCGATAAGAAGAAAGGGAAAAGAATATGTTACCTTTGTTGCTATGAGGGACATACCACTCTGTATTGTCCCGACTATAAACCAGGAGCATATTTTATATGTGGAATAGAAGGTCATCAGGCGAAAAATTGTCCAAGATCAAGAAAAAGGCGTAGTGAATAAGTAGTATAGGTTCTGTTGTGTAGGTGTGTTTAATGTAATATGTGTGATAAGTATACCTATGTAATGTAATATTTTTAACTTTTGTAATAGTCAAGGCTGTAAATCCCAACTTTTGTGGTCACAAAGGGATAGCGGATGTTTAAAGCAGTATATATTATGCTATGTAAAATATTCGCTAAATGAATATGAATTTATGTTTGAGTAATGAAACAAGTTTAATATATTAAACTTATTCGATAAGATTTAGAATGTAAAGAATAATTTATGGTTTTACTTAACCAGATAATGCCGCCAAGATGTCAAACTCGAAACCAAAGGCGGAAGAGTCATCGATAACGTTGAGGACAACAACAAGCGTAACCGTCTGACACTTTGCAAACATTGTAGCACAAGCTATCAACAAGGAATGCCAGTATTGAGGGGACCAAATAGGACAACCGCTTAGCGAACTTTAAAGATTTCAAGGCTGTAGGACTGCCGAAATTCAAAGGTACAACTGACCCTGTTGAAGCCCAGACTTGGGTTAAAGAGATTGAAAAGGCGTTGTGATAGCTAGGGTAGCTAAGGGGCAAAAGACCACTTTTGCCACCTACACGATGAAGGGGGGAGGCGAACTTTTGGTGGGAAATGAATCAGGCAAGGGCAGGAGAAGGTGTAGTTACATGGAATAGGTTTAAGACACTGTTTTTTGAAAACTATTTTTCATCTAGTATGCAGGCTAGGATGGAGGTGAAATTTTTAGAGTTGAAGCAGGAGAATATGACTGTTGCGGAGTATGCCGCAAAACTCAATGAGTTGACTAGGTTTGCTCCGCATCAAGTTGGTACGGAGGCTAAGAAAGCGAGAAGGTTTGAGCTGGGATTAAAATCCTGACTCTATAACAAGGTGGCAGTGTTGCAGATCCCTACATTTGCAGCACTCATGGAAAAAGCGATTATAGCTGAGGAGGGAAGTGAGGCCATGAGCCTCTACAACAAGGAGAGGATGAACAAGAGTAAGGTTGAAGGAGCTGGGAAGACGGAAGTTAATAGTGGAAGTAGCAAAAGGAAGGGGAGCAATTTTGGAAGTGTTTAGGTGAAGCAGGAAGGAGTTAAGAAGCATGTTGTGCAGTGTGGAAACTGTGGAAAGAACCACTCTGGAGAATGTCTGAAGGGAAAGTTCGTATGTTATAAGTGCGGGCAGGAGGGCCATATCTCTCCCAACTGCCCCAATCCAAGAATAAACAGTGGGTGTTTTCTATGCGGGTCGACTAAGCACAAGGTGAAGGATTGTCTGAAGAGGAGGACGGAGCCAGGAAGTGTGAATACTAGCAAGGGCAGCGGGACTTTAGCAATCACGGGACCTACATCATCAAGCAAGCTAACAAAATCTACTGCAAGGGTCTATAACATGACGGTCCAGGATATCATAGCAACTGGTGGTGCAATTCCAGGTATTATTCGTATAACTTTTATTTTCTTATGCATGATTTTCATATATATAGTAAATTATTTTATAAAGAAATTTTGAAGGAGGAATTTGAGTTCTTTTAGAAATCAAATTTCCATTGAATCAGATAGACAAGCTTTATGTGAATAGTTAAAGATCAGTTCGACCAAAGTTGGTCGAGATTTACTTGCAATGATTGTGTATACTATGTACCCTAGTATGTATGAGTTTTAAAACGGTGATTCCGGGGACGGAATCTTTATAAGGGAGGTGAATGTAACAATCCGATATTTTCTATATAAATAAATCAAAAATTTTGCGTATAATTTTTTATTTATTTATTAAAATAAATATGGGGAATATGTGCCAAGATAATGTGTATATGTATATTTGTGATAAATAAAAATTTATTTATTACATGAATAATTTTAAATAATTTTATTTTAAAATTACTAATTTTTATAAATTATATTCTTGTAATAACTAATTTTATAGTAGAAATGTTTTTATTAATTATTTTCCATGAAAATAGGATTATTATATTATTTAAATAATATATGAAATAATTTTTAGAATAATTATAATAATTATTTTATTATATGAATTTTAATCACGCATTATTAAGTTAATTATTTTAACTTAATTAATAATGTTAAGTATGGTAGATAAATCAGATATAGAATCCAAACCCTAATTTTGGATCTGGAACAAGGAATGAGAATGAAAATATAATATTAATTATATTTTGATTTTTCAGTGCTATAAATAATGTCTTTATATGTAAATTTGTGATGGTTGGTCAATTATGGTGTATTATAACCAAACCCTAGCGGTTTTTAAAACCCTAGTTTTATTGTGTTAAACCCTAATTTGAAACTTAAATTAGAGTTCAAGATTGTTTGTAATTGTGTTAATGTTATTAATTAACAAGTGTTAGAATTATAATTATTAATTAGGGAAACCCTAAATTTTTGAAAACCCTAATTAATGTTTATAAACTCTAATTTTATATTGGGAAACCCTAATTGATAATTTAGAATGTTTAATGTTAATTAGTAAATTTTAAATTCTAATATTCCTATATAATGTAATTAGAAACCTAATCTAAATAAGAAAATCTTAATTTGTACTTTTTAGAAATTAAACTAAAATTTTATATTTTTCAAACCATAATTGCTAAATCTTACAAATGCTATGTGCTAAACCCTAAGGGTCAAACCCTAAGGGTTTGTCAAGATTATAAAATGGCCATTAAAAATGCAAGCAAAAAGACTAAAATGCCCCTCTAGCATTATTTAAGGTAACTTGTGTATCTTGCTAAATATTGAGTTGGTAGCCAACCCTTGACTTCTCTCATGCACCAAATATCTAGCAAATCAGCTCTAGATATCAGCCTTGTACATTATAACCATCATATATATAGATTGGGAGAGAGAAAATGTTACAAAAAGCCTCATTTGATCACCACATTCATCCAAGACCCTCTCTCTCTCTCTCTCTCTAACCTACGAAATATAGAAGTATATCAGTCACATAATCAAGCCCCACTAATACATATAACAAAATCAGAAGCCAGAATCAGAAATTTATCATAGAAGGTATAAACCCTACCCAAGAATCTGACCTTTGATCTGTTGTTAAATGTTAATTTTTGTGTGTTAAACATGTTATATTAAGTGTATAATGATGATATGGGTTGCTAGATTTTAGATCCATAACATCTAGAGGCTCGGATTTGAAGTTTTACAAAATCTGAAAAAAAGTTCAAACTGTGGTCTGACAACGAATGTCAATGGCCACCAATCTTTCTTTGTTATGTGTTTTTGTTGTTTAAAGCTTTGATTATGTAATCTGTTATGTGCTTTTTGATTTGGGATTGAAATCAGACTTATAGCATGTGTATATTACAAGTTATGGAAGGTCAAAATGCGTTGACCGACCATGACTTGCAAAATTTTTGGATAACCCAAAAATGAATTTTCAGCGTCTGACAAGATTTTGGAAGACCAAGATCTGTCAGATGACACTACTACAAAACAGTAAATAGAAAACGCGAAAAAAACGTTGTGGCACTACTACAAAATAGTAAATAGACAACGCGAAAAAAACAATTTCAGTCAAAAAAACGTCGTGGTTAAAGGTGTCATCTATTTGACACCCTTACACAACGTTTTTAAAACGTTGTATTTAAACTCAATACACGTTTTTTAGGAAAAAAACGTTGTAAATTTGTCTTCCAAAAATTAACAGATGTTTAAAAACGTTGTAGAAGGTATGATTTCACAACGTTTTTTGAATAAAAATGTTGTTTAATATATCAGACAACGTTTTTTAAATGTTATAGATTAAAAAAAAAGGTTGTTGACCAAAAATAATGATGTTTAGTATATCAGACAACATTTTTTAAATGTTGTAGATAAAAAAATAAAGAAAAAAAAATGATGTAGTTCACCTATATTACCAATGCACCTGCAATATACTTAATACGATGATATATAGTCAAAATGTATCAACCATTCAAAATGCATCCCAATAATACCATTCGTTTACAGTTTCAAAATGCATCCCAATAATACCATTCGTTTACAGTTTACAAAAAAGATGACAAAAAATGTTAATCTAGGCACCTCGGTGAAGATAGTATACGAATTTCTGTTAAACGAAATTAGTCATAAGATGGTCAAGTAACAAAACATACAATGAATCTAGCATGTATAAGAAGTTCTCTGAATAAGACAGATTGCTGGAGGGGAGAACAGGAGGCCTTCCTGCCATCCTCAAATAAGCTGCTGATGCAATGGTTGGTGCCTGAAAATATAACCAAATAGTAAATACATGCAGCACTAACATGAATTGTATTCATTTTAATTTGTTTCAGCATACAAATGAAGAAAAAAGACTGATAAAGGCAGAAGACAACCAGACCTTCCCGAGTATGCGCACTATTTGCTTATCTCTCACTTGTTTAGACTTGTATAAATCCTGGCCCTGTATCAAAGAAGATATACTATTTTGAAACATGTAGATACTTGTGGCATCAGTAACATTTCAAATACAATGGAGAGAAGTAAATGGATTCACCTTTGCACATAGGCGCGCATTGTCTGCTGCTTGGGTCTTCTCCTGACATTTTACAAAATCAAAGAAAATATGGTACCTCCTCAAATTAGTAAACATTTTTAACAGATATTTTATATATAAGCACGATAGTCCTCTCTCATTGATTCCTCAAGAAAAAATAACTGAATTTTGAGTCTTACATCAAAAAGTCATTTTTCTCTTTCAAATTCTTACGCAATGCAGTGCAAATAGTTATTATGACCGATAAATTTATGGTTAGAAGAGTTTACCCTTTCCTTTAGTTGCACAATCTGTTCTTTGAAGACATGCGTCTGGAATATATATATATATATATATATATATATACAATGATGGAAGATATATTAGATTATAAGTTATTTGAGAATCTTATATGAACCTAATTCACTTTTATCCCAAAAGCTAGGATACCTTTCTTGCTCGTACGGTGCATACACTCTTCTCCAGCTGATGTTCTATCTGTTGAAGTTCTTCAATTGTGCAGGATCCCAAACCTTCTCCCAATAGTTTCCTGCACTCGCATTTATACGTATATAAATGTTTCAACATAACTGGATGCTAAAGAGTAGATTATAGTGCCAAATTTCAGAGTAAGATGCAGAGTAACCGTTTTGAAACTTCAAGAAGCTCTATCTTCTTTGCCAAGCTTGCTGTTTCATGCTTCAAATGCTGCCATTTTCAGTTGAGTCGTAATGAGAAAATTATCTTAAATGCAACACAAGTGTCTTAAACCAATTAGATGGTATTAACATCTGCTATAAAGCTAACAGCTCTTATTGAAAAACTGTGGTCAAAATGGGAGGGATAGTAACCTGCATGTTGTGTACCACTGGTGTGTTGTTGTTACTTTGAACATCTTTGGTGTGTTGGCGATAGCGTTCTATAGTCTCATGCATGCTGGAATCATAAAGGTAAACATCAGTTCTAGGAATGTTAAGTTAAAGAAATATCCATGCCATGCCAGTGACAAACATGTAACTAACATCAGCAGACACTCGCACATTATTTTTGATAGCTTTCAACAGCCTTTCCATGCCAGTGACAAACATGTAACTAACAGGTAAGACAGAAATTTGCAATTTCCTTAAATTCTAAGTCTTGCAAAAATTAAAAGTGATTGTATCTCAATAACAAGAAAAATGTCATCTCTTTTTGAAGTTTACAATTAAAATGACTCATTAAAGCAACATTACCTAAGAGGTTTACTATCATTTGAAGAAGGGGATTCACGCAACTCCCTTAAGTAGACAGGAAAAGAATGATAGCACATGTCAGCAAAATCTTGAACCACAGTACAACTTCCTTTAATAGTCCGCCAAGTTCCATCCTATATGTTTAGGAAGGAGAGATTCAAAGTTTGAAGTGATATAGAAGTGAGGTTTAAATTTATAAATATACAATAGACAAATTAAAGGTTTACCACAATGCAATGCAAGAACTTCTTGGATTCATTGTCATGGTCATGTCTGAAGGCCTCAAAAGCTGAAACCCATGGAGTGAAAAACCCATAACCCACTCCCACAAGAACACTAACAGCTATGCTTAGGCCCACCCAAATACCAAATAAAGCAGGCAAAGCAAACAGCAAAGCTACTTTAAGTAATGCATCAAACCTTTCAGTCCTGTGAGTATTATTACATATGTGCAAGTAATTGGAGAAATCAAGATATAATTCAACATAGCCCAAAATCAAAATTATACAACAATGAAACAGACTTTACAAAGGGAATTGAAAAGGAAGTTTCAGAAGTAGTTACTTGAAAAGGGTATAAACTGTCCAGGAAACATGTGCAGGCAAGAGACCCAAGATTACCCCAGCATTCCCAAATATTAGTATCAGAGCAGCAATTGGACCCACCAGCACACCTGAAGAAAAAATAAAAAACTTTTAACAGATTAAAGAACATGCTAGTTGCTTCCATACCATGATCAACATGGGCAATAACAGACATATTACGGATGTTAATTTTAAAGGCTAACTACAGTCCATTAATTTTAAAATCAAGATTAAAATTTAAAATTCTAAAATTTAGTATGATGCAACAAATGTAGCACTTGCGACTCTGCAACCAATCTGTATCCTCTGTTATTCTTGACAGTTTTGCTAGTAGTCCATGCAAATAAAAAATTATCCAAATTTAATTTTGTTTTCTAATTGTCGTGTGCCTTTAAATTCCAAAGGTTCCAAGTTCTAATTTTGACATACGGTGCGGAAGTTTAGATTTGACCTGGTTAATGCATCATACTGTCAGTTTGGTGTGTTTTCCTGTGTTCAATCTTTTTTGCATTCTGTAAAACAAAGCTCAAATTTGTAGTTTGCTTTGATAAAATCCAACAGCCAAGCAAACTAAAGGAGCGAAGAGTACTGATAAGTCTAAATTATTTTTCTTGAGATCTGCAACTAAAGTAGGAAAATGCTTTTGCGTCTACACACAGCAGGACATGAGCCTCAATTTCATACAGTTGAGCCTAAAATTTGTTCCCAAATGTATTCTCTAATCTTGCAGACTCATGAGGACAAAAAGCCAAGCCTTTGATATTGTAAACATGAATTGCTGTTGGAAGCATCAATTTAATTAAACCAAGCAGAAAATCAAAATATACCACAGCGAAAATATACCAATAAAGTTAACAAACATCAAGCATCAAAAGAACATTAGTCTTCGAGAGATGAGCTAGTAGAAATAACTTACGGAGTAAACGCATTCTGAGCAAGATAGTCCTCCCTTAAAAGCTTTGCAGTTTCTAAGGTAATTTTATCTGTTTTAGCTAAAGCATCCTTACCGACCAGCTGTAGTAAGCAAAATTTCCTTGAGATTTAGAGAATGTTGGATACAAGTTTTGTGAGAACACAAAATGTCCCAAATTATACAAATTAAGCAGTGTGGCCAAATATATGAACACATGTATACCCTGTGTTGGATACTTCAACAAAAAGCAACTACTTCTATACCCTGTGCACAATTTAACTCCCGAAGGCAAAAATAACAAGTCGAGTCACACATTGTTTAGGTTAAATTTATTTCACTGAGGGAACACATACGTGAAGGTTTATCTACAAGACTACAAGACGCACAGAAACAAAATCCTCTACATCCTCGTGAATTCAAACAGTTATAAAGGTTTATTTTCCCCTTCTGTTTTATGCTTTTTGGTCTACACTCTACAGTATACTCTATCCTAGGACAGCTGCATTTGGTGCAACTTGAACCATTCCCCAAGATCATGTTTGAGGGAATAGCCAAACAAATAGCCTACACCCTCTGCTCAATAATTAAAAGAAGTTAGGCTCCAATTCTTATGCACAGATCAACTTGATTCTTAATATTAATTAATTACTTGGACAATTTCATTCGGATCATTTTCTCTCTGCAGCACCTCACGAGCTTTTGTCCTGATGTCAATGAAGTCTGAATCAAATTTCTCATAAAAGGACTCCAATGCCTGCAAAGAAACAATGGATTTTCAGCAAGCAATTGGAAACAGCATTTGCTCAGTTGGATTGGGCGAACTGGACATAAACATGTTAACATGCTCAGAATTTAGAAGTAGGAAATAAAACAAATTTACTGTTGAATACTTTGAATAGGAGATAAGCCAATTTACAGAAGGGAAATGCTTCCTCTGGGCCAGCTTCTTGTCTAAACCCCAGAAAACCTTCAAATTAAAGTAATTATTAATTAATCTAAGATAACATTCTTAATAAAAGGTGTCAAATCCACGTGGTGCGGGTCTCATTTTCTAGTTTAGCATTGGAACCAACAAACAGCCGTAGACCCGTAAATGATAATTGGTGGGCAAGTACTAAATATACTCCATATAACTCTGTATTTCTGATTCAAAGATATGCCTTCTTATAAGTACATATTGATGCAAGCAGAACAAATTAACCACTTAATTCTTACCTGAACAATGCTGAGTGTAGCAGATATAACAGGATCCGAAAAATCTCCTCCAGGAGGTGAAACAGCACCAACAATTGTGACACTACCATTACGTTCTGGTCCACCAAGAAATTTCACCTTACCAGCACGCTCATAGAAAGAGGCTAAACGTGCCGCCAAATAAGCGGGATATCCACTATCAGCAGGCACTTCTACCTGAAGGAGAAAGGAAAGCCCACATCAATAAGCAGTATTTTGACAATCACTTAGAGGATATATAGAAAGTTATACCAAGATTTAAACAAAAATGCTTTTATAATCCAGTTGTAGCATTCAAGTAATGCCATTTAAGAAGGTAAAAGCATTTCACCGACATCTTTATAACACATAAACAACTCCAAAATGTTGCTTTTATCATTGAATAAAAGGAAATAAGAAAGTGAAAATAATTATTTTGAGCTACTGAAATAAAAAAGGAAATTAGAGTCGTAGGTATCTAACACCATTGAAGGCTGTTGAAGTGACATTCCTGGAAATTCACACACTTATTTGAAGTCCCTTTAATAGGAAATACATATTCAAATGAAACTTGCTGCAAAAGATATTGTAGCAATTAACATGTATGCTTTCAATTATGAACCCCTCCAGAGAGAATTAGAGAAGGCGCCCCATTGGCCCCGCCAAAAATTTCAGAACGACCACTTTCACCAAAGTAAAAAACTATACTGAAAATTCTTTTTTGCATTACCTACAATTTTACCTTTGAAGTTTGATTCTATTGTCATTTTGTTAGAACCAAATGATAAAAATCATTCTTTTATACACGAATTGAATCAGTATAGATACCAATATTTTAAAAACAAAAACTTAAACAAATTATACAAAACTCAATATCTATTGAGAGAACAAATCAACCAACAAGTTTAGCCAAAAAAGGGTAAAACTTGAATTCAATGACCCTAGCTTATCCAAATAATTACATAAAACACAGTCCAATTGCATCAAATTAACATTCAAATCAATAAAACCGACCAACGAAAATTATATATACAGAAGTAACATTAAAAAAAATAAGAACAGGCAAGTAAAATTGAGTAAAAGACAAAATAAAATTTAAAATATTGGGTAAAAACCAGTGTAAGAAATCCCTAGATCCTGGGAAAGTGAGAGAAAGATTCGACCTTGATAGAGAAGGAGGCACCATGAGGACGAAGACCTGTAAGATCAGAAGCACCGAAAGCGGATGAAGAATCGAATCGAGAGCCAATGATTCTAACACCTCGGTTAAGCACCGAAAGCGGATGAAGAAGACCACAAGGACGTAGACGTCGACGACTTGAGATGGGTCAAACTTTGGCAGCATTGCAGCAGAGATCGATAACTAGGGTTTGGTTTTCTGAGCGAAAGAGACAGCAGAGAAATATCCGTGTTTTGTGAGTAGTGTTTTGGTTTTGTGAGTTAGACATATCCGTGTTTTAATTTTAAGTTCCCAATTTTTTTGCTACGTGTTTTTTTATATAGGTAACGTTTTTATAAAAAAAAAAGGTTATCTATTTAAAATCAAAAATTACCCCTTATAAACACATAACATTTTTACATATGTATCTACAACGTTTTGTTAAAAAACGTTGTGAAAAAAAATACTACAACGTTTTTTATAAAAAAGTCATCTTTTAAGTGTTGTCTATTTATAATTTTGTAGTAGTGTGATTAAATGTTTGATGTTGTTTTTCTAACTAGATTGTAGCCTGTAATCTGGACTTTAGATTCTGACTTTTAGATCTCTTAAATCATCAATTGATTGAATGTAGTGAGCGGTCAAACCAGGCCACTCGGTCACAAATGCATTTTTTGGAATTTTCAGAAACATGAAGAACATACTTTCTGACAGCCATTGACTGATCAAGATCTTTCTAGTGTTTTGTTTTTATGGTGATGTATGGTATTAGATCTGTAATATTACATGCTAGCTACAATCTAGAAGTCTTAAATCACATAAACATTAAAAGGATTGCAAATTGTGGAAGCCCAAAGGTGCATGCTCGAACTGTTCTTCATTTATGGGTAACCCAAAAATGAAAAACAGCCTTTGACAGTCACTTTGATAGCTTATATCTCCCTCGATTTATGCTTGATGGCCATAATTGTTGTTGGATCATGTAGATCTACACTAACACTTTAAGATCTGACCACAAGCATGCCATGAAACATCACAGATTGAGAATAAAGTTTGGTCAAACTAGCTAGCTCATGCACTGACTTGATTTTCTGGGTTTGAAGATGAACATGAATAATACCTACAGCGACGGTTATGTCGCTATAGGTGGTCTTTAGCGACAGTTTCTATATAAAAATTATATTTTTATTAAATAATTATAGAAAAATTAGTTTTAATTATTAAAAATACAAATTAAATTATTAAAAATTATTTTAAAGTCTGGAAAATTAGTTTTTAATTATTTTAAGTATATTTCATAAATAATTAATATTTTTAAAATATTAAAGGTATTTAATTTATTTAATTATTATATTAAATAAATTACTTAAAAATGATTTTAATACTTGAAAAATCATTTAAAATTATATTATGGTATAAGAACATATTTTAAGTTATTTTAATGACTTTTAATATTTTGTGATGTAATTCATTAATAAATTAATATTAATGATAATTAAGTTATTTAAAATGAATTAAATAAATAAATTAAAAATAATTTTATTATATTAAAAATCATTTTAAATAATATTAAGGTATTTAAAAATATTTAAGTTATAAAATATAACTTTCAATATTTAAAGATAAATTTCATTAATTAATTATTATTAATGATATTAAAGTTATTTAATAATTATGTCGACGTCGGGATTTTTATTTGTCCCTTTTCGTTACTTGTTCTTTGGTGTTCTCATGTTAATGTGAGATTTGTTTGAAAAAAATAAGTGAAAAAGGTCCGACATGTGTAATGTCGACGATTTGACTTTAAGAGTCGCCAGTTGGTGTTTTTAACTGGTTGCACCAACGCAACCGAAAAGGTTTGCACATTGACCCAATGATGTGACACTGCTAAGTGGGTCTGTGAAACCGAGATTCATTTGGGTTCGGGGGCTTGATTATGCGGAGGGAAGGTGTCAGGCACTCCCCGACATCCGTGTTGCCATGGTGACCGCCACTTTTCAAAGAAACTGTTACATGAATGTGTGTGTGTGTGTGTGGATCAATGTGCAATTATTTGAAAGTAGTGTGAGGCCTCGTTCGCACTTTATATACACAAGGTTTGAATTTATAGAAAAATCAATTTTAACGAAAGATATAGAATGAAGTTTTATAAAAGAGGTTTTTCAAACCACATGCTCAATAGGAATTGAGACCTTTTCATACTTTCATTTTATTATTAAAATGTTCATTGTTTGCTTTTATTTTAGAGATGCGAAGCATCTTTGAAAAATAATATCTGATGATTTCGAACTCCTCATGGGCATGACAACCATCCAGGAAATTACATTACAATGTAATTAATGTACAAGCCTTCCAAATGAAAAAAGTCCATCACGGAACCGAATCTAGATTCATGGCCCGAATGAATCATGATCACATGATTCTAGGCTCACATGATATTGCGGTTTGTATGGAAAGCAATAAGCGATTATATATATATAAAAGTCAGAAATATATATATATATATATATATATATATATATATATATATGTGTGCATGATCACCACCACGAAGCAACTCCATGGGGGATCGAGAAATGTAAATAAAGCGATAAATGATATCAACCGCCACAAAGTAAACTCAAAAGTGGACGAAATGTAAATAAAAGTTGTAAAAGGCCATGAAGTGAACTCCAGGCCTGACAGAAATGTAAATATATATATATATATATATATATATATATATATAATTGTTGTCGGACATATCCGATGAGCCTGGAATTACATCCGGTGCGTTTACTATTTATATATATATATATATATATATATATATATATATATATATATATAAAAAGTAAGTAAACGCTCCGGACATAAGTTGCAGGCTCAATCGAGGCATAACTTCGATAATATTAGTCCATATATAAAATATATACATATATAAGTATATATATACAGATGAAATAAAAACCACGGATAGAAATCCGGCATACACACACAACACGACTCTCAATGTGTATAACAAAGTGTGTGCAAATATGAAAAGAAAGGCTTTATAGAGTATGAGAGAGGCTTACGGTTGGGGTGCACTTGATGTGAAGCTTCTATGACTCTATATGGATAAACACTCGACTCAAAATCGAAAAAATATAGCTATATGTGAGCTAATAGATGTTTAAAATGAGGAAACACTTAATATGGGTGTGTACAGAGCAAATTGGACAGGGCTTCCTCGCCTTTTTTCTCTTTTTAAAATGGCTAGCCCAAGCTCTATATTTATAGAGCTTCTAGCATGCAGTGTACCAGGTGGTAGTAGTAGATGCACTGCTTGTTTGCCAGTGTCAGGGGTTACTGCGTGGCGCCCCAAAATAGGTCCATTCCATCCAACCCATTCTGAGTCGCCAAATACATGGTACAGAATAACTACAACTTTATTAATACATTTGTCGTGCAAAATACGACAACATATAAACTGTGAGTTTAAATACAATTATTGTCTTCTAGACAATATACATACCCAAATAAATCCCCATCATAATTATTGATACATTATTTTACAAAAAATGGTGAGGACTACTAAACAACTCTCCCTAGAACTTTCATTCCATACCCACAGGCTACATACTTTCATATTTCTCGCCTCACGAGAAGAAAAATGGAACAAAAAGGAAAAGGGTGAGCTCGACTAGCCCAAGAAAGAATATTATGACTAAGATAATATACAACAAAATTATCGTTAGTCTTCAACAGGAAAAATATAATAGAATACAATAGACAACAAGTTTTAAATCAATATTCATGCGAAATAATAATTCATTAGAAGAGTTAAGTAGAGAATGCAAACTACTATCTTCTATGTATGAATTTTAAAGTTCATCGCCTATTTTATCCCTGTAACATCAATCAATATATATCCGGGATCAAATATTCATCCTTGCACTACTGAGCCGAGGACATTCACCGATTAGTCATGTTCATCTAAACACTGTTCATCTTTGCCCACTACGGGCCAAAGATATTCATCGAAATCATTTATCTTTGCACTACGGGCCAAAGATATTCATCGAATCATTCATCTTTGCACTACGGGCCAAAGATATTCAATAATATCATCATTTAAGACCGAGGATGATGAAAATATTTTTTAAAAAACAAATCCAGTGAATCAAAATGACAAGGATTAAGGATTAAGGATTCGTACTTTGTTTTATCCACGTCCAAAAATACCTCAAAAATAATCATAGTGGCGTAAAATTGAAGAATGATCAAAACATGGATACAATCAAAGCTAGTATCCACAATAGATATTTTGGACGAAAAGAAAATTTTTTATTTTTCGATGAATAGTCTTAGTGATTCGTGAATAATCTCAGTATCGTGAATAGTCTTAGATATCGTGAATAAGTAACCCAAACACCAAAAGTTCCAAATTTGATAAAAACTTCAGATCAATATTTCAACATAATGATATTGAAGAAATAATATCATTCTGAAAAAAAATAATATCCCTTACCTCGAAAGACAAGATTTAGTTGAAACACCTGGATATAAAGGCTATGACTTGAACTTGCAGACCAGATAGCAATACTCAAAGTATACTCAAAATACTCACAAGAATACGCTCGATAATATAGAGAGAAAACTTGATTTAGGTGTGTGATTTTCAATTCTAACCTAAGCACTATTTATAGAAATTGCTTAGAACACCAAAGCGAAAATTTAATATAATAATAATATATAAATATAAATTCTTACGCCCACTCTTTGAATTCTAAAATCTGAATTCAAACCACATGCTAGACCCACTAATAACAAAAAAACGTTTTTCATATTTTAAATATTTTAAACTTCCAAAAATCAATTATTTGAACTTTGGAACTTCAATAATTCATAATAAATAGCCCTTTTATCGAAAAATTGAATCTCGCGTGTTTTTTATAGGAAATTCAATTCTCTACAACTTTACGTAAGAAAGTTTTTCCAAATTCTAAATGAAATTGACCAAATCCACAAATGGGCGATTTTACGTGCTATAATCAAATTTCGATCGATAAATGGGGTCCAATTTATATGTTTAACATGTTTTAAACATTTATTACAACAAAATACTCCTCCTCCACATATACTCATATATCCCACATTCATCGTAAAAATATCATCGTTAATATATTATTAAAATAATATATTTAAATGAATTATTTTATCGGAAAAAGATAAAATATTAATTTTCAACAATTGTCACATTAAAATTTTTCTCCATCTATATCCTCATAAAATCAATATTTTCCTCATCGTATGAATCAATAATTAATTATTCACAAATAATATTACGAATCACAATATTGACAACCAGTGCGGTTCCTCAGAAAGAGGGGCTTTCCAATAAGAATTTCTCCTTCTTGGCGCAATTAGGTGACCAAACCTCTCCTTAGATGTAACTTTCTAGACATTGCCAATAATGTTATCTAATAATATTATTCGGATAATATGAATTATTGCTTCGATAATGAAAAATCTTGTGTAATGACAATTATTGAAACAACGAAGAATATAAAAAATATCAATCGCGAAGAATTATTGAATCAATAAAATAAAATACTGAACGATAATTACGTAACCATTATTGAGTAGTGCCTTCTTACGTAAGAATCAATAATTGGTGCAATACTGCAGTAATCTTCTTGTCTGACAACGCCAGACATCGTGTTTTAACCAAGGGTATTCCAACAATTAAATTCAGAATAACCACTTCTGTAGTTATTTTTAAACAACTTATTTTTGTCGCTTTTCTTCCTCCAATAGCTTTCCGTTATGGGGCCCATACACATGGTCATTACTGGTAAATATGCGAATATTCCCCTACGATTTGAATATTCCACGACCAAACGAATATTCTCCGACAATAATGAATATTATATCACCACTTTAACTTATTTAAAATATTTATGCATTTTACCCATAACTAACCACATTAATCAAATCCACCCTTACTATTTCAAAATAATAAATAAAGGAAATTCCTTTTATTTAAAAAAATTTTGGTCTTACATCCGTGGGTCCCGTTGTCTCAAAGCTGCGACTGCGTTCAGAATGTCCGTTCGAACTTACAGAACTTCAATCTGAGCATCCGAACGAGGTATATATGACCTTCTTCGGACCGCTTGTGTCGAGAGTTACACAATGACATGGATTAAAGGTTGTACGAAGTCAGGAAGAGAGGACCATGCCCATAGTCTTTAAGCTTCAAATTCTATCCGGTGTGCTGCCACGCATAATAGTCACTTGGGATTGTAACTCCTCGGTTCTTGTGGGGCATTGTTGTATGTATGTATGTATGAAGTGTTAAGACGACACGCAGGTGTTGAGGTGGCAAGATGACGTTTGACTCATCACCGTGGTTATCACCGATTTGAGTTGAAAGCAGACGTTGCTCAGGGTTACATCTGAGATTGGATTACTTGTTTGTATAATGTAATGTCATCTGTGAGAATGCCTGTCTGCCTGGTGTTAGCTCCGGGTCTAAGGTATGAGTGCCTCGGCAGGAGGTCTGAGCTTGAAGCTGATAGCATGCATTTGAAACAAGCATTTCCGGAGTTATCGCCGGAACTGCAACAGCATTCCTTGGGGTTATTGCCAAGGACGAAAATTGGGGTATCTCCGAGGTTGGAAATGATCCTCCGGGTGTGTGTTCCGGGGTTGGAAATAAGGTTCCTGTTATGTGTTCCGGTTTTGGGACTGAACTTCCGGTAGTATCTGGAATGGATTTGAGCTGTCTTCCAGGGTTATCTTAGAAAGATGAATCTGCCCTCCTGCAATGTCAGTAAAAAGCGTGCAGAAAATTTCGAGTGTCTACAGATGCCCCTCTTTATCATATTCATGCAATGCAAGGCATGGATAGGATAAAGAATCCTAGACACTTGAAATGCAAGTGAAATAAACATGATGTTATGTGCAGCAACATGATGCAAATGTATGATGCATGATAGATATGATTGTCGGTTCCCTGCTAATCCTGTCGGGATGACAATCAATGATGGCTTGGACATGCGATCCAAGTCTTCAAGGATGTTGACGTTGGGGCTATCACCAAAGTCTCGAATCCTAGACACTGGCTCTATTCTGCAGATGCGTCTCTCGTATTCCAGAGATCTATGGGGATAAAACTTTGTCTGTTTGAGGATGTGTATAACATATTCCCTCATCCCGCTTGAATTCTTTGCAACAGATTTGTCATTGTCAGGGTTGCCCGACCTTCGCTGATGTGTGTATCACTAGATAGATCCTTGTTGGGTGCATTGTCAAGGTTATTTGACCTCCATTGATGTATGTGTCAATGGTTGCATTGCGTTGTAACCCCCGCCGGAGAAGGTTGCTTCGATGGGTTTACTTGTCATCGGCTGACATGACGTCAAGGCTGCTTGACCCTCATTGATGTGTGTATCAATGGTTGAGTTGCGTTGTGACCCCCATCGGGGATACATGGATGCTTGAAAGATTTACGTTGTGACCCCCGCCGGGGATACTTAATCAGTTCATAACTTTGGCGTTGTAACCCCCGCCGGGGATACATTAGCATGTCGTGACTTCAGCGTTGTAACCCCCACCGGGGAAGGTTTATGGTTGTGACCCTACAATGACGACATCGGACCTTTATGGGGTATTGCCGAGCATGATTTGTGAAATCTGAGCTCATTGGTATAGTATGCCCTGCAGTCAGGTGAATACCAATGAGATGACGGGAGTTTAATTCTGACCCGTAAAAACCAGGATTCCAGGCTATTTCGCTCAATCGCGTAGCATTTTTATTCCTGATTTAGCATTTTCAGCTTGTGAGACCTCCTTTGCAACTCTAACTGGAACAAGCCAGAGGTGTGGGATCCACATAGGAGTCTTAGTAGGTATACTTGCAGCCCAATTGGGTGGTGGGGACCCACTGACCAACCGTGGCTATCAAAGCCCATGAGGTTGCTTTTATAAGTCATTTTAAGTCACATGTGACGAAGGAAATCTGAAAGCTTCTCTTCAGACCTATTGAGTTTGGGCAACTTTCTACATATTATACCACCATGCAAGCGTTCTTCACTGTCCTAGTAACATATGCATGTATTTTTTTCCAATTTCTATCTGTTGGAAAATGACTTATCACATGAAATGCATTTAGACACATAGTAGTGAATATGCATGCTGATATGACTTGATAAAAAATATTCAACATAGCAAATGTTAGTATTAAACCATGCTGAACATAATGTTGTGAAAAAATTTGACTTTTGAAACAATCAAATTGGCACCTTTTACTGTCATTTCTTATCCTATTTGAGGACAAATGAGTAAAGGTAGAAAAGCAAAATAATCCTGGTAATTAGACTACACTTACGGATTTTTTACTGTAATGTATTAATACATGTAAGGTGTATATGACTGTGTACAAGTGTGCTACTGAATGGCCACCTAGTCATGCCTATGTGCATTTGGATAGTCCCAGTTACAAAGGGGGCTATGACAAAATTTTTCCAAAATGTAGGCATTGGGTAGTCATGCATTTTTACTCTATCAGTAGATGTATGTTAAAACAATGCATGCATGTAATCATCTGATGCATTTTGAAAGGCTCCGGTAAAATTTACCACACCCTTTCGAGGTGATTTGGAGACTTGTTGTCCGGATATTATGGATCCGGATCGGCCAAGTAGTTCCATGAGACCACTTCGGTGTACGAGAGGAGGGCTTACGAAGTACCTCGACCCCGCTTACATTAGGCAACCTCGCTGTTTGGTGGAAGCGTTGATACGTCCTATCCGGGTTGAAGTGCTGGATGTCGAGGACGAGGAGGAGGATGTATTGATTGAGGTTCCTGCTCCTGTTGCACGTGTTCCCCGTAGGGAGTTGCCAGGCATTCAAGTGGCGAACCCAGATCTTCTGGGTGACTTGAGTCGGCATCCTTCAGTATACCTGCACGCAAACGATGTATGAAGTTAGATCTTAATCTTCCTTGTTTCCTATTAACGAGGAGTAAAGGATTCTGATATTGATCTGCATTTGATGTAGGTTCTTGGCTTTACACAGCCTTGAGGGAACTGGTTCAGCATCCACTCTATGTATCAGGCTTTGCATGATGACTATAGAGAGATTGTACATGGCTGGGGATTCGGGATGTTCTTCTCCATTCTTTCCCGTCGCTGTCCATGGGGTTACCTCAGGGCATTGTCTGAGAGCTGGTTTCACCAGACTTAGTCACTCCATTCTTTGGGCTCGTGAGGTGATGATGACGCTAGATGGATTGGCGATTTATCACGGTGTATGGAGTTTAGAGGGGATCCAGTGCCTTGCATGGCGGATATTACCCCTACTGCTGTCAGATCCTTGTTGGGAGTTTCGGCGGAGGCGCTCAAGGGTAGGACTGTTCGTATAGGTCCTTTGAGCGTAGATGCTATGAGTGGGCTGTTAAGTGAGCCTATACCTTGATGATCATTAGGGGTTGCTTCATAGCAGATAACTCTTCTACGGTGTCCTTCGCTTTGATCAGCGTCACTTTAAACGTGGACCGTATAGGAGACTATGATTGGGGTTCCTACACCTTTGCCTACTTCCTCAGGGGAATGCGACGCGATCGCGATCGTGCAACTTAATGAGGGTGTGGTTAGGATTTTACCCGTTTCTGCTGGTGAGTATTTCTCTTGTCTTTTCCCATGTACAGGTTAAGAGTGTTGACTGATAGCAGATGTTTGCCTTTGTGTTGGCAGTTTTGGGCCTATGAGAGGCTTCCATGTTTTCCTCTTGTGAGCGTGCTAGGTTTAGACACCTATCCACGAGGACGGAGATGGCATCATTCCATACTAGCAGAGGTCCATGTAGCTGAGGGTTTCACTCATTGCCGCCTACAGCTGGAGTTGTTGACAGCGGATGTCATCACATGGGTTCCCTATTCTAGGGAACACTTGAGTGTTGGATTTGAGGATGGGTACCCGATTGGGGTCGAGCACGTTATGTCCACCCGTAGGATTCCTCTCTTCACAGATGGAGGATGAGAGCTTTATTTAGGAGAGCATGCTATCAAGAGCATTACAGGAGAGATTCGTATGCCGATCTTGCCTCCTGCCAAGCGTTATTGGCCTGTTTCGCAGTCACCCGTCATTGACATCCCATTGTTGGGGATTGACGGTTATACATTATAAAAGGGCCCCTGCACTCAGGAGATGTTCTAGCATTGGTGGTTCCCTCGTACCATTAGAGCTCAGACCCACGCCACATAGTTTTTGGGGGATATGGTTCCAGGATCCGTGATGATGAAGGATTGGCTAGCTTGTGTCGAGATCCAACTCATGTGACACTGATTTACAATGATTTGACCTTGGCGATTGGACCAGCACATTTCTTTATCCGGTGCTTGGGTAGAGATCCTTGAGGCGATACTTTTGTCCTCCTTCCATCTCTGGCGCCGGCCCCTCGGGTGACCCATATGGTTTTGCTTGATGCAGATCCTCCTCAGATAGGCTCAGCATCCCTATAAATAGAGATCCAATGACTCAGGAGGAGTTACATCAGGTGGACAGGATTGACGATGTAGACATCAATACCATCGACTTCTTCTGATGTATATTTCTCGTTATCTCTTTTGATAGGCCTCTGTTAAATGTTGGGTAGCTTCGCCCCATTTCCCTTTATTTTAGTTTGTCTGAGAGATGTATTAGATGATGATATACTTAGGAATGTATGTACGCTTTTCCATTCCCTATATCATATTGCCATCTATTGTATCATGCATGTTATTATGTTATGCATATGTATGTATGTCCGAGAGATATTCAGCATTGACCCCTGGATGGTCTTATAACACGGCCCGTACAGATGTCTTCTTCGACAGTTAGCTGTATTGATCATACCCCACCATTTTTGGTGGCATCTGGTATGCGCTCATGGTATGATAGTATGTCACCATCAGACATGATGACTATAAATGATTTACTGTAGCATACTATGACCCTGTTGATGTTTCAGGTTCCTACAGGATTTGTAGAGGGTATGCTAGAGCACTGGGTATCGGAGAGGCATGTTTTCTGATTTGGGTCCCAGGAGTTGACTCCTACTTTGGAGGAGTATGCATGGTTGACGATGCTGCCACTGGACAAACCTTGCGTGCATATGGCTATCGGAGACATGACTAGACAGTTCACGACCCTCACTGGATTGAGACGTAGAGTGGTACAGGACGAGATTACATCCGGCCATGTGATATCCCAGTATTTTTTGTTTGACAGATTTGGCTCTAAGGATAGTTATGCATGACATTCCGGGGATTTTACCACACCAGAGGATCATTGGCGTTCAGCCAGAGTGGATGTACTATTGTTGTGCGTATTGTCATACGTCTACATGCCACGGTACATGGATGAGTTGGATATCGGCGTCATTATGGCAGTGAGAACTCTCAGGGAGGGTCATACCATTATACCGATGATCATTGTAGAGACGTTGGGGTCAGCTACATATTGTTGCACTTATCCGGTATGAATGTTTACAGGTAGCTAGGTCATGCTGTATGTGTGGTTTATATCACACTTGAGACCGATTGGCACATTCAGACGGTAGGGATATTGTTTCACCCATGATATAGCCATGTCATACTCTTTAAGCCTGCAAAGTGCATAGATGCTGCGTCTTGGTCAGCTTTCCTAACAGGGAACGGAGATCCATTCACTATATTGCTGTGTACAGGGCTTAGCTCACCCTACAACTTCATTACTCATGCTCCGGGCATGGATTATCTACCTCTAGCTGGTTTGAGAGGGATGATCACTTACCACCCATTGGCCGTGATGGGTCAGTTTGACCAGTTTTAGGATTTTCATCCTTACGAGGGGGTAGTGAGTTAGCGCTTCGCTTCACACCGTTTATCAGCAAAGGACAGATCCAGGTTGTATGCATGTTGGGATAAGCGAGAGCTGGATGAGTTTTTTGTCAGTCATCCAGGTTATTCTGCAGAGTTTTCAACATGGATGGAGACAGAGACTGCATCGACTATGGTAGTATCCATAGTGAAGGATGTTGATTCTGACGATGAGGAGCCTATAGAGGAGGTTGACATTCCCATCGATGGGGACTTAACTGCTGGGCTTCCAGCATTTGTGATGGATTCTCCCACCCCGAGTGCCACTGTTACTCAGTATTCATCACATCATTTGGAGCAGAGCCTACATCTGATGACCTATGATAGAGATCAGGCTAGGGTCGCGATGTTGACAGCTCTTGATGGGAGAGACGCTACTCTGTTAGAGAGGGATGAGGCTAGATCAGCCAGGGATGCATTGATTGTGGAGCGGGATGCCGCCCTATCTGCTAGGGATGTGGCCATTGCAGACAGTACTTCAGTGAGATCCCAGATGACTGTCACTCTTGCCGACATGAGTGCTTACATTGATGAGCATTATGCCACCATGCAGTTAGCCTCTGATCTGCTAGCTCGTGTAGATACCATTGGGCAGGAGCTTGCAGCGTTACCTCCGTCTTCAGAGAGGGATACCATGTTAGATCTGATAGTCCGCATACATACAGATCTGTAGATAGCTTTGTATTTTCCTGCACAGACTAGCTTAGCCATTTTGTCATGTACAACACATATGTATATATCAAACAATATTATGTATGGCAGGAAAATATATTTTGATTCACTTCCCTTTTAGTTACGCCTTGATAATTGCTTGATATTTTCCTGTTTCTTCAGGGCCTTGTGATCTTGATGCATTCTGAACTTATCCTTGATAGGTGGACATTGAGACGTCGCAAGATCTCTCAGAACGGATCATAGATATGTATGTATCCCTACCATCTTTGGTGTCTTGGGACTGGTATCTGTATGGAAATATGGAGAGGAGTGTAGCTTTTCCTCTCTGAGATTGACCGTACCATAAATGGTCGCCAGTACTTCTATTTGTGAGAAGCCTAGTTAATTCCATCTCTTATGGATTGGTGTTGCTCTTCGAGGCATAACCGCAACTTAGATGGTCATCAAATCTTCTATTTGTGAGAAGAGGTTGGGTAATTTCATCCCTTTGGTATGAAGCCAATGAAATGTGGTAGATTGAAGGTTAGTCCCAGTACCGTGTGACAAGCATTTTTGTTCTGGTAGGGGTGAGACTGAACCATAAATGGCTGCCTACGTACTCCTATTGAAGAGGAGATCAAGTCTGCGTAGTTCGAACCTGGTATATGAGGTTCAACGCTGAATGGGAAAGGCAGATGGGTGTAGAAGTTTTTTGTCATTTTTTGTTTTTGTAGAGAAAGGGCAAAAATGTTTTTGTTGTTTTTTGTTTATTGCGACCGGGCCATATAGAATATGGTTGCCTACGTACTCCCTTTTATAGGGAGATCAGGTCGACGTAGTTCTCCCCTCAGGACGAATCGCAGCCAAAGAGAAGTGTGAATCCCATGTGCAGGCTATACTGCGGGGAGAATAAAGTTTGATCCCATAATGGGGATAAACTGCAGGTGTGGAAAAAGTTTAATCCCGTCTTCAGGATAAACTACAAGCGTAGAAAAGTTTAATCCCGTCTTCAGGATAAACTGCAAGCGTGATAGGTTCAATCCCATCTTCAGGATAACCAAAATTGTATGAAAGGTTTGAAATAAGGTGAAACCAGGCTGCTGGTTTGAAGTGTATGTTTCCCTGAGGGGCAGAAGAATATGTAAAAAGGGTTAGAAATCGGAATGACTGGTGATTTAATGATCAAAACCAGGATGTTTGTTTGATGGTAACTTTAGACATAGTACCGTTTCACGGTGTCTGAGTTGATAAGCTATGGAAATTCATCGCCATCCATTTCTTGTAGTCTGAGAGCACTTCCTGTCAATACTTCCTTGACAACAAATGGGCCTTCCCAGTTAGGAGCGAATTTTCCCTTAGATTGATCTTGGTTGTCAATGATCTCCTTTAAAACCAAGTCATGTTGTTTGAAATGCTGTAGCCGGACTTTTCTATTGTAGGATCGTGTGATCCTTTGCTAATATAACTGACCATGGAAGATAGCCGTGGTTCACCTTTCGTCTATTAGAGACAATAGGTGATACCTGTCTTGTACCCATTGGTCTTCATCCAACTGAGCATCCATCAAAACTCGAGGGATTCCATTTGCACCTCTATAGAGAACCTTTGCTTCCATCCCATAGGCTAATGGTGAGGGGTTGCCCGGTGGAAGTACTCATGGAAGTTACAGAGGCTAATAAAGTCGAGGCGAGAGGTCGAGGCCATCCTTTATGATTGGCGGACATTTTCTGCATGATCTTTTTGATATTTTTATTAGCCGCTTCAAGAGCACCATTCATCTTTGGACGGTAGATGACGGAGTTAAGGTGTTTGATGTGGAATTTACTGCATAACTCCTCCATTGTTGAGGTTCTTAGCATTGTTTGACACAATGACCTCTGGTTGTCCATATCGACAGACGACATTGTTTCTGATGAAAGAAATGATGACTTCTTTAGTAACCCTGGGGAAGGAGGCGACTTCTACCCATTTGGTGAAGTAGTCGATCATGGTGAATATGAATCGATGTCCATTACTAGCCTTGGGCCCGATCACGTCCATTCCCCACATTGAGAAGGGCCATGTCGAACTCATATTGTGGAGTTCCCTTGGAGGGGCGTGGATAGCATTCCCATGAATTTGGCATTGATAGCATCTCTTGACGTGATCATCACAGTCAGCTTTGAGTGTAAGCCAATAATGCCTTGTTCTAAGGATCTTGTTGACAAGTAAGGGTCCGCTCATGTGAGGGCCACATACTCCACCATGGATCTCATCCATGAGTCTCTGAGCTTGGTCTTTATCCAGACATCTGAGGAGACCTAATCCTGCATCTCTTTTATAGAGTGCATCTCCGCTCAGGTAGAATTTTATAGCAAGTCGATGAATCCGCCTCTTCTCAGTTAGGCTCGTCTCAGCGGGTGTAGATCCATCTCGTAGATACTCCTTGATGCGTTGATACTAAGGGTTGTGGATGGGAAGTAGCTCATCCGATATTTCTCCAACATAGTTCCCATAAACTGGGGCCTTTTGCAGTGCAAATGTGATGCTTGGCATGTTTTCCTTGTCAGGTATGTGAATCAAGGAGGCCAACGTATCTAGTGCATCCGCAAAATCATTCCTATTACGAGGAACGTGTAGGAAGGAGATTTCTTCAAACTCCAAAGCCAGCTGTAGAACTTGCCGATGGTAAGGCAGCAAATGTAATTCTTTGGTTTGATAGATTCCCGTGGATTGTCTGATTACCAACTCTAAATCCCCAAAGACTGTTAACCGCATGATGCCTATTGAACAGGCAAGTTTTAGCCCCATGAGACAGCCTTCATACTCAGTTGTGTTGTTGGTGCTGATAAACTGCAATTTGACAGCGACGAGATATTGCTCCCCCGTACCAGATATTAGAACTGCTCCAGCTCCAGAGCCTTCTGTGTTAACAGCTTCATCAAAATACATTTTCCACGTACGGCATGTATCGTACTGATGTTGTTGCTGAACTGTCATTACCCTTCATCGAGGAACTATGTTTCCAAGGGTTTGTAATCCCCTGTAGGTGCGGCGACCAGTTGATCCGCAATTCCTTGACCTTTGACACTCTTTTGTGTCAACTGCCATATGGATAGTCGATAATTCAGTATGAGCTTATTTAACGCATACTTGAGAGGATCCACGCGGGATATGAGATTGGTTGTGTGACCATGGAGGTAATGATGTAACCTCATGGAAGCCCATGCTAAAGCACAACAAGTCTTCTGAATTAGAGTGTACTTGTGTTCACTGCTGCTAAATCTTTTGCTGAGGTAATAGATAGCTCGTTCTTGGCCTCTATTGTCTTTTTGCCCCAGAATACAACCCATGGCATTGTCATTTATGGACAAGTACATGAACAGGGGAACATCATCCTTGGGAGGTACAAAAATAGGATCGTTAACTAGCTGCTCTTTAATGGTAAGGAAGGCTTTCTGACACTCATCGTTCCATTTCATGGAGGAGTTCTTCCTTAACAACTTGAAGATGGGCTCACAGGTTGCTGTGAGTTGAGAGATAAACCTACTAATGAAGTTGATTCTTCCCAAAAATCCCCGTATTTCCTTCTCTGTCTGAGGAATGGGCATTTCCTTAATGGCTTGGATTTTGGTAGGATCCAGTTCAATCCCTTTGTGGCTGACTAGGAAACCTAGCAACTTTCCTGTCTTGATGCCAAAGGCGCACTTGGCTGGATTCAACTTCAAGTTGTACTTACGCAACTTGTTGAAAAGCTTTCTGAGATGGTCTAAGTGGTCTTCCTCCTTTCGGGATTTGACAATGATGTCATCCACGTAGATCTCTATCTCTTTATGCATTAAATCGTGGAAAAGAGCCATCATAGGTCGCTGGTAGGTTGCCCCGGCATTGATGAGGCCGAATGACAACTGTCTGTAGCAAAAGGTTCCCCAAGGCATGATGAAAGCAGTTTTCTCACGATCCTCCTCAGCGACCATAATTTGATGGTACCCCGCAAAGCAATCAGCAAAGGAGTACATGCCGTATTGAGCAGTATTGTCAATGAGAATGTGGATAAAGGGCACGGGAAAGCTATCTTTAAGGCAAACTTTGTTTAGATCCCGGTAATCCATGCAAACTCGCACCTTTCCTCCAGGTTTAGGCACGGGAACAATGTTAGATATCCACTCCGAATATGTAGACACCATGATAATCCCAGCTTGAAATTGTTTCACAATTTCTTCTTTAACCTTTAAACTCCACTTAGGTTTCAATCGCCTGAGCTTTTGTCTAACTGGCTTGAATCCTTCTTTAGTGGGAAGGCGATGAAGAACAATGTCAGTGGACAAACCCACCATGTCTTCATGAGACCATGCAAACACATCCTGGAATTGGGTTAATAGTGAAACCATGTCATTCCGCTGTTTGGGGTAAGGTCTAAACCAATTTGGATTAGCTTAGGGTTTTCTAAGGTTCCAAGATTGAAAGAAGTGGTTTTGTCAAGGTTGGGTTTAGGTTTGTCTGCGACCCATTCCTTAATCTCCTGAGGTGTCTCAATGTCCTCTTGTATGTGCATCAAGTCTGAGTCCAACTTTGCATCAAAGTTACAGACCTTGTGGAGAGAAGGCACCTCATCGATGAAATCTGCATACATCTAAATTTAGAGTCCTGAAACAAAGTATGCTTTCACTTAATATATGCAACTGTTTGATCATACAAAAGTGTTAGCATGTACTTGAAAAATAACTGCTAATACTGTAAAGAAAAGCAAGAAATTAAAGTTATCTACAGGGCAGAGGGATTTTTTGCCCATTTTACCCTCGTCGACCAATGCATGAAGTGTTGCTCCAATTATCGAGGACAAAGTCCTGAAGGACTGCAGTGATGGAGGGATCGTCATTGTCCTCCTTCTCCCGAATGATAACCATGACATCTGGGCAATCATTGTCTGGGGTATATCTGTTTGTATGTTCATCATGAATAATGACGCGTATGCCTAACATCATCAAGGCGATGTCATGTTTACGTTTCCGTTACTTTTCTTCCATTTTGGGATCATGAATCAGCACCTCTTTTGCTTTGAATGGTACTGGTTTAGGAAACAGCATTGCCACAACATAAGCTGGTAACTTTACTGGAGATTGTATTAACTCATGAGGTAAAGGTTTAAGAAAATCGCCATGAGGCGGAAGCCTAAGGAATCTACTTATGCTTATGAGGATTCCTGTGACTGGAACTGGCAGAATAGCCTAGTCCGACGGTTCCAATTTGACTGGACACTTGAATAGGGTGCTTAATACCCTGCTAATTTTTACCAAGCCCTTGTCCAGGCTGATGACCCAATGACATCATTTCTTGAGTGGCCGACATAACCTCGGTAGAAATATTGGGTATGGGAAGTGATGCTCCAATAGGATGGTATTGAGTGTTACTCACTTCCAAAGTATGAAAACTGGCCAGCTCAACTTCTGAGTTGAAGCTGATGATGGGCATATCTCCTTGTTCAGGAGATTCCGGCTCAGCTTTAACAGTGACTAGACTATTGTTGATAATGTATTTGAGTTACTGATGTAGTGTGGAGGGAACAACTCCAGCCATGTGTATCCATGGTCTCCCTAATAGCAGGTTATATCCTGAATCTATCCTGAGGACGTGGAAGGATACATTGAATGTATTTGGACCAATCTCAATTGGCAACTCATTCTTTCCGATGAAATTTCGTCGGGATCCATCAAAATCCTTGATAACCGTATGGTTGCTTTGGATCCGTTTGAGATTGACATTCATCTTCACCAAGGTCGCATAAGGACAAATATTTAGAGACGAACCTCCATCTATCAAAACTCCAGCTAGCATATACCCTGAAGACAAAATTGTAATGTGCAATGGCTTGCAATGACCGGTCCCTTCGGGCGGTATGTCATCATCAGTGAAGGATATCACATTGTTGTTGAAAATGTGATCAAACAGATGTTGAAATTTTTCTACATCCACTGACTTTGGCAAGTAGGCTTCTTCCAAAACCTTTAATAAAACCTTCCAGTGATTCTCGGAAGAGAAAACCAAGTCCAGTATTGATATCTGATGTGGAGCTTCTCGTAAGCTTAAAACCACCTTAGCTTCATTATGGCCCATAGTGCGGAGGAATTTTTCAATCTTCTCCATGGGAATCTTCCCATTTGCTTTGTAAGTAGGCTTCACAACCCGTTGAGGAAGATACAGTGGATTTTCCTTCGACACTGTAGCAGTAGTATGAGACGTAGATCCTCCAGCTTTTCCATAATTCCATGGAACTTTGTGTAAGCTGACAACAGGATATTGTAGTCTGAAAGGTAAAGAAATTGGCTTTGGTGCGGCCACTTTCAAAGGATTGTCAGCTCCTTTGAGTTGAATTGTTTGTATAGGAAATGCTTTGACAGTTTCATAATCCTCGTCGGATATAACTGCTATTGATCCCTTCCATTTGGTAGGACATGTACTCCCACCCTCAAGTTGCACAGTTTCATTGTCTGCCATTTGCAGGACACCGCTATCAATAAGATTTTGAATGAGATGGCGAAGTGCCCAACATTCGTCTGTGCTGTGACCGCGAGAATAGGAATGATATTGACACACTCCATTGGCGTTAAATTGTCCTGCACGGGGATTGATTGGTGGTAGAAGGGATGTAATTCTTCCTTCATTGATTAACATTTGAAATATTTCCTCCATAGATTGGCCTAGATAGGTAAACTCCCTCTGATTGGCAAAATCCTGACGGGCTTTAGCATTTGCTCTCTTTGCAACCTTATCCTCCATAGCTTCACTTTCAGAAGGTGATGGTGGAGCATTCATAACAAATGGAAGGAGATAGGCATGCTCCTGTCTAATTAATTGGCGTGTGACTTGATGATGGTGGGTCACCAGTCCTGCCAATTGCTCAATTTGTTTGCAAAGAGCTTTCATCTTTCGTTCTATAGTAAACTGGAACTTTGCATAATCCCATTTTTCAACACCGCTCTGGATGGTCGGGATAATTATTTGTTGAAACCGGAATTACGCCTAGTGCTCCAACTGATCATGTTGACCTCTTCTTCTTTGTGTTGAGGAAGAGGGTTGTCTTGCAGATGAGGTTGATCTGGTTTGGTGACCACGATCTCACCGTTGTCTATTAAATCTTGGATCTTGTGTTTTAAGGCCCAAAAATCTTGAGTATCATGTCCAGGTGCTCCGGCATGATAATCACACTTCCGAGTAGCATTAAAACCCCTCCCATTAGGGTTGGCTGGTGGAAGAAGACGTGTAATTTTCTTCTGAGTAGTCAAAAGAGCCAGAATATTCTCGAGCAAGTCCCCTAAGGGTGTGAACGTTCGAGGACGCTTTACTTCTCCACTTTTAGTCAATGGAGGGTTTGAAGACTATGCTTGAAAAGGGGAGTAATTTCTCCTCTATATAGGCATGTTCTGACTGCCTTTCTATCCTTGTAGTATCAAGGAAACATCCTCCTCTTTCTTTTTATAGACCCTCCAGGGGTTGTTCCCATAAGATCCGGATTGGATGTGCTCAGCAACTGCTTTAAGAGCAGCTAGGTCTTGAATCTTTCCGGACTTCAATCCCATCTTAGCTATTTCTCCGTGTTTAATCATTTCAGAGAATGGTTTGCCGATACCGGCTAAAACTCTTTCATAGAAAGGAGCTTCCTGTACATCTATGAAAGTCATGACCATTTCTGATTCCGTCATGGAAGGAATAACTTGAGCAGAAAGGCGCCTCTACCTTTGAGCATACTCTCTGAAAGACTCATTATACTATTTCTTGACCTTGGTAATTTGGCACCGGTCAGGAGCCAGCTCTTCCCAGCTATGGATCTTGGAGTTTTATAATCTGGTATACTATGAACGGGCTTCTCCAGTCAGACTCTTTTGGAACAGCTGCATTCTGAGCTTTTCATTTTCCTCGTAAGATCCAAGTTCTCCAATGAACACCTTTAAATGTGTATAAGGATCCCCTAATCCGTCATACTTTTCAAAATCAGGGGTTTTGAATTTCTCTAGATAATGAACCCCGGGAAATATGCAAAGGTCAGCATATGAAACACTTCCATGTGTTCCAATCCCTTTGAGAACATGGATAGTTTCCTCCATTTGGAGGACCTTCTTCCTGATATCACCGGTGTCTAGATCTCCTTTGAGATGGGTGTTTTCAGGGTCTTTGTTGGTTGTATCCAAATGAGGTTTTGGAATTGTTTTTTCTAAACCTTGAGGTCCTCCTTGTGAAGAGAATTCTGTATGTGTAGGCATCTTCGTACCCTGAGTGGATTGATGCAATTATTTGAGCAAAACAGCCAAATTTGTGATTTGCTGACTTAATCCGTCAAATTCTTCACGAGAAACAGATTAGGCCGGTCGACGACGAAGACATGATTGGTCATAGGCTCGTGGCCTTTTTTTGATTTTGAAATGGAGTAACAGGCCCAATGATTTCCCTACAAAAGACTTATGTAGTTTAGTCTTAGGGTAATGTAAATGTTATCATAATGTATCCGTTTTAGGAATATGGTCTTGCAAAAAACGGGTGTTAATTGATAACATGTATGCACAAATAATCTTCATATTTTCCATTACATAAAGATGAACATGGAATAAAATTACAAGTAAATGCTTTTACAAGTAATTGAAAATGGAAAACATGAAGAGACTTTCCTCCGCGTTTGGTTTATCAGAGGTTGGCCTATCTTAGGGTTACTCTCGCGGCTTTTTAGCATGAAAGTTCCCAGATCATCGCAATCTACTTAACGGGAAGTTAATCTGGTCTTTCAACTGGAGCGAATCTGGGTGGTGCCTTTCCTGAGCCTCGTTGGAATTATTCTTCTTACAAGTCTAGTAATCAAACACCGACACGATAGCCTCCTTGTGAGACCCCAAATTTTATGAATAAAGATTTAAATTTCTTAAAATACTTTTTTCAAAATTATGGTGTGGATTTGAGATAATGTTATAGTTGTGGGTAATATTTATAAATTTTGTAAAGTATGCAAGTTGTTATATTATATTCGATTGGTCGGTGAATATTCTTTGTGTGGGGAATATTAAATGCGACGACATAATCATTAGTAGACCCCTGGCAATGTTATTATCATTTCGGATTGAAAACGACAAAAATATTTTTATAAAAATAACGGCGGAAGTTTTACCGTTAAAACTGTTGAACTACTCGGTAGTAAAAGTACTATAATACGCGTGGTTGCATAGTAGCACACGGTATTGATTATTGATACTTACGTGAGAAGTCACTCAGTTTTGTTCAATTATTGCTACAGTAATTGTTGCATAGTATCTCACGTTATTTGATTCAATTATTGTCGATATTTTATATATTATTAAATCAATAATTGAGATGACAAAGTTATTAATATTATTATTTGCAATATTAACGATGTCTAGAAGTTTTGTCAATGAGTGGTTTGGTCACCTAATTGCGCGCCAATAGGGAGAAATCCTTATTGGAAAGCCCCTCTTTCACAGGAATGACACAGTCGATTAATAATGTGAATTATAATAATGATGATAAATGTTGTTAAATATATTGAGGTGTCTTTTTATGAAGTCACGGAAGTTTATATATATATATATATATATATATATATATATTATATATATAATTTTTTTTATTAGTATTATTAATATAATAAAACAGAATACTTTTATAAAGTTATTTATTTTATTAGAATATAAATAGAATATATTATATTCTATTATGCATAGTATTTTGCATAGTAAAATTTTTTATATAAAAATGTAATACTTTTATAAAATTATTTGTTTTATTAGACAATAATTAGAATATATTATATTTTATTATGCATAGTATTTGTATAGTGCTTTTATAGTATTTTGTATAGTAAAATCATTTTATATAAAATGAATACTTTTATAAAGTTATTTATTTTATTAGACAATAATTAGAATATATTATAATTTATTATGCATAGTGTTTTGCATAGTGCCTACATAGTGTTTTCAGAGTAGTAAATTTTTTTTTATATAAAAGCAGAATACTTGTATAAAGTTATTTATTTTATTAGACAATAATTAGAATATATTATATTTTATTATGCATAATGTTTTGCATAGTGCTGCATAGTGTTTTGCATAGTAAAATCTTTTTATATAAAATGAATACTTTTATAAAGTTATTTATTTTATTAGACAATAATTAGAATATATTATATTTTATTATGCATAGTATTTGTATAATGCACTATATAGTGTTTTGCATAGTAAAATCTTTTTATATAAAAATGTAATACTTTTATAAAGTTATTTGTTTTATTAGATAATAATTAGAATATATTATATTTTATTATGTAGTATTTGCATAGTGCTGCATAGTATTTGCATAGTAAAATCTTTTTATATAAAATGAATACTTTTATAAAGTTATTTGTTTTATTAGACTATAAATAGAATATATTATATTTTATTTAAAAGATTTTGTTTTATTAGAATAATTTATTAATCTTTGCATAGTAAATCAATATGAATAGTCTGTTTAAAAGTAAATCAATCTGACCGTTCATGAATTAGTTACTATTCAAATCCATTCTCCTATAAATAGAAGCTCATTCCTTTATTATTTCTTACGAATTCAATTTGAAACTCTAGAGAGAAAGAAGAAAAGTATTACTACTTCACTACTCCTATATCCAGGTTTCTTTTAAGGTAAGGGATATTATTTGTTGTACTCGTAAGGGGTATTATTTCTTTCAGTATTCATGAAGAGAACTTCATTATTCCATTCTTTATTATTACATTTGGAATAACTTTTGTATCTGTGGACTACCCTATACTTGGTGAAATTCTTTTGTTATTCCATTCTTTATTATTATGTTGGAATAACTTTGTATATCTGAGTACCTCATACATGATGAAATTCATATGGTATTCCATTCTTTATTATTATGTTAGAATAACTTTGTATATGCAAGTACCGCATACATGGTGAAATTCTTACATTATTCCATTCTTTATTATTACATTTAGAATATCATATGCATGCGTATTACGCATGACACGGTTCCATTATTTATTATTCTATTGGAATAACTTTGTCTATGCGGTTCTATCGCATGCACGTGAAGTCTTTTGTTATTTCATTCTTTATTATTACATTGGAATATCCCACATGCGTGTGTTTACACATGACCAGTTCCATTATTTATTATTCTGTGGAATAACTTGCATGCGCGATCTATCGCATGCATGGTGAAATCTTACATTATTCCATTCTTTATTATTATGTTGGAATAACTTGTCTATGTGGATTACCACATGCATGGTGAATGACCCTTCGTATTCATTTCTTATTAAATTGTGGAAATGATCTGTCTACGTGGATTACCGCATGGCGGGCGAAAATCCATTTGCAGTTTCATATATTATGTTATACTTAGTTGGTTAAAGCTGTGACTTCTATACTCCATGAAATTAGTGGAATATCCTTGATATTTGCGCTTCATCCAGTATGTTTTCATGGAAATATTCTTCTGAGCATTCTTGAATTTTACTCCACGAAGAAGTATCATGTTGACAATTTGGACGTTATTAGTTCCTGGATAAATTAATTCTTGAACTTGTTTTATTGAATTCTTATATCATTGTCATCATCCTCATGTTTATTTTATGTTGAAAATCATCTCATGGCTGTATGGTGCATAGATGGACTTGGTATGATTATGACCCCATGATTAATCGGTATAATCATGGTAGTAATGTTACAAATGATGTGGTAAAAGTTTTCATTGGCGTGGTGCATTGATGGATGCTTTTGGTATGATTATGACCAAGGATTATTCGGTATAGTCATGACCATTGATGAATACACGAATATCCTTGCACGTAATGCATGGATAATTTGTGGTTGTGATACTAATGAATATCCTTGGTAGGAGTGCGGGGATGATGTGGATTATTTATTGAAATGAGTCTCAAAGAATAAAAGTGATGAAAAACCTTTTAAATCATAGAAGATAGTAGATTTTATTCTCTATTCGACTCTTTTAATGGATTGCTTGTTCCGCTGCAGTTAAACTTGATGTTTGTTATATTGTATCAGTTTAACACTGTTGAAGGCTAACGATAATTTATTCTGCATTATCTTCGTCATAATATTTCTTACTGGGCTAGTTGAGCTCACCCTTTTGCTTTCATTGTTCTCTTCAGGAAATGGGAACGTAGCACGGACTAGTCGAGGAACGGAGTGACGGTCCAAATGATAGCATTAGTAGTCCTCACTATTCTGTTAAATAGTGTGACAATAAATGTAATGAGGACTCCTTTGAGTGTGGATATTGTCTAGATGACAATATTCTTATTAAAACTCTTAATTTATGTTTTTTTGTATTTTACACGACAACTGTATTATTAAGTTGTATTTGTATTCTGTACCATGTATATGGCGACTCAGAATAGGTGATGTATACCTATTTTGGTGGCTTCACAGTTGGTATCAAAGCTTAGGGATTTGATCCCTGGCTGAGATGTGAGATAAGAACTAGAAGGGGAGAGACGGGGAATTCCTTCGCTAGTATGACCTACCTAAGTTTATTTGGTATTTAATTGGTCGGTCAGAGTATAGGGATAATATGTGATATGTCAATTAACCCTTGTTTTGTGACAGTGTTAAATTTTCGGAGTTATCCCGGTTTGCATCCCATTTGGTTGATAATGAGGAGCGAATGACGCGAATGTTTCTGCGAGGTTTGAAACCCGATATACGTCAATACCTCCTTTCTCATAAAATTTGTTTATATTCAGATGTTGTGAATAAGGCTCAGTTATTGGAGCGCGATAATGAGTTAGCACAACCAAAAGGTAACGACCAATAACACGATAATAATCGTACCGGTGGCAACGGCCATCGGAACAATGATGACCATCGTGGGGGAAATTATCATGCCAAGAATGGTAACCATTTCAGTGGTAATCATGGCCAAGATAATAGAAGTGGAAATTTCAAGAAGAGAAGGTCATTTAGCTCGATTTTGTCGTATAGTAAAGTCAAGTCCAGCTGGGACGGTGGTACCAAAGGCGGATACGGACAAAACAAAGTCGGTGTTTTCAGGAAGAGCATTTTTCGTGACTTCTCAAAAAGCGAGTAACCCAAACGAAGTTAGCACGGGTTAGTTAATTATAATTTTTTGCGAAGTCTATACCTTATTAGATACTGGTTCTACCCATTCTTTTATCTGTCTTGCTTGCGTTTAACGTTTAAATTTGACTCCGGAGAAGTTAGACTTTGACTTATCTATTGAAACTCCGTTAGGAGAAACCTTCGTTATATGTGATATCCAAGTCTTGGATGAGGCTCACAATTTTGAATGATATTTCTATCGTTAATAAATTTCTTGACGTATTCTTAAAGACTTCTTGGCCTACCCCAGAGCGTGAAATCTAATTTTGTATTGACCCCAGTACAAAACCTATTTCTTCAACCCTTAAATATTTTTTCAACCAAAACGAACATATAATGCGCCAAAGACGTTGGCTCGAGCTGTTGAAGATTACGATCATACCATTCAATATCATTGTGGAAGAGAGAACGTGGTAGCTGATGCGTTGAGTAGAAGATCGTATGCGTTTACGAGTGCGACGTTGTTAACACAAAAACCCATTTCTTATAATTTACAAATGATGAAGATAGAGTTAAAGACTCTAGGGACCCACGTGAAGATAACAAATATACGATTAGAATCGACTTTAATCGATAAAGTTAAAGCCGCTCAAGCTACATACTCAGAGCTGATGAATGTGAAGAAGAAGGTTTAAGAGGGTGTTATTCTAGAAGCAAGAATCGATGAAGAGAGGAAATCTCAACCCTCGATTTTATTGGCCCATTTGAAATCCTTGATCGAGTAGGAACTGTGGACTATAGACTCGTTTTTTCGCCAAGTATGTCGCGTGTTCATAACGTTTTTCACGTATCGATGTTACGTAAATATGTGGATGACTCGAACCACATTATTGAATTAAAACTAGACGAGATAGCAGAAGATTTAACGTATGAGGAGATACATGTTAAAATCTTGGATAAGAAGGATCGTATTCAACACTCAAGGGTTATACCTCAAGAGTTAGAATCTGAAATGAAGTCAAGGTATCCTCATCTCTTCGGCATACCAGGTACGTACGTAAATTTCGAGGGCAAAATTTCATAAGGAGGGGAGATTGTGAGACCCAAATTTTATGAATAAAGATTTAAATTTCTCAAAATATTTTTTTCAAAATTATGGTGTGGATTTGAGATAATGTTATAGTTGTGGGTAATATTTATAAATTTTACAAAGTATGCAAGTTGTTATATTATATTCCATTGGTCGGGGAATATTCTTTGTGTCGGAAAATATTTGTATGACGACACAATCATTGGTAGACCCCACAACAAAATTATTGTCGGATTGGGAAAACGATAAAAATATTTTTATGAAAATAACGGCGGAATTTTTACCGTTAAAACTGTTGAACTACTCGGTAGTAAAAATACGATGTCTGGCGTGGTTGCATAGTAGCACACAGTATTGATTATTGATGCTTACGTTAGAAGTCACTCAGTTTTGTTCAAATATTGCTACAGTAATTATTGCATAGTATCTCACGTTATTTGATTCAATTATTGTCGATATTTTATATATTATTAAATCAATAATTGAGACGACAAAATTATTAATATAATTATTTGCAATATTAACGATGTCTCGAAGTTTTGTCAATGAGAGGTTTGGTCACCTAATTGCGGCCAATAGGGAGAAATCCTTATTGAAAGCCCCTCTTTCACAGAACGACACAGTCGATTAATATTGTGAATTATAATAATGATGATAAATGTTGTTAAATATATTGAGGTGTTTTTTTTATGAAGTCACGGAAGTTTATATATATATATATATATATTATATATAAATTTTTTTATTAGTATTATTAATATAATGAAACAGAAAAACTTTTTATATAAAACATAATACTTTTATAAAGTTATTTGTTTTATTAGACTATAAATATAATATATTATATTCTATTATGCATAGTATTTTGCATAGTAAAATCTTTTTATATAAAACAAAATACTTTTATAAAGTTATTTATTTTATTAGACAATAATTAGAATATATTATATTTTATTATGCATAGTGTTTTCATAGTGCTGCGTAGTAAAATCTTTTTATATAAAACAAAATACTTTTATAAATTTATTTGTTTTATTAGACAATAATTAGAATATATTATATTTTATTATGCATAGTGTTTGCATAGTGCCTGCATAATGTTTTGCATATAAAAATCTTTTTATATAAAATGCAGAATACTTTTATAAAGTTATTTGTTTTATTAGACAATAATTAGAATATATTATATTTTATTATGCATAGTATTTGCATAGTGTATGCGCATAGTGTTTTACATAGTAAAATCTTTTTATATAAAACAAAATACTTTTATAAAGTTATTTGTTTTATTAAACAATAATTAGAATATATTATATTTTATTATGCATAGTATTTGTATAGTGCTCTTGCATAGTGTTTGCATAGTAAAATCTTTTTATATAAAACATAATACTTTTATAAAGTTATTTATTTTATTAGACTATAAATAGAATATATTATATTTTATTTAAAAGATTTTGTTTTATTAGAATAATTTATTAATAATGCATAGTAAATCAATATGGATAGTCCGCTTTAAAAGTAAATCAATCGGACCGCTTTCATGAATTAGTTACTATTCAGGTCCATTCTCCTATAAATAGAAGCTCATTCCTTCATTATTTCTTACTTAATTCAATTGAAACTTTAGAGAGAAACTATAGAGAGAAAGAAGAAAAGTATTACTCGCTACTTCACTATTCCTATATCCAATTTCTTCTAAGGTAAGGGATATTATTTGTTGTACTAAGTAAGGGTATTATTTCTTTTGTATTCATGAAGAGAACTTCATTATTCCATTCTTTATTATTACATTGGAATAACTTTTGTATCGCGGACTACCCTATACTTGGTGAAATTCTTACATTATTCCATTCTTTATTATTATGTTGGAATAACTTTGTATATCTAATCACCTGCATACATGATGAAATTCTTCTTCATTATTCCATTCTTTATTATTATGTTGGAATAACATGTATATCTGGCACCGCATATATGGTGAAATTCTTCATTATTCCATTCTTTATTATTATATTGGAATAACTCAGTATATCTGATACCACATACATGGTGAAATTCTTACATTATTCCATTCTTTATTTTTTACATTGGAATATCACATGCTCATGCGTATTATGCATGACCTGGTTCCATTATTTATTATTCTGTTGGAATAACCTGTCTGTGCGGTCTATCGCATGCCTGGTGAAGTCTTTTTGTAACGACCCCAAAATAGGTCCATTCCATCCAACCCATTCTAAGTCGCCAAATATATGGTACAGAAAATAACTACAACTTTATTACAACAATTGTCGTGTAAAATACAACAACACATATACTGTGAGTTTGGATACAAATATATACCAAATGTGACACATGTCTCAACCGTGGACAACACCTCACAGTGACACCTTACATAAAGGTATAGTCAAAAACTGTTTTAGAAATTAGAATCTTTGGGAAGTGCTCAAGGAAACCTTCGTACATGGGAGACCATGCGTATAGGTTATGATAGATATCATATGGCCACAGAATTATCCTTAGTTGACCCAATAGACCCCAAAGAAAAATGAGAAGATTACTATCATATTCTTCCCAATGGTGAGTCTTCTCTTGACATATCATTATCTCCACTGTCTCTAATTGGGTATTATACTCCAAACAAACACCAAGATTATATAGGTAGTCTTTGGTAGATATACTCGAAGAAGTGGATGAAACACAATCTGCAATCTTATGATGACTCGAGGTTGTATGTCATTAAACATCTTGTATAACAGTGACAAAACACCCTTCTAAAGTTGAATTCACCTCACTCTCAACATCTATAGACCACCGTTCTATTCCTCTGTTGTTCCCCGCTTGTCCCAGCTACACTTTTATTACCTGAAAGGAATTGTGAAGTAAAAGGGTGAGCACAACTAGCTCAGTAAAAATATCATGACTAAAGATAATTAAATTATCAATAGTCTTCATCAATAATAAATCAGAGATTTAGAACATATGATAGATGATAAAAAAATTTCAACCATAGTTGCAGCGGAACGAGCAATCCATTAGAAGAGTCAAATAGACCATAAAGTCTATTATCTTCTACATGTTAAAAGTCCACCAACAATGATTTATCCCTGTAACATCAATCAACAATTCACATCCCACAATCACATGTATAACTCATAATCGTAATTGTTGTTCTAAATTCCTTTTCTCATTCGGAATGAAGATAATTTTCATCACTTGTCTTTACGAAATATCAAAGATCATGGTTATACTAAATCACGGTTCCTCTGCTCATAATCATACTAATAAATTCATCTTTGCACTACGGGCCAAAGATATTCATCAACGATTCATCTTTGCTTTCTACAAGTTCATCTTTACTACTGGCCAAAGATATTCAACAACAGGTCATCTTTGCACTACGACCCAAAGATATTCATCAACAATTCATCTTTGCACTACAGGCCAAAGATATTCCTCAACAGTTCATATTTGCATTACAGGCCAAATATATTAATATCTCAAAGAAATATATAATCATTTCAGAATTTATATAAACAATAATTATAACCATGTTGATCAATTCACCTTTGCACTTAAGCTAAAGATATTCAATTATAAATTCAATGGTCATGATCATACCAGTCACAATTCAACTTTTCACTACTGGCCAAAGAGAACCCTAGTCATGATCATACCAATAATCTACCCATCTTTACACTCCAATGAAAGAGAATTTCAACATCAGGGTTATAAAAATGTTATATAAAAACAATATAATCAACATATAGATTTAATCTCAAGAGTAAGATTCATAAATCAATGATTTCATAACAACTTAATCAAAATGTTATAAATCACTTAATAATCTCATAATCTAATATTATTAATACTACCACAATCTTTTAGTCATTTCTTAAACTTATAAACAATTTATTTTAATTGTTTACACTTTACTAATAAATGTATTTAATCATTTTAAAATGCCAAACTCATAAGATCTCATCATCAATAACCAAAACCCTTATCAAAAATCTGCATATACCTCATATATGATTCTCAAGCCATAAAATCCTATTTTCTAATTTTCTTACTTTACAAAACATATTTAATTCATTTACTCATAACTAGAACATTTTCATGAAAAATATCAAATCAGTTCCAAAAATATTTCTTTTCTGAGATTTAGAAGAATATAGTCCCATATTGAATATATATTTTTCTCAAAATTTTTAAAATTCATTTACTATTTTTCACATGGCCAAAACCACCGAATATTCAGAAATTTATCATAAATTGTACTTTTATCCAAAAATTTTGAAATTCACAGGGTATACTGATATTATATAGATGTACTTCCAATAAAAATTTCATCAATTTTGGAGTTAACCACAAGGAGTTATAAGCAGTTACTTTTAAAATAGTCTTTTCTCATAAAATCCATAACTCCTAATCTATACATCCAAAAATCGCCATTTTTGGACACAATCAACAAAACTCATCAAATTATCATTTCAAAGTTTTCCAGAATTTTGAAGGTTCAGAAGAATTTTGAAATAATAACCCTTAAAATCCTTATTATCCCTTACCTCAAAAGAGCGATTACTTACATTGGAATAACGCCGAAACGAACTTGCACAAAGATATAGCAATACTCAAAGTATACTCAAAATACTCACAAGGATACGCTCGATAATAATATAGAGAGAAAACTTGATTTACGGTGTGATTTTCAATTATAACCTAAGCACCCTATTTATAGGAAATTGCTTAGAACACCAAAGCAGAAAATTTATTAAAATATTAATATATATATATATATATATATATATATATATATAATCTTCACGCACACCTAGCATCAACCAATTTCAAAGAACTAAGCATGTGTTAAAGATGCCCACACATTAAAAAAACGTTTTCTCAATTAATTAATTTAAAACTCCAAAAAAATAATAATTAATTAATCCAGAACTTCAATAATTCACAATAAATAGCCCTTTTGTCAGAAAATTCGAATCTCGCAAGTTTTTATAGGAAATTCAATTCTCTACAACTTTGTAGAAGAAAGGTTTTCCAAATTCCAAATAAAAATTGACCGAAATCCATAAATGAGCGATTTTACAGGCTATAATCAAATTTCAGTCAAGAAACGGGGTCCACCGACACATAAAACATGTTTTAAATATTTTTGGTAACAAAATACTCCTCCTCCACATATACTCATATATCCCACATTCATCGTAAAAATATCATCATTAATATATTATTAAAATAATATATTTAATTGAATTATTTTATTAGAAAAAGATAAAATATTAATTTTCAACAACTGTCACATTAAAAATTTTCTCCATCTATATCCTCATAAAATCAATATTTTTCTCATCATATAAATTAATAATTAATTATTCACAAATAATATTACGAAACACATTATTGTGACGAGGCGGTCTTGGAAAGAAGGAGGCTTTCGATAAGAAATTCTCCTTAATGGCGCCTGATTAGGTGACCAAACCTCTCCTTAGACAGAACTTTCTAGACATTGCCAATAATGTTTTCTAATAATATTATTCAGATAATATGAATTATTGCTTCGATAATGGAAGATACTGTGTAGTGACAATTATAAAATATCAACGCAGCAATCATTGAATCAAAAATAAAATATTGAACAGTAATTACTGTAACAATTATTGAGTAGTGTCTTCTTACGTAAGAATCAATAATTGGTGCAATCTTGTAAATGCTTCTTGTGTTTTAACCAATTTAAGTATTTTAACGGTATTAACTGGTAACAACTCTGTGCGTCATTTATAAACAACTTATATTTGTCGTTTTCTTCATCCAATCGCTTTTTACATTATAGGGCCCACAAAAGATCATGCTGTAAATATTTAATATTCCCAAGACGGTGAGAAGAATATTCCACGACCAAACGAATATTCTCAAACAACAATGAATATTTTATAGCCATTTTGCGTATTTTATAAAATTTGCATAATTCACCCATAACTTTAAACTTTTATCAATTTAACCATTTACTGAATAATAATTATAAGAAAAAATTTTATAATTTTATTTCATAAAATTCGGGGTCTTACACTTTTGTTATTTCATTCTTTATTATTCTGTTGGAATATCCTGTCTATGCGTTTACGCATGACCTGGTTCCATTATTTATTATTTTGTTGGAATAACCTGTCTGTGCGGTCTATCGCATGCATGGTGAAATCTTCTGTTATTCCATTCTTTATTATTCTATTGGAATAACCTGTCTATGTGGATTACCACATACATGGTGAATGACCCTTCGTATTCATTTCTTATTAAATTGTGGAAATGATCTGTTTACGTGGATTACCGCATGGCGGGCGAAAATCCATTTGCAGTTTCATATATTATGTTATACTTAGTTGGTTAAAGCTTTGACTTCTATACTCCATGAAATTAGTGGAATATCTTTGATATTTACGCTTCATCCAGTATGTTTTCATGGAAATATTCTTTTGAGCATTCTTGAATTTTACTCCACGAAGAAGTATCATGTTGACAATTTGGACGTTATTAGTTCTTGGATAAATTAATTCTTGAACTTGTTTTATTGAATTCTTATATCATTGTCATCATCCTCATGTTTATTTTATGTTGAAAGTCATCTGTGGCCTGTAGTGCATAGATGGACTTGGTATAATTATGACCAGTGATTAATCGGTATAATCATGACCGTAATGTTACAAATGATGTGGTAAATGTTTTCATTGGCCTGTAGTGCATTGATGGACAGTTTTTGGTATGATTATGACCAAGGATTATTCGGTATAGTCATGACCATTGATGAATACACGAATATCCTTGGCCCGTAGTGCATGGATAATTTGTGGTTGTGATACTAATGAATATCCTTGGCCGGAGTGCAGGGATGATGTGGATTATTTATTGAGCTGAGTCTCAGCAATAAAAGTGATGAAAAACCTTTTAAATCATTGAAGATAGTAGATTTTATTCTCTATTCGACTCTTTTAATGGATTGCTTGTTCCGCTGCAGTTAAACTTGATGTTTGTTATATTGTATCAGTTTAACAATGTTGAAGGCTAACGATAATTTATTTTGCATTATCTTCATCATAATATTTCTTACTGGGCTAGTTGAGCTCACCCTTTTGCTTTCATTGTTCTCTTCAGGAAATGAGAACGTAGCACGGACTAGTCGGGGAACGGAGTGACGGTCCAAATGATAGCATTAGTAGTCCTCACTATTCTGTTAAATAGTGTGACAATAAATGTAATGAGGACTCCTTTGAGTGTGGATATTGTCTAAATGACAATATTCTTATTAAAACTCTCAATTTATGTTTTACACGACAGCTGTATTATTAAGTTGTATTTGTATTCTGTACCATGTATATGGCGACTCAGAATAGGTTATGCATACCTATTTTGGGGGCGTCACACTCCTAGTGGAGGAACCACACAACATACATTTACATACAACGTGTGTCGCCGTTTATGAAAATGATGACATGTGCGAAGCACTAATATCACAGATAGATATTTAGCAGCGCAGTAAGTAAAATGCATTCATACACATTCATCGTAAATGTAAATGCAACATTCACACACAAGCATATAACAATTTTGAAAAGCTTGTAATAGCGGCTTAAGCCCTCATATTGGAGTCCCCAGCAGAGTCGCCACCTGTCGACGTCGGGATTTTTATTTGTCCCTTTTCGTTACTTGTTCTTTGGTGTTCTCATGTTAATGTGAGATTTGTTTGAAAAACAAGTGAAAAAGGTCCGACATGTGTAATGTCGACGATTTGACTTTAAAAGTCGCCGGTTGGTGTTTTAATTGGTTGCACCAACGCAATCAAAATGTTTACACCGACCGATGATGTGACAACGCTAAGCAGTGTCATGGGCTGAGATTTATTTGGGTTCGGGGGCTTGATTATGCGGAGGGAAGGTGTTAGGCACCCCTCGACATCTGTGTTGCCACGGTGACCGCCACTTTTCAAAGAAACTATTATATGAATGTGTGTGTGTGTGTGTGTGTGTGTGGATCAAGGTACAATTATTTGAAAGTAGTGCGAGGTCTCGTTCGGACCTATATACACAAGGTTTGAATTTATAGAAAAATTCAGTTTTAACCAAGATATATCAGTGAACCCTGTGCTCAATAGGAATTGAGACCTTTTCATACTTCCATTTTATTATTAAAATGTTAGAAACATTTTGCTTTTATTTTCGAGATCGAAGCATCTTGAGAAAATAATATCTGACGATGTCGAACTCCTCATGGGCATGACGACCATCCAAGGAAATTAATTACTTTGTAAATAATGTACAAGCTACTTACAATTGAAAAAAGTCCATCATGAGGAACGAATCTAGATTCATGGTAGAATCAATGATCACATGATTCCTAGGATCACATGATCTTTGCAGTGTGTGTATGGAAAGCGATGGCAGTTATATATATATAAAAGTGTAAATATATATATATATATATATATATATATATATATATATATATATATATATATTTACATTTACATCAGGCACAGGAGTTCACTTACCATGGCGGTTGATCATTTTATAGCTTATATATATATATATATATATATATATATATATATATATATATATATATATATATATATATAGCAAGTAAATGCTCGAGACATAAGTCAGGCTCAATCGAGGCATAACTCGATAATGTTAGTCCATATATAAAATATATACATATATAAGTATATATATATACAGACAAAAATGAAAACCACGGACCGAAGTCCGGGCATACACAAACAACACGACTCTCAATGTTATAACAGTGTGTGCAAATATGAAAAGAAAGGCTTTATAGAGTATGAGAAGGCTTATAGTGGGCTGCCAATGTAGGCTTCTATGACTCTATATGGATAAACACTCAACTCCCGCCGGATAAAAATATAGCTATATGTGAGCTAACAGATGTTTAAAATGAGGAAACACTCAATATGGGTGTGTACAGAGCAAATTGGATAGGGCTTCCTCGCCTTTTTTCTCTTTTTAAAATGGCTAGCCCAAGCTCTATATTTATAGAGTGCTTAGCCATGAGTGTACTACTATGCACTGATGATGCACTGCTTGGTGCCCGAGGTTCTCATGAGTCCTGTCGTCTCAAGTACATGCACTCGTGCCTTTGTAATGTCCGCTTCGAACTTGCGAACTTTAATCCGAGCATCCGAGCGAGGTATATCGACGACCTTCTTGGGACCGCTTATGTCGAGAGTTTCTGTGATGACATGTATTAGAGGTTGTCTGAAGTCGGGAAGAGGGACCATGCCCATAGCCTTCAAGCCTCAAATTCTATCCGGTGTGCTGCCACACGTAATAGTCACTCGGGATTGTAACTCCTCGGTTCTTGTGGGGCATTGTTGTATGTATGTATGAAGTATTGAGACAATGCGCAGGTGTTGAGGTGGCAAGATGACGTTTGACTCTTCACCGGGGTTATCGCTGGTTTGAGTTGAAAGTAGACGTTGCTCAGGGTTACATCTGAGATTGGACTACTTGTTTGTATCTTGCATGATGTCATCTGTGAGAATGCACATCATAGGTGTTAGCTCACGGGATCCGAGGTATGAGTGCCTGGCGGAGAGTCCGAGCTTGAAGTTGATAGCATGCATTTGAAACAAGCATTTCTGGAGTTATCACCAGAACTGCAACAACATTCCTTGGGGTTATCGCCAAGGACGAAACTTGGATTTATCTCCGAGGTTGGAAATGATCCTCCCGGTTTGTGTTCCGGGGTTGGAAATGAGGTTCCCGGTATGTGTTCCGATTTTGGGACTGAACTTCCGGTAGTATCCGGAATGGATGTGAGCTGTCTTCCAGGGTTATCTCCGAAAGAAGAATCTGCCCTCCTGCAATGTCAGTAACAAGCGTGCATAAAATTTTGAGTGTCTACAAATTATATGAAATAATTTAGTTTAAAAATGATTTTATTATTATAAAAATCATTTTAGATGAAAATAAAGTGTTTAAAGATATTTTAAGTTATAAAATATAACTTTTAATATTTAAAAGATAATTTTAATTATAATTTAATAGTAATGATATTAAATTTATTTAATAATTATATTAAATAAATAGTTTAAAGTGGTTTTATTAATTTAAAAATCATTTAAAAAGATATAAATGAATTAAAAATGTTTTAAGTTATACTTAATGACTTTTAATATTTTGATAAATGGTACATTAATATTTAAATATTAATGGTAATTATTTATAAATGATTTTAAATGTTTTAAAAATCATTTAAGGATAATATTAATACTTTAAAAATATTTTGAGTTATTATAAATAACTTTAATATTTTGGCAATTGTTTCATTAATAGTTTAATATTAATTAAATGTTAATGATAATAGAATTGTTTAATATTTAAATCATTTAATAATGATTCCAGTGTTTGAAAATTCATGATAAATTATAATAAATGTTTTAAAATTATTATGAGTCATGTAAAAATAGTATGACTGATACTTACAGATATTGAGCTACAGAATAGAGTCTTAGACTCGATAATTACCCGATAAAGCCGTCGGTAGACCGACATGTGTTTTAGAAATTGATCTGAATTTAGATATTTTGACTATATTAATGTTTGTTTGTGATTCAATGGCTGTTGAATATGTGTAACAATGTGATTATGTTATGTGCTGATTGCAATAAGCAGTACAATGTGTTATGATACGATTCTAATCAGTAAAATGATCTTATTATTGATAGGTTGCTATATAAAAGATAAAACTAAGTTGCGAATTGTAAGCAACATACCAGGCAAGTATCCTACCTTTGCATTTTCTTTATGCAATGGATGTGAGTAAGAAGTTTCAGAATTTTATTATTATGGTACCAGATTATTAACCTATTGTTATATATGTTATATCCAGATAATTGTTTATCAACATGATATTATATTATATAATTGGATATATATTACATTCATTAATTTCAAAATATGGTTATACTGGTGACCTCACTTGGATAGTCATTGTATTTAATCACATGTTGATATATATATATATATATATATATATATATATATATATATATATATATACCTCTAAGCTATTTGATCAGTTAGACACAGATTTAGAAATATCGTTAAATATGATAAAACCTTTTTGTATCCAATCGAATTGTTTCGGTTTGAATTCCCGACTAAGTATGAACATCCCGAACATGGAAAAACTTTTATGCGCCTGAAAGCGATGATGAGTGAACAATAATATCATTTTTGCATGTAGTATTGATCAATCTGAGGCATAACTGTGATCGATCACCCCTGCGTAAGTAAGTTATGACGGTTTGCAGATGAAGTTCTGTTTAACCTTTTTAAAAAATGAAAATAATGTTCATAGTATGTCACCTTAACCCTATTTATAGTCAATATGTAGTTTCAAAAAATTTGATAGAGAATTGTTATGTTATTATTATCGGTTCAGATTACTTCACAACTATTGATTTGTTGTAGAAGGGTAGTACAAAGAAAATATTTAACCCTTTCAGCTAATATTTATAATTGTTATTACTTGCTGGGCACTCAAATGCTCATTCTTGCTTAATTTAAATGTTTTCAGCTAAGTGTGAACAACCTGAAGGCTCTGCTAAGAACAAGGGAAAAGGAAAGGTTGTTGAATGATTGTAATGTTATCTTATGTAATAGTTTGATATTATTAAGACAATGATATATATTAACTATCATGCTATGTAGTGAATGTAATAAAGGTTACGTACTTGGGAGCTAGACTCTGATAATCATGTAAATTAAGTTTAATAATTATATTATTGTTATTATTATTAGTATTATTCCGCTCATAGAAATGGTATCGTGAAGCACCGAGTTCAGGTTTCAAGTACCTGGATTTGGGGGCTTTACATAATTAGTGATGAGGGAACTCACTTCTATAATAAGTAGTTCACTAAATTACTCACAAAGTATGGGGTCCGACATAAGATTGCAGTCGCGTATCATCCCCAAACCAATGGCCAAGCGGAAGTCTCGAATCGAGAAGTTAAGAGAATTTTGGAAAAGGTTGTAAATCCATCGAGGAAAGATTGGGCAATGCAATTAGATGATGCCTTATGGGCATATCGAACATCTTACAAGAATCCTATCGGTATGTCACCTTACGGGATGGTCTATGGCAAGGCGTGTCATCTTCCTATAGAGTTAAAACATAATGCATCTTTGGGCAATTAAGTAAAATTTGAATTTTGAGTTACAATCAATTTGAGAGCAACAGCTCTCGCAATTTAAATGAGATGGACGAATTCCAGCATAATGCTTATGAAAATGCCAAACTGTACAAAGAGAGTCAAAACATGGCACGATAAGAAAATCATTGATCGGAAGTTTAAACTGGGACAACAAGTATTGCTTTTTAACTCTAGATTGAGGTTATTTCCAGGTAAATTAAAATCCTATTGGTCAGGACCTTTCATGGTTGTATCTGTCACTCCACACGGGAATGTTGAAGTCGAGGAACCTAATTCGAAGTGAACCTTCAAGGTAAACGGCAAACAACTTAAGCATTATTGGAGTGGACCCATCGATCGCCAACCTACGGCTATGCACCTCTCTGATCCAGTGGACAATTGAGCAACACATCAAAGTCGGGCTGACGACTTTAAACTAAGCGCTGTGGGGAGGCAAGCCCAAGAAATTTTATTCTTTATTTCTTTCTTTTATTTTATTATTATTTTTTCTTTCTTTTCAGCATTTTTATTAATTTATTTTAGGAGTAAAATAATTTAGCTACAGAATCGTAGAATTTTTATGTGTATCTCTAGTGCTTACACATTTGCTTATTATGTTAGGAAGGACAATCAACTAGTACTAAGGGTCCGGAGCCAGCGCCCCAGCACTGAATTATCATGCCAAATCAGCGCCCCGACGTTTCAAATCAATAGCCTAAATTCCGTCACAGCCCCCCGGCGCTATCCTACAGGTATAAGCCAGCGCCCCGGAGCTATAGGCCTTTTATGGTTACTGATTCTCAGCACCCATGCGCTCTAGCATAACACTAACGCAGCGCCCCGGCACTAGAACACATCTGCAGACACTGCTTCTCAATGCCCCGACACTCGATTCCATGTCAAATGCAACGCCCCGGTGCTAGAGGTCCCTGCCAGATTCTGCCTTGCAGCGCCCCGGCATTCCTTTACTAGCATAACCCAGTGCCCCGGCGCTGGGTTCCTTTTAAGAGTCCTAATTTGGCTACAAGTTTACTCGGTTTCCACTTTCTTCACTCTTTAAAATTCTCCCCACGTTCTGCCACTCGCCATTTCTCTCTTTCTTGTAACTGCTCTTCTATTTAATTGGGCTACAAGGTGCATTGCTATATCACACGTTAATCCATCTCTCTCTATAATTCAATTTGCTCTACTGATTCTCATCCCCAAGGTAAGATTTGGTTTACACACACATTCGATGTGGATCTCCCATTCGTTTATATGTCGTGTTGATTGCATGGATATTAGGAATTGCTGGGTTCTTTGTCCCAATATTAATCATTCTGATATGGGTTTGCATGATTTCCATAAGAGATGTCAGGTACGCCCATCAATTATTTGATAAAAGCTCTACATGGGTTTCTATTGCTAATTTACCTTGGCTTCAATTCAATTATATGCCGTCACTGCTTTTCGGGTTAATTTTCACCAAGAAGTACACATGCAATGCTTAATTGGTTTTGACAGCATTAAATCTCACCATGTATTGAACCTAAAAGCATATTTTACATGCTATTTCTCAATGTCAAATTTAATAATGTTGTGTGAGGTTCAGCCTACAGTTGTGTGAAACAAATGATTATCCTAAACGTGTTACTTCTTACACACAGTTGCTGTTTGACCAATTTTTGACATGTTAGGCCATTCAATCCGGAGTGAAAATTCATGCTAGTGTGTGCTTAACCGCAACCCCTAACCTTGTTACACAATGCTATCCTCCGTCGAAGTTTGGGGGTCGTGTTATGGTTACGTAATTCTATATCATATCTGTGCAAAATTCTAATACGTGTGTATGTGTTGTCAATTGTAGAATATTCGAGATGGCCTCAAAGCGTCAACGAGGAGAAGGTTCTGGGTCCGCCTCGACTCCCCCAAAATTTGACAGCCATCGGTTCGTGAGTGTCGCGGTCCAAGGATGATTCAATCGTATGGCCACCCGCTCACTAGTCCCAGAACGAGGTTTAAAGCCCGACCAATCAAAAGATGGAGACATGACTGTGATGATTTCTGAGAGAAATTGGTTCACACTCATTGAACAACTTAACCCGGCGGTTATTGCAGTGGTTAAAGAGTTCTACGCCAATAATTCTGAGCACTTCCACTATGGAGTGTATGAAAGAGGCAAGACAGTTGAATTCGGCGAAGAAGACATCAACGGTTGTTACCAGCTACCTTTAGAGGGTCAACACAATGAATATGCCAGTTTTATGAGCCAAGGACTAGACTATGAATTGATAATTCGTGAGCTTTGTCAACCGGGCATAACTTGGACAATGCATGAACGTGGTAGCATGACTTTCCCGCATTTGCGCCTTAGTCTATACGGAAAAGCTCGGTATACCTTCATTTGCGCAAAGTTGATGTCGTGCACACATGTCAGCAATGTTACCAAGGAAAGGGTCATACTGCTGTATTCGATAGTTCAAGGCTTGAAGATGGATGTGGGCCTAATTATTTAGCAGTCCATTCTAAGAGTTGCACGAGGAGGTACCACGGGAGGTTTACCACCCCCTTCTCTCATTTATGCTTTATGTTCTAAGTTTGGGTCAAATGGAAGTCGGATGAAATGATTCAGCCCCTAATATCGGTTTTGGACCATAAAATGATAAGTAGGTACCGGGTGTGAACTGGTGGTGTAAATCACCCACGTGGATTGAGCTTTATAATTCCTCAAGCTGCAGCTCCACAAACTCCTGCCCCACCTATTTATGGTCCCTCCTCCGCAGCACGCCGTGGTGTCATTCCTGATGCGGTTCAGCTAGAAATCGACGGATGGTTCTACAATATTGAAGCTCAAAATGTTCGTCTGTCTGAACATCAAGATGTGATCTGCAGGTTTACTGTCGACTACTTCAAGGCCCAGACTGCTATATATGCTCATATTTACCTTGGAGTTGATCTTAGTCATTTCCCAACTGCTCCTGTTCTGCTTGTGTTTCCCCCTTCTGATTAAGAGATGAACGACGATGAAGACGATTCGCTCAAGGAATAAGCTCGTCAGGGAAGTCCTCTATTTTAAATTGTTATATTTTTTGCATGAAGACATTGCTCTTTATAAGTTTGGGGGTAGTTTAGTTTTAGTTTCATTTTTAGGTGGCATGTTTTTAGTAGTTTATGGAAATTAGGTTATGAGTATGTTTTAGTTTGTTAAACTTGATGTTAAGTTCTAAGTTAAGTATTGCATTTAGTATATCGCATAATTCCAGCTGTTAAATAGTTTAAGTATATTCGGGGCCAAAGATGAAACGGGAATTGCATAACCAAGTCTAGTATTGATTATTAAGCTTTTGATGTGATTTCTTGACGTGATTTAAATCTTTATCTGTTTTAAACTGGTATTATCATGATAGCACATGTTAACAAATGACCTTGTTGGTTGAGTAAGTCTAAATGGATAGATAATGGATTTCTAAAGGATAATGCCAGTTAAATGAAAGAATAACAAGAATAGGTAGTGATAGCTGAAATTAGACATGAATTTAAGTTTGGGGGGAAATATTTGGGGTATATAAGCTTTAAAAAAAACCGTGGCTAGTATTTTTTCGGGGCCTTTGTTACTTGAGTAAGTAAGCCCGATTGAGTGTCTCTACACCTAGCGCCCTAAGGTCTTAATGGTCTGGGAGTCGTTAGTCGAAAGCTCGTTAAGGGGTAGCACTGTTAGTCTAATGGAATGAGACATTGCACAGTCATGGGAAATAGAAAAAAATAATGAATAAAACGGGAAAAAGTGCAAAAAGCCCCCGTTAGAAATAAATATATAAAAATAAAGCATAAGTATTCCATCTTCACCCCTGGACTTTAATAAGTGTGTGATTTTAGCCGGATCTAGTTTGTTTTTGGAGTTCTCGAGTTTATATTGTATGATGCCTTCCAAGAAATCTATTATGTTTCTTATTTTACTTTTCACCAGTTAGCATGGTTGTTGAGTACATAGGCATGATATCAATAATAATAGATTTAGATTTGACGATTGTTGGTATATTATTGATCTGTCTTGATATGATGTACTAGCATGTTATTGTAATTTTTCTGAGGCCTGATGAGTATACTTTGTTTTGTTTGACTGCTGGAATCATAAGCATGTAGATAGTTACATTTGCATTTGCATGGTATATTTAATTTTCCTTTATTGCAATGTGTTTTGTTGCTTGAGTTGCTTGAGGACAAGTAATGGTTTAAGTTTGGGGGTATTTGATGAATGGGTAATATACCCATGAATTGGATACAATCGGACTTAAATTATTATGTTCTCGAGTCTTTTAGAAGAATTTTTACCGTGTTTAATTGTTATATTGCAGTTTAAGGTGGAGTAGGGACGAATAGGGAATTTTGGCATTATTAATGGCAATTTGGTAAGTCCCCGAGAACTACAGTATGGTACTTCACTGTTATGTACTACTCCCGGTGATAAAGGCGCGTGGGGTCTTGTTGAGGATTGGTCAGGCGCGTGCATGGGAGAAGTTGACAAGGATTAGGACTTTGTTAAGGGAAAAAAGAGTATTTAAAAGGGGAATTAGCTGGAAATTTGGGGGATTCTTAACCATCATAGCTGGAGATTAATCAAGATTACATTAGAGAATTGCGGAAGAGAATTCCAATTGAAGCTTGAAGGATTTAGTTTAGATTTTCTTCTTCTTCTTTATTTTTAATTGTATAATTCTTTTAAGATGATTTTTATGGGATTGTTGGTTTTATTTTTCAGTATGAACTAATTTTCAATTAAGACTACAAATTGAACCTTTTATGTCTATGAATTAGTTATTCAATTTAATCCAGTTTTTTACAAGGTGAATTGTTTATCATGTTTTGTGCGTATTGATTAATTATTTGGCCAATAATTACTGTGTTACTCTAAAAGGATTCAGAAGATGAAATCTAGGGTTGAAACTGGACATGATAACTTATATGCTTAATTATTTGTATGAGATGAATAATTATGGTTGTGAATTGAATATGAATATCTTTTCACTACATGTAGCAATTGGGAATTGGAATTTAACGGGGTTGATTTAATTATTTGGCATAGGAATATCGTAAAATTAATTGAATTGAATAAAAGTTATCTGTTTACTTGGGAAAGGGCTTTTAACAACTAGAATTCATGTTAACAATTCAGGTGGCGTAATAATTGGGTTAATTCGATAATTGGTTTGTAGTACATAATTGGGGATATTGTAGTCTTAACCTTTATTTATTTGAATTAATTTCAAGAGTAATCTAGTTTTAATTGGTTAATTTAGATTTCTTAATTAGAAAAATCACAAATTGCAGTTGTTTAAATAAAACTGAATGGGTATAGTGCTAGTAGTTGGAGTTTATTAATTGGAATTCCCTGTGGGTTCGACACTTAATGTTAACACTTTATTACTTGCTGACTGTGTATACTTGCACAGATAATTGATTGTGAAATTAACCAACAAAATTCATCGTCATCCATCTCTTGTAATCTGCGGGCTCCTCCTGTCAATACCTCCTTGACAACAAACGGGCCTTCCCAGTTTGGGGCAAATTTTCCTTTAGATTGATCTTGGTTGTCAAACACCTTTTTCAAGACCTAGTCATGTTCTTTGAACTGTTGTAGATGGACTTTTCTATTGTAGGATATAGCAATCCTTTGTTGGTATAACTGTAATGCCCTCATATCTATACTTCCACGATATCCGATATGGTGCTTACTACGAATCAAAATATAATGCATTTAAATCTATACACCCATGGTATCTGATTATACACTTATATTGTGACGCCCCCAAAATAGGTCCAATCCACCCAACCCATTCTGAGTCGCCAAATACATGGTACAGAAAACAACTACAACTTCATTATCACAATTGTCGTGCAAAATACAACACATATGTTGTGAGTTTTATACAAATATATACCAACTGTGACTCATGTCCCAACCTTGGATAGCACGTCACAATGGCGCCTTACATAAAGGTATAGTCAATAACTGTTTTAGAAATTAAAATCTTTGGGAAGTGCTCAAGGAAACCTTCGTACATGGGAGGCCATGCGTCTAGGTTATGATAGATATCATATGTCCACAGAATTATCCTTGGTTGATCCAATAGACCCCAAAGAAAAACGAGAAGATTACTTCATGTTCTTTCCAATGGTGAGTCTTCTCTTGACATATAATTATCTCCATTGTCTCCAATTGAAAATTATATTTAAACCAAACTCCAAGGTTATATAGGTAGTGCTCGTAGATATACTCAGTAAGTGGATGTGCGCAACCTTGTCTAATGATAACACGCGTTTGTATGTCATTAGACATCTTGTATGATAGTGGCAAAATACCCTTCCAAATTTGGGTTCGCCTCACCCTATTAGATTCACCAAATATAAATATTAAATGACGTATAAAATACAACACACTTATCTAAAGTTCTCAATAAAATTATTTTCATACTGTTTAGGGAGAACCTTAACAACTATAGACCACCATTCTATTCCCTTGTTATCCCCGGTCGACCCAGCTACACTCTTATTACCCGAAAGGAATTGTGAAGCAAAAGGGTGAACACAACTAGCCCAATAAAGAATATCATGACTAAAGATAATTAAATTATCAATACCCTACGTCAGTAATAAATTAGAGATTTAGAACATATGGTAGATGATAAAACTTTTCAACCATAGTTGTAGCAGAATGAGCAATCCATTAGAAGAGTCAAATAGACCATAAGGTCTATTATCTTCTCCATGTTAAAAGTTTACCAACAATGTTTTATCCCTGTAACATCAATCAACAGTTTCTGTCCACAATCACGTGTATAACTCATAATCATAATTGTAGTTCTAAATTCCTCTTCTCATCCAACACGAAGATAATTTTCATAACATGTCTTTACCTGAAACATCAAAGATCATGGTTATACCAAATCACAGTTCATGTTCATAATCATACTAATAAATTCATCTTTGCACTACGGGCCAAAGATATTCATTAACAGTTCATCTTTGTACTAAAGGCCAAAGATATTCAACAACAGGTCATCTTTGCATTACAGGCCAAAGATATTCAACAACAGGTCATCTTTGCACTACAAGCCAAAGATATTCAATAATAGGTCATCTTTGCACTACGGGCCAAAGATATTCAACAACAGGTCATCTTTGCACTACAGGCCAAAGATATCAATCAACAGTTCTTCTTTGCACTACAGGCCAAAGGCATACAATTGTAAAACCAATAAACAACAGTCCATCTATGCACTACGGGCCAAAGATGACTTTCATCACAATACAAACATGAGGATCATGACAAGGATATAAAGAATCAATCACATGAGATAAATAATAAATTTTAAAGACTAACAATTTAATTTATCCAGAATTCAATAATATCCAAATTGTCAACATGATACTGCTTTGTGGAGTAAATTTTCAAAAATAATTTGAACAGAAAATAATATTTTAACGAATATTTAATGAAGATAATAACATTATTCATTATATTATAAACTCCATTTAATATTATTCATTATATAATAACATTAAATTCATTTACTAATAATATTAATCATTAAATAATATTTTAAATCAATGATTTCATAACACCTTAATCCAAATGTTATAAATCACTTAATAATCTCATAATCTAATATTATTAATATTACCACAATATTTAATCATTTCTTAAACTTATAAATAATTTATTTTAATTGTTTACACTGTGACGCCCCCAAAATAGGTCCAATCCACCCAACCCATTCTGAGTCGCCAAATACATGGTACATAAATAACTACAACTTATTAATACAATTGTCGTGCAAAATACGACAACACATAAACTGTGAGTTTAAGTATAAATATTGTCTTCTAGACAATATCCACACTCAAATAAAGTCCTCATTACAATTATTGATGCACTATTTTACAAAAATAGTGAGAACTGCTAAAAACAACTATGCAGGACAATCACTTATATACCCATTTGGTTCTGTTATGTTCTCGCTTCCTGAGAAGAAAAATGGAACAAAAAAGAAAAGGGTGAGCTCAACTAGCCCAGTAAAGAATATTATGACTAAGATAATGTACAACAAATTATCCTTAGTCCTCAACAGGGAAAAATCTAATAGAATATAATAGACAACAAGTTTTAGATCAACAACTGCAGTGAAAACAACAATTCATTAGAAGAGTTAAGTAGAGAATGAAATCTACTATCATCTATGAATTTAAAAGTCCATCATCAATATTTTATCCCTGTAACATTAATCAATATACATCTTGAATCAAATATTCATCTTTGCACTACGGGCCAAAGATATTCATTTATATCACCAGTTGGTCATGTTCATCTCAACACCTGTTCATCTTTGCACTACGGGCCAAAGATATTCATCAGGTAATCATTCATCTTTGCACTACAGGCCAAAGATATTCATCAAGTATCATCATTAAGGACCGAGGACGATGAAAAACATTTAAGAGAATGAATTCAGTGAGATGAAAGGACAAAGATTAGAGATTCGTACTTTAGATAACTCAAGTTTAAAATACTCCATAATAAACAATAATGGAGTAAAATTCAAGAATGAAGATCAAAACATGGATACAATCAAAGATAGTAACCATAATAGACATCTGGGACGAAAAAGAAAAATTTCATTTTTGGTGAATAGTCTTAGTATTTATGAATAGTCTTAGATATCACGTTAATAGTCTTGAGTATCGTGAATAGTTCCAATATCACGTGAATAGTGTAGTATATGTGAATAGTAACCCCGACACAAAAAGGTAGAAATTCTATAATAAAATTCATATCAATATTTCAGCATAATGATATTGAAGAAAATAATATCATTTACGAAGAAAATAACATCCCATACCTCAAAAGAACAGTATTTCTGATCGGAATATCGGATGTAATGCCAAAGAAAACTTGCACTGAATAGCAACTCTCAAAGTATCTAAATACTGACAAAAATACGCTCGATAATATAGAGAGAGAACTTATATTTCTGGTGTGATTTTCAATTCTAACTTAAGCGCCTATTTATAGGAAAATACTAGAACGCCAAAGGAGACTAAATTAATAAAATATTTATTTATTTATTTTTTCTTCCTATGCATGCCACCGTTGAACAAAACTCAGCCACCACAAGTGGGGCCCACCAAAAATCAGCTAACTTTTCCCAACAACCAAAAGTGGGGCCCACCCATATTTTTAATAAAAATATCTATTTCTGAAACTTCAATAATTCATAATAAATATCTCTTTTATCAGAAAAATTCGAATCTCATGTTTATTCCATAGGAAATCGAATTCTCTACAACTTTGTAAAAGAAAGTTTTTCCAAATTCCAAACGAAAAATGACCGAAATCCACACACGGACGATTTTCAACACCTTTTAAAATTCATAACAAATTATACGTTAATTTTTAACGGTTCAAAATTTGTGGGCATATATTCAACTTATATATGTATAACATATCCAAAAATCACAACGATCTAATGGTCGGATCAAAATTATAACACACGCAATAAAACTTAAGAACACTGATTTGATTTTCGGATTATAAGTCCCTCGTACCAGTTTCACTTAAACAGTCACCACGAAAAATCCATAAAGAATTTTTGGGTGATTCAAATTTCTTCGGTTAGCTTACTTCCAAGGCTTTCTTTTGATATATGGCTCATCTCCTAACTCACTATACACAAAGAGTTATAGATTTTACAAAATCAAGTAATAAACTAATTTTCTGAAAAATTCCAAATTTCGTTGTTCATTTCGACAAAATACTGATAAAACACCTCATCATTAATTCCTTCATTTATATCCACACAAAATAAATATTTTCCTATCCATCATTTATGTCCACATAAAATAAATATTTCCTTACCATATAAATCAATAAATAATTATTCACAAATAATATTACAGAATCACAATAATGACAACGAATGCTTCCCTGTGAAAGAGGGGCTTTCAGATAAGGATCTCTCTCACTTCATGGCGGCATGATTAGGTGACCAAACCTCCGCTTGATGTAACTTTCTAGACATTGCCAATAATGCTATCTAATAATATTATTCAAATAATATGAATTATTGATCCGATAATGGGAAATCTTGTCTTTATGATAATTATTGAAACAACAATAATATAAAATATCAACGCAGCAATTATTGAATCAATAAAATAAAGTATTAAACAGTAATTACTATAACAATTATTGAGTAGTGCCTTCATACATAAGAATCAATAATTCAAAAACACCATGCGTACCGGTGTACTTCTTTGTGCACGCCAGAGCATTCTTGTATTTTAACCACAAGGTAATCCAACAGTGTTAACAGCTCCACGCCCATCGCATTTATATTCTCCGAGCAAAGAAGAATATTCCACGACCAAACGAATATTCCCCGACAAAATGAATATTTTATAACCACTTGCTTATTTTACAAAATTTGCACATTTCACCCATAATCAAAATATTATATCAAATTAACACCTTATTATTCACAATAATAATTAGCGAAAATTTGATTTTATTTATAAAAAGTTGGGGTCTTACAACCTCCCCTCCTTATGAAATTTCGTCCTCGAAATTGACGTACGTACCTGGTGTTTCGAAAAGGTGAGGATACCAACGCCCAGGTTATTTCCTCTATAGCATGGTTCCTCCACAAAACCTTGACTTGTGGTAGAACCTTTGTTCATAGGACATGCTCTTTCCTATCCAAGATCTTGACAGGTACCTCCTCGTACGTTAAATCTTCGGCTATTTCATCTGGTTCTAACGCAATAATGTGTTTTGGGTCGTCCATATATTTACGTAACATCGATACGTGAAAAACGTTATGAACACGCAACATAATTAGCGTTAAGGCGAGTCTATAGGCCACAGTTCCTACTCGATCGAGGATTTCAAATAAATCGAAGGTTTGAGCTTTCTTCTCTTCATCGACTTTTACTTCTAGAATAACGCCTTCTTGCACCTTCTTCTTTATATTCATCAGCTCCGATGTGTAACTTGAGCGATTTTAACTTTATCAATTAAAGTCGATTCTACTCGTATATTTAACATCATAATGTGGGTCCCTATAGTCTTTAACTCTATCTTTATCATTTATAAATTATACAAAATAGGTCTTTGTGTTCGACAATATCGCACTCGTACTCGCATACGATCTTCTACTCAACGTGTCAGCTACCACGTTCGCTTTTTCCAGGATGGTATTGTGACGCCCCCAAAACAGGTATACATCGCCCATCTTGGGTCGTCAAATACATGGTACAAAATTCAAATACAACTTAATTATACAACAGTCGTGTAAAATACGACAAAACATAATCTAAGAGTTTTAATAAGAATATTGTCATCTAGACAATATCCACACTCAATGGAGTCCTCATTACATTTATTGTCACACTATTTAACAGAATAGTGAGGACTACTAATGTTATCGTCTGGACCGTCACTCCGTTCCCCGACTAGTCCCGGCTACGTTCTCATTTCCTGAAGAGAACAATGAAAGCAAAAGGGTGAGCTCAACTAGCCCAGTAAGAAATATTATGACTAAGATAATGCAGGATAAATTATCATTAGCCTTCAACAATGTTAAACTGATAAAATACAATAGACATCAAGTTTAACTGCAGCGGAATAAGAAATCCATTAGAAGAGTCAAGTAGAGCATGATATCTACTATCTTCATGATTTAAAATGTTTTCATCAATTTTTATCATTTGAGGCTCGACAATAAATAAACCACATCATCGAGTCATCCTCACACTACACGCCAAGGATATTCATTAAATCATCAATGGTCATGACTATACCTAATAATCCTCGTCATAATTATACCAAAAAGCGTCCATCAATGCACTACAGGCCACTGAGGACTTTTACCACATCATTTATAACATTTCAGGTCATGATTATACCGAATGATCCCTGGTCATAATCATACCAAATTCATCTATGCACGTAAGCCAAAGATGACTTTCATCACAATATAAGCATGAGGATGATGACAATGACATAATAATTTAATAAAACAAGTTCAAGAATAAATTTTAAAGATTTATAAGTTAATTTATCCTGAAATCAATTACGTCCAAATTGTCTACATGATACTGCTTTGTGGAGTAAAATTCAAGAATGCTCAGAAGAATATTTCCATTAAAAGATACTGGATGAAGCGCAAATATCCAGGATATTCTACTAATTTCATGGAGTATAGAAGCCAAAACTTTAACGAATCGAGTATAATAGAATATATGAAAGCTAAAATGGATTTTCGATCGCCATGCAGTAATCCATGTAGACGATCATTTCCATAATTTAATAAGGAATGAATACGAATGATCATTCAAAGATACATGCGGTAATCCACATAGACAAAGTTATTCCAATGAATAATAAAGAATGGAATAATAGAAGAATTCACCGTGCATGCGATAGATCTTTGAAACAGGTTATTCCAAATGTAATAATAAAGAATGGAACCAGTCATGCATAATCCTTACGCACGTGGATATTCAGCAATGAATAATAATAAAGAATGGAACAAGGTCATGCGTAATCCACACAAACAGGATGTTCCAACATAATAATAAAGAATGGAACCAGGTCATGTGTAATCCGCATAGACAGGATGTTCCAACAGAATAATAAAGAATGGAATAACAACGAGAATTCCCTAAGCATGCGATAGCCTTACATGCATGAGTTATTCCAACGAAATAATAAAGAATGGAATAACGAAAGAATTTCACCATGTATGTGGTACTTGGCATGAGACGAGTTATTCAACATAATAATAAAGAATGGAATAACAACAGAATTCACCGGCATGCGATAGACCGCACAGACCAGGTTATTCCAACAAAATAATAAAGAATGGAATAATAGAAGAATTTCACCATGTATGCGGTACTTGATGACAAAGTTATTCCAACATAATAATAAAGAATGGAATAGCAACACTTACGAGTATTGAAAGAAAATAACTCTCTTCATGAATACGAAAGAATAATACCCCTTACGAGTATTGAAAGAAAATAATTCTCTTCATGAATACGAAAGAAATAATACCCCTTACCTTAGAAAAAATTGGATACTGGAATAGTGAGGTAGCAGACTTCTCTTCTTCTTTCTCTCTATAATTTCTCTCTATAATAACTGCTCTATAGCTTTTGTGAATTGGTGAGAAATGAAGGAAGAATGAGCTTGTATTTATAGGAAAATATAGTTTCAATAATTGCATGTTTTGGGGCTCAAAATATTACAATATAATACCTTCTTCTTTTTCTTCATTTTTAATTTAGTCCTGCAAGTATTATCAAATTTTCACCACACATGTGAATAAATAGTTATAATCATGTGAATTAATAGCAATTAATTGCTCATTTATCCGATTAATTACCCGACTGGTCAGTAAAACTTCCAGACATCAATTAATATTGAAATAAATGTAGATTTCCACTAACACTAATAATTCCAACACAATGGAACTATCAATTTAATCTTTAACCCACACGAACTTATTCATCATTAATATTATAACTCACAATATTTAACAACCAGGTCGTCCCCAGGAAAGAGGGGGCTTTCCGATAAGGATTTCTCCTTATTGGCGCGCAATTAGATGACCAAACCTCTCCTTGACAGAACTCTATACATTATAAATATTGCAATTTAATAATATGAATAAATTTGTCGTCTAAATTATTGATTTAATAATATAACATATTATATGCGAGATAATCTTTGTGACAATAATTGAATCAATAATATGAGAGATATGATCACGTGAATTCTTGTAGAAATAATTGAATATAAGCGAGTGACTTCTCACGTAAGCATCAAAAATCAATACTGGCGTCTTCTTATGCAACCACATTATTCTTTGTATTTCTACTACCGTGTAGTTCAACGGTTTTAACGATAACACTTTTGCCGTTATTTTTAATAAAAGATAATTCTGTCTTTTTCTTACTACGACAATACTTCCGTTGTGGGGTCCACCAATGATTGTGTCGTCGTACGAATATTCCCTGTTAAAACGAATATTTCCTGACCAATCGAATATTATATAACCACTTGCTTACTTTGTAAAATTTGTAAATATTACCCACAACTATAACATTATATCAAAACCACACCATAATATTCAAAAAAAATATTTCGAGAAATTTAAATCTTTATTCATAAAATCTGGGGTCTCACAGGTATGGTCAGAATAGGTGCCGAAATGAGTCGCCTCTTGAGCTCTTGAAAAATCTTCTCACATTCCTCGCTCCATACGAATTTTGTATCTTTCCAAGTCAGCTAAGTTAACGGAGTAGCGATTCGAGAAAATCCTTCCACGAATCTCCGATAATAACCAACTAAGCCCAGAAAGCTACGTATTTTGATTACTGACTTAAGTTTCTCTCAACTGTAACTCATATCCCAATCTTGGATATCACGTCACAATAGCACCTATCGTTTTACCACCACACAAATATAGCGTCCCCTACGGAGAGTCTGGCTTTGGTGCATTCCACAAAGGAACTCACCAGATAGAGGCTTGAGTACCAACTCTTGTAGTTGGGTTTTTAACTCTTGAAGTTTAATAGGAGCCATTCGATAAGAGATTTTAGAAATGGGTTTTGTACCGGGTTCAAAGTCGATACAAAATTCAATATCACACTTTGGGGGTAGGCCAGGAAATTCTTCAGGAAATACGTCAGGAGATTTACTAACAATAGAAATATCATTCAAATCTGACGTATTTTTGTTCAAGTCCATGACATGGGCTAAGAAAGCTTGACATCCGTTTTTCAATAAACGAATGACTTAATGGCTTGATATGAAAGTGTTTGACTTCAATGGTTTGGTTGCTTGAATTCGCATAACAGGTTGGTTAGGAATATGAAAACTAATAACCTTACGAAAACAATCAATTTTGGCATGATGAGTAGTTAGCCAATCAATACCTAAAATCTTGTCAAATGCAAGTATCTTTAAAGAGATAAGATCAACAGGTAATGTAATTATGCCCACTTGGATCAAACAAGATTTATAAATAGTGGATATGATAAAAGTTTCTCCTAACGGAGTCTCCACAGATAAGTTAAAGTCTAATTTCTCCGGAGTCAAGTTTAAACGTTGAGCACAAGCAGGAGAGATAAAAGAATTGCTAGAACTAGTATCTAGTAAGGTATAGATTTCGCAAGAATTTATAATTAACTAACCCATGATACCTTCATTCGAGTTCCTCGCATTTTGGGAAGTCACGACAAACGCTCTTCCAGAAATCCCCGACTTTGTTTTGTCCGTATCCGCCTTTGGTGCCACCGTCCTCTTTGGACTTGATTTATTCTGAGGAAAAAATCGAGCTATGTGACCGTCTTTTCCACAACTAAAACATACCTTGGAAGGCTGTGACCAGTTTTCACTTATATGTCCCTCCTCTCCGCATCTGTAGCATCTAACTGGCGGTCGTTCTCCTCCCCTAAAATTTGTTGCTGGTGCTGGTGCTGCTGGCGACGTCTTCCCGTCATCGTTAAATCTTCTTTTCTTCAAATTTCCACTTGAATTATTTTTTCTATTATCTTGGCCATGATTACCACCGAAGTGGTTACCATGTCTGGCATGATAATTTCCTCCACGATGGTTATCATTGTTCCGATGACCATTGCCACCGGTTCGATTATCATCGAGTTGTTGGTCGTTATTCTTCGGTTGAGCTGACTCATTATTGCGCTCCAATAATTGAGCCCTATTTACAACATCTGAATATAAACAAAGTTTGTGAGAAATGAGGTATTGACGTATTTAGGGTTTCAAACCTTGCAGAAACATTCGCGTCATTCTCTCCTCATTATCAACCAAATGGGATGCAAATCGGGATAACTCTGCAAACTTAGCTTCGTATTGCGACACGTTCATATTGTTTTGCTCCAGCTTGATGAACTTTACCTCCTTTATGTGACGAATACTTTTAGGAAAGTACTTGTCATTGAACAGTTTCTGAAATGTTTCCCAAGATATATTGAGTGCGGCAGGCTGGGTACGCTTCACAGATTCCCACCAGTAATCTGCCTCACCACGAAACATAAAGGTGGCAAATGGAACCTTCTGTTCTTCCGTGCATCCCAAGACATCGAATATCTTGGTAATTTACTTGACCCACGTTTACGCCTTAATCGGATCCGGCTTTCCAAAGAATTCTGGTGGTCCCAAATCCTTGAACTGCTTGGCTGTGACAAACCGCGCGTTGCTATCATTTCCTCCCGTATTTTGTACACGAGTCTCCCTCTTCTGATTTTGCATGAACTACAAAAAGTTTCTAAACATCCCATCATTCATCGTTTGCTCGTTAGTGTTGTTTACAGGAGGAATATTGCCTTCCTGTTGCACGTTCTCCTGATTGGTGACTAAAGGTGTTTCCACAGTCTCATACACTCCATTGTTAACGTTCTCAGCTGTCATTCTTAAATACTACCATAAAATAAGGGTTAATTAAACAAATTAACATATCACATAATATCCCTATATAATGACCGACCAACAAATAAGCTTAGGTAGAACACACTAGCGAAGGATTTACTCATCTCTCCCCTCCTAGTTCTATTCCCCGATCTCCGCCAGAGACCATATCCCTAAGCTCTGATACCAACTGTGACGCCCCCCAAATCCCAAATTTTACGAATAAAGATTTAAATTTCTCAAAATATTTTTTTCAAAATTATGGTGTAGATTTGATATAATGTTATAGTTGTGGGTAATATTTATAAATTTTACAAAGTATGCAAGTTGTTATATTATATTCGATTGGTCGGGGAATATTCGTACGACGGCACAATCATTGGTAGACCCCACAACAGAATTATTGTCGGATTAAGAAAATGAGAAAAATATTTTTATGAAAATAACGGCGGAAGTTTTACCATTAATACTGTTGAACTACTCGGTAGTAAAAGTACAGTAATACGCGTTGTTTCATATTAGCACACAGTATTGATTATTGATTCTTACGTAAGAAGTCACTTAGTTTTATTCAATTATTGCTATAGTAATTGCTGCATAGTATCTCACGTTATTTGATTCAATTATTGTCGATATTTTATATATTATTAAATCAATAATTGAGATGACAAAGTTATTAATATTATTATTTGCAATATTAACGATGTCTAGAAGTTTTGTCAAGGAGAGGTTTGGTCACCTAATTGCGCCCCATTAGGGAGAAATCCTTATTGGAAAGCCCCCTCTTTCTTGGGAACGACTTGGTCGAGGTAAGGGGTATTATTTCTTTCGTATTCATGAAGAGAACTCCTGTTATTCCATTATTTATTATTCTGTTGGAATAACCTGTATAAGCAGACTACCCTATACTTGGTGAAATTCTTCTGTTATTCCATTCTTTATTATTATGTTGGAATAACCTATATATGCGAAGTACCGCATACATGGTGAAATTCTTCTGTTATTCCATTCTTTATTATTATGTTGGAATAACCTGTATATGCGAAGTACCGCATACATGGTGAAATTCTTCTGTTATTCAATTCTTTATTATTCTGTTAGAATATCCCGTCTATGCGTATTACGCATGACCTAGTTCCTTTATTTATTATTCTATTGGAATAACCTATCTGTGCGGTCTATTGCATGCCTGGTGAAGTCTTTTGTTATTTCATTCTTTATTATTCTGTTGGAATAACCTGTATACGCGGACTACCCTATACTTGGTGAAATTCTTCTATTATTCCATTCTTTATTATTATGTTGGAATAACCTGTTTATGCGAAGTACCGCATACATGGTGAAATTCTTCTATTATTCCATTCTTTATTATTATGTTGGAATAACCTGTATATGCGAAGTACCGCATACATAGTGAAATTCTTCTGTTATTCCATTCTTTATTATTCTGTTGGAATATCCTGTCTGTGCGTATTACGCATGACCTGGTTCCATTATTTATTATTCTGTTGGAATAACCTATCTGTACGGTTTATCGCATGCCTGGTGAAGTCTTTTGTTATTTCATTCTTTATTTTTCTTTTGGAATATCATGTATGCATGCGCTATTTACGACACACGTTCCATTATTTATTATTCATTGGAATAACTTTATGCATGCGGTCAATCGCATGCATGGTGAAATATTCTGTTATTCCATTCTTTATTATTCTGTTGGAATAACTTGTCTATGTGGATTACCACATGCATGGTGAATGACCCTTCGTATTTATTTCTTATTAAATTGTGGAAATGATCTGTCTACGCGGATTACCGCATGGCGGGAAAAAATCCATTTGCAGTTTCATATATTATGTTATACTTAGTTGGTTAAAGCTTTGACTTCTATACTCCATGAAATTAGTGGAATATCCTTGATATTTGCGCTTCATCCAGTATGTTTTCATGGAAATATTCTTCTGAGCATTCTTGAATTTTACTCCACAAAGAAGTATCATGTTGACAATTTGGACATTATTAGTTCCTGGATAAATTAATTCTTGAACTTGTTTTATTGAATTCTTATATCATTGTCATCATCCTCATGTTTATTTTATGTTGAAAGTCATCTGTGGCCTGTAGTGCATAGATGGACTTGGTATGATTATGACGTGGATTAATCAAGATATAATCATGACCGTAATGTTACAAATGATGTGATAAAAGTCCTCATTGGCCCGTAGTGCATTGATGGACAGTTTTTGGTATGATTATGACCAGGGATTATTCGGTATAATCATGACCACTGATGAATACACGAATATCCTTGGCCCGTAGTGCATGGATAATTTGTGGTTGTGATACTAATGAATATCCTTGGTCGTAGTGCAGGAATGATGTGGAGTATTTATTAAGCTGAGTCCTAGCGATAAATGTGATGAAAAACCTTTTAAATCATAAAAGATAGTAGATTTTATTCTCTACTTGACTCTTTTAATGAATTGCTTGTTCCGCTGTAGTTAAACTTGATGTTTGTTATATTGTATCATTTTAACATCACAAGGCTAACGATAATTTATTCTCGCATTATCTTAGTCATAATATTTCTTACTTAGGCTAGTTGAGCTCACCCTTTCTTTCACCGTTCTCTTGAAAATGAAAACGTGGCTGGGGAGTAGTCGAACCAGATAACAGTCCGAGATGATAGCATTAGTAGTCCTCGCTATTACATTAAATAGTGTGACAATAAATGTAATGAGGACTCCATTGAGTGTGGATATTGTCTAGATGACAATATTCCTATTAAAACTCTTAGATTATGTTATGTCATATTTTATACGACTGTTGTATAATTAAGTTGTATTTGTATTTTGTACCATGTATTTGGTGACTCAGAATAGGTAATGTATACCTATTTTGGGGGCGTCACACCAAAGGGTAGGGGAATACATAGATCAATGATCCATTCTGAAATATCCTAAGATATCTCAATGTCCATCCATCAAGGGGGAGTTCAGAATATATCAAGATTATAAGCCCTGGAGAAACAGGCAACTATCAAGCAAGTAACAAGGTATAACTAAAAGGGAAGTGATTCAAAATATATTTCATTGCCATATAATACTGTTTGATATATACAATGTGTCATGTACATGAAAAAAATAGCTAACCTAGTCTATTAAGGAAAATCCAAGCTAATCTACAAACCAGTGGATAAGTGCGCCATCAAATCTAACATGGCATCCCTCTCAGAAGAAGGGGGTAACTCTGTGAGCTCCTGCCCTAGGGTATCAACACGAGCCAAGAGATCCACAGCCATCTGTATGGTGACTCTATGATCATTAATGAATGTGCTCATCTCTACAATGATATCAGAAGTATGGGATCTCAATGCAGTACAATCTGTAATGGCAGCATCTCGGGCAGATAAAGCACCATCTCGCTCAATAACAGCTGCATCCCTATATGATTAAGCCTCATCTCGCTCAACAACATTGGCATCCCTATGAGATAGAGCATCATCTCTCTCAACTATAGCGGCATCTCTACCAGAAAGAGTTGTCAACATCAAGGCTCTAGCCTGATCCCTTTCAAACGTCATCAGATGCAGACTCTACTCTAAATACTCTGCAGAATATGGAGTCACAACAGCAGGAACACTGGGAGAATCAAGGTCCCCACCCCCTCCGGCTCGATAAAATTTGAGTTGCAAAGGAGGTCCCACAAGCTGAAAAGTTAAATCAGGAAAAAACGACGCTACGTGATTAAGCGAAAAAGCCTGAAATCCTGATTTTCGGAGACCAAACTGCGGGTCTACACATCAATCATTAGTATTCTCCCGAATATAGGGTTTACAAAGTCGATGATCACAGCTGTTGCAAGCTACCTTTGGCAATACCTCATAAAGGTCCAATGCCATCAACTTAAGGTTGTGATTCCAATCGCAACCATACGTTTCATCAAAAATCTCTCCCCAGTGGGGATTTTATACAACTTCATCCATTGGCAATTAAACCCAGCAAAGCATCGGAGGTGGTCCGATGATGTTAGCCGTTGAAGCACATTTCAACGAAGGTCAAGCAGCCTTGACATTATCAGTCGTTGGAAATAAAACCCAGTGAAGGTCCGATGATATTTCAGCCGTTGAAGCATATTTCAACGAAGGTCAAGCAGTCCTGACATTTTTAGCCATTGGCGAGTAAATCCAGTGAAGCATCGGAGTTGGTCCGATGATGTTATCCGTTGAAGCACATTTTAGCGAAGGTCAAGCAGCCTTGACATTATTAGACATTGACAATTAAACCCAGTGAAGCGTCAGAGGTGGTCCGATGATATTACAGCCGTTGAAGCACATTTCAGCGAAGGTCAAACAGCCTTGACGTTATCAGCTGTTGGCAATTAAACCTAGCAAAGCATCAGAGGTGGTCCGATGATGTTAGCCGTTGAAGAACATTTCAACGAGGGTCAGGCAACCCTGACATCACAAGCCATTTTCAGTAACTCTAATGAAGGTCAGTCAACCCTAACATCACAAAATGTTGGCAGTAACTCCAACAAAGCGTCGGAAGGACCTTGTGATACAAACCAGGAAAAACCATCCTCATCGGGGAGGACCGATGATGGAATATGTTATATAGATCCTCAGCAATTAAAGTATAATTCCCCAGGAGTCTCTCACACATGAGAAGAACATCTACGGTGGAAAGTCTGCACTGAGGGTTAAGGACTTTTGTGAAAACCCCAATGTCAACATCTTCTGGTCTTATTCATGGAGCAACCTCCAATTCATCATGCACTCAGCATAACATTTGCATCATGTTGCATTACATTGCATCATGTTTATCTTGTCACATTTCAAGTGTCTAGTGATCTTTATCCTATCCATGCCATTACATTGCATGAATATGATAAAGAGGGGCATCTGTATACACTCAAAATTTTGCATTCATGTTACTAACCTTACAGGAGGGCAAAATCGTCTTACAAAGATAATCCTAGAAGTCAAATTAGCTCGATCCATGATATAACCCTAGGATACTCAGTTTTTAACCTCGGAGATAACCCTGAGATATTTAGTTTCAATCCCGGAGATAACCCAAGGAGACTCAGTCCCAACCTCGGAGATAACCACGAGGGATGCAGTTCCAGTTTCGGAGATAACCCTTCGGAGAAGTCAGTTCCAACATCGGAGATAACCCCAAGGTACTCAGTTCCAGCCCTGGAGGTAACCCTAGGAGATCAGGCACAACTCAGAAACAACCCTGAGGACATTTAACACCTACAACAACCCAATCTTAGAGATAACCCTGAGCAACGACTGCTATATCTGTGCAAAGCCAGAGATAACCCTGGTGAGAGGAAAAATTATCATTTTCCCACCTTGATACTACATTCACGTCGTTTCAACATCATTTCAACCCAAATTTCACACGAAGTGTCCTACAAGAACCATAGCTCAAAATCCTAAGTGACTACTACACAAGACAACATACCGGATAGAATTTAAAGACTTGAAGATTTGGTTATGGATCTATCTTCCTGGCTTCGTATAACCTCTTATCCCATTTCATTATGTAGCTCTCGACAAAAGCATTCCGGAAAGGCATAACACGCCTCAATCAGATGCCCGAATTGAAAGTTATGAAGGTTCGAATAGACAGCGCGTTGCATGAATGCACATACTTCGAGATGACAGGACCCACATGGCTCGGGGCAACTCGGGAAGCCGCAAGTAGACCCGCGGCCATCAGTTCTATAAATAAAGGCCTTGGGCTGGCCATTTTAGAAAGAGAAAAAGTGAGAAAACTCTGCCCATTTCAGTTCATAAACACATCTAGAGTGCTCTAAACTGAGTGATTCTTCTTTCTAAACTCTTGTAAGCTCGTGTATTGCTACATACTGAAATTTAATTGGTGGAAACCGAGTTTTTAGGCGTTAAAAGCTATCTGAAGTCTTCTTGGTAGCCCACTGTAAGATATTTCAGATTTTTTTAGCTTTTTATCACTTCTGTATATATATATCTACTCACGTTGAGAGTCGCATCGTGTGGGTATACCCAGATCGTCGATCCGTGGTGTTTTATTGCTTATATATATATATATTTATCGAACTATGCTTTGATTGAGCCCGAATATAATATTCAGAGCGTTTACCTATATAAATTATAAATACTTATATATATGGGATTTCATCCATGGCAACCGGTTGCCATGGACACTTTTCTAACAACCTCTTTTCGGACCGTTGATTAACTTATTGAAAGGCTATGATTGAAACATAAAATTCTCTCGACTGCTACAAGCTCTCCCGACTATTAATAAAAAAATAAAAATAAACACCCCAGCCGGCACAAGCTCTTCCGGCTTGGCAGACTTCATTTTAATACAAAATGTTCTTGTTGTGCTTAATTTTATTAGCTCTCCCTAGTAGTTAATTTGTTGATTGAGATAATAATAAGGACTATATTAATATTAATAATATTTTATAATATTAATATTAATATTATAAAATATTTTATAATATTAATATTATAATATTTTATAATATTAATATTCTATAATAATATTATTAATATACATATATATATATATATATATATATATATATATATATATATATATATAAGATTACAACTTGTGTAAAGTAAATGAAATAGGATAACTTAATTAGAGATTAGAGTTCAAGAACTTGCATTCATTATAAAAAGAATGAAACTAAGGAAACTTGCTTAACTATAAACAAGTTAGGACAAATCAAACAACGATTAGAGTTCAAAACTTGCTCAAATAAAATTAGGGTTAGAGAGCTTGCTCAAATAATGTTTAAGGTTAAAGAACTTGCCTTGTGCGTAAGCTATAAATAACAACTCACGTTCACCTACACATATTATTAGAATCACAACATCTATTAGATATACTAACATCCACTTTCCAAATTAAATCTCAATTTAGTTAAACTTGTTACTTTAGTACAAGTTTTAAATCACTAGTACCATATACACTTTAGAATCACAAGTCTTAGTATTACAACACTTATTGACAAATTCTAGATTTTAATAAATCACAATGTACAATTTTCACAACTTACTAACTTTTACAACTTTGGAATTACCACCTATATGATACAAATTTATTGTAGTATCTTTATTACATGTCCATCACATTAACATTTCATTAGACTAGGTTACAATGGGTTTTTAAGGTCTGTATAACCCACATGCATTCTCGCTTTACGATCTGGGTATGGCATACCGCGCCATATTTAAACTCGAACCGGTAAGCAATCTTGCCATTCGTTTGACACACAATGAATTTTACCTTTGTCTTGAGACGAAACTACGCAGTCTATTTATATACTCTGTTCAGCCCAACTATCACGAATTTCATCCATTAAACAACAAATTCTACATACCCAAATGATATAGAACTCATACAAACATTATTCATCACATATATACCAAGTTAGAACAATTAAACAACAACTACAACCAATTTAAATCCTTAAATTTCATGTTTTTATAAAAAAAAACTCTATTTTTGACATCCTTGACAAAAATTAACACTGAGGTCTAAATACTACACCAAATTAACTAATTCAAATTGTGTTCTCTTCGTTTCTTAATGAATTAACATATTCAAGGATCAATTTATGGTTTAGTTCAAAAACCAACTACCAATTTTTGTACTTTCACAAGCCATATATATACACACGTTCACTGTAAATGGTTTCTTTTCTTTTTGAATGTAATTAGTACACTAAATCCTTGCCTAGATGCTAGTTATAACATCACAATTTACTAATAAACACAATCAATCACTTTGTATAACAACAATTCATCAAAAATGCATTTATAGGAAGTTTAAAACTCAAGAACATAAACTCTTGATAAACATAAAACTCAAGTTTTAGAGATTATACCTTCAATTGCTTGAATAATCCTTGATAAAACACAAAGAATTACTTGGAATCACAAAAATTTCTCTCCTTTCTTAGACTCTCTCTATCTCTTAGTTTCAGACGCACCAAAACATATGAAACTGTCGCATAATTATTATAATATTTACATATCAGTTATAAAATATTTAATATATTTTATTTATTTTTTTAAAAAATTCAAAAGCCATAAGGCTTTGTTTGGATTAAACTAATTAAAATAAAGACTTAATATTATTAAGCCTTGTTTGGTAAACCTATTTAAACTCCTTTAATTTATTTTAATAAATCATTTATACTATAGTTTATAGTCCCACATTATTTATTTGAATTTCTATATCCAATCTTAATTAAATAAAAAATTAATTACAACTAATTAAATAACTTTTTCACTTAACTATTACCACAAAATTATAATTTCATTATAATTTTATTTAAGAAATTAACATATCACTTTAGTTACTAAGTTAAAACAACATTATGGCAACTCTCTAATTATTAAATTAAATTAGAGTATTTTCTCATAAATTTATTTCACCTCTTTTATCTTAATTAAATTAATTTCTATAACTCATGAATTATTTACTTATTAATAAATAATCCAACAAATATCTATTAACAACAACCACATCAATTAAAAAAAAATATTTATTTAATTTAATAAATATTTAAAATTACAATAAAATTCTGGATTGTTACATTGTACATATTGCTTTATCATGTGAGTCTATGAATCATGTGATCACAGATTCAGTTCCTGAATCTAGATTCGGTTCCCATGATGGACATTTTCAGCTGTCACCAGCTTGTAAATTATTAACGGTGTCTGAATTTCCTTAGATGGCTCTCATGCCCACAAGGAGTTAGACATTTCTATGTATCTTATTTTCTCGAAGATGTCTCACATCTCGAAAATAATAACAACAATCAATCTGAACACTTAATAAAATGGAAGTATCAAAGGCCTCAATTACTATTGAGCATAAGAGTTTGAAAAATCTATTTTACAAAACATCATTGTCATATCTCGTTAAAATAGAACTTTTATACAAAAGTCAAACCCTTTGTATATATGTGCGAACGAGGCATAACACTACTTCCAAAAAACTGTACACATGCCTACACACACACACACATTCAGATAAAAGTTTAAATTGAAAAGTGGCGATATTCGTGTTATCACAGAAGTCGGGGGGTGCCTAACACCTTCCCTCCGCTTAATCAAGCCCTCGGACCCTAACGAATTTCGGTTTTGCAGACAAGTTAAATAATGTCACATAACTAGGTCTTTGTGCAAACCTTTTCTCGATTGAGTTGGTGCAACCATTTAAAAATAACCAACTGTCGACTCTTACAGTCAAATCGTCAACCATTGCAGGTGGTCAGAATTGTCATTCAAAGATAACCCTAGAGGACAGCTCAGCTCATTCCCAGAAATAACACCAAAAGTGTCAGTTTCATCTTGGAGATAACCCCGAGGCATGCAGTTCTAATACCGAAAATCACACCAGAGAAGGCCGTTTCATCTTGGAGATAACCCCGAGATACTCAGTCTTAGTCCCAAAAACAACACCAGGAAAGACAATCTCAACCTTGGAGACCGGAGATAACCCCGAAAATGCTCGTTTCAACCTATGCAGTCAGCTTTAACCTCGGGACTCACACCGAGGCACTCAGGTCCAAACCCGGAGATAACCTCGGGAGGTCAGGCACACCTCAGAGACAACCCTAAGGACGTCCAGTACTTGCAGCCCAATCTCAAAGATAACCCTGAGCAATAACTGCTTTATCAGCCCAAACCGGAGATAACCCCGGTGAGGGGCGAAATCATCATTTTTCCACCACTATCCCATATTTTGCCGTCTCAACACATCTCAATATACATTCTACACAGTAATGTCCCACAAGAGCCAAGGAGTTCCAATCCCGAGTGACTACTACCCAAGGCAGCACACCGGATAGAATTTGAAGCTTGAAGACCAAGGGCATGGTCTCATCTTCCTGACTTCTGACAACCTTTAATCCCATGTCATGGCATAGCTCTTGACAAAATCACTCTGTAAAAGGTCTTATACACCTCAATCGGAGGCTCGGATTGAAGTTCTACAAGTTCGAGTGAATATCACATTGCACGTGCACGTGCTTTCGAGACAATGAGGGACCGCATGAGCTCCGGCAGGCCAGCGGCAGCCGCAGTGAACTCATGGCCCCCTCTATAAATAGAGTGCTTAGGGCGGCCATATTTAAAGAGAAAACAGCGAGAAAGCTCTATCCAATTTGCTCTGTATACACCCTAAATTGAGTGCTTTCTCATTTTAAACACTTGTGAGCTTATATTCATCCATATTTTTACTTTGGCGGGGCCGAGTGTTCATCCGCTTTAAAGCAATAGAAGTCTTCTTTGTCACCCATTGTAAGCCTTCTCACACACTTTAAAGCCTTTCTTCTTCTCTTTTACACACCGCTCTTCATTTGAGAGTCGTGTTTACGTTGTGTATGTCCCATTTCGATTCATTACTTTTATTTTACATTGTGTATATATATATATATATATATATATATATATATATATATATATATATATACACACACACACATGAACTAACATTACTGAAGTTATGCCTCGATTGAGCTCGGACTCACATCCGGAGCGTTTATTTGCTTATATATATATATATATATATATATATATATGAACTGTTGTCGAACTCTATTTGATGAGCCTGAATTTTACATCTGAAGTGTGACAACCCGAGAAATTAGACAATTTATTAAAATCATAATTGATTGATTTAAGGTTCAATATTAGAACCTAGACATAAAATAAGTATACGCGTTTGATATTTTTGGGAGGAAATTTTGAGGATTTCAAAATTTTGTGAAGGATTGTGGTAAATTATTCAGGATTAAGGATATATGTGAATATGTTCTGTGTATATGGTTGTATATGTGTACAGTATGTGGTTAAGGGTCAAAGTTTAACCAGATAAATTTTATCAGTCTCAAACCCTAGTATTATATTAAAAACGTCAACGTTCAGTTAGAAAATCCTAGTAATGGATAAGAAACCCTAGAAATCGGTTCTGAAAACCCTAATTTTAGTTCCGAGAATTCGAAAACCTAATTCAGAAATAGAAAACCCTAATTTAGGAATTCAAATGCTATGTATAAGGTTTAAACGTTATTAATTTTAATTTATTAGGGAAAACCCTAATGAATTACTTGAAACCCTAATTGATTATTAGAAAACCCTAATACCAGATCTAGAAACTCTAATTTCAGATTCGGAAATTAAAAACCCTAATCTGGGAACTTAAAGGATAATTATAATGCTCAAGTGCTATTCATTGTATTATTAATTAGGGTAAAACTTAATTAATTAGCAAACCCTAATTTCAAATTTTTAAACCCTAATTATTCTGTTAGAAACCCTAATGTACAATTGTGGGCTAATTGCTATTTTAGCAATTTTAATTAGGATAAATTAATCCTAATTAGTAAGCTTAATTTATGATTAGAAAAAAATCTTAGTATAATTAGAGAATTCTAATTATAAATTACAAATGTTAATTTTTATTTTCGAAAAGCCTAATCTGGAAATCCTAGAAAATTGATTTATGGAAACCTTAGGTTTTAACCATAGGGGTCAAACCCTAAGGGTTTGCATCAAATGATAATTCTAGAATTAAAATTGTATAGAAATGACTAGAATGCCCTTATGTCACATTCTTTAATTGGTAGCTTGAAAATATTGCCATGATCTTGGGTTAGTGACTAACCCTAGCCCTAGCCTTAGCTATGTGTCAATTATCAGCCATCAATTGTTAGCAAATACATTGAATCATGCCATTTATATTGATTAAGAGAGAGAAAATGCATACTTTCATTTTCATTTTCTCCAAGCCCATTCTCTCTCTTCAATTTTGGGACTTAGAGTGAGAGAGAGTGAAAATCAAAGCTAAGATAGCCTATTAGCTTTCCAAGAACAGAATCAAAAAGTGAGAAGTAAGAAAGCAAAGCATAAATGTATAAACCCTAGCTTTATAAAAATCTCATAATCTGGTGTTAGATGTTATGATTTGTTGTCTTAAGTTGTGTTAGAGGGTGTTAATAAGTGATCTGGGTTGTTAGATCAAGGACCTATAACATCTACATGCACGATTTTGAAGTTTTTAGAAACTGTTCTTGAACCTTCTTGAGTGGCCTGACAGTCATATGTCAGTGCCTTTAGATTCGTCTGTGTTAGATATTTATGGTGTTTTATGTTATAGATTTGTTCTATGATATGTGTACTATGATCTGAAACTAAAAACAGGACCAGATCATGAAAAGGTTGAGAGATATGAGCAGTCAAACTGCATTGACCGTTCACAAAACGAGTTTCTGGGCAGCCCAGTTTTTGCCCAGAAAATTCTGACGTTTTCTAAGCCTTAGATCTTGCAGTATGTTAGTGTTTTGGCTATGTTGTTATTTGATCCTTGTATTCTGACATGAGGAGTACATATTAAAACCTTTAGATCACCCGGATTTGTAACAGAATCATAGCAATTCGTGGTCAAACAACTGTTGACCAAACTGCTCAAGAACATTTCTGGGTTTTCCAGAAATGTTCCAGAACAGTCTTTCTGGCCTACTTTGACTGGCTCAGATTTTACATGTGTGATGTTTTTAAGTTAACATTATGTGATATAATGGTACCTCTGTAAGACCCCAACTTTTATGAATAAAAATGTATTTTCTATAAATATCATTTTTGAATATTATGGAATAAATTTGATATAATGTTATAGTTGTGGGTAATATTTATAAATTTTGCAAAATCTATGCAAGTTGTTATATAATATTCAATTGGTGGGGAATATTCGTTTTAAGCGAAATATTCGCATGCACAAGCACAATCATTAGTGGACCCCTACAATGTAATTATTGTCGGATTGAGAAAACGACAAAAATATTTTTTATGAATATAACAGCGGAAATTTTATCGTTAACTGTTGAAACACCCGGTGTTAAAAGTACAAGAATACGCGTGGTTGCATAGTAGCACACGGTATTGATTATTGATGCTTACGTGAGAAGTCATTCAGTTTTATTCAATTATTGTCGATATTTTATATATTATTAAATCAATAATTGAGATGACAGAGTTATTAATATTATTATTTGCATTATTAACGATGTCTAGAAGTTACGCGAAGGAGAGGTTTGGTCACTAATTGCGGCTACCAATAGGAGAAATCCTTATTGGAAAGCCCCCTCTTTCTTGGGAATGACCTGATCGATTAATAGTGTGAATAATAATAATGATGATGAAGTTTTGTTTTATTAGTATTATTAATGTAATAAAACAGAAAAGCTTTTTATATGAAACAGAATACTTTTATAAAGTTATTCGTTTTATTAGGCTAATAGTAAAATCTTTTTATATAAAATATAATACTTTTATAAAGTTATCTGTTTTATTAGACAATAATTAGAATATATTATATTTTATTATGTATAGTGTTTGAATAGTGCCTGCATAGTATTTGCATAGTAAAATCTTTTTATATAAAATAGAATACTTTTATAAAGTTTTTCATTTTATTAGATTATAAATAGAATATATTATATTTTATTATAAACCAATCTGGACCGTATGTTTAAAGTAAATTAATCTGGACCATTCATGGATAAGTTACTACTCAGTCCATTCTTCTATAAATAGAAGCTCATTCCTTCATTATTTCTTACGAATTCACTGAAACTCTAGAGAGAGAAACTAAAGAGAGAAAGAAGAAAAGTATTACATTACTTCACTACTCTGATATCAAGTTTCTTTTACTACGGTAAGAAATATTATTTCTTTTGTATTCATGAAGAGAACTTACATTATTCCATTCTTTATTATTACATTGGAATAACTTTGTATCACGCTGGCTATCCTATACTTGGTGAAATTCTTACATTATTCCATTCTTTATTATTACATTGGAATATCCTGTTTGTTTGTCTTCGGTTCTGGGACACAGCTCGTCTTTATTATTCTCATTGGAATATCCCGTCATGCATGCGTTTAATGCCTGGGACCGGTTCCGTTATTTATTATTCTCTTGGAATAACTTTGTCTATCTGATACTGCATGCATGGTGATTTATGTTGTTATTCCATTCTTTATTATTACTGCTGGAATATCCTGGTCGGTGCGTGTCGCTTTGACTGGTTCCGTTATTTATTATTCATTGGAATAACTTTGTCTATCGCAATACCGCATGAATGGTGATTTATTTTGTTATTCCATTCTTTATTATACTCAGTTGGTTAAAGTTTTGACTTCTATATTCCATGAAATTAGTAGAATATCCTTGATATTTGCGCTTCATCCCGTATCTTTTCGTGGAAATATTCTTCTGAGCATTCTTGAATTTTACTCTACAAAGAAGTATCATGTTGACAATTTGGACGTTATTAGTTCCTGAATAAATTAATTCTTGAACTTGTTTTATTGAATTCTTATATCATTGTCATCAGCCTCATATTTATATTTTGTTGAAAGTCATCTGTGGCCTGTAGTACATAGATGGACTTGGTATGATTATTACCAGGGATTTTTCGGTGTAATCACAAATGATGTGGTAAAAGTCCTCATTGGCCCGTAGTGCATTGATGGACAGTTGTTGGCATGATCATGACCATTGATGAATACACAAATATCCTTGGCCCGTAGTGCATGGATAATTTGTGGTTGTGATACTAATGAATATCATTGGCCGTAGTGCAGGGATGATGTGGATTATTTATTAAGCCGAGTCCTAGTGATAAAAGTGATGAAAAACCTTTTAAATCATAAAAGATAGTAGATTTTATTCTCTACTTGACTCGTTTAATGGATTGCATGTTCCGCTGCAGTTAAACTTGATGTCTATTGTATTTTATCAGTCTAACACTGTTGAAGACTAATGATAATTTATTCTGCATTATCTTAGTCATAATATTTCTTACTGGGCTAGTTGAGCTCACCCTTTCTTTCATTGTTCTCTGCAGGAAATGAGAACGTAGCTGGGACTAGTCGGGGAACGGAGTAACGGTCCAAATGATAGTATTAGTAGTCCTCACTATTCTGTTAAATAGTGTAACAATAAATGTAATGAGGACTTATTCTGAGAGTGGATATTGTCTAGAAGACAATATTTGTATTAAAACTCACAGCTCTCTTGTTGTATATTAAAGATTGTATTTGTATTACATACCATGTATTTGGCGACTCAGAATAGGTGATGTATACCTATTTTGGGGGCATCACAACCTCAACATCAAGACTGCAAGATAGAACCTCTAGATCACACAAACTAGACACAGACTGCAAATTATGAAGCTTCAAAGTAGGGACTTCGCACTGCTTGAGTTTTTGGGCAGTCCAAAAACTCAAGAACAGCATCTGACAAGTATTTTGGAGGCTTAGATCTATCTGATTGGTTGTTGAATGGCCATGAAATTAATTGCTAATAATAGTATTACACATATACTACAATTATAACACAATAGATCTATTGATGGTCAAAGTAGTAACCTTGAACTCTGACATGAGTTTCTGGGTTGGGACTCAAGAACACCAAGAACACATTTAACGACGGTTGTGTCGCCTAAAACACGTTTAGCGACACTTGATTACGAAAATTAATTATTTTATTAAATAATTAGAGAAAAATAGTTTTAAATTATTAAAAATACATAATAAAATATGAAAAATTATTTTAAATCCTTAAAATTAGTTTTTAATTATTTTGAGTATATTTCATAAATATTTAATATTTTTGGAATATAAAAAGTATTTAATTTATTTAATTATATTATTAAATAAATTATTTAAAAATAATTTTAATACATGAGAAAATCATGAAAAATCATATTATGGTATAAGAAAATATTTTAAGTTATTTTTAATGACTTTTGATATTTTGTGATGAATTTCATTAATAAATTTAATATTAATGGTAATGGATTTATTTAATAAATATATTAAATAAATTATGAAAAAATAAATTAATGTTTTAAAAATCATATAAAATGATTTAAGTGTTATAAAAATATTTTAAGTTATAAAATATAACTTTTGATATTTTTTTAATGAAAATATTGATATTTTAATATTAATATCAATTATCGGATAATGGATTTAATTGTTTAAAAACCATATAAATATGATTTTAAGGTATTAAAAATACTTTGATATAATATAAATATATTATAATATTATGTTATGATTTTCATTAATATTTAATATTAAATAAATATTAATGATAAAGGAATAATGTGCTATTTATATTATATAAATACGATACAAATGATTGAAAAATCATGATAAATGGTAATAATTATCTGAAAATTATTACAAACCTATGAAAATAATTTTGACTGATAATAAATTATCTTAGATAATTGTTAAGTGTTTAGACAGAGTTTAATGGAACTTAAACTCGAGATTTGTCCGACTAGACCGTCGGGATGTTAGAATTTTGTCGGTTTCAACTTAGACTTAAATAGTTTGACTTGATACCGAGTCTTATGTGTGTTGTAGACTGATAGGGTTATGTGTTATGTGTTTAGGTTATATATATATATGATAGTATTATATTGTGATGATATTATTCTAATTTGTATATAGATATTATTTATATATTAGGTCTTCAGACAAAGCTTATTAAATTACGTAATAGTAATCGACCGAACAGGCAAGTTTTTTTTTTCTTAACTCTACTTTGAGTTGTTGTATTCAAATATACTTGTGGTTAATCATTGTTGATTGCCATGTTTAAGAATTGTAGAATTGTACTATGTACATATTGCGTGTATAAGTCAGGTATAAAAGGCTGATCACCTTCATTACCATTCGGTCCAGATGTCGACGTCGGAATTTTTTAGTGTCCCTTTTCGTTACTTGTTCTTTGGTGTTCTCATGTTAATGTGAGATATGTTTGAAAAAAATAAGTGAAAAAGGTCTGACATGTATAATGTCGATGATTTGACTTTAAGAGTCGCCAGTTGGTGTATTTAACTGGTTGGACCAACGCAACTGAAAAGGTTTGCACATTGACCAGTGATATGACACTGCTAAACAGGTTTGTGAAATCGAGATTCATTTGAGTTCGGGGGCTTGATTATGCGGAGGGAAGGTGTTAGGCACCCCCCGACATCTGTGTTGCCACGGTGACCGCCACTTTTCAAAGAAATGTTATATGAATGTGTGTGTGTGTGTGCGTGTGTGTGTGGATCAATGTGAAATTATTTGGAAGTAGTGTTGTACCTCGTTCACACCTATATACAAAGGGTTTGAATTTATAGAAAAATTCAGTTTTAACCAGATATATCAATGAAGTTTTATTAAAAGAGATTTTTTCAAACCCTGTGCTCAATAGTAATTGAGGCCTTTGATACTTCCATTTTATTATTAAATGTTCGGTTTGTTTGCTTTTATTTTCGAGATCGCGAGGCATCTTAGAAAATAATATCAAAGAATGCCAAACTCCTCATGGGCATGATGACCATCCAAGAAAATTCGACACGATAAATAATGTACAAGTCGCTTACGACTAAAAGCGTCCATCACGGGAACCGAATCTAGATTCAATGGGCTGAATCTGTGATCACATGATACTACAGTTTGTATGGAAAGCAGTAAGCAGTTATATATATAAAAGCTATAAATATATATATATACATACATGATCAACCACCACGAAGTAACTCCATTGGGGATCGAAAATATAAATATATAAAAGCGGTAAATATATATATATATGAAGATCGAAGCTGAAAGCTTCGTCTCCGGCTAACTAAGAGAGAAGGGAGAGGACCTCGGAAGAGCTTTCTAGAGAGAGAAGCTCTGAGACTTTACATTGAATTAAGCCTAAAGAAACTCTAAACACTTGAGTTTCTTTAAATAGAAAACTAAAAAGTAAATTACTATTTGATTCACGCAGGAATCACTATTACATTAACTGAAGTAAAAGTAATTTACTTAAGTAAAAGTAAAACGTAAGAAATATTTTACATTTACTTTTACATTGGTAAATGTAAGAAACATTTAACTAAGTTAAAAACATTTAACTTAAGTAAAAGCAAAAGTTATTCTTTTACTTTTACTTTTACATTTACTAAAGTAAAAGACTTTTTGCTTCTGAAAAGCAAAAGTGATGATGGTCAGGGCCATCATCGTTGGCCGATTGAAGACTCCTCATGCGTCTTCTTGGTTGGTTTGGTCCGCCTCCTGTGGATCTTGGGAAGGTCTTTGTTGATCATCTTCTCGGATGAGTCACCATCCCCATACATTTCTACCTCAAAATTTTTATCCAGGAAATAACCCTTTCACCCCAAAAAAATTGGTTTATAAAGAAGGAGGAAAAAAATTTTCTACCGAAAATTGGTAAAAATCTTCAAAATTTCTAAGATTTTGTAATTTTTTTTTTTGTTTAAAAACAAATCAGACTGAAATCTAAAACAAAGGATCACTCGATTGGTCCTGCTCTATCAGTGAAATCGATTTAAACAGAAGACTTCTTTGTTAACTGTTTAAACAAAAATTCTTTTTCTTGAAGTTCTACTTAGAAAGCCTTACTTGCCTTAAACTCATACCCGTAGATCTAAAGATTCCTTTTGGCCATTCACTGCTCACAACCTGGAGACTTACAAATCGGCACTAATCGGGACTTAAGGCGATCTTGGGTGTTTTACGGCGAAGGTAGGGACTTGGAAAAGTAGAGCAAGAAAAACTGAAAGTTTGAAAAAACATTTAAGTAAACAAATCAAACTATTTTTAATCGAAACCACCGATAGCATCAAGAACCAACCGTGTGGCTCTGATACCATATAACAACGGCGATTAAGTTTTTAAAAGAAAACCTTAAACAGAAAAGAAAAGATTAAGAAGATAACCGGTGAATCGGTAAAACAATCTCTTTCTTTTATTTATAAACATTTAGGGAAGGGATTACAGTATATCCTAGATCTAAATGTTTGAGAGGGAAGATCGAAGTATTAAGGACTTCGTCTTCATCTTCTAACTAAGAAGATCGAAGCTGAAAGCTTCGTCTCCGGCTAACTAAGAGAGAAGGGAGAGGACCTCGAAAGAGCTTTCTAGATAGAGAAGCTATGAGGCTTTACATTGAATTAAGCATAAAGAAACTCTAACACTTGAGTTTCTTTATATAGAAAACTGAAAAGTAAATTACTATTTGATTCACGCAGGAATCACTATTACATTAACTGAAGTAAAAGTAATTTACTTAAGTAAAAGTAAAACGTAAGAAACATTTTACATTTACTTTTACATTGGTAAATGTAAGAAACATTTAACTTAAGTAAAAGCAAAAGTTATTCTTTTACTTTTACTTTTACATTTACTAAAGTAAAAGACTTTTTGCTTTACTTGGAAAGCAAAAGTCATGATGGTTTGGGGCCATCATCATTTGGCCGATTGAAGACTCCTCTCAAGCGTCTTCTTGGTTGATCGTCCGCCTCCTGTGGATCTTGGAAGGTCTTTGATTGATCATCTTCTCGGATGAGTCACCATCCCCATACATTTCTACCTCAAAATTATTATTCAGGAAATAACCCTTTCACCCCCAAAAATTTGGTTTATAAAGAAGGAGGAAAAAAAATTTTCTACCGAAAATTGGTCAAAATCTTCAAAATTTATAAGATTTTGTAAATTTTTTTTTTGTTTAAAAACAAATCAGACTGAAATCTGAAATAAAGGATCACTCGATTGGTCCTAATCTATCAGTGAAATCGATTTAAACAGAAGACTTCTTTGTTAACTGTTTAAACAAAAATTCTTTTTCTTGAAGGTCTACTTAGAAAGCCTTACTTGCCTTAAACTCATACCCGTAGATCTAAAGATTCCCTTTGGCCATTCATTGCTCCCAACCTGGAGACTTACAAATAGGCACTAATCGGGACTTAAGGCGATCTTGGGTGTTTTACGGCGAAGGTAGGGACTTGTAAAAGTAGAGCAAGAAAAACTGAAAGTTTGAAAAAACATTTAAGTAAACAAATCAAACTATTTTTAATCGAAACCACCGATAGCATCAAGAACCAACCGTGTGGCTCTGATACCATATAACAACGGCGATTAAGTTTTTAAAAGAAAAACTTAAATAGAAAAGAAAAGATTAAGAAGATGACCGGTGAATCGGTAAAACAATCTCTTTCTTTTATTTATAAACATTTAGGGAAGGGATTACAGTATATCCTAAATCTAAATGTTTGAGAGGGAAGATCGAAGTATTAAGGACTTCGTCTTCATCTTCTAATTAAGAAGATCGGTTTGAAAGCTTCGCCTCCCAATAACTAAGAGAGAGGAGAGGACCTCGGAAGAGCTTTCTAAAGAGAGAAGCTCTAAGGCTTTACATTGAATTAAGCCTAAAGAAACTCTAACACTTGAGTTTCTTTAAATAGAAAACTGAAAAGTAAATTACTATTTGATTCACGCAGGAATCACTATTACATTAACTGAAGTAAAAGTAATTTACTTAAGTAAAAGTAAAATGTAAGAAACATTTTACATTTACTTTTACATTGGTAAATGTAAGAAACATTTAACTTAAGTAAAATCAAAAGTTATTCTTTTACTTTTACTTTTACATTTACTAAAGTAAAAGACTTTTGCTTTACTTGAAAGCAAAAAGTCGATGATGGTAGGGGCCATCACCGTTGGATTATTGAAGACTCCTCTGGCATATTCTTGGTTGGGTCGACCGTCCGCCTCCTGTGGATGCTGAAGGTGTTGTTGATCATCTTCTCGGATGAGTCACCATCCCCATACATTTCCACCTCAAAATTTTTATCCGAGAAATAACCCTTTCAAATTTCAAAAATTTGGTTTATAAAGAAGGAGGAAAGAAAAAATTTCTCTAGAAAAATTGGTCAAAATCTTCAAAATTTCTAAGATTTTGTAAATTTTTTTGTTTAAAAATAAATCGATGTAAAATCAAACAAAGGATCACTCGATTAGTCCCGATCTATCGATTGAAATCGATCTAAATGTAAGACTTCTTTGTTAACTGTTTAAACAAAAATTCTTTTCTTGAAGGTCTACTTAGAAAGCCTTACTTGCCTTAAACTCATACCAGTAGATCTAAAGATTCCTTTGGCCATTCAACGCTCCCAACCCGAGACTTTACAAATAGGCACTAATCGGGACTTAAGGCGATCTTGGGTGTTTTACTACGAAGGTAGGGACTTGTAAAAGTAGAGCAAGAAAAAAGCGAAAGTTTGAAAAAACATTTAAGTAAACAAATCAAACTATTTTTAATCGAAACCACCGATAGCTTCAAGAACCAACCGTGTGGCTCTGATACCATATAACAACGGCGATTAAGTTTTTAAAAGAAAACCTTAAATGTAAAAAAGAAAAAGATTAAGAAGATGACCTAATGAATCGGTAAAAAGCAATCTCTTTCTTTTATTTATAAACATTTAGGGAAGGGATTACAAAGATATCCTAGATCTAAATGTTTGAGAGGGAAGATCAAGTATTAAGGACTTCGCCTTCATCTTCTAACAAAGAAGATCGGTGAAGCTTCGCCTCCCATTAACTAAGAGAGAAGGGAGAGGACCTCGGAAGAGCTTTCTAGAGAGAGAAGCTCTGAGGCTTTACATTGAATTAAGCCTAAAGAAACTCTAACACTTGAGTTTCTTTAAATAGAAAACTGAAAAGTAAATTACTATTTGATTCACGCAGGAATCACTATTACATTAACTGAAGTAAAAGTAATTTACTTAAGTAAAAGTAAAACGTAAGAAACATTTTACATTTACTTTTACATTGGTAAATGTAAGAAACATTTAACTTAAGTAAAAGCAAAAGTTATTCTTTTACTTTTACTTTTACATTTACTAAAGTAAAAGACTTTTGCTTTACGGAAAGCAAAAGCTGATGATGGTCAGGGCCATCATCGTCGGGCCGATCAAGACTCCTCTGGCGTCTTCTTGGTTGGCCGGTCTGTCTCCTCCAATGGATCTTGGGAAGGTCTTTGTTGATCATCTTCTCAGATGAGTCACCATCCCCATACATTTCCACCTCAAAATTTTTATCCAGGAAATAACCCTTTCACCCCCAAAAATTTGGTTTATAAAGAAGGAGGAAAAAAATTTTTCTACCGAAAATTGGTCAAAATCTTCAAAATTTCTAAGATTTTGTAAATTTTTTTTTTGTTTAAAAACAAATCAGACTGAAATCTGAAACAAAGGATCACTCGATTGGTCCTAATCTATCAATGAAATCGATTTAAACAGAAGACTTCTTTGTTAACTGTTTAAACAAAAATTCTTTTTCTTGAAGGTCTACTTAGAAAGCCTTACTTGCCTTAAACTCATACCCGTAGATCTAAAGATTCCCTTTGGCCATTCACTGCTCCCAACCTGGAGACTTACAAATAGGCACTAATCGGGACTTAAGGCGATCTTGGGTGTTTTACGGCGAAGGTAGGGACTTGTAAAAGTAGAGCAAGAAAAACTGAAAGTTTGAAAAAACATTTAAGTAAACAAATCAAACTATTTTTAATCGAAACCACCGATAGCTTCAAGAACCAACCGTGTGGCTCTGATACCATATAACAACGGCGATTAAGTTTTTAAAAGAAAACCTTAAATAGAAAAGAAAAGATTAAGAAGATAACCGGTGAATCGGTAAAACAATCTCTTTCTTTTATTTATAAACATTTAGGGAAGGGATTACAGTATATCCTAGATCTAAATGTTTGAGAGGGAAGATCGAAGTATTAAGGACTTCGTCTTCATCTTCTAACTAAGAAGATCAAAGCTGAAAGCTTCGCCTCCGGCTAACTAAGAGAGAAGGGAGATGACCTTGGAAGAGCTTTCTAGAGAGAGAAGCTCTGAGGCTTTACATTGAATTAAGCCTAAAGAAACTCTAACACTTGAGTTTCTTTAAGTAGAAAAAGCGAAAAGTAAATTACTATTTGATTCACGCAGAATCACTATTACATTAACTGAAGTAAAAGTAAAACGTAAGAAACATTTTACATTTACTTTTACATTGGTAAATGTAAGAAACATTTAACTTAAGTAAAATCAAAAGTTATTCTTTTACTTTTACTTTTACATTTACTAAAGTAAAAGACTTTTGCTTTACTTGAAAGCAAAAGTTGATGATGGTCAGCCATCACCGCTTCGATTATTCAAGACTCTCTGGCATCTTCTTGGTTGACTGGTCCGTCTCCTGTGGATGCCAGAAGGTGTTGTTGATCATCTTCTCAGATGAGTCACCATCCCCATACATTTCCACCTCAAAATTTTTATCCAGGAAATAACCCTTTCACCCCCAAAAGTTTGGTTTATAAAGAAGGAGGAAAAAAAAAATTTCTACCAAAAAATTGGTCAAAATCTTCAAAATTTCTAAGATTTTGTAATTTTTTTTTTTATTTAAAAACAAATCAGACTGAAATCTGAAACAAAGGATCACTCGATTGGTCCTGCTCTATCAGTGAAATCGATTTAAACAGAAGACTTCTTTGTTAACTGTTTAAACAAAAATTTTTTTTCTTGAAGTTCTACTTAGAAAGCCTTACTTGCCTTAAACTCATACCCGTAGATCTAAAGATTCCCTTTGGCCATTCACTGCTCACAACCTGGAGACTTACAAATCGGCACTAATCGGGACTTAAGGCGATCTTGGGTGTTTTACGGCGAAGGTAGGGACTTGGAAAAGTAGAGCAAGAAAAACTGAAAGTTTGAAAAAACATTTAAGTAAACAAATCAAACTATTTTTAATCGAAACCACCGATAGCATCAAGAACCAACCGTGTGGCTCGATACCATATAACAACAATGATTAAGTTTTTAAAAGAAAACCTTAAATGTAAAAGAAAAGATTAAGAAGATAACCTATGAATCGGTAAAACAATCTCTTTCTTTTATTTATAAACATTTAGGAAGGGATTACAAGATATCCTAGATCTAAATGTTTGAGAGGGAAGATCAAGTATTAAGGACTTCGCCTTCATCTTCTAACTAAGAAGATCGAAGTTTGAAAGCTTCGCCTCCCGCTAACTAAGAGAGAGAAGGAGAGGACCTCGAAAGAGCTTTCTAGATAGAGAAGCTATGAGGCTTTACATTGAATTAAGCATAAAGAAACTCTAACACTTGAGTTTCTTTATATAGAAAAAGCGAAAAGTAAATTACTATTTGATTCACGCAGAATCACTATTACATTAATCAAGTAAAAGTAATTTACTTAAGTAAAAGTAAAACGTAAGAAGAACATTTTACATTTACTTTTACATTGGTAAATGTAAGAAACATTTAACTTAAGTAAAAGCAAAAGTTATTCTTTTACTTTTACTTTTACATTTACTAAAGTAAAAGACTTTTGCTTTACTTTAAAGCAAAGTCGATGATGGTCGGGGCCATCATCGTCGGCCGATCAAGACTCTCCTGGCGTCTTCTTGGTTGACTGGTCCGTCTCCTGTGGATGCCGGAAGGTGCTGTTGATCATCTTCTCAGATGAGTCACCATCCCCATACATTTCCACCTCAAAATTATTATTCAGGAAATAACCCTTTCACCCCCAAAAATTTGGTTTATAAAGAAGGAGGAAAAAAAATTTTCTACCGAAAATTGGTCAAAATCTTCAAAATTTCTAAGATTTTGTAAAAAAATTTTTTTGTTTAAAAACAAATCAGACTGAAATCTGAAACAAAGGATCACTCGATTGGTCCTAATCTATCACTGAAATCGATTTAAACAGAAGACTTCTTTGTTAACTGTTTAAACAAAAATTCTTTTTCTTGAAGGTCTACTTAGAAAGCCTTACTTCCCTTAAACTCATACCCGTAGATCTAAAGATTCCCTTTGGCCATTCACTGCTCCCAACCTGGAGACTTACAAATAGGCACTAATCGGGACTTAAGGCGATCTTGGGTGTTTTACGGCGAAGGTAGGGACTTGTAAAAGTAGAGCAAGAAAAATTGAAAGTTTGAAAAAACATTTAAGTAAACAAATCAAACTATTTTTAATCGAAACCACCGATAGCATCAAGAACCAACCGTGTGGCTCTGATACCATATAACAACGGCGATTAAGTTTTTAAAAGAAAACCTTAAACAGAAAAGAAAAGATTAAGAAGATAACCGGTGAATCGGTAAAACAATCTCTTTCTTTTATTTATAAACATTTAGGGAAGGGATTACAGTATATCCTAGATCTAAATGTTTGAGAGGGAAGATCGAAGTATTAAGGACTTCGTCTTCATCTTCTAACTAAGAAGATCAAAGCTGAAAGCTTCGCCTCCGGCTAACTAAGAGAGAAGGGAGATGACCTTGGAAGAGCTTTCTAGAGAGAGAAGCTCTGAGGCTTTACATTGAATTAAGCCTAAAGAAACTCTAACACTTGAGTTTCTTTAAATAGAAAACTGAAAAGTAAATTACTATTTGATTCACGCAGGAATCACTATTACATTAACTGAAGTAAAAGTAAAACGTAAGAAACATTTTACATTTACTTTTACATTGGTAAATGTAAGAAACATTTAACTTAAGTAAAATCAAAAGTTATTCTTTTACTTTTACTTTTACATTTACTAAAGTAAAAGACTTTTGCTTTACGGAAAGCAAATGTTGATGATGGCTGGGGCCATCACCGCTTGATTGATGAAGACTCTCGGCATCTTCTTGGTTGATCGTCCGCTCTGTGGATGCCAGAAGGTGTTGTTGATCATCTTCTCAGATGAGTCACCATCCCCATACATTTCCACCTCAAAATTTTTATCCAGGAAATAACCCTTTCACCCCCAAAAGTTTGGTTTATAAAGAAGGAGGGAAAAAAAAATTTCTACCGAAAAATTGGTCAAAATCTTCAAAATTTCTAAGATTTTGTAATTTTTTTTTTGTTTAAAAACAAATTAGACTGAAATCTGTAACAAAGGATCACTCGATTAGTCCTGATCTATCAGTGTAATCGATCTAAACAGAAGACTTCTTTGTTAACTGCTTAAACAAAAATTTTTTCTTGAAGTTCTACTTAGAAAGCCTTACTTGCTTTAAACTCATACCCGTAGATCTAAAAGATTCCTTTGGCCATTCAACGCTCCCAACCCGAGACTTACAAATAGGCACTAATCGGGACTTAAATGATCTTGGGTGTTTTACTACGAAGGTAGGGACTTGTAAAACTAGAGTAAGAAAAATTGAAAGTTTGAAAAACATTTAAGTAAACAAATCAAACTATTTTTAATCGAAACCACCGATAAAGCGTCAAGAACCAACCGTGTGGCTCGATACCATATAACAACAACCATGATTAAGTTTTTAAAAGAAAACCTTAAATGTAAAAAGAAAAGATTAAGAAGATAACCGGGAATCGGTAAAACAATCTCTTTCTTTTATTTATAAACATTTAGGAAGGGATTACAATATATCCTAGATCTAAATGTTTGAGAGGAAGATCAAGTATTAAGGACTTCGCCTTCATCTTCTAACTAAGAAGATCAAAGTCGAAAGCTTCGCCTCCCATAACTAAGAGAGAAGGGAGATGACCTTGGAAGAGCTTTCAGAGAGAGAAGCTCGAGGCTTTACATTGAATTAAGCTTCAAAGAAACTCTAACACTTGAGTTTCTTTAAATAGAAAAAGCGAAAAGTAAATTACTATTTGATTCACGCAGAATCACTATTACATTAATCAAGTAAAAAGTAATTTACTTAAGTAAAAGTAAAACGTAAGAAACATTTTACATTTACTTTTACATTGGTAAATGTAAGAAACATTTAACTTAAGTAAAAGCAAAAGTTATTCTTTTACTTTTACTTTTACATTTACTAAAGTAAAAGACTTTTGCTTTACTTTTAAAGCAAAAGTTGATGATGGCTGGGCCCATCATTGTCGGTTGATCAAGACTCTCCGGCGCCTTCTTGGTCGACCGTCCGTTTCTGTGGATCTTTGGAAGGTCTTTGTTGATCATCTTCTCGGATGAGTCACCATCCCCATACATTTTCACCTCAAAATTTTTATCCGAAATAACCCTTTCACCCCCAAAAATTTGGTTTATAAAGAAGGAGGAAAAAATTTTCACTCAAAATTGGTCAAAATCTTCAAAATTTCTAAGATTTTGTAAAAATTTTTTTTTGTTTAAAACAAATCGATCGAAATCAAAACAAAGGATCACTCGATTGGTCCTAATCTATCGCTGAAATCGATTTAAATGAAGACTTCTTTGTTAACTGCTTAAACAAAAATCTTTTTCTTGAAGGTCTACTTAGAAAGCCTTACTTGCCTTAAACTCATACCCGTAGATCTAAAGATTCCTTTTGGCCATTCAACGCTTCCCAACCCTCGGAGACTTACAAATAGGCACTAATCGGGACTTAAATGCGATCTTGGGTGTTTTACGGCGAAGGTATGGACTTGTAAAACTAGAGCAAGAAAAATTGAAAGTTTGAAAAAACATTTATGTAAACAAATCAAACTATTTTTAATCGAAACCACCGATAACATCAAGAACCAACCATGTGGCTCTGATACCATATAACAACGACGATTAAGTTTTTAAAAGAAAAACTTAAACAGAAAAGAAAAGATTAAGAAGATGACCGGTGAATCGGTAAAGCAATCTCTTTCTTTTATTTATAAACATTTAGGGAAGGGATTACAGTATATCCTAGATCTAAATGTTTGAGAGGAAAGATCGAAGTATTAAGGACTTCGCCTTCATCTTCTAACTAAGAAGATCGGTTTAAAGCTTCGCCTCCTGGCTAACTAAGAGAGAAGGAGAGGGACCTCGAAAGAGCTTTCTAGAGAGAGAAGCTCGAGGCTTTACATTGAATTAAGCCTAAAGAAACTCTAACACTTGAGTTTCTTTAAATAGAAAAAGCCTAATAGTAAATTACTATTTGATTCACGCAGAATCACTATTACATTAATCAAGTAAAAGTAATTTACTTAAGTAAAAGTAAAACGTAAGAAACATTTTACATTTACTTTTACATTGGTAAATGTAAGAAACATTTAACTAAGTTAAAAACATTTAACTTAAGTAAAAGCAAAAGTTATTCTTTTACTTTTACTTTTACATTTACTAAAGTAAAAGACTTTTGCTTTACTTTAAAGCAAATGTCGATGATGGTCAGGCCATCACCGCTTGGCCGATCAAGACTCTCTCCGCATCTTCTTGGTTGACCGGGTCCGCCTCCATGGATGCTGGAAGGTCTTTGTTGATCATCTTCTCGATGAGTCACCATCCCCATACATTTCCACCTCAAAATTTTTATTCGTGAAATAACCCTTTCACCCCAAAAATTTTGGTTTATAAAGAAGGAGGAAAAAAATTTTCTCTCGAAAATAGGTCAAAATCTTCAAAATTTCTAAGATTTTGTAAATTTTTTTTTGTTTAAAAACAAATCGATCAAATCAAACAAAGGATCACTCGATTAGTCCTGATCTATCAGTGTAATCGATCTAAACAGAAGACTTCTTTGTTAACTGTTTAAACAAAAATTCTTTTTCTTGAAGGTCTACTTAGAAAGCCTTACTTCCCTTAAACTCATACCCGTAGATCTAAAGATTCCCTTTGGCCATTCACTGCTCCCAACCTGGAGACTTACAAAACCAAAAGCTGATGATGGCTGGGGCCATCACTGTCGGTTGACTGAAGACTCCTCTGGCGTCTTCTTGGTTGACTGGTCCGTCTCCTGTGGATCTTGGAAGGTCTTTATTGATCATCTTCTCAGATGAGTCACCATCCCCATACATTTCCACCTTTCTTAATTATATATATATATATATATATATATATATATGGACATGATCAACCACCACGAAGTAAACTCTAGGTGGGACGAAATGTAAATAAAGCTGTAAAAGCGATCAACTGCCACAAAGTAAACTCTAGGCAGGACGAAATATAAATATATATATTTACATATATATAAAAGCGAAAGAACGCACTTGGATGTAAATCCAGGGCTCATCGAATATGTCCATAAAATAATTATATATATATATATATATATATATATATATATATATAAGTAGGTAAATACTCCTGGATATAAAATCCGTGCTCATCGGATATGTTCGACAACAATTATATATATATATATATATAAGCGAGTAACGCTCAGCACATAAGTCTAGGCTCATCGATGTAGAATTCGACCACAATTTATATATATATATATATATATATATATATATATATATATATATATATATATATATATATATATATATATATAAAAGCAAGTAAACGCCTCCAGACTCTAAGTTCAGGCTCAATCGAGGCATAACTCGATAATGTTAGTCCATATACAAAATATATACATACATATATATATATATATATATATATATATATAAGTATATATATATAGACATAAATGAAAACCACAGACCGAAGTCCGGGCAAACGCACACTACACGACTCTCAATGTGTATAACAGTGTGTGCTAATATGGAAAGAAGGCTTTATAGAATATAAGAAGGCTTACAGTGGGCTGCCAATGTAGACTTCTATGACTCTATATGGATAAACACTCAGCTCCCGTCGGATAAAAGTATAACTATATGTGAGCTAACAGATGTTTAAAATGGGGAAACACTCAATATGGGTGTGTACAGAGTAAATTGGACAGGGCTTCCTCACCTTTTTCTCCCCCAAAATGGCTAGCCCAAGCCCCATATATATAGAACTGATGGCCGCAGGTGTACCTGTGGTAGCCTCTGATACACATACTGTTGGTCGTGGTGCATCCGGGCCTCGCATGCTCTGTCGTCTCGAAATCGTGTACTTTAAATGCAATGTAATGTCCGCTCGAACTTGCAGAACTTCAATCCGAGCATCCGAACGAGGTGTATAAGACCATCTTTGAACTGCTTTTGTTAAGAGTTACTCAATGAAATGGGATTTGCCCTTTTTAATTCCAGGAAGATGGGTCCATAACCGAAATAGCATTCTCGGGTTCCCGTTAGGCAATTCGGTGAGCTGTTTCGCATAGTTTTTGCTCCGAAGTTAAGATATGAGTCTTGTGGGACTAATTTTGAATCAATTTGAGTTGACATGAGTGTATTTGATTTAAAGTGAAGTTGAGTTGGTAAAAATGACCATTTTGCCCCTCTTGGGGTTATCTCCGGTTTTCGCACAGTTGTAGCAGGTTTTTCCCAGGGTTATCTCTGAGATGGTCATGCTGTTGACTCTGAATGTACTTAGTGTTATCTCTGAGGTTGGAATTATTGTTGTGGTCCTCCAGGATTACCTCTGGAGTGTGAAAAAGACGCTTTTGCCCTCCTGCACAGTTAGTAACAGAAAAAGAAAAATTTCGAGTGTCTAAGATGCCCCTCTTTATCATGTTCATGCAATGCAATGGAATGGACATGATAAAGATTAGTAGACACTTGAAAAATGACAATGTATTTTCAATGATGCAGATCGTAATGTAGTGAATGTGATGATGAATGTTAAAAATGTTTTTGCAAATCGCAGTTCGCAAATTGCACATCGCATTTTGCACTTCGCATTTCGCTTTTGGCCAATCACACTTCGTAACTCGCAACTCGCATTTCGCATATCGCAAATCGCAATGTAATGAATGTTATGATGCATGTTTAAAATGTTTTCGTAAATCGCTTTACCTTTACCGGGGATTGCTGATGCCTATGCTGGTGTTGACTTCAACGATTTGGCTTTTTGTCGGTGTTACTAATGCTTGTTTGATGAAAAGAAATTGAGATTTTGCCGATGCATACACTGGTAGTTTACAATGGTGCCTTCCCTGATGGTAGTTTGATAACAGATCCTACCCTGCTAGTAGTTGACATCGCCCAACTATTTTGGTTCCCACTCGAACGGTAGTATACAAAGCTTTCATCGCTAAACTGTCTTGATGTTGCACTGAATTGATGCCAATGGTTTAGAATACCGAATCTTCCGATACCTTCGCTGAGGTAAGATTCAAAGGTTTGCTTCACCAGACTCTGCCTGATGTGACGCTTGATAGAGATGTACATTGATGTAGCGCATTTGCACACGTGTAGATCACGCATGATGTGATGATCTAGATTTTCTTAGGAGCTTATTGCCCTAGATTGATGTAAATTGTAATTTTGTATGGAGTAAATTTTTTTCTCACCTTTTTTGAGGTGATTTGGAGTTTCCTTTCGCTGTTGGGTGCTTGTGCCCCATTTCCTTGAACATTTGATTTGCAACCCGGCTGAACTGATGACATGAATGCCACTGATATCCCTGGAGGGTGTCGTCTATACTTTCGTTGCCGAACTTTAAACTTTAGTGTAGAGGCCTCAGCTTATGAGGATTTGGCGCAAATTGATGGTGTAGATTTCATTCGCCAGACCCTTTGTCATTGGCCTTCTTCTCTTAAGTTAAGAACTTTGTTGAGAATTTTCCCCTTCATTTGTAGGGGCAAGCTAATGTCGCCATGATTTCTTTTAGGAGTTTTCCTTCTTTTAATGAGAGATTTGATCCCGCCTTAAAATCCTTCGCTTTCCTGGAATCGAAAAATGCCCCAGTCCTTTCGCATACTGATGTCAGGGATCCATACGAGAAACTCTCTTTGTTGATGAAGTCGCAAGTGAATAATATCCAAATCGCTAATGAGTTGATGTGAGGGATGCTTTGATGATGATGGACCATGCTGATGGTGTTGACTGGGGCATTTTCCTATTTAGGATGGTTGATAAATGCCTTAGTGTTGAGTTGTCGCTGTTTCCAAGATTGCCCAAGTCTTGTTGTAGGGGTCGCAATATCGGGTTGTCGTCGATTTTGAAATTGTCCCAGCCTTGCTTGTTTTTTGGGATAGTCTCTTTGACAGATGGGTTGATAAGATGCTGAGATCGCAAAAGGCTTTTACCTCTTTACCAGATGTTGAACAGACAGTAGAGTTGAGCTTTGATGCCTTCAATCATTATTCCTGACTTGTTATTGCAATCGGTCTTGATTTTCTTCTGATTTGATGAAGATTCGTGATTCAGGGTGTCGAATCTTTGAAGGTCCTCGCTTCTGGTTGTCTTGGTATATCTTTGTTTCTTCCTTTCTGGGATTTGTGCCAGATTTGATGGAATGACATTGCAGTGTTGTTGGTCTTCTCCACATAGGTCGCTGACTTGGAGGGTCATTCTTGGGATCGACATTTGGATTTGGACGTTTCTGTTGAGGGTTAGACCATACCACTGGTGCTTGCCTACGTACTCTCGTGAGTGTGGGAGATCAGGTCTGTGTAGTTCCTACTTGATAAGATAAACGGCTTGACAAGTGTTTGTTTGAGAAGTGTTTGGTTTGATAAGTGTTTGGTTTGGGTTTTTGTTTGGTTTGACCGCACCATAAATGGTTGCCTACGTACTCCCATTGAAGAGGGGAGATCAGGTCTTTTGTAGTTCAGGCCTGATGAGCTAAAACCTGAATGACTTGATTTTTGATTTTTTTTTTCTTTTTTTTTCTCTTTTTTTTTTCTTTTTTCTCTCTTTTTTCTCATTTTTTTCTTTTTTTTTGTTTTGTTATTTTTTTTTCTTTTTTTTTCTATATATGCATGGAAAATAAAAAGCATACTGCGAAGGAAGTGATACCATCCCAACATCTTCTGGAACTCACAGCTTTATCCCCTGGATCTACATCTTTTTGGCTAGTTGAGGTCTGATAGTCCAGTTGTCAGTGGTTGTGTTGCCTTCAAGGCTTGCGACAGAGGTTACTTCTTGGTTTTAAATGTCTTCACTTATAGCCATAACTTGATCACTTCCTGGTTCAGTACATTCCTCAGGGATGCTTGAGCTGGACCCATCGCAAAAAGGTATGAAATCTTGATTCTTTGATGGGTTGGTTTCCCCGACAACCTCACCACCTTTTCCTTCATATGTTCCTTCACGCTTTTCCTGGCCTTGAGAGGATTCGACCATGAAATCTCCCTCGAACTGTTGTCGCATTTCTTGCAAGAAACTTTCCTTTTTTGCTTTTTCCTCATTGGAAAGGATCAGTATTTCCTCCGCATCATCCAAGGTTATAAGATCTTGAATGTGGTTGTCATCTTTGGACCATAGGATGTCGGATGTTGGCGGAAGAATCTCCTTTGTCATTTCCTGCATTAGGATCATTCCATCTTGGGTTCTGCCAGGATTATCGCTCATAGCCTTCACCTCATCTGAACTGCCTGTCTCGAGTGGACATCTTAAGCTTTTTATTTCTTTTTCGCCTTTTTTGGTCATGGGGAATTCTATCTCCAGCTCTCCATTTTCAATGAGATCCTGTATTTTATGTCACAAAGACCAGCATTCCTCAGTCGTATGTCCAAGTGAGTTAGAATGGTAGAGATATATCTTAGTGGAATCATAGTTCTATATCTTGGGATTTACAGGAGGAAGCAACTCAGTAATCCTTCCTTCGCTTATCAGAAAGTGTAGCATTTCTTCATTGGATTTGCTTAGAGGGGTGAATTTTCGGACTCTTGTGGAGGTTGTTTGATTTTTCTTCTTTGAGAGTTCGCATTTCCCCAAGTGATTTTTCCGTTGGCGAGGTCTGCTAGCAATTTTATCACCCCCCCTTTTCTTGGCCTTCTGATAGTTGAGTGAAGAAATGCCTCGTATCTTGATGTTGGCGCACTATCAGCTTAGCTAGAAGATTTACTTGGTTCTGGATCGTCTCTAATTTTTGCATTACTATGATACCTTCCTCCATGTTTTCCCACTTTAGGACATTTGTTCTGTGCCTTTGGGGGTAGTCCTCTATCCTTTGTATGCACTTACGAGTTGGATACATTTCAGCGCTTCCTGACCCGATCATGTTTACTTCTTCCGTATCATGCTGCAATGGAAGGTTGGTGTTGACATTTTGTTGATCAAGTTGTTGGACCACAATACTGCCACTTTCGATCAGATTTTGACTTTTATCCTTTAAGGACCAACAATCTTCTGTATCGTGTCCTGGTGACCCTGAGTGGTAAGCACATCTTTGGCTTGGATTATATCTTTTGCTCCCTGGTTCCAGAGGTGGAGCCAGTTCGGTAATTTTTTTGTGATCCATTAATATCGCCAATACATGTTCAAGGGAATCGCCTAGTGGAGTGAACACCCAGTTTTTCGTTCTTTCAAATTTTCTTTTCCTATCTGGGTATTGGTTGAATGCAGCCTGTTGTTGAGCTAGCAGATTGTCTTGTATTTTCCGAATGGGGGGACTGTAGGTTGGTCTCCTAACTTGCCCCTGTACAACAAGGGATACATCTTCATTGCCTTTATCAGGTACACCCTTAGGATCGCTCGCATACTTGCCAGTCTGTATATGCTTGGCAACTGCTTCCAAGGCAGTGAAGTCTTTAATCTTGCCTGCCTTCAGGCCCATTTCTGCTATTTCGTCATGTTTGATCATTTCCGAGAATGGCTTTCCTATGCCTGATAGGATCCTCTCGTAGTATGGAGCCTCTTGGATATCAATAAACGTCATTACCATCTCAGCTTTTGTCATTGATGGAATGACTTGCGCTATTAGATGTCTCCACCTTTGGGCATATTCTCGAAAAGATTCAGTACTTTGCTTTTTGACTTTAGTCACTTGGTATCGATCCGGTGCCATTTTTGACTGAAAACTATACTGATTTAGAAAGGCGTGGGCTAATTCTTCCCAATTGTGGATTTTGGCATTGTCAAGTCGGGTATACCAGGCTTTAGCCTCTCCAGTGAGACTCTTTTGAAAAAGCTGCATTCTGAGGCTTTCATCTTCAGCATAAGATCCCAGTTCGCCAATGTACACTTTCAGGTGCGTATAAGGATCGCCTTCCTCATTGTACTTTTCAAACCCTGGGACTTTGAATTTGGTAGGATATCGAGCCCTTGGGAATATGCAGAGATCTGAATAAGTGACACTCCAATAATTTCCAGTCCCTTTGATTGACCGAATGGTCTCCTCCATTTGTTGGACTTCCTTTCTTAGATCCCCAGTTTCTCGATCATCCTTGAGATTTGTGATTTCTTTATTGGAATGAGGTTTAGGTATCTGGGTTTTCATCTTTTTACCAATACCCTGACTGCCCCCTGGTGTGGATGACTCTGGTTGAGTAGGCATTGTTTGACCCTGGATTCCTCCATGTGCCTAGGATTCTAGGTGGATGGGTATTTGGGTACCCTGAGTGGATTGGTGTAGTTCTTTGAGCATAACAACAAACTCTGTAATTTGATAGCTTAATCTTTCGAACTCCTCGCGAGAAACAGGATTAGACTGGTCAGATGAAGACATGATTGGCAGTAGGCTCGTGGCCTTTTTAGATTTTGATCGGGTAATAGGCCCAATTACTTCCCTACAAAAGACTTATATAGTTTAGTCTTAGGGTAATGTAAATGTTATCATAACATGTCCGTTTTAGGAATATTGTCTTGCAAAACCGGGTGTTAATTGATAACATGCATGCACAAATAATCTTCATATTTTCTATTACATAAAGATGAACATGGAATAAAATTACAAGTAAATGCTTTCACAAGTAATTAAAAATGGAAAACATGAAGAGACTTTCCTCCGCGTTTGGTTTATCAGAGGTTGACCTATCTTAGGGTTACTCTCACGGCTTTTTGGCATGAAGGTTCCCAGATCATCGCAATCTACTTGACGAGAAGTTAATCCGGTCTTTCAACTGGAGCGAATCTGGGTGGTGCCTTTCCTAAGCCCCGTTGGAATTATTCTTCCTACGAGTCTAGTAATAAAACATCGACAGGATAGCCTCCTGATGGAGGAACCACACAACATACATTCACATACAACGTGTCTCACCGTTTATGAAAATGATGACATGTGTGAATCACTAATATCACAGATAGATATAGTATAGTGCAGTAAGTAAAATGCATTCGTACACATTCATCATAAATGTAAATGCAACATTCACACACAAGCATATAATAGTTTTGAAAAGCTTGTAATAGTGGCTTAAGCCCTCTTACTGGAGTCCCCAGCAGAGTCGCAACCTGTCGACGTCGGGATTTTTTAGTGTCCCTTTTCATTACTTGTTCTTTGGTGTTCTCATGTTAATGTGAGATTTGTTTGAAAAAATAAGTGAAAAAGGTCCGACATGTATAATGTCGACGATTTGACTTTAAGAGTCGCCAGTTGGTGTATTTAACTGGTTGCACCAACGCAACCGTAAAGGTTTGCACATTGACCCAGTGATATGACACTGCTAAACGGGTCTGTGAAATCGAGATTCATTTGAGTTCGGGGGCTTGATTATGCGGAGGGAAGATGTTAGGCACCCCCCGACATCCGTGTTGCCACGGTGACCACCACTTTTCAAAGAAACTGTTATATGAATGTGTGTGTGTGTGTGTCGATCAATGTGCAATTATTTGGAAGTAGTGTTGTAACTCATTCGTACCTATATACAAATGGTTTGAATTTATAGAAAAATTCAGTTTTAACCAGATATATCAATGAAGTTTTGTAAAAAGAGGTTTTTTCAAACCTTGTGCTCAATAGTAATTGTAGCCTTTGATACTTCCATTTTATTATTAAATGTTCGGCTTGTTTGTTTTTATTTTCAAGATGAGAGGCATCTTCGAGAAAATAATATACAGCATTGCCAAACTCCTCATGGGCATGATAGTCATCCAAGGAAATTCAGACACTATAAATAATGTACAAGCTGCTTACAGCTGAAAAACGTCCATCACAGGAACCGAATCTAGATTCAATGGGCTGAATCTGTGATCACATGATTCCTAGGCTCACATGATACTGCAGTTTGTATGGAAAGCAGTGAGCAGTTATATATATAAAAGCTGTAAATATATATATACATACATGATCAACCACAACCAAGAAACTCCATGGGGGATCAGAAATGTAAATATATAAAAGAGGTAAATATATATATATGGACATGATCAACCACCACGAAGTAAACTCTAGGTGGTATGAAATGTAAATAAAGTCAGTAAAGCGATCAATCGCCACAAGTAAACTCAGGCGATAAGCATATGGATGTATGTATATATATATATATATATATATATATATATATATATATATATATATATAAGCATAGAACGCATAGGATGTAAATCTCGAGCTCGTCGGATATGTCCGATAACAATATATATATATATATATATATATATATATATATATATATATATATATATATATATATATATATATATATATATATATAAAAAGCAAGTAAACGCTTCAGACCTAAGTCTAGGCTCAATCGAGGCATAACTTGATAATGTTAGTCCATATACAAAATATATACATATATATAAGTATATATATATATAGACAAAAATGAAAACCACGGACTGAAGTCCGGGCAAATGCACACTACACGACTCTCAATATTTATAACAGTGTGTGCTAATATGGAAAGAAGGCTTTATAGAATATAAGAAGGCTTATAGTGGGCTGCCAATGTAGACTTCTATGACTCTATATAGATAAACACTCATCTCTCACCGGATAAAAGTATAGCTATATGTGAGCTAACAGATGTTTAAAATGAGGAAACACTCAATATGGGTGTGTACAGAGCAAATTGGACAGGGCTTTCTCGCCTTTTTCTCCCCCAAAATGTCTAGCCCAAGCCCCATATATATAGAACTGATGGCCGCAGGTGTACCTACGGCAGCCTCTGATACACCTGCGGCTGGTCGTGTTGCATCCAGGCCTCGCGGGTCCCGTCGTCTCGAAGTACGTGCACTCGTGCAATGTAATATCCGTTCGAACTTGCAAAACTTCAATCCGAGCATCCAAACGAGGTTTACAAGACCATCTTCGGACTGCTTTTGTCGAGAGTTACACAATGACATGGGATTTGCCCTTTTTTATTCCAGGAAGATGGGTCCATAACCGAAATAGCATTCCCAGGTTCCCGTCAGGCAATCTGGTGAGCTGTTTCGCATAGTTTTTGCTCCGAAGTTAAGATATGAGTCTTGTGGGACTAATTTTGAATCAATTTGAGTTGACATGAGTGTATTTGATTTGAAGTGAAGTTGAGTTGGCAAAAATGAACATTTTGCCCCTCCCAGGGTTATCTCCGGTTTTACATTACAGTTAGGCGTGTTTTTTTCCTGTGGTTATCTACGAGATGGTCATCTTTGTTGACTTGACTGAATGTACTCAGGGTTATCTCTGAGGTTGGAATTGATGTTGTGGTCCTCTAGGATTACCTTTGGAGTGTGAAAAAGACTCTTTTGCCCTCCTGCACAGTTAGTAACAAAGAAAATTTTCGAGTGTCTACACCAGATATATTTGGTCATGTTCAATACTTGTTCAGTCAAAAGTTTGTTCGTGCTAATTCACAACTATATTGATGAATTATAGCCAGCTTATTATTCAGACTCTTTCAATCATGATATATCCTTAAATAAAATTTAAACCTGCTGGGCAACCTTCATGCTCACCCTTGCTATATCATGATAAACATTGCAGATTAAGGTAAATACGTCGGATACAAGGAAAGGTTAAAGACAATTCCAGCTTTAAGTTTATGTGTGCGGCTTAATTTGTAACAACATAGTATGATAATATCTTTGTATGTCAAATAGAATAATGAATCATGTATAAGTTAAGGTTACTCGACCTTGGGGAATAGTGTGTAAAGTGTATTGTATAAACAATTTATGTTTATATCTTCCGCAATAGTTATAGAATGATTGTACCACCGTGGTGATTTAGGACCACGATTTGAAATTTCACTGAAGCGTTTATGGATGAGCCCGGATTTTATCATCCCGTTTCTTCTATATATATATATATATATATATATATATATATATATATATATATATATATATATATATCGACAAATCATTTGAAATGATAAACCTAGTAGGGATCGATATATATCATGTGTGTTTACCGCTTTATATATATATATATATATATATATATATATATATATATATATATATATACATTTGTCGCTGTGCCTAGAGTTTACTTAATTGGCCTTTTACTACTTTATTTACATTTAGTCCCGCCTGGAGTTTACTTTGTAACAATCCATAATTTTAAATTGTAGTTCAAAATATTTATTGAGTTATATAAATATTTTGATTGAAGTGCTTATTAATCGAATAAATATTTGTTTAAGGTGATTTGATTTGATTATTTCTTTGTTAAATAAATAATTAATGAGTTAAGAAAATTGATCATCTTGAGATAATATTCTCATTTAATTTAATAATTAAGTTAGAGAGTTTATAATGATTAAATGAATTATTATAATAATATTTTAATGTGAATTTGTAATTAAAATGATGTGTTAGTTGATTAAATAAAATTATAATTATAAAGAAAACTATAATTATGTCGTATTGATTTATGTGGTGAATTAATTTAATAAATTGTTATTAGAATTAATTAAATTAAGTATTAAAATTTAATTAATTAAAGTGTGACCATAAACTATGCTATAAAGGAGTTATTAAAATAAGTTAAAGGAGATTAATTCAGTTTTGTCAAACAAGGCTTAATGCATATTAAGTCTTTAATTTAAATATGTTTTACCAAACAAGGCATAAGGATTTAATTGATTAAATTTTATAGTTAGCCAAACAAGCCTTATGACTTTTGATTTTAAAAACAAGATAACTGATATCAGTTATATATATAATTATATTATATAATTAATACCTATATTATTACCTATACGTTATATTTTAGTACGTAAGTTAGAATAGAGAAGAAGAATACAGAAGAAGAAAAAGAAGAAAAATTGAGAGAGAACTTGAGAGAATTCTAGAGAGGTTTTGAGAGAAGAATTGGAGAAAAAAAAGCTTGTTGATCAAAGGGAAGGTTATCATCTTCTAGAAAACAAGGTATCATCTTACTCTTTTAAATTTCTTTAAAGTTATAGTTTTATTCTCTTCCAAAAATTTTCTGTAAAAACTTTGTGAAGGTTAAATTATTTGAGTTATATAGTTTCTATTGATAACTAGTTGTTATGAAATTGTTTTCATAAGTTTATATATGGGTATAGTAATTGAATTCATGTTATGTATGTATTTTATGAAGGAAATCATATTATAGTAAATTTGTATGAATATGTGTGTGTGTGTGTGTGTGTGTGTGTGTATATATATATATATATATATATATGAATATGGCTTAGTTTAAAGTAAAATTGAGGTTTAATTCTATGTATAATATATAAATTTACTATTGAATTTGAAAGAGGATGAATAAACATAAACAAGGTATTTTGAATTAATTGTTTTGGTTGAAAAACACAATCACAGTGATGATTTTCGCTGAAAATGTCAAAAAGTGAAGTTTTATCAAAAACAGTAAAATTAGATGTTTTAAATTTGATGTCTTTATTGTTATATGGGTGAAATCATGTTAAGAGTCCTTAATTTATGTTTATGTGAAGTCTGTATATGTTTTATGTGTTAATTCAGGTGTTAGAAAGTAGCTTGCAGGCCAAAATTGGCTTTATTTATCTTTGTTATCGAAGGTGGTCGTCGCCGAGGATCAGAGTTCAGTATAGTCAATGAATAAAGCAAAGGTAATTCTCATGCCATGACACCAGTATCCACGCCTCATGAATGCCAAGCATTGGCTTGTGCCTCATGAATGATGTTAGCTTAATAGCGCGCCCAGTCTTGAGTTAAGCGGAATGGTCGAACAATGTGTTTTAGTTACACAAAGTCTGAAAAAGTTGTTATGATTTAATAGAGGGACTGTTAAGATATGATTTCAGTATTACTATACTAAGAATGAGCATATTTTTAATATGCTACTAGTTTTATTACTAATATAATTTGATTATGTGATTAAAAATCAAACCTTACATGATGTAAATACTTATTTATATATATAGTGTTGGTAATGACTAATTATGTCATGATAATATGTGTATAGGATATGTGAATCGAATTGTTATGGTTTAGCTTACACGCAAGGCAAGTTTCTTACTCTACCTTGTTCTTATTGAGCAAGTTTACTTACCCTATTTCAATTACAATTACGCAAGTTTCCTAAAATTTATTTTTATAATTGAGTAAGTTTCTTGTATCTAGTTTGTTTATGATGATGCAAGTTTTCTAAACCTTCTTCTAATATTGAGCACGTTATTCTTGTCTTTAACTTGTTATTTAGCATGCAAGTTTATATATTCTGATATACTAATGATGAACAAGTTTTATCGTTCACTTTACTATTTGTTATGCATGCTTAGTACTCAATTTTAAATAACATTGGCTTAATATTGTTCAAGCAAAGTATGTTATAATTATTCAATGTTTATGCTCTTAGATTATTCCTAAAGCATGACCTTAGTATACAATGTTGATTCTGTTATGATTTATTCCATAACATAAAGTTATTACCTTTTTATTCAACTACTCCGTAGTTGATGTTCGTTGAATTCCAAATTATCTTGAAACTTATCCAAACCAAACTTACTTTGGTGTGGACTCGTATTCTAAATGCTAAGATGAGCAACCCTATTATTAGGGGATAATTTACGCATAGCGTTGAAATATTTGTGTACAATACATTGTACGAAGGGCTGATCCCCCTAAGTACGAGGAGTCCCTATAGTCTTATGGCTGTTAAAGTTTAATTTGAAAGATTACTTATAACTATGAACATAGTTCGTGGTCTTATGACCCTCAGATGTATATATTTCAGAATTTTGATTATCATTAATAAAGCATATTATTCAGTTCTATTGAACCTATTATCTAGAAATTATTGTAAAGTTTTATTCATTGTCATTTCAAGTGAGCCTTGTTTGCTCACTCTTGCTTATATAATTATTATAGCTAAAGTTGAGAAAGTCGATGTACCTAGCACCAGTAAAGGAAAGGGAAAGATGAAAAAGTATTGAAGACTTATAATCATGTTGACATTTTGTTGTCAGACTTCATTTTAATTATTGTAATGAACTTATTTAGTTTTTCGCATATGATGTTTGTATTTGAAGGTTAGATAACCTGGGAGATTTTTATTAATGTAATCCTTTAATGGGAAGGTTTATTATTCAATTTTACTATGATTGGGTAGTTAGACATGAATGTTTTTATTATGTGAACACCAAATCTTGAGGGAATGAAGTACCTAGATTTGGGGGTGTCACAAGTTGGTATCAAAGCCTTAGGTTATGACCCTTAGGTGGGGGAAAAGCCTTAGGAAGTAACCTTTGAAAAGATAGTGATGATAAACTCTTAACGAGTTGTTAAGAAAGAAGTAATAAAACACTTATGTGCTTATGTGATTGTAACTTATGTGTGCTTATGTGATTGCAACTTATGTGCTCGTGAGTGTCGAGTAGTAATGATTAGTAATTTAAACTTAAAATTTTGTTGTCTGGATGGCTAATGTAGGAGAATCCAGTCAAGCTAGGGAGGAAGGATCCCTAAGGCTTAGGGAAGAAGAGCCTCGAGATATTCAGGTAGTTTGGGAACAACTACTGCCACGGGAAACATCTCTGTTTATCACAGTAGTTGAGCAGGAGGGTTTACCTGATGAGGATGATGGTGCGGAAACGAATGAGGAGGATCCCGTCGAGCTGCCTCAATCGAATGAGGATGACGAGAACGAGGAGGAAGAGATTCCATTAAACTTGATCGCTGCTCGTATGTATGATGAAGTTTACGACCGCAATATGGAACTTCAGGATACCGTCGAGGAGTTGGAAGAGATAGTAGATGAATAACAGACCTCGATGGCACAGAAGGACGACGAGATCCAAGATCGAGAGGAACGTCTGAATAATGTTGAAGAGAAGCTGGTCTACACTGAAGAAGAGAATGAACAAATGACATCGGAGATTATAGAGCTGAAGAACAAGTTGAAAGAGTAATCTACTAAGAGGGAAAGAGCCGAAGACGCATACGAGGAAGCTTATCAACGAGCCGGAATAGCAGAGAGAGAAGCACAAGCAAAGAGGATGAAGATGGAGGAGATGAATAACATATTCAACACCGTGATTAATCGAGCTCAAGATCGGGTCATGGATTATCCGATTCAGTTCGAGATGCTGCCATTGTTTATATTAGACCGCAGAATAATGTTCCGAATATAGAGGAAGAGTGTCATAAGGCTACGCAGTATCTTAGTAGGACATCGTGGGGAATGTACCTGATATGTGATTAATAAAATGTTAAATAATATGTAAATCCCTAGTGATATGTAATCGATGGGATATGATGATGTTATTGTCCTGAAACTTTAGTAGTTTTCTATCAAAGGTAGTTTTCTATGGTAGCAAATCGCCTAGACATGCGAGATGTCTGACGATTATGCAGGCTAACAAGTTGTTGAGTCAAGGCTGTATGGGTTATTTAGCTTACATAGTCGATACTCAGAAGAAGGGTATGAAACTGGAAGAGATACTAGTGGTTAGGGAATTTATAGACGTGTTTCTGGAGGATTTGCCAGGACTTTCGCCTGACAGAGAAATTGAGTTCGTGATAGATTTAGTGCCAGGAACCACTCCGATATCGAAAGCCCCGTACAGAATGGCTCCGATGGAGATGAAGGAACTACTGGTACAACTGCAGGAGTTGTTAGACAAGAAGTACATTCAGCCAAGTGTATCACCTTGGGGAGCGCCGATGTTATTCGTGAAGAAGAAGGATGGGTTGATGCGTCTTTGCATTGATTATAGAGAATTAAACAAAGTCACTATTAAGAATAAATATCCATTGCCAAGAATAGATGACTTGTTTGATCAATTGAAGGGTGCTAGATATTTCTCAAAAATAGATTTGAGAAGTGGGTATCATCAACTGAAAGTAAGAAAGAAGGATGTACCAAACATGGCAATCAGAACTCGGTATGGATATTACGAGTTTCTGGTGATGTCTTTCAGATTGACCAATGCCCCTGTTGCATTCATGGATTTGATGAACAAGGTGTTTAAACCATTTTTAGACAAGTTTGTGGTGGTATTCATTGATGACATTCTGGTGTACTCTAAATCTGAAGAAGAACATATGGAATATTTACGTTTAACATTATAAACCCTAAGAAAAGAAAAGTTGTACGCGAAATTCTCTAAGTGTGAATTTTGGCTAGATCGTGTACAATTTCTTGGGCATGTGATTGACAAAGATGGGATTTCAGTGGATCCATCAAAAGTTGAGGCCGTAATCAATTAGGAACAACCAAGAACACCTTCGGAGGTGAGGAGTTTCTTGGAACTGGCCGGGTATTATAGACGGTTTATTCAGGATTTTTCCAAGATTGCCACGCCTTTAACAAATTTGACAAGGAAAGCTGTAAAATTTGTTTGGACGGAGAAGTGTGAAGAGAGTTTTCAAGACTTGAAAAAGAAGTTAAGTGTGGCACATGTGTTGTCATTACCAGATAATACAGGAAACTTTGTGGTATATAGTGATGCCTCACATAAAGGATTGGGTTGTGTTCTTATGCTAAACAACAAGGTTATTGCATATGCATCAAGACAACTGAAGGACTACGAGAAAGGGTATCCAACTCATGATTTAGAGTTGGCTGCAGTAGTATTTGTTCTAAAGATATGAAGACATTATCTCTATGGAGAAAAGTGTGAGATCTACACAGACCATAAGAGTCCCTATGACGCCCTCAAAATAGGTATACATCACCTATTCTGAGTCGCCAAATACATGGTACAGAATACAAATATAACTTAATTATACAACAGTCGTATAAAATACGACATAACATAATCTAAGAGTTTTAATAAGAATATTGTCATCTAGACAATATTCACATTCAATGGAGTCCTCATTACATTTATTGTCATACTATTTAACAGAATAATGAGGACTACTAATGCTATCATCTGGACCGTTAGTCCGTTCCCCGACTAGTCCCGGCTACGTTCTCATTTCCTGAAGAGAACAGTGAAAGAAAGGGTGAGCTCAACTAGCCCAGTAAGAAATATTATGACTAAGATAATATAGAATAAATTATCATCAGTCTTCAACAATGTTAAACTGATAAAATATAACAAACATCAAGTTTAACTGCAGCGGAACAAGAAATCCATTAAAAGAGTCAAGTAGAGAATAAAATCTACTATCTTTTATGATTTAAAAAGGCTTTTCATCACTTTTATCGCTGAGACTCAGCTTAATAAATAATCCACATCATCCCTGCACTACGGCCAAGGATATTCATTAGTATCACAACCACAAATTATCCATGCACTATGGGCCAAGGACATTCGTGTATTCATTAATGGTCATGATCATGCCAACAACTGTACATCAATGCACTACGGGCCAATGAGGACTTTTACCACATCATTTGTAACATTACGGTCATGATTATACCGAATAATCCCTAGTCATAATCATACCAAGTCCATCTATGTACAACAGGCCATAGATGACTTTCAACATAATATAAGCATGAGGATGATGACAATGATATAAGAATCCAATAAAATAAGTTCAAGAATTAATTTATCCAGAATTCAATAACGTCCAAATTGTCAATATGATACTGCTTAATTTGTAGAGTAAAATTCAAGAATGCTCTGAAGAATATTTCCATGAAAAGATACTGGATGAAGCGCAAATATCAAGGATATTCCATTAATTTCATGGAGTATATAAGTTAAAAATTTAACCAACTGAGTATAATAGAATATATGAAACTGCAAATGGATTTTTGCCCGCCATGCGGTAATCCACATAGACAGGTTATTCCAACAGAATAATAAAGAATGGAATAACAGAAGGATTCACCATGCATGCGATAGACTGCACAGACAGGTTATTCCCAACAGAATAATAAAGAATGGAACCAGGTCATGCGTAAACGCACAGATAGGATATTCCGACAGAATAATAAAGAACGGAACCAGGTAAGGCGAAATTCGCATCGACAGGATATTCCAACAGAAGAATAAAGAATGGAATAACAACAGAAATCACCATGCATGCGATAGACCACACAGACAGGTCATTCCAACAGAATAATAATTAATGAAACCAGGTCAGGCGTAATACGCATCGATAGGATATTCCAAATAAAGAATGGAATAACAGAAGAATTTCACCATGTATGTTGTACTTCTCATATACAGGTTATTCCAACATAATAATAAAGAATGGAATAACAGAAGAATTTCACCAAGTATATGGTTATTCCAACAGAATAATAAAGAATGGAATAACAGAAGTTCTCTTTATGAATACAAAAGAAATAATAACCCTTACGAGTACAATAAATAATATCCCTTACCTTAGAAGAAACTGGATATAGGAGTAGTGAAGTAGCAGAATACTTTTCTTTTTTCTCTCAATAGTTTCTCTCTCTAGAGTTTCAGTGAATTCGTAAGAAATAATGAAGGAATGAACTTCTATTTATAGGAGAATGGACTGAATAGTAACTAATTCATGAACGGTCCAGATTGATTTACTTTTAAACGGAGGGTCCATATTGATTTACTATGCAGTATAAATAAAATATTCTAATAAAACAAAATCTTTTAAATAAAATATAATATATTCTATTTATAATCTAATAAAACGAATAACTTTATAAAAGTATTCTATTTTATATAAAAAGATTTTACTATGCAAAACACTATTCAGGCACTATGCAACACTATGCATAATAAAATATAATATATTCTAATTATTGTCTAATAAAACAAATAACTTTATAAAAGTATTATGTTTTATATAAAAAGATTTTACTATACAAAACACTATGCAGGCACTTTGCAACACTATGCATAATAAAATATAATATATTCTAATTATTATCTAATAAAACAAATAACTTTATAAAAGTATTCTTTTTTTATAAAAAGATTTTACTATGTAAAACACTATGCATAATAGAATATAATATATTCTAATTATTGTCTAATAAAACAAATAACTTTATAAAAGTATTACATTTTATAAAAAAGCTTTTACTATGCAAAACACTATGCATAATATAATATAATATATTCTAATTATTGTCTAATAAAACAAATAACTTTTTAAAAGTATTCTGCTTTATATAAAAAGCTTTATCGCTTTATTACATTAATAATACTAATAAAACAAAATTTATATATAATATATATATATATATATATATACAAACTTCCGTGACTTCATAAAAAGACATCTCAATATATTTAACAACATTTATCATCATTATTATAATTCACAATATTAATCGAAATTGTGTCGCTCCAGAAAGAGGGGCTTTCCAATAAGGATTTCTCCTATCATGCGCAAGCAATTAGGTGACCAAACCTCTCCTTGGCGTAACTTCTAGACATGGTTAATATTACAAATAATAATATTAATAACTTTGTCATCTCAATTATTGATTTAATAATATATAAAATATCGACAATAATTGAATCAAATAACGTGAGATACTATGCAAAGAATTCATCGCAAAGAATAATTGAATAAAACCGAGTGACTTCTTACGTAAGGATTAATAATCAATACGCGTGTGCTACTATGCAACAACGCCAGACATCGTATTTTTTTAGTACCGAGTAGTTCAACAAAGAGTAATGGTAAAACTTTCATAGTTATTTTTATAAAAATATTTTTGTCGTTTTCTCAATCCGACAATAATTTCGTTGTGTGGTCCACCAATGATTGTGTCGTTGTACGAATATTCCATGCTAAAACAAATATTCTCCGACCAATCGAATATAATACAACAACTTGCATACTTTGCAAAATTTATAAATACTACCCACAACTATAACATTATCTCAAATCCACACCATAATATTTAAAAAAATATTTCAAGAAAATTAAATCTTTATTCGTAAAATTTGGGATTTTATAATCTCCCCTCCTTATGAAATTTCGCCCTTGAAATTTACGTACGTACCTGGTATGCCGAACAGATGAGGACACTTCGTCATATTCTAACTCTTGAGGTATAACCTTTAAGCGTAGAATATTTTCTAGGATTTTAACAGGTACATCTTCATACGTTAAATTATCCGCTATCTCGTCCTGTTCTAAATCAATAATGTGGTTCGGGTCGTCAACATATTTACGTAACATCGGTACGTGATAAACGTTATGAACACGCAACATATTTGGCGGTAAAACGAGTCTATAGGCCAAAGTTTCTACTCGATCGAGGATTTCAAATGGGCCAATTAAATTGAGGGTTGAGATTTTCTCTCTTCAGCAACTCTTGCTTTTAAAATAACATCCTCTTGAACTTTCTTCTTCACATTCATCAGCTCCGGGTCTGTAGCTTTAGCAGCTTTAACATTATCGAATAAAGTCGGTTATAATCATATATTCGTTATCTTCACGTAGGTTCATATATTCGCACTCGTATACGATCTTCTACTCAACGCGTCAGCTACGACGTTCGCTTTTCTACGATGATATTAAATGGTATGATTGTAATCTTCAACAACTTGAGCCAACGTCTTTGGCGCATTATACGTTCATTTTGGTTGAAGAAATATTTAAGAGTTGAAGAAATGGGTTTTGTACTGGGATCACTACAAAATTTGATTTTACGCTCTGGGGTAGGCCAAGAAGTTCTTCCGAGAATACGTCAGGAAATTCATTAACAATAGAAATATCATTCAAAACTGACGTATTTTTGTTTAGATCCGTGACATGAGCTAAGAAATCTTGACATTCGTTTTTCAATAAACGAATAGCTTTATGGCTTGAGATGACAGTGATGGATTTTAATGCTTTGGTTGCTTGAATTCGCATCATAGGTTGGTTAGGAATATGAAAGCTAACAACCTTACGAAAATAATTAATTTTTGCATGATGAGTAGATAACCAATCAATCCCTAGAATCACATCAAATGCAAGTATTTTCAAAGAAATAAGATTGACAGGTAACGTGCGATTACCGATTTGAATCAAACAAGACTTATAAACCGTGGATGTAACGAAGGTTTCTCCTAACGGAGTTTCAACCGATAAGTCAAAGTCTAACTTCTCCGTGGTTAAATTTAAACGTTGAGCGCAAGTAAGAGAGATAAAAGAATGGGTAGAACTGGTATCTAATAAGGTATAGATTTCGCAAGAATTTATAATTAACTAACCCGTGCTAACTTCGTTTGGGTTACTCGCTTTTTGAGAAGTCACAAAAAATGCTCTTCCTGAAACCACCGTCTTTGTTTTGTCCGTATCCGCCTTTAGTGCCACCGTCCCAGCTGGACTTGACTTCAATATACGATAAAATCGAGCTAAATGACCTTCTCTTCTTGAAATTTCCACTTCTATTATCTTGACCATGATTACCACCAAAGTGGTTACCATTCTTGGCATGATAATTTCCCCCACGATGGTCATCATTGTTCCGATGGTCGTTGCCACCGATACGATTATTATCGTGTTGTTGGTCGTTACCTTTTGGTTGTACTAACTCATTATCGCACTCCAATAACTGAGCCCTCTTAGAAACATTCGCATCATTCGCTCCTCATTATCGACCAAATGGGATGCAAACCGGGATAACTCCGCAAACTTAGCCCCGTACTGCGATACGGTCATATTATTTTGCTCCATTGCTTATCTCAACATTTTCAGATGCCATTTTCAAACACTGTCATAAAACAAGGGTTAATTGACATATCACATATTATCCCTATACTCTGACCGACCAATTAAATACCAAATAAACTTAGGTAGGTCATACTAGTGAAGAAATTCCCCGTCTCTCCCCTCCTAGTTCTTGTCTCACATCTCAGCCAGGGATCATATCCCTAAGCTTTGATATCAACTGTGATGCCCCCAAAATAGGTACACATCACCTATTCTGAGTCGCTAGATACATGGAACAGAATACAAATACAACATAATTATACAACAGTCGTATAAAATACGACATAACATAATCTAAGAGTTTTAATAAGAATATTGTCATCTAGACAATATCCATACTCAATGGAGTCCTCATTACATTTATTGTCACACTATTTAATAGAATAGTGAGAACTACTAATGCTATCATCCGACCGCTACTCTGCTCCCCGACTATTCCCTGGCCACGCTCTCATTTCCGAAGAGAACAAAGAAAGAAAGGGTGAGCTCAACTAGCCCAAGAAGAAATATTATGACTAAGATAATGTAGAATAAATTATCATTAGTCTTCAACAATGTTAAACTGATAAAATATAACAAACATCAAGTTTAACTGCAGCAGAACAAGCAATCCATTAAAAGAGTCAAGTAGAGAATAAAATCTACTATCTTTTATGATTTAAAAAGGCTTTTCATCACTTTTATCGCTAAGACTCAGCTTAATGAATAATCCACATCATCCCTGCACTACGGCCAAGGATATTCATTAGTATCACAACTACAAATTATCCATGCACTACGGGCCAAAGATATTCGTGTATTCATCAATGGTCATGATCATGCCAACAACTGTCCATCAATGCACTACGGGCCAATGAGGACTTTTACCACATCATTTGTAACATTACGGTCATGATTATACCGAATAATCCCTGGTCATAATCATACCAAGTCCATCTATGCACAACAGGCCATAGATGACTTTCAATATAATATAAGCATGAGGATGATGACAATGATATAAGAATCCAATAAAACAAGTTCAAGAATTAATTTATCCAGAATTCAATAACGTGCAAATTGTCAACATGATACTGCTTTGTAAAGTAAAATTCAAGAATGCTCAGAAGAATATTTCCATGAAAAGATACTGGATGAAGCGCAAATATCAAGGATATTCCACTAATTTCATGGAGTATAGAAGTCAAAACTTTAACCAACTGAGTATAATAAAATATATGAAACTGCAAATGGATTTTCGCCCGCCATGCGGTAATCCACGTATACAAATCATTTCCACAATTTAATAAGGAATGAATACAAAGGATCATTCACCATGCTTGTGGTAATCCACATAGACAAAGTTATTCCAATGTAATAATAAAGAATGGAATAATGTAAGATTCACCATGCGCGATAGATCGCATGCATGTGTTATTCCCAATGTAATAATAAAGAATGCAACCAAGTCACGCGTAAACGCACGCATGTGATGTTCCAATGTAATAATAAAGAATGTAATCCGAAAGTCAAAGTAAATTGCATTAACAGATATTTCAACAAAATAATAAAGAATGGAATAACAACAGAAATCACCATGCATGCAATAGACCACACAGACAGATTATTCTAACAGAATAATAGTTAATGGGACCAGGTCAGGCGTAATACGCACCGACAGGATATTCCAAATAAAGAATAGAATAACAGAAGAATTTTACCATGTATGCGGTAGATTAGATATACAAAGTTATTCCAATGTAATAATAAAGAATGGAATAACAGAAGTTCTCTTCATGAATACAAAAGAAATAATACCCCTTACAAGTACAACAAATAATATCTCTTACCTTAGAAGAAACTGGATATAAGAGTGGTGAAGTAGCATAATACTTTTCTTCTTTCTCTTTATAGTTTCTCTCTCTAGAGTTTCAGTGAATTCGTAAGAAATAATGAAGGAATGAGCTTCTATTTATAGGAGAATGGACTGAATAGTAACTAATTCATGAACGGTCCAGATTGATTTACTTTTAAACTAACGGTCCATATTGATTTATCGTAAGCAAAGATAAATAAAATATTCTAATAAAACAAAATCTTTTAAATAAAATATAATATATTCTATTTATAATCTAATAAAACGAATAACTTTATAAAAGTATTCTGTTTTTATATAAAAAGATTTTACTATGCAAAATACTTTCCAGCACTATGCAACACTATGTATAATAAAATATAATATATTCTAATTATTGTCTAATAAAACAAATAACTTTATAAAAGTATTATGTTTTATATAAAAAGATTTTACTATACAAAACACTATGCAGCACTTTGCAACACTATGCATAATAAAATATAATATATTCTAAATATTGTCTAATAAAACAAATAACTTTATAAAAGTATTCTGCTTTATATAAAAAAATTTACTATGCAAAATACTATGCATAATAGAATATAATATATTCTAATTATTGTCTAATAAAATAAATAACTTTATAAAAGTATTCTGCTTTATATAAAAAGCTTTTTACTATGCAAAACACTATGCATAATAGAATATAATATATTCTAATTATTGTCTAATAAAATAAATAACTTTATAAAAGTATTCTATTTTATATAAAAAGCTTTTCCGCTTTTATTACATTAATAATACTAATAAAACAAAATTTATATATATAATATATATATATAAAAACTTCCGTGACTTCATAAAAAGACATCTCAATATATTTAACAACATTTATCATCATTATTATAATTCACAATATTAATCGACCAAATCGCTCCTCAGAAAGAGGGGCTTTCCAATAAGGATTTCTCCCTATCAAGCGCCAAGAATTATGTGACCAAACCTCTCCTCGCGTAACTTCTAGACATTGTTAATATTGCAAATAATAATATTAATAACTCTATCATCTCAATTATTGATTTAATAATATATAAAATATCGACAATAATTGAATCAAATAACGTGAGATACTACGCAAAGAATTATCGTGAGCAATAATTGAATAAAACTGAGTGACTTCTTACGTAAGAATTAATAATCAATACTGTGTGCTACTATGCAACAACGCGTATTACTGTACTTTTACTACCGAGTAGTTCAACAGTATTAATGGTAAAACTTCCGCCGCTATTTTCATAAAAATATTTTTGTCATTTTCTCAATTCGACAATAATTCTGTTGTGGGGTCCACAAATGATTGTGTCGTTGTACGAATATTCCCTGCTAAAACGAATATTCCCCGACTAATCGAGTATAATACAACAACTTGCATACTTTGCAAAATTTATAAATACTACCCACAACTATAACATTATCTCAAATCCACACCATAATATTTAAAAAAATATTTCAAGAAAATTAAATCTTTATTCGTAAATTTGGGATTTTACAGTCTGAAGTATATTTTCACTCAGAAGGACCAGATCATGCGTCAAAGAAGATGGATGGAATTGATAAAAGATTACGATTGTGAGATCTTCTATCATCCAAGCAAAGCGAATGTGGTTGCAGATGCTTTATGCAGGAAAGGTCGGGAAAAGTTGATGCTAATAACCACTCAGGAGGAGCTTATTGTAGCAATGACAAAGCTAGAGTTGGAAATAACATTTCCAAAAGAATCCGATGAGCGACTATTTCAAATAGAAGCTAGTCCAACTTTGGTGGACAAGATAAAACTACAAGATGAAGAGTGTGGAAAAATCAAAGAGAAAGTGGTTGAGGGTAGTGAAGCGAAATACAAGATCAATACTGAAGGGTTACTAAGATTCGAGGGAAGAATTTTGGTTCCAGCAGTACCAGAAATTAAAGAAGAAATCTTGACCGAAGCTCATAATTCAAGATACTCGATTCATCCGGGAAGTACGAAGATGTATCAAGATTTACGATGTCATTTTTGGTGGCCAAACATGAAAAGAGATGTTGCAGAATGTGTCGCAAAATGTTTGACATGTCAAAGAGTCAAGGCTGAGCATCAAAGACCAAGCGGATTACTTCAACCATTGGAAATACCAGAATGGAAGTGGGAACACATCACAATGGATTTTTTGGTGGGTCTTCCAACTACTCAGAGAGGATGCGATGCGATTTGGGTGATAGAGGACAGACTGAAAAAATCAGCACACTTTTTGCCAATAAAGATTATGTTCAATCTTGATTAGTTGGCAAGGTTATACGTTAAAGAGATCGTTTCGAGGCATGGAGTGCCAGTTTCAATTGTGTCAGATAGAGATCCGCGATTCACGTCAAATTCTGGAAGATACTACAAGAATGTATGGGAACACAGTTGCGAATGAGTATGGCATATCATCCGCAAACAGATGGCCAAAGCGAACGAACCATCCAGACATTAGAAGATATGCTGAGAGCATGCATCATGGATTTCAAAAAGAGTTGGGATGAACATTTACCATTGGTGGAATTTGCCTACAACAATAGTTACCACGCAAGCATCGGCATGCCGCCTTACGAAGCATTATATGGCAGGAAATGCAGAACTCCACTATGCTGGGATGAAGTCGGTGAACGTCAACTGTTAGGACCGGAACTGGTACAACAAACTGTTGAGGTTGTCAAACTTATCAGGACAAGATTGGTAGCTGCTCAAGACAGACATAAAAAGTATGCTGATCAATACAGATAAGATCATGCATTCGACGTAGGAAATTACGTATTCCTAAAAGTTTCTCCTTGGAAGGGAAAAATTCATTTCGGTAAAAAGGGAAAGCTAAGTCTGAAGTTTATTGGACCCTTCGAAGTGATGTGAAGTGTAGGAGAAGTGGCTTACGAGGTAGCTCTACCTCCAGAGTTGGAAAAGGTTCACAATGTTTTTCATGTTTTGGTGTTACGACTGTATAAACCCGATTACAAGCACGTGATCGAGTACGAACCATTGCAGTTTGATAAAGACTAGTCCTATGAAGAGATTCCTATCCAGATAGTTGACAGGAAAGATCAGGTGCTCAGGAATAAAGTAATACCTTTCGTGAGGGTGATATGTGTTGGGTACATTTAATTTACACATTTAATTACAAGTGATATATAATACATTTAATTCGCGCAACACGCATAGTATACGTCAACAAGTAATAAAGTGAAAGTAGAGTATCGTTCCCACGAGGAATTGTTTAATAAAAATCACCAAGTACTAACCTGTAACCAACTCAATCTTATTTAAACGAATGAATTTCAAATTATATAATTAAACCACTATTAAATTCCACAAGTTAAATTAATTACGGAGATTTAAGATCACAACTCCACTTATTGCTTCATTTAAGTTAACACACTTCTCATCAATTATTCTTTATCCTGAATTGTTAATCAAGAACACTAAAACAGATAAAACCACCTCTCGATGCATAATACCCATACTCACTTAAATCCATGGATGATAGAATTAAGCAAGACACCCTAATTAATTAATCCACTATATTTCTATGTAAATTACAATTAAAAAGGATTTAAAGCACAAGTTCTCTATAAGATTACATATGGCGTAAAGGCATATCTCTATCCTAAACAGGAATCATGAATTCCATCTATGCAGAAATCACAAACACATGCTATTATGATCGGATCTAAATCTAAACTTCATCTCTCGAGTTCGTATAGATTATCACGGAAATTGATGGCCAATCAATTAAACAATTAAGTGCAAATTAAAATAGGTAAACCTCATAATAGAACATAATAATTGATAACAAAGCATATTAAAATAAACTACACAATAAGATCCATTATAATTTCAAACAAAGAATTAGTTCATTGAATTAAAACTAAGAATCCACACTTGAATACACATTAAAAGATAAGAATAAAAGAAGATGAGAAGATGGAATCTATTGTCTGTAGATTTGATGCTCTCTCCTTGCTCCTACTTTGAATCTTCAATGGTCTCCAAGTCGCTTCAATCTCCAAATCTCATAAAAACTAGTGTTTTCTCCTATTCTACTTTAATATAACCTAATGGAATCTTCTCTCCCTCCTCTAATCTATGTGATTCTCCTCCTTTTATATGCCTGTTTATATGTCTTTAAGTCCTCTTGGAAGTCCTTGAGTCAATCGGATCGAACCAATCCTTCTTGGACTCAAATTCGGACAAAAAATGACTTTTTTGCGCGTACCCCCTCCCCAGAGAGGGTTATAAGGCTAAAAGGGCTCGCCCCAGCGGGGGTCCTTACTATTTTACAGCTGGTATGCCTGCCCCAGCGGGCATTTTGTGAAGGGAAATCCCTCCCCGGCGGGGGTCACTTTTCTGTTGCAATGTCTTCTGGTAAAATGGCCATAACTTTTGATCCGGGAAGAGTAACGGGTCCTGCCACCTATTAAATCAAAGCTATCGATGAGTTCTATAACTTTTATTCTTTGAGAATTTAGAAATTCTAGCCGTGAAAAGATCGAAATCGAGCTTGAAGTAGATGTTGTGTAAATTGCAAGCATGAGAACTATTAGCTTTGATCTTCGTTGATAAAAAGGTCATAACTCTCGCATCCAAACTCCGATTGGGATGATTCAAGATGTTCCGAAAATCTAAGAAGAAGATCTACAGTATAATCTAATTTCTAAGCTAAGAACATGCATCCAACTTGGTGTTAAAAGCCCTGCAATCTCCCCTTCTTATATTTGCTTGAATATTTTAGTCCAAAAGATGTCCGAATTGCTTTTCTTTGCTTCTCCATGCCAATGTTATGTCATAGCCTACAAAATAATATAAAATGTATGAAAAGTAACTATGAAACATAGGTTTAAGCAACTAATTCAAGTAATAGATACCGGATAAGTAGGTATAAAACCTACTTATCAAATACCCCCAAACTTAGACCGTTGTTTGTCCTCAAGCAAAAACACAAAACAACAATGCTATGCAATGCAACTAATCTACATGCTTACAAATCCAGCAGTAATGACAGAAACAAGTCTAATCAACCGGCCTTAGAGAAATCAAGTAAACATGATAATACATCATATCAAAAAAAATCATTAACTTCCCAATCAATCATCAAATCTTAGACTGTTATCACTAATATAGTGCGTGTGTGCTCCACAACAATGTTAACTGATATAAAATCAAATTTAAAACATAACAAATCTCTTCGAAGGCATCATACAGTGTAAACTCAAGAAATCCAAAAATAAGCTAGATCCCACTAAAATTAAATAATTACCAATATCGAGGGTCAACATGGGATACTTATGCTTTATTTTTCATCTACGGGGGCTTTTTGCTCTTATTTCCCGTTTTATTCATTTTTTTTTGGTTTATATACACATAGCTATGTAATGTCTTATTCCCTTAGGCTTTTCAATGCTACCTTAACGAGCTTTCGACCAACGACTCCCAGACCATTAAGACCTTAGGGCGCTAGGTGTAAAGACAATCCCCTCAGGCTTACTTACTCAAGTAACAAAGGCCTCAAAACTAGACAAGCACGCCACGATGTTTATTCATACTTTTTTTTCTTTTCTTTTCTTTTATATATAGCTTATATACCCCAAATATTCCCCCAAACTTAGGTTCTTGTCTGACTTTAGCCATCACTACTTATTCTTGTCATTCTTTCATTCAAACTAGCATTATCCTTTAGAGTCCCATTACGTATCAATTTAAACTCAATCAATCAACAAGTTGTTTTTACTGTGCTATCCTTATTATACAAGTTTCGAACAGAAAAAGACTCAATTCCTAACAAAAAATCACATCAAAGTTCTAATAGTCAGTACTATACTTGTCTACCCAATTCTAATCTCATTATTGGCCAAAATAAACTATAAATATCAAACAGCTGGACTCATGCGAGATGTACTAAATGCTATATAAACATAGTAAACTAACTACTATTTTTGAAATTTTCAATTTTCAATTTTTTTTTAATTTTTTTATTTAAAAAAAAAACTAAATGCAAAAACTAAATGTATATAACCCGTAAACATAACGAACTACAATGTAAATAACTAACTATATGTAATACAACACTAAAATACCCCCAAACTTAAACTAGACATTGTCCTCAATGGCTAAAATAGAAAAAAGTAAAGCGGAAGACTTCACTGAAAATATAGCAATCCTCCTCCTTGTCCGCTAAGTTTGGAGAATAGGTTAGGCACATGGAACAAATTGGGTACCACACTTGAATTGGACTTGAATAACCTTTTCATAATCTTTTGTTTGTCCATTGAACCTCTATACCTACAATTAAGAGAGACAACATGGATTAGAATAGCACTTGGATTGGTAAGAGAACTTAATAAGCAAATTAATTCCTATCTACTAAATAAACTAGTAAAGCATATAAATATAAAAATTCCTCGGTTGCCTCCCGCTTAGCGCTTGAATTACGCCTTTTCAAATTTCGACTTTATCTGGTCAACGCTATCTAATTCCTCTTCGATAATTGAGGAACCCTCTATCCATCGAAAATAATATAGCCTTTGGTAGGTTCCCATTTGTGATGGCTAATGCATCAAAGTCACCTAGCATGCTCTGATTTGGTATGATCTTAATCAAGAACGTCCCAAGAATAGGGTGTTTTCTCCATTGTGTATGTGATCACTTTGGGGCATGAAAGCTTGTCATACACAATGGGCTCTTCGTCTATCTTCTCTTTCTCGTCCCACCATGGATTCAAAATTGTACTCGCTCTTGTCATCAAGAGCTTCGCCGATGACATGACTACCAAGTGGGAATGATTTTGCAAATCTGACTGACTCTTTGATCTTTTATGGAGACCCATTTAAATCTTTGTCGACCTCTATTTCATTATCCCCAATTATCTCCACACTTTCGATATCTTGTGGCTCATCCAATCGCAGATTTGGTTCGGGTTCTCCGTCAATTTCGTCATCATGTCATAAAGCCAAGCATTTGGAGGAAGGTTGCTTACGACTTTGGTCATTTGATCTATCTTATTCTGAAGATTCTGAAATTACTTCTCTTGATTAATCCTTCTCTCCTCATTTGATGTTATGAACTTGGACAACAAATCCTCCAATCTTGAATTATCTGTCTCAGTTTTGGAATCCATGTATTGAGGACCATGAGTTGAAGTGGTGATGAGTTGTTCCATCTTGTGCTAAAAATTGTGGCTCGATATTTCTTGACTCATCATCCTCTCCTCTTGGTTTGCTATGACCTTTGACAGTAATTCCTCTAACTTTGCCTTTTCTTCTTTTCATGGAGGTTTATATGAGAATTCCGGTGTGTATGTTGGATTTGGAGTAGAGTATTGATCTTGATAATTATAGCTCCATGAAAAATTCGGGTGATACCCCCAAACTTGATGATAACTGGGATAAGAATAGTTGTTGAGGTAGTTACCACCATACTGTACCGGCCCAAGACTGATGGTGCATTGATTACTCGGGTGATTGCCAGCACAATAATTGAAAGTAACTGCTATCCTTCGATTACATTGGGTTGCAACAACGTCCAACCTCCTAGAAAGTGTCTCAAGTTGTGCTGATAATGCAGAAAATACATTGAGTCCATCAATCTCCGCTCCCCTTGGTTGAGTCATACTCGAATATGGCCTTTGATAATTGAATCCAGCCATGGTACCTGAAACGAGAGAAAAATAAGAAGATAATAAAATAAAAGAAAAATAAAGAAAGAAAAAAAATGTTTAAATTAAGACTAATTTGATTAAAGCTAATATTGGAAAAAATATATTAAACTAATTCTAAGAATCTGCCATTAAAAAACTTGTTAAGCAGAAAATTTAATTACGCACAACACGCAAGTATACGTGGTCAACAAGTAATAAAGTGAAAGTAGAGTATCGTTCCCATGAGGAATTGTTTAATAAAAATCACCAAGTACTAACCCGTAACCAACTTAATCTTATTTAAACGAATGAATTTCAAATTATATAATTAAATTACGATTAAATTCCACTAGTTAAATTAAGATTACGGAGATTTAAGATCACAACTTCACTTATTGTTTCATTTAATTTAACACACTTCTCATCAATTATTCTCTATCCTGAATTGTTAATCAAGAACACTAAAACAAATAAAACCACATCTCGATGCATAATACACATACTCACTTAAATCCACAAATGATAAAATTAAGCAAGACACCCTAATTAACTAATCCACTATATCTCTATGTGAATTATAATTAAAAAGGATTTAAAGCACAAGTTCTCTATAAGATTACATATGGCGTAAAGGCATATCTATATTCTAAACACGAATCATGAATTCCATCTATGCAAAAATCACAAACACATGCTATTATGATCGGATCTAAATATAAACTTCATCTCTCGAGTTCGTATAGATTATCAAGGTTATTGATGGCTAATCAATTAAACAATTAAGTGTAAATCAAAATAGACAAACCTCACAATAGAACATAATAATTGATAACAAAGCATATTAAAATAAACTACACAATAAGATCCATTATAATCTCAAACAAAGAATTAGTTCATTGAATTAAAACTAAGAATCCACACTTGAATACACATTAAAAGATAAGAATAAAAGAAGATGAGAAGATAGAATCTATTGTCTGTAGATTTGATGCTCTCTCCTTGCTCCTACTTTGACTATTCAATAGTCTCCAAGTCGCTTCAATCTCCAAATCTCATAAAAACTAGTGTTTTCTCCTATTCTACTATAATCTAACCTAATGGAATCCTCTCTCCCTCCTCTAATCTATGTGATTCTCCTCCTTTTATATTCCTCTTTATATGTCTTTAAGTCCTCTTGGAAGTCCTTGAACTCAAATTCGGACAAAAAATGACTTTTCTGCGCGTACCCCTGCCCCAGCGGGGGTTATAAGGCTAAAAGGGTCCGCCCCGATGGGGGTCCTTACTATTTTGCAGCTGGTATACCCGCCCCAGTGGGCATTTTATGAAGGGAAAGTCCGCCCCGGCGGGGGTCACTTTTTAGCTACAGTGTCCTCTGGTAAAACGGCCATAACTTTTGATCCAGGAAGATTTACGGGGCCTGCCACCTATCAAATCGAAGCTATCGACGAGTTCTACAACTTTCATTCTTTGCGAATTTAGAAATTCCGGACGTAACAAGATCGAAATCGAGCTTGAAGTAGATGTTGTGTAAATTACAAGCATGAGAACTCTTAGCTTTGATCTTCGTTAATAAAAAGGCCATAACTCTCGCATCCGAACTCCGATTGGGATGATTCAAGATATTTCGGAAATCTAAGAAGAAGCTCTACAGTATAATCCAATTTCCAAGCTAAGAACATGCATCCAACTTGGTGTTAAAAGCCCTGCAATCTCCCCTTCTTGTATTTACTTGCATATTTTAGTCCAAAAGATGTTCGAATTGCTTTTTCTTGCTTCTTCATGCCAATGTTATGTCATAGCCTACAAAATAATATAAAATGTATTAAAAGTAACTAAGAAACATAGGTTTAAGCAACTAATTCAAGTAATAGATACCGGATAAGTAGGTATAAAACCTACTTATCAAAATGGAGGAACCACAATGCTGAAGAAGCTACGTGGGAACTCAAAGATAAAATGATGAAAGATTACCCTACGTTATTTGTTTAATCTGTGTCTTCGATTATGGGGACAGAATCTTTGTAAGTAGGGAAGAATGTGACGAATGATTTTTTTTGAGTTGTGATTCTGGGGACAGAATCCTTATAAGGAGGGAAGGATGTAACAATCCATAATTTTAAATTGTAGTTCAAAATATTTATTGAGTTATATAAATATTTTGATTGAAGTGTTTATTAATCAAATAAATATTTGTTTAAGGTGATTTGATTTGATTATTTATTTGTTAAATAAATAATTTATGAGTTAAGAAAATTGATCATCCCGAGATAATATTCTCATTTAATTTAATAATTAAGTTAGAGAGTTTATAATGATTAAATGAATTATTATAATAATATATTAATGTGAATTTGTAATTAAAATGATGTGTTAGTTGATTAAATAAAATTATAATTATAAAGAAAATTATAATTATGTCGTATTGATTTATGTGGTGAATTAATTTAATAAATTGTTATTAGAATTAATTAAATTGAATATTAAAATTTAATTAATTAAAGTGTGACCATAAACTATGCTATAAAGGAGTTATTAAAATAAGTTAAAGGAGATTAATTCAGTTTTGCCAAATAAGTCTTAATGCATATTAAGTGTTTAATTTAAATATGTTTAACCAAACAAGGCATAAGGATTTGATTGATTAAATTTTAAAGTAGTTAACCAAAAAAGCCTTATGACTTTTGATTTTAAAAATAAGATAACTGATATCAGTTATAATTATATTATATAATTAATACGTATATTATTACCTATATGTTATATTTTAGTACGTAAGTTAGAATACAGAAGAAGAAAAAGAAGAAAAATTGAGAGAGAATTTGAGAGAATTCTAGAGAGGTTTTGAGAGAAGGATTGGAGAAAAGAAAGCTTGTTGATCAAAGGGAAGGTTATCATCTTCTAGAAAATAAGGTATCATCTTACTCTTTTAAATTTCTTTAAAGTTATAGTTTTATTCTCTTCCAAAAATTTTCTGTAAAAACTTTGTGAAGGTTAAATTATTTGAGTTATATAGTTTCTATTGATAACTAGTTGTTATGAATTTTTTTTCTTAAGTTTATATATGAGTATAGTAATTGAATTCATGTTATGTATGTATTTTGTGAATGAAATCATATTACAAAGTGAATTGGTATATATATATATATATATATATATATATATATATATATATATATATATGTGTGTGTGTGTGTGTGTGTGTGTGTGTGTGTGTGTGTGTGTGTGAATATGGCTTAGTTTAAAGTACAATTGAGATTTAATTCTCTGTATAATATATAAATTTACTATTGAATTTGAAAGAGGATGAATAAACATAAACAAGGTATTTTGAATTAACTATTTTGGTTGAAAAACACAATCACAGTGATGATTTTCACTAAAAATGTAAAAAAGTGAAGTTTTATCAAAAATAGTGAAATTAGATGTTTTAAATTCGATGTCTTTATTGTTATATAGGTGAAATCATGTTAAGAGTCCTTACTTTATGTTCATGTGAAGTTTGTATATGTTTTATGTGTTAATTCAGGTGTTAGAAAGTAGCTTGTAGGCCAAAATTGGCTTTGTTTATGTTGTTGTCGAGGCTGGTCACCGAGGATCGTAGTTCGAGTCGCAAAGATGGGCCAAAGAGTGCAATTCTCGTGTCGCAGCGCCAAGCATTGGCCAGGCTCATGTAAGAAGAATACCAATAATGCTGTCATAGAAGGTTTACCACGATTAAAATCGCGTGAAATATGTCATGACATGAAGTTAGCAAAATGGTCAGATAGTGTGTTTTAGTTACACAAAGTCTGAAAAAGTTGTTATAATTTAATAGAGGCACTGTTAAGATATGATTTCAGTATTACTATACTAATAATGAGCATATTTTTAATATTCTACTAGTTTTATTACTAATGTTGTAACGCCCCCAAATTCAGGTACTTGAAACCCGAACTCAGTGCTTTACGATACCATTTCTATGAGAAGAAATAATACTAATAATAATACAATAATATAAATACCAAACTTAATTTACATATATCAGAGTCTAATCCTAAGTACGCAACCTTTACTACATTCAGTACAATACATGATAATAATAAATATCATCCTTATCTTAATAAAACCAAACTATTACATATTGTATAGCTTAATACTCATTCAGCAACTTTCCCTTTTCCTTTGTTCTTAGTCGATCCTTCTGGTTGTTCCCACTTAGCTAAAAAATATTTAAATTAAGCAAGGATGAGCATTTGAGTGCCCAGCAAGTAATAGCAACAATAATTATTAGTTGAAAGGATTAAATGCTTTCTTTGAAAGACACTTCTACAACGAATCAATAGTTGTGAAGTAAGCTGAACTAATAATAACAACATCTCAATTCTATCTCAAATTTTTGAAACTACGTACTGACTATAATTGAAGATCAGTCGACAGACTATGAACATTGTTTTTAATTTTCGCTAAGGTTTAGCAGAACTTCATCCGCAAACCGTCATAACTTATGGGCGCGAGGGTGATCTGCCCAATGTGCCCTGTATTGATCAATACTACATACAATAACGATATTTTTGTTCAACATATCCTCCTTAGGCGCATAAAAGTTTCCCAGATTTGAGATGTTCATACTTAGTCGGGAATCCAAAGCAAAACAATTTGGTTGGATACAATAAAGTTCTATCATGTTCAACAATATTTCTAAATCTGTGTCTAGCTGGGTCAAATAGCTTAGACGACTTTAAAGTCAACGTATATATACTGGAAATTAATAAGTATGTATCAACATGTGATTAAATACAATAATTATCAGGACACTTGTACACCCATATTTAGAAATTAACGAACAGAATAAATATCTAGATTGTACAATAGTACTGTATTGATAAACAATGATCGGATAATTTAAGAACTTGTATGAATACAAAAGATTGGATACATAATTGATAATCATAGAGTTAATAATCTGGCACAATAATAGTATAATTCTAAAATTTTCTTACTCATGTCCATTGCATAAAGGAAATGCAAAGTTAGGATACTTGCCTGAGCTGCTGCTTACTAGTATGCAGCTTAGTTTTATCTTTTATATCACAACCTATCATTAATAAGATCATTTATTTGATTAGAATAATATATCATATCACATAGTACTACTAATTGCAGTCAGCACATAACCTAATCACATTGTCACATACGTTTAACAGTAATTGGATCATAAACAAGCACATATAGAGTCCAATTATCTAAGTTTAGATCAATTTTCTGAAACATGTCGGTGTACCGATGACTTTATCGATAAATATCGAGTTTAAAACTCTATTCTGTAGTTCAATAACTGTAAATATCAGTCATATTATTTTTAAATGACTTATAATAATTTTTAAATAATTATTTATAATTCATCATGATTTTTCAAACACTGGAATCATTATTAAATGAGAATTCTATTATCATTAATATTTAATTAATATTAAACTATTAATGAAACCATTGCCAAAATATTAAAGTTATTTATAATAACTCAAAATATTTTAAAATATTTTATTATCCATAAATGATTTTTAAAATAATAAAAATTATTTTTAAATAATTATCATTAATATTTAAGTATTAATGTATTATTTATCAAAATATTAAAAGTTATTAACTTAAAATATTTTTAATTCATTTATTTCCTTTTAAATGATTTTAAATAAATAAAACCATTTTTAAATTATTTATTTAATATAATTATTAAATAAAACTATTATCATTAATATTAAATTATTAATGAAATTTTCCTTTAAATATAAAAAGTTATATTTTATAACTTAAAATATTTTTAAACTATTTATTTTCATTTAAAATGATTTTATAATATTAAAATCATTTTTAATTTATTTATTTAGTATAATTAGTAAATAAATCTAGTATCATTAATATTAAATAATTAATGAAATTTGTCTTAAAATATTAAAAGTTATGTTTTATAACTTAAAATACCTTATTCTTATTTAAAATGATTTTTAATATAATAAAATCATTTTTAATTAATTTATTTAATGTATTTATTAAATAAATTGAATGTTAATAATAGCCAAATAAATATTAATATTTATGAAAAATACGTCAAATTATTAAAAGTTAATTTTTATAAATTAAAATAATTTTTAAAATAATTTATGGAATTTTTAATAATTAATTTCTATTTTTAAATGATTTTTAGAAAATAAATTAATTAAAATAAATAAAACTATCGCTATAGACTTTAGCAATAGTATCTGTCGCCTTAGGTGTTCTTGATGCTCAAGAACATTCATAAAGCGATAGTCAAGCACCCTACTTCACCAAAGAATTACTCAAACAGATATCAGAGCTTTTCGACTAGTTAGTTTTTAGATATTGTAGTACTAATGTAATACTACAAGATCTAACAACTAACAGGGTCATATCATGCACCAAATTCAAGATCCAAGCTCAAGAACAAGTTGTCAGAGCTGTTCTTCATTTTCTGGGTTACCCAGAAATGAAGAACAGTTCGACTAACTAGTTTTGGGCTTCCACAACTTGCTTCTCATGTAAATATTTTGTGATCTAAGCTTTGCAGTGTGTAGTCAACATGTAGGTGTACATATCTATTACATAACATCATCATAATAACAACACAACAAGAAGATATATGTCGGTCAACCCTTGTCAGAAATAAGGTTCAAACGTTTTTTGGGTTACCCAGAAAATAGTCCTCGTGATCTTTTTGCCTACTTTGACCGGCCACTGTGTAAAATCCCAAATTTTACGAATAAAGATTTAATTTTCTTGAAATATTTTTTTAAATATTATGGTGTGGATTTGAGATAATGTTATAGTTGTGGGAGTATTTATAAATTTTGCAAAGTATGCAAGTTGTTGTATTATATTCAATTGGTCGGAAAATATTCGTTTTAGCAGGGAATATTTGTACAACGGCACAATCATTGGTGGACCCCACAACAGAATTATTGTCGGATTGAGAAAACGACAAAAATATTTTTATGAAAATAACGGAGGAAATTTTACCGTTAATACTTTGTTGAACTACTTTCGGTAGTAAAAAAGCACAATGAATACGCGTGGTTGTATAAGAGTACACCAGGTATTGATTATTGATTCTTACGTAAGAAGTCACTCAGTTTTATTCAATTATTGCTACAGTAATTGCTGCATAGTATCTCACGTTATTTGATTCAATTATTGTCGATATTTTATATATTATTAAATCAATAATTGAGATGACAGAGTTATTAATATTATTATTTGCAATATTAACGATGTTTAGAAGTTCTGCCAATGAGAGGTTTGGTCACCTAATTGCGCGCCAATAGGGAGAAATCCTTATTGGAAAGCCCCCTCTTTCCTAGGAACGACTTGGTCGATTAATATTGTGAATTATAATAATGATGATAAATGTTGTTAAATATATTGAGATGTCTTTTTATGAAGTCACAGAAGTTTATATATTATATATATATATAAATTTTGTTTTATTAGTATTATTAATGTAATAAAATAGAAAAGCTTTTTATATAAAACAGAATACTTTTTGTAAGACCCCAACTTATTATAAATAAAATTAAAATTTTTCTCTATTCATTATTCTAAATTAATAAGGTGTTAATTTGATATAATGCTTTGGTTATGGGTGAAATGTGTAAATTTTGCAAAATAAGCAAGTGGTTATAAAATATTCATTTCTGTCGGGGAATATTCGTTTGGTCGTGGAATATTCTTGTTGTCAGGAATATTCGTACGACGGCGCAGCCATTTGTGGGCCCCATAACGAAAAACGGTTGGATGAACAAAAATGACAAAGTATGAGTTTTTATAAATAATGGCGTAATTGTTACCGTTAACACTATTAGAATACCTGGTGGTTAAAATACACGAATGTCTGGGTCGCATTACTTGTATTGCACAAATATTGTTGAATTATTGATTCTTACGTAAGAATGCACTACTCAATAATTGTTACAGTAGTTACTATTCAATATTTTATATTATTAATTCAATAATTGTTGCGTTGATAGTTTATATTATTGTTGTTTCAATAGTTGTCAATGCATAGTATTTCTCATTATCATATCAATAATTCATATTATTTGAATAATATTATTAGATAGCATTATTGGCAATGTCTAGAAAGTTCTGTCTAAGGAGAGGTTTGGTCACCTAATTGCGCTGCCAAAGAAGAGAGAAATCCTTATTGAAAGCCCCTCTTTCTGAGAACCGTCTGTTTGTCATTATTGTGATTCTGTAATATTATTTGTGAATAATTAATTATTGATAAGGAAATATTTATTTGATGCGGATATAAATGATGGATTTATTTATTTTATGTGGTTATAATTGAAGGAATTAATGTTGAGGTGTTTTATCAGTATTTTTGTCGGAATGGAGGTATTAAAAATCAAATCGGTATTTTTACAATATATTGTGTGAGTTATAATTTTTAATCTGACCATTGGATCGTTGTAATTTTTGGATATGTTATAAATATATAAGTTGAGTATATGTCCACAAATTATGAACCGTTAAAAATGAACGTATGATTTGTTATAAATTTTAAGAGGTGACTGATTCGAAAATTAGGTTTATATATAATTTTGGTGGAAAATTCTAGAATTGAGTGGGCCCCACTTGTGGTTGGTAAAGAAATATGCTGAATTTTATTTCAAATATGGTGGATGGCAAGAGTAGCAGGTAAAGCCATCAGGTAGCAGGTCAAGTCTGCTTCGGCGTGCTAACATTTTCCTATAAATAGAGGGCTAAGTTAGAATTAAAAATCATACCAGAAACATAAGCTTTCTCTCTTTCTCTCTCTATATTATCGAGCGTATTTTGTGAGTATTTAGATACTTTGAGAGTTCTTTGCTCAAAGACAAGTTTCATTCAAAGATCACTTCCGACCTTTCATTCCGAAGTACTATTTCTTTGAGGTAAGGGATGTTATTTTTTTTCTTAATGATGTTATTCTTTCAATATCATTATACCGAAATATTGGTATGGATTTTATTGTAGAATTTCTACCTTTTTATGTCGGAGTTACTATTCACGTATACGGCACTATTCACATATACGACACTATTCACGAATACGGCACTATTCACGAATACAACACTATTCACCGAAAAATAAAAAATTTCCTTTTTGTCCAAGATGTCTACTATGGTTACTATCTTTGATTGTATCCATGTTTTGATCTTTATTTTTGAATTCTGCTTCACAATTTGTTATTATGAAGTATTATTGATCTTAGATAAACTGTTATACGAATCCCTAATATTTGTCCTTCTGTCTCACTGGATTTGTTTTCTTTAAAATACTTTTCATTATCCTCAGTCTTAAATGATGATATTATTGAATATCTTTGGCCTGTAGTGCAAAGATGAATGATTAACTGATGAATATCTTTGGCCCGTAGTGCAAAGATGAACAGGTGTTGAGATGAACATGACCGACTGGTGATATAAATGAATATCTTTGGCCTGTAGTACAAAGATGAATATTTGATTAAATATGTATATTGATTGATGTTACAAGGATAAAATATTGATGATGGACTTTTAAATCTTAGAAGATAGTAGAATTCATTCTCTACATGACTCTTCTAATGGATTGATGTTTCCGCTGCATTTGTTGATCTAAAACTTGTTGTCTATTATATTCTATCAGATTTTTCCCTGTTGAAGACTAATGATGATTTGTTATATATTATCTTAGTCATAATATTCTTTACTGGGCTAGTTGAGCTCACCCTTTTCTTTTTTGTTCCATTTTAATTCTCAGGAGGTGAGAACATAGCAGGATCGAGTCGGGGTATGGAGTGATGGTTCTAGAAAGATGTTTTAGCAATCCTCACTATTTCTGTAAAATAGTGTATGAATAATTATAATGAGAACTTATTTGAGTGTTGATATTGTCTAGAAGACAATATTTTTATTTAAACTCACAGTATGTGTTGTCGTATTTTCACGACAATTGTATTATTGAAGTTGTACTTTGCTTTCTGTACCATATATTTGGCGACTCAGAATGGGTGTTGTATACCTATTTTGGGGGCGTCACACTTTTATAAAGTTATTTGTTTTATTAGACTATAAATAGAGTATATTATATTTTATTATGCATAGTGTTTTGTATAGTAAAATCTTTTTATATAAAAAGCGTAATACTTTTATAAAGTTATTTGTTTTATTAGACAATAATTAGAATATATTATATTTTATTGTGCATAGTGTTTGTATAGTGCCTGCATAGTGTTTTGCATAGTAAAATCTTTTTATATAAAAATGTAATACTTTTATAAAGTTATTTATTTTATTAGACAATAATTAGAATATATTATATTTTATTATGCATAGTGTTTGCATAGTGCTCAGATAGTGTTTTGCATAGTAAAATCTTTTAATATAAAATGTAATACTTTTATAAAGTTATTTGTTTTATTAGACAATAATTAGAATATATTATATTTTATTATGCATAGTGTTTGCATAAGTTACTGCATAGTATTTGCATAGTAAATTTTTTTTATATAAAATGTAATACTTTTATAAAGTTATTTGTTTTATTAGACTATAAATAGAATATATTATATTTTATTTAAAAGATTTTGTTTTATTAGAATATTTTATTAATCTTGCATAGTAAATCAATATGGACCGTCTGCTTAAAAGTAAATCAATATGGACCGTTCATGAATGAGTTACTATTCACCCATTCTCCTATAAATAAAGCTCATTCCTTCATTATTTCTTACTTAATTCACTTTGAAACTCTAGAGAGAAAACTATAGAGAGAAAAGAAGAAAAGTATTATGCTACTTCACTACTCCTATATCCAGTTTCTTCTGAGGTATGGGATATTATTTGTTGTACTCATAAGGGGTATTATTTCTTTTGTATTCATGAAGAGAACTTCAGTTATTCCATTCTTTATTATTCTCGTTGGAATAACTCAGATCACGCGACTACCCTATACTTGGTGAAATTCTTCATTATTCCATTCTTTATCATTATGTTGGAATAACTCCGCCTATGCTAAGTACCGCATACATGGTAAAATTCTTCATCATTCCATTCTTTATTATTCTCGTTGAACATCCCGTGCGTGCGCGTTTCACGCATGACCGGATTCCATTATTTATTATTCGTTAGAATAACCTATCTCATAAGGCCTATCGCATGCATGGTGAAATCTTCTGTTATTCCATTCTTTATTATTTTATTGGAATAACCTGTTTATGTGGATTACCACATGCATGGTGAATGACCCTTCGTATTCATTTCTTATTAAATTATGGAAATGATCTGTCTACGTGGATTACCGCATGACGGGCGAAAATCCATTTGCAGTTTCATATATTATGTTATACTTAATTGGTTAAAGCTTTGACTTCTATACTCCATGAAATTAGTGGAATATCCTTGATATTTGCGCTTCATCCAGTATCTTTTCATGGAAATATTCTTCTGAGCATTCTTGAATTTTACTCCACAAAGAAGTATCATGTTGACAATTTGGACGTTATTAGTTCTTGGAAAAATTAATTCTTGAACTTGTTTTATTGAATTCTTATATCATTGTCATCATCCTCATGTTTATTTTATGTTGAAAGTCATCTGTGGCCTGTAGTGCATAGATGGACTTGGTATGATTATGACCAGGGATTAATCAGTATAATCATGACCGTAATGTTACAAATGATGTGATAAAAGTCCTCATTGGCCCGTAGTGCATTGATGGACAGTTTTTGGTATTGATTATGACTAGGGATTATTCGTTATAGTCATGACCATTGATGAATACACGAATATCCTTGGCCCGTAGTGCATGGATAATTTGTGGTTGTGATACTAATGAATATCCTTGGCCGTAGTGCAAGGATGATGTGGATTATTTATTGAGTTGAGTCTCAGCAATAAAAGTGATGAAAAACCTTTTAAATCATAAAAGATAGTAGATTTTATTCTCTACTCGACTCTTTTAATGGATTGCTTGTTCCGCTGCAGTTAAACTTGATGTTTGTTATATTGTATCAGTTTAACACTGTTGAAGGCTAACGATAATTTATTCTGCATTATCTTAGTCATAATATTTCTTACTAGGCTAGTTGCGCTCACCCTTTTGCTTTCATTGTTCTCTTCAGGAAATAATAACGTAGCAGGGACTGGTCGAGGAACAGAGTGACGGTCCAGATGATAGCATTAGTAGTCCTCACTATTCTGTTAAATAGTGTGACAATAAATGTAATGAGGACTCCTTTGAGTGTGGATATTGTCTAGATGACAATATTCTTATTAAAACTCTCAATTTATGTTTTGTCGTATTTTACACGCAATACCATATTATTATAAGTTGTATTTGTATTCTGTACCATGTATATGGCGACTCAGAATAGGTGATGTATACCTATTTTGGGGGCGTCACACACTGTGTTCAACCTACTTAAGTTTTAGGAGATTTTAAGGCATAAACATGTAGTCTGTATACCAGATTACAACCTTATTACATCAACAGGAACAAAACAACTAACAAGAGAAAGATTTGGGCCCATGAACTTATTGTCAGAGCTTTCTGGGCAAGTTCATGGTTGCCCAGATTTCATACGGTCAATGTCGGTCAACGTGGTTTGACCATGAATAACTTGCAATCTAGACCGGATCTAAGCCTGATTATTGATCCAGACCAAAGAGCACATATCAGACTACATATCTAAAACATAAAACAACAAAAAGCATGATCAAGCAAGAATCTAGAGCCACTGACATTCGTTGTCAGACCACAGTTTAAACTTTTTCCAGATTTTGAAAAAAACTAGATCTGAGCCTATAGATGTTATGGATCTAACATCTATCATCCCAGATCACTTAATAACACTATAATCAACATGTTTTAACACTTAAACACAACTTTTATCATAGCAATCAAGATCAAAATTTTGATTAGGGTTTATACCTTCTATGAGCAAACTCTTGAATCTAAGCCTCTGATTTGTTAATGGAATTCGTGGGGCTTGATTTGGGGACTGGTCCACTAATATATTTTGTGGTTTTAGAGAGAGAGGGTCTTGGATAATTATAAGTGTATGAATGAGCAAAAATGTGCACTTTTCTCTCTCTTAACCTATTTATATAACTTAGATGCATTGAATCTAACTTGCAAGGTGTCAAAGAGGATAAGATTGGATGAGTTTTAGGGCATGTGCTATAATCTAGAGTGGTGACTTGACAAGATACGGCAAGATTTGCAAGCAAGCTTAATAAAGAATGTGCATAAGGGTATTTTGGTCATTTGCATTGAAATTTTAATGGTATTCTTGTCCATGACACTTGAATCTAGGTTTTAATCAATAGATTTTAAACCTTAAGGTTTCCCAAATAATTTCTAGGGTTTGAAACATTAAGTTTAAAGTTTAATAAAATTTTAATTAAAACTTACCAATTAAAATTAGGGTTTTTAATAGAAAATTAAGGTTTTAACTAATTAGGGTTCCTTAATATCATTAGGGTTCCCAAATTAATAATTAGGATTTTCTAATTAATATTATAATTTACTAAAATAATAATTAGGGTTACCATTTTAGTATTTAGGGTTTTAAATTGAAAATTAGGGTTCTAGATAATAATTAGGGTTTACCTAATTAGCATAATATAATAATTGTTATTACTCACGTACCTCAATGTCTTACAAATCGAAAACTTTGGTTTAAGTTTCAAGTCAGGGTTTAACAAATTAATGCTAGGGTTTTGACATTATACACCATAATTGACCAACCATTATCAATACGTATTTACAGTACATATATATAGCACTAAAATAAAAATAATTTATATTAATTATTTTCTTTCCTTATTCCAAATCCAGAATTAGGGTTTGGATTCCATATCTGATTTATCTTTCACATACGTATCATAATTAGTTAAATTAAAATCATTAACTTAACTAATTTGAATAAATTCATGTAATAAAATAGTTATTATAATAATACTAATAATCATTTCATATATTATTTAAATAATATATAAATTTATTTTCATGGAAAAATAACTACAAAAATCATTTCTACTATAAAATTAATTACTATAATAATATACTTTATAATAATCAATAATTCTAAAATAAAATTATTTGAAATTATTCATGTAATAAATAAATTTTATTTATCACAAAATACATACACATTACTCCGCACATATTCCCACCTTTCAAAATAAATAAATAAATAAATTATATGCAAAATTTTTTATTTATTTATATAGAAAATATTGGGTTATTACAAATGTAATTTGATTATGTGATTAAAAATCAAACCTTACATGATGTAAATACTTATTTATATATATAGTGTTGGTAATGACTAATTGTGTCATGATAATATGTATAGGATATTGTGAATTGAATTATTACTATTTAGCTTACACGCAAAGGCAAGTTTCTTACTCTACCTTGTTATTATTGAGCAAGTTTACTTACCCTATCTCAATTACAATTACGCAAGTTTCCTAAACTTTATTCTTATGATTGAGTAAGTTTCTTGTATCTAGTTTGTTTATGATGATTCAAGTTTTCTAAACCTTATTCTAATATTGTGCAAGTTATTCTTGTCTTTAACTTGTTATTTAGCATGCAAGTTTATATATTCTGATATACTAATGATGAACAAGTTTTATCGTTCACTTTACTATTTGTTATGCATGCTTAGTACTCAATTTTAAATAACCTTGGCTTAATATTGTTCAAGCAAAGTATGTTATAATTATTCAATGTTTATGCTCTTAGATTATTCCTAAAGCATGACCTTAGTATACAATGTTGATTCTGTTATGATTTATTCCATAACATAAAGTTATTACCTTTTTATTCAACTACTCCGTAGTTGATGTTCGTTGAATTCCAAATTATCTTGAAACTTATCCAAACCAAACTTACTTTGGTGCGGACTCGTATTCTAAATGCTAAGATGAGCAACCCTATTATTAGGGGATAATTTACGCATAGCGTTGAAATATTTGTGTTCAATACATTGTACAAAGGGCTGATCCTCCTAAGTACGAGGAGTCCCTATAGTCTTATGGCTGTTAAAGTTTAATTTGAAAGATTACTTATAACTATGGACATAGTTCGTGGTCTTATGACCCTCAGATGTATATATTTCAAAATTTTGATTATCATTAATAAAGCATATTATTCAGTTCTATTGAACCTATTATCTAGAAATTATTGTAAAGTTTTATTCATTGTCATTTCAAGTGAGCCTTGTTTGCTCACTCTTGCTTATATAATTATTACAGCTAAAGTTGAGAAAGTCGATGTACCTAGCACCAGTAAAGGAAAGGGAAAGATGAACAAGTATTGAAGACCTGTAATCATGTTTACATTTTGTTGTCAGACTTCATTTTAATTATTGTAATGAACTTATTTAGATTTCCGCATATGATGTTTGTATTTGAAGGTTAGATAACCTGGGAGATTTTTATTAATGTAATCCTTTAATGGGAAGGTTTATTATTATTCAATTTTACTATGATTGGGTAGTTAGACATGAATGTTTTTATTAAGTGAACACCAAATCTTGAGGGAATGAAGTACCTAGATTTTGGGTTGTCACATACTTCGTGGCAGTTGATCGTATTTATTGCTTTATTTACATTTCTGATCCCCCATGGAGGTGCTTCGTGGTGGTTGATCATGTCTATATATATATATATATATATATATATATTTACCACTTTAATTTATTTGCATTTCTGATCCCCCATGGAGGTGCTTCATGGTGGTTGATCATGTCTCTATATATATATTTATCACTTTTATATATTTACATTTCCGATCCCCCATGGAGGTGCTTCGTGGTGGTTAATCATGTCTGTATATATATATTTATATATATATATATATATATATATATATATTTACAGCTTTTATATATATAACTGCTTACTGCTTTCATATAAATTGCGGCATCATGTGAGCCTAGGAATCATGTGATCACAGATTCAGCTGCTTTCATATAAATTGCGGCATCATGTGAGCCTAGGAATCATGTGATCATAGATTCAATCTACTGAATCTAGATTCGGTTCCCATGATGGACATTTTCAACTGTAAGCAACTTGTAAATTATTCACGGTGTTTGAATTTCCTTAGATGGCTTTCATGCCCATGAGGAGTTCGGCACTGCTATATATTATTTTATCGAAGATGCTTCGCATCTCCAAAATAAAAGCAACCAAGCCGAACATTTAATAATAAAATGGAAGTATTAAAGGCCTCAATTACTATTGAGCACAGGGTTTGAAGAACCTCTTTTATAAAACCTCATTGCTATATCTTGTTTAAAACTGAATTTTTATATAAATTTAAACCCTGTATAACTGCATAGTAATACTTCCAAATAACTGCACATTGACCCACACACATACACATTCATATAACAGTTTTTTGTAAAATGGCGGTAAACGTGGTAACACGGATGTCGGAGGGTGCCTAACACCTTCCCTCCGCATAAGCAAGTCCCCGGACCCTAATGAATCTTGGTTTTACATACTCGTTTAGCAGTGTCACATCACTGGGTTAATGTGCAAATATTTTCTCGATTATGTTGGTACAACCATTTAAAAAACCAACTGGCGACTATTACAGTCAAATTGTCGACATATAAATGTCGGACCTTTTCACAACTTGTTTTTTCAAACAAATCTCACCTAACGTGAGAACACCAAAAGACAAGAACAGAAAAGGGAACAATAAAAATACCGACATCGACAGGTGGCGACTCTGCTGAGGAAACCAGTAAGAGGACTTAAGCCGCTACTACAAGCTTTTCAAAACTGTTATATGATTGTGTATGGATGTTGCATTTACATTTTTTGATGAATGTGCACGAATGAATTTTACTTACTGCACTGCAATATATCTATATGTGATATTAGTGCTTCGCACATGTCATCATTCACATAACGGTGAGACACGTTGCATATGAATGTATGTTGTGTGTGTAATACCCGAGAAAAAAAAATTATATTTTTAAAATATATTTTTTAGACTTTGTCTTTTATTTGAGTCAAACTTGTTATTTAATTAATTTGGGCTAATAAGTATTAATAAGTGAGGGATAAATTAACTTAGTAAAATTGGGCTTTTCTTATAGTTGGCAGTCTGGGTCAATTTGTATTTAATTTGTGTGGACTATAATAAGTATGTGATTACATTAATTTGGGTATTTAAACTAATTGGGTTTAAACTAAATTTGAAGAATATAAGTTTGGGCTTGTCAACTAATTAAGTCCAATTCAAATTATTGGGTTGAAGACCAAATTATAATAAGTGTATCTTTAATATATTAAGTTAGGGTTTCCTTAATATTGGTACTGCAATAAGCGAAGAAAAGAAAGAGGCAAAAACAGAGATCAAAGGAGACGAAAATTTAAGGATTCGGGAACAAGATTATTAAGGTTGTAGTCATCATAATTTTTTTTTCAAAGGTAATTATTGATTCTTTTTTAATAAAATATATATGTATATATGTATATATATATATATATATATATAACTAATCCGAATATATTTATGAATTACTTTACTGTTCTGAAGGTATTTGTGAATGGATTCGTTGATTTGGGAGGAAGAACAATTGCTAATTAAAAGGAGTAATTAATTTTTTTAATATAATATAATTTTAAGTCAACCTAAATACACTAGCACACATGTAGCTAAGAAAGTAGACGGCGAAATTTGTTAAAGAAAATTAGTTCTGTTATAGGAGCAATGAATTAGTTTACTGTTTCGTCATTCATGTATTGTTATATTGAAATAGATTTGCAATCTTTTAATTTCATATGCAATATTTTGCAAATAAGACAAATCAGGCTTGTGTATCAGAAAACAGTATATGCATATATATATATATATGTTCTATCATGAAGTTATAATCATTAAGTGCATGTTTGAATAGTTATTTTATTTTAATTTACAAGGGTTTTAAAACAAAAATTTGTAAAACTATAATTATATTACTATAGCATTAGTTATACTAAATTAAAATTATACTTTTGCATTACAGAAGGTACAAAATATATTACTAACTTTAGAGGGTATATGAAATAATGTTAAGACTTTAAATTTATAAAAAATACATAAATTTTGTAAGTTAATAATTTAATTAATGGCCTTATGATATTCTGATAATTATATAGATCAGATTAAGGATGTCTAGCGATGTGATATTTGGGTCGGTGAATTATTTTGATATTATATTCAGGTACGGATTTCGTACTCTTTCAGCGATACTTTTGTTAAATTTGATTTGTTCGTTTTGTTCCTCGATTCGAATTCTGTTATTATTTCACATAATTGTTTCTTGTGAAATTCATATATTGTTTCATTTTGGAGTTGACACATTGGACTCGTACTTGTACTCTTTGAATTAGGTTATCATGTCTAGTATTTATTTTGATATTTGTAGAGCGATATATGTTGTTACCTTCATTTGGAGACATTATGATTTGATCTGGTTCAACATATACATTAGAACCCTATTTTTATTGGTATTATGTCGCATGTATTATGACACGATACCTATTTTGATGGTATTATGTCGCATGTATTGTGATATGATATTTTTGTTAGAATTTACCGTAGGGTATACCGCAGATATATCCACCTGTGGGGGTACCATAGGCATGTCGTCTTGGCACGACATGCATGACACTTTTCGTGTCAGTGTGATTAGTCCACGACGTCTCCGTTTTGGGCTCCGGAGGAAGTGGGCCATTTGGTGTTTTGTTGTGGGAGGCATATGGGTTAACCCTAGTTTTTTGTTCTCCGGATTCGTGATGTTGTGCCAAACACACCTATCCGATTTGCATACATTTGGATTCGCGGTCCAATGTGTGAGTGCTTGTGTGGGATTATTTTGATTGCCTGTGTGGCATTAGTTTGACTTGCATGTGTGGCAAGATATATTTTTGAGCTCAATGGGTATGAAATAACCACAGCCTATTATTTTATTGTATTAGTTTTGTTGGCTTCTGTTCAGTTCAATTAATTGGGTTAGTTATTTTAGTTCATTATTTTCTTTACTCTTCTGTTTGTTTCGTTAATTCTGTTGGTTCAGATATATTCTATTCAAATCTTTAGAGATTTTATTTTTTTGTCAGAGGCAATATTTTGTCTTTGTTGATTTCGTATTTCAGTTGTATATATTTTGTATCTTTATATCCGTACTGGGCATTTGGCTCATGCTGTATTTTTCTTCCGACTGATTTGTAGGGGTGATTCAGGGCTAGTGTGATGAGAGTGTTTCCTTTGACCATCTAGGTTGATTCGAATTTTAACTTTTGATTATTTTTGACTTTGTTTAGACAATTGTATTTAGTACTTTATTAATAGATCACCACTATTAATATTTTGAGGTTGTTAGTGCTCTGTTTATTTATTTTGAGGTTTGTTGTGCTTTGTGCGTGACCTCCCTTTCCTTTTCGAGAAGGGGGTGTTACAGAGATGGTATCAAAGCTTAGGTTCTTTCTTGTAGAAAACCTATTTAGGTTTGACCTGTGAGTTGTGAGTAAACCATTGGGTAGACGTAGGAGTCTGATTCGATTTTGTTCTTTGTTTGATTGGTCTCTATTTTGACTAACTGTCAATTTCTTTTCGATTTGTACTTGATTTGAAGAAAGTGGAATAATTTATTAAGGTGATTGAGTAATGATATTAGTTAAGAATTATGATTTAATCATTGAGGTGAATAAAGTTATACTTTGTTCAGATAAGAAGTGATCTTATATGAGATGTGATTATGATTTGAGTATTTGTATCGAAGAGTATTTGATTTTGGAAAATTATTTGTTAGAGTTATTTTTTTGTGACAATTATTATGATCGTTGAATTGAGGATTTGATTTGAGTTAGGTTTTGATTTATGTTAAGCTTGTAGATAATTTGAGGTTTGTGTATTGATGGCATATTTTGATAAAGTGAAAATTTTGAAGTATAGAGGATTTCTTGTAATTTGAGTTGTTGATATTCGAGATAATTAGATTAATCATTTGGAGTTAATGATCAATTTTGTAGTTATTTTCTTGTAGGATATTGGAGTTATGTTCTATGAAGTTTCTTTGTGATAGTATGGGGAGACATTGAAATTTAAAGGGATGATTGATTTATTATCTGATTAGATAGCAATTGATGAAATTCAATTGATTTTGAGAGATTTTGAATAGTTGTAGTTTGCTTATACAGATGGTAAAATATGTGACCTGGAGTTTGATATGGTGATAAGGAGATCTTGGTAGTATATTTTTGGGGTAATAATATTTGAAAACTAATTTGATTTGAGGTTATGATATTTTGAAACTCTTAAGGACTTAGGAGAGTTGGTGATAAAAAGATATTAGTAGTATATTATTTGGTGTAATAATATTTGAGGACTAGTTCAAATTGAGGATGGGATATTTTGAAGCTCTTGAGGACTTGGGGAGAGTTGGTAATATAGTTTGCATAATTGTTTGTTTATCCGATGTCATTGAAGTTTTGCATGAATTTATGTAAAATAAATAAATAAAAATAATGAAAACAATTTGTTAAATCTTTGTCATGTATGGAACATAAATATTTTATGAATTAAATATAATTTTAAATGTTTCGGGTATTCGAATCGTATTTAGATGAAAAGAAAATTTTGTGTTTTCGAATTATATCCTGAAGAGTACATACGTTTGCAAGAATGAAACTCAAAGATATTAATGGGGGGGGGGCCCGCACCAACAGTGGATCATGTGATTTAACGCGAAGAACCTTACCAAGGCTTGACACGATAGCTGACGAATCTCTTACGAGTACATGGATAATTGTGTGGACCGATGGACTTATCAGGCTTGATCGTTACAAATGGTGGCGCTACATCTTAATTAAAGTTTATGAATAATTATGTAATTTAAATAAAAACTAAAATAAAAATTTATGTAACTTATTTAAATTCCGAGGACGGAATTATTTTAAGTAGGAAAAATGTAATAATCCAAAATTTTGTTTATAATTAATTTTATGTTTCCTAAAATTATCCGGAGTGCGAAGCTACTTGGGACGCGTAAGAGACTATTCGGCAAGAGTATCCTCACATCTTTAATGTAAGGTAAATCTTTGTTACTCTTTCGATTCCGGGGACGAAATCCTTTTTAAGAGGGAGGTAATGTAATACCCGAGAAACAAAAATTATATTTTTAAAATATATTATTTGGACTTTGTCTTTTATTTGAGTCAAACTTGTTATTTAATTAATTTGGGCTAATAAGTATTAGTAAGTGAGGGATAAATTAACTTAGTAAAATTGGGCTTTTCTTATATTTGGCAGTCTGGGTCAATTTGTATTTAATTTGTGTGGACTATAATAAGTATGTGATTACATTAATTTGGGTATTTAAACAATTAGGTTCAAACTAAATTTTAAGTATATAAGTTTGGGCTTGTCAACTAATTAAGCCCAATTCAAATTGTTGGGTTGAAGACCAAATTATAATAAGCGTATCTTTAATATATTAAGTTAGGGTTTCCTTAATATTGGTATGCGATAAAGAAGTTTAAGAAAAGAAAGAGGCAAAAAGAGAGATCAAAGGAGACGAAAATTGAAGGATTCGGGAACAAGATTATTAAGGTTGGAGTCATCATAATTTTTTTTTCAAAGGTAATTATTGATTCTTTTTTAATAAAATATATATATATATATATATATATATATATATATATATATATATATAACTAATCCGAATATATTTATGAATTACTTTACTGTTCTGAAGGTATTTGTGAATGAATTCGTTGATTTGGGAGGAAGAACAATTGCTAATTAAAAGGAGTAATTAATTTTTATAATATAATAAAATTTTAAGTCAACCTAAACACACTAGCACACATGTAGCTTAGAAAGTAGATGGAAAAATTTGTTAAAGAAAATTAGTTCTGCTACAGGAGCAATGAATCAGTTTACTGTTTCGTCATTCATGTATTGTTATATTGAAATAGATTTGCAATCTTTAAATTTCATATGCAATATTTTGAAAATAAGACAAATCAAAGCTTGTGTATCGATAACAAGATATATATATATATATATATATATATATATATATATATATATATATATATATATATATATATTGATTTACAAGGGTTTTAAAACAAAATTTTGTAAAACTATAATTATATTACTATAGCATTAGTTATACTAAATTAAAATTATATTTTTGCATTACAGAAGGTACAAAACGTATTACTAACTTTAGAGTGTATATAAAATAATGTCAAGACTGTTAAATTTATAAAAAAAAAATACATAAATTTTGTAAGTTAGTAATTTAATTAATGGTCTTGTATTATTCTGATAATTATATAGATCAGATTGAGGATGTCTAGCGGTGTGATATTTGGGTCGTTCAATTGTTTTGATATTATATTCAGGTACGGATTTCGTACTCTTTCAGCGATACTTTTGTTAAATTTGATTTGTTCGTTTTGTTCCTCGTTTCGAATTCTATTATTATTTCACATAATTGTTTATTGTGAATTTCATATATTGTTTCATTTTGGAGTTGACACATTGGACTCGTACTTGTACTCTTTGAATTAGGTTATCATTTCTAGTATTTATTTTGATATTTGTAGAGCGATATATGTTGTTACCTTCTTTTGGAGACATTATGATTTGATCTGGTTCAACATATACATTAGAACCCTTTTTTATTGGTATTATGTCGCTTGTGTTGTGACACGATACCTATTTTGATGGTATTATGTCGCATGTGTTGTGATATGATATTTTTGTTAGAATATACCGTAGGGTATACCGGAGCTATAACCACCTGTGGGGGTACCATAGGCATGTCGTCTTGGCATGAGAGGCGTGACACTTTCCATGGGAGTGTGATTAGTCCATGGCGTCTCCGTTTTGGGCTCCAGAGGAAGTGGGCCATTTGGTGTTTTGTTGTGGGAGGCGTATGGGTTAACCCTAGTTTTTTGTTCTGCAGATTTGTGATGTTGTGCCAAACACACCTATCTGATTTGCATACATTTGGATTCGCGGTCCAATGTGTGAATGCATGTGTGGCATTATTTTGATTGCCCGTGTGGCATCATTGGATTTGCTTGTGTGGCATTAGTTTGACTTGCATGTGTGGCAAGATATATTTTTGAGCTCAATCGGTATGAAATAACCCCATCCATTTGTTTCTACCTATTATTTTATTGTATTAGTTTTGTTGGCTTCTGTTCAGTTCAATTAATTGGGTTAGTTATTTTAGTTCATTATTTTCTTTACTCTTCTGTTTGTTTCGTTAATTCTGTTGGTTCAGATATATTCTATTCAAATCTTTAGAGATTTTATTTTTTTGTCAGAGGCAATATTTTGTCTCTGTTGATTTCAGATTTCAATTTGTATATCTTTTGTATCTTTATATCCAGATCGGGCATTTGGCTCATGCCGTGTTTTTTCTTCCCAAGCAGTTTTGCGGTGGGATGATTCGTATTAGTGTGATGAGAGTGTTTCCTTTGACCATCTAGGTTGATTCGAATTTTAACTTTTGATTATTTTGACTCTGTTTGGACAATTGTATTTAGTACTTTATTAATAGATCACCACTATTAATATTTTGAGGTTGTTAGTGCTCTGTTTATTTATTTTGAGGTTTGTTGTGCTTTGTGCGTGACCTCCTTTTCCTTTTCGAGAAGGGGGTGTTACAGTGTGGTTCCTCCACCAGGAGGCTATCATGTCGGTGTTTGATTACTGGACTCGTAGGGAGACTAATTCCAACGAGGCTCAGGAAAGGCACCACCCATATTCGCTCCAGTTAAAAGACCAGATTAACTTCCCGTCAAGTAAATTGCGATGATTTGGGAACCTTCATGCCAAAAAGCCGTGAGAGTAACCTAAGAAAGGTTAGCCTCTGATCAACCAAAAGCGAAGGAAAGTCTCTTCATTCTTTCCATTTTCAATTACTTGTAAAGATAATTACTTGTAATTTCATTCCATGTTAATCTCTATGTAATGGAAAATATGAAAAATATGTGTACATGCATATTAAGGCTTGACATGCTATCAAATGACACCCATTTCGCAGGATAATATTCCTAAAATGGATACATTATGATAGCATGTAAACATTTATACATTCCCTAAGACTAAACTACATAAGTTTTTGTAGGGAAACAATTGGGTCTGTTACCCGTTCAAAGTCCAAAAAGGCCACGAGCCTACAACCAATCATGTCTTCATCTGACCAGTCTAATCTTGCTCCTATCTCTCGAGAAGAGTTTGACGGATTAAGCAAGAAAATTACAGATTGGTTGCAAATTACAAATTACAATGTGATATCTTTCACTGATAACGACATACCCGCTGAAGGGATTGGTCATTGCATGCCGTTGCATATAGTGGTTTTATCCTCTGGATATATGGTGGGCGGAGTTTTGCTAGATGGAAGTTCATCTCTGAATATTTATCCTTATGCTACCTTGGAGAAGATGAATATCAACCCCAAGAGGATCAAAAGCAGACATACGGTTATCAAAGCTTTTGATGGGTCCCGATGAAACGCTGTTGGAGTGATTGAACTACCAGTGGAGATTGGTCCACATACATTTAGTGTATCCTTTCACGTGCTCAGAATAGCTACGGGATACAGTTTGCTATTGGGAAGACCGTGGATTCATATGGCTGGAGCCTTCCCTTCCACCCTTCATCAGCAACTCAAGTACATTATCAACAATAGCCTAGTCACTATTAATGTTGAGCCAAAATGTCCTGAACAAGGTGACATACCACTCATCAACTTCCATTTAGAAGTTGAGCCGGTCAATTTCCATGCCCTGGAGGTGAGAAACACTCATTACCATCCCATTGGGGCGCCACCTCTCACACCCAAGATTTTTGTCTAATTAATGTCAGCCACTCAAGATATGATATCATTGGGTCATCAACCTGGACAAGGCTTGGGCAAAGATCATCAGGGTATTAAGCACCCAATTCAAGTTCCCAGTCAAATAGGGACAGCTGAATTAGGCTATTCTTTTAGCTCCAGTCATAGGAATCCTCACAAGCACAAACAGATTCCTTCATTTTCAGCCATACTGCGATTATCTCCACCTACCGATCTTGAGCCTATACAGTCTCCGGTAAAGGTTCAGCCCACGTTATGGCTATGTTATTTCCCAAACCGATACTAGTTAAAGCAAAAGAGGTCCTGATTCCTGACCCCAAAGTGGAAGAAGAGGAACGGATGTAAGACCCCAACTTATTATAAATGAAATTAAATTTTCTCTATTTATTATTTTGAAATAGTAAGGGTTGATTTGATTAATGTGGTTAGTTATGGGTAAAACACGCAAATATTTCAAATAAGCAAGTGGTTATAAAATATTCATTTTTATCAGAGAATATTCGTTTGGTCGTGGAATATTCTTACTGTCGGGGAATATTCGTGATGATTTGCCATGCGACCTTGTTCTTGTGTGGCCCACATAATGGAAAGCGATTGTATGAAAAAATGACAAATATAAGTTGTTTATAAATAACTGCCAGTAGTTATTACCGATTATCATCTGTTGAAATACTCGAAATGGTTAAAACACAATGAAGACGCCAGTATTGCACCAATTATTGATTCTTACGTGAAGAAGGCACTACTTAATAATTGTTACGATCATTCTTCGCTCAATATTTTATTTTATTGATTCAATAATTGCTACGTTGATATTTTATATTATTGTTGTTTCAATAATTGTCAACGCACGCAAGATTTTTCTTTATCGAATCAATAATTCATATTATTTAAATAATATTATTAGATAGCATTATTGGCAATGTCTAGAAAGTTCGTCTAAAGAGAGGTTTGGTCACCTAATTGCTTGGCGCCCGATGAGAGAAATCCTTATTGAAAGCCCCTCTTTCTGTAGAACTACCGTTGTTTATATTGTGATTACGTAATATTATTTGTGAATAATTAATTATTGATTTATATGATAAGGAAAATATTCATTTTATATGGATATAGATGGAGAAAATTTTTAATGTAACAATTGTTGAAAATTGATATTTTATCTTTTCCGATAAAATAATTCATTTAAAAATATTATTATATTTTAATAATATAATAATGGTGATATTTTACAATGAATGTGTGATATATGAATAAATGAGGATGAAGAGTATTTTTGTTATAAAAAATATTTAAAATATGTTAAACATGTTTGTGGGCCCCACTTTGTGACTGAAATTGGATTATAGCCCGTAAAATCATCCGTTTATGGATTTCAGTCAATTTCTGTTTGGAATTTGAAAAAACTTAAACTGACAAAGTTGTAGAGAATGGAATTTCCTATGGAAAAGACATGAGGCTCAAATTTTTCTGATAAAAGGGCTATTTGTTATGACTTATTGAAGCTCCGAAGTTCTGAAATAATTAATTTTTGGAAGTTTTAATTGTTTTAGTTAACAAAAATGTTTTTTTGTCATTTGGTGGGCTCCAATGGTGTTGTAAACATGCTGAATTCAGTTGTCAAAGAGGTGGGCTTGAATAATTTTTATAAATATATATTTTATTAAATTTTCTGCTTTAGTGTTCTAAGTATTTTCCTATAAATAGGGTGCTTAGGTTAGAATTGAAAATCACACCAGAAACTGAAGTTTTCTCTCACTTTCTCTCTCTATATTATCAAGCGTATTCTTGTGAGTATTTTGATACTTTGAGTGTTGTTATACGGTGCAAGTTCCCTTCAGCACTATATCCAATATTCCAGTCAGAAGTACTGTCTTTTCGAGGTAAGGGATATTATTTTTTTAAAAATGATATTATTTCTTCCAATATTATTATGCCGGAATATTGATAGTATTTTTTTTGTGAAATTCTTGTCTTTTAGTGTCGGGATTACTATTCACGTATACGGCACTATTCACGTATACGATACTATTCACGAATACGACACTATTCACAAAAAAATTAAATTTTTATTTTTTGTCCAAAATATCTATTATGGATACTAGCTTTGATTGTATCCATGTTTTGATCATTCTTGAATTTTGCTTCACTATGATTATTTATGAAGTATTTTTGAACTCACATTGTTTAAAGTACGAATCCTTAATATTTGTTCTTTTATTTCACTGGATTATTTTTTTTAAAAATATTTTTCATCATCCTCAGTCCTAAATGATGATTTTACTGAATATCTTTGGCCTGTAGTGCAAAGATTAATAATTTTCTGATGAATATCTTTGGCCCGTAGTGCAAAGATGAACAGGTGTTGAGATGAACATGACCAATTGATGAATATCTTTGGCCTGTAGTGCAAAGATGAATATTTGATTCAAGATGAATATTGATTGATGTTACAGAGATAAAATAATAATGATGGACTTTTAAATTCATAGATTATAGTAGATTTCATTCTCTACGTAACTCATCTATGAATTATTACTTTCGCTGCGAATATTGATCTGAAACTTGTTGTCTATTGTATTTTATCAGATTTTTCCTTGTTGAAGACTAACGATAATTTGTTCTATATTATCTTAGTCATAGTATTCTTTACTGGGCTAGTTGAGCTCACCCTTTTCCTTTTTGTTCCATTTTTCTTCTCAGGAGGCGAGAATGTAGTGAGTACTAGTCGGGGTATGGAATGAAGGTTTTAGAAAGTTGTTTTAGTAGTCCTCACTATTTTTGTAAAATAATATATCAATAATTGTAATGAGGACTTATTTGAGTGTTGATATTGTCTAGAAGACAATATTTGTATTTAAACTCATAGTTTTTATGTTGTATTAATAAAGTTGTAGTTGTTTCTGTACCATGTTATTGACGACTCAGAATGGGTGTTGTATACCTATTTTGGGGGCGTCACAGTTGGTATCAGAGCTTAGGGATATGATCTATGGCGAAGATCGGGGAATAAAACTAGGAGGGGAGAGATGAGTAAATCCTTCGCTAGTGTGTCCTACCTAAGCTTATTTGTTGGTTGGTCAGAATATAGGTATATTATGTGATATGTTGATTTCTTTAATTAACCCTTATTTTATGGCAGTATTTGAGAATGTCGACTGAGAATGTTAATAGTGGAGTAAATGAGACCGTGGAGACTCCTTTACTCACCAATGAGGAGAACGTGCAACAGGCTGGCAATGTTCTTCTTGTAAACAACACCATTGATCAGACGATGAACGACGGAATGTTTAGAAGCTTTTTGCAGTTCATGCAAAATCAGACGAGGGAGACTCGTGCACAAAATATAGGTGGAAATGATAACAACGTACGGTTTGTCACAGCCAAGCAGTTCAAAGAGTTGGGACCACCAGAATTCTGGGGAAAGCCAGATCCGATTAAGGCAGAAACGTGGGTCAAATAAATTTCCAAGATATTCGATGTCTTGGTATGCACAGAGGAACAGAAGGTTCCATTCGCCACCTTTATGTTCCGTAATAAGGCAGATTACTGGTGGGAATTTGTGAAGCGTACCCATCCAGCTGCACTCAGCATGTCTTGGGAGACGTTTCAGAAACTGTTCAATGACAAGTACTTTCCTGAAAGTATTCGTCATATGAAGGAAGTGGAGTTTATTAGATTAGAACAAAACAACATGACGGTGTCCCAGTACGAGGCGAAGTTTGCAGAGTTGTCCAGGTTTGCACCTCATTTGGTGGAGAATGAGGAACGTATGACACGGATGTTTCTGAGAGGTTTGAAACCCTAAGATACGTCCAATATCTCATTTCTCATAAATTTTCTCTATTCGGATGTTGTCAATGTGGCTCAATTATTAGAGCGAGATAACGAGTACGTTCAACCGAGGGACCACAACCAGGATCATACCGGTGACAGCAATTATTAGAACAACGATAACCAGCGAATAAAGAAAAATACAAAAAAAATGGTAACCACTCTGGTGGTAATCATGGCCATGAAAATAGAAGAAGCGAGTTGGGGGGAGATTATAAAAAGAGGAGATTCAACAATGACAATGCGAAGACGTCGGCACCAAAGAAGAATCGGTTCTAAGGGAGGAGAGCGACCACCCATCATATATATATAAATCGGGGAAGAGGGACATATCAGTCCAAACTATCCACAACAGTTCAAGGTATGCTATAATTATGGAAAAGAAGGACATATTGCTCGAGATTGTACGATAGCAAAACCAAGTCCAGCGGGGATGGTGACTCAAAAGGCTATCCCAGAAAAGTCAAAGTCAACGGTTTCTGGAAGAGCGTTTGTCGTGACTGGTCAAAATGTGAGGAACCCAAACGAGGTGATCACAGGTAAGCTAATCATAAATTCTTGTGAAGTTTATACCTTACTAGATACTGGTGCAACCCACTCATTTATCTCTCCTACTTGTGCTCAACGTTTAAACTTAATTCCGAAGAAATTAGACTTTGATTTATCTGTGGAGACGCCGTTAGGAGAAACTTTCATCACATCCACTGTTTATAAATCTTGTTTGATCTAAGTTGGCACCATCACATTACCTGTTAACCTTATCTTTTTAAAGATACTTGCTTTTGATGTGATTTTAGGGATTGATTGGTTAACTACTCATCATGCAAAAATTGATTATTTTTGTAAAGTTGCTAGTTTTCATATTCCTAACCAACCTGTTGTACGAATTCAAGCAACTAAACCACTAAAATCAATCACTGTCATATCAAGTCATAAAGTTATTCGTTTATTAAAAAACGGATGTCAAGCTTTCTTAGCCCATGTTATGGATTTGAATAAAGACACGTCAGATTTGAATAATATTCCTGTTGTTAGTAAATTTCCTGACGTATTTCCTGAAGAACTTCCCGGTCTACCCCCAGAATGTGAAGTTGAATTCTTTATTGATCTTGAACTCGCATACAAAGCCCATTTCTAAAACCCCATATCGAATGGCTCCTATTGAACTTCAGGAGTTAAAAGTCCAACTACAGGAGTTATTGGATATCGATTTCATTCGTCCTAATACATCTCCTTGGGGTGCTCCTGTTTTATTTATAAAGAAGAAAGACAGAAGTATGCGACTTTGTATTGACTATCGAGAATTAAATCATGTCACTATCAAGAATAGGTATCCGCTACCTCGTATTGATGACCTGTTTGACCAGTTGTAAGGAGCACAATTCTTTTCAAAGATCGATATTCATTCTGGATATCATCAGCTGAAGATTAGAACTGAGGATATTCCAAAGACTGCCTTTAGAACTCGGTACAGGCATTATGAATTCTTAGTCATGTCTTTTGGATTGACTAATGCTCCTGCGGCTTTCATGGATATAATGAATCGGATATTCAAGGAATATTTGGATCAGTTCGTTGTTGTCTTTATTGATGACATCCTCATATATTCCAAAAGCCGTGAAGATCATGAGCACCATTTGAAGCTGGTACTCCAAAGGCTTCGTGAAAACAAGCTTTATGCTAAGTTAAAGAAATACGAGTTCTGGCTTGAGGAAGTAGCATTCCTTGGGCATGTGGTGTCAAAACATGGAGTATTGTTGTCTATTGTATTTTATCATATTTTTCCCTATTGAAGACTAACGATAATTTGTTCTATATTATCTTAGTCATAATATTCTTCTTGGGCTAGTTGAGCTCACCCTTTTCCTTTTTGTTCCATTTTTCTTCTCGGGCGAGAATGAATGTAGCGAGTACTAGCTTGTGTATGGAATGAAGGTTTTAGAAAGTTGTTTTAGTTGTCCTCACCATTTTTGTAAAATAATATATCAATAATTGTAATGAGGACTTATTTGAGTGTTGATATTATCTAGAAGATAATATTTGTATTTAAACTCACAGTTTTTATGTTGTATTAATAAAGTTGTAGTTGTTTCTGTACCATGTTATTGACGACTCAGAATGGGTGTTGTATACCTATTTTGAGGGGTGTCACAACGGAGACGTAAACAAGACATCGCCAGGAGTTTATCTCATCTACACATCCTTTTTCATGATGAGCAGACAAATAAATACACTCCAGACGATGATTGTCCCGACATTATGGTCATCATTCGGGAAAAGGAGGATGATGATTGTCACTTCATTACTGTTGTCCACCAGGACTTCACCCTTGACAATTTGAGCAACACTCCTTGCATTTTTCGCCAAGGGTAAAAAGGGTAGAATCCCTATACCCTGTAGATAGCTTTAACTACTTACTTTTCTGTACAGTATTAGCAGTTGTTTTATCAGTACATGCTAACACTTTTGTATGATTGAACAGTTTCATATATTAAGTGAAAGCATATTTTGTTTCTGGACTCTGAATTTAGATGTGCCTGTACTTGCTGATGAGGTGCCTTTTCTCCACAAGGACTGTAACTTTGATGAAAAGTTGGACTCAGGCTTGATGGGAATACAATACCTCAGGAGATCAAGGAATGGGTTGAAGACAAACCCAAACCAATTCTTGATCAAACCACCGCATTCAATCTCAGAACCTTAGAAAGCCCTAGGTTGATCCAGATTGGTACAGACCTCACTCCAAACCAAAAGAATGACATGGTTGCGCTATTAACCCAATTCCAGGATATGTTTGCATGGTCTCACGAAGACATGGTGGGTTTGTCCATGGACATCATCATCCATCGCCTTCCCATTAAAGAGGGATTCAAGTCAGTCAGGCAGAAGCTCAGGTGATTAAAACCTAAGTGGAGTTTAAAGGTTAAAGAAGAAATTGTGAAACAATTTCAAGCTGGCATCATCATGGTGTCCACATACCCTGAATGGCTATCCAACATATTCCCCGTGCCTAAACCGGGAAGAAAGGTGCGAGTTTGCATGGATTACCGGGATCTGAATAAAGCTTACCTTAAGGATAGCTTTCCCATGCAATTTATCCACATTCTCATTGACAGTACTGCTCAATATGACATGTACTCATTTGCTGATTGCTTTGCGGGGTATCATCAAATCATGGTTGCTGAGGAAGATCATGAGAAAAATGCATTCATCATGCCTTGGGGAACTTTTTGCTATAGACGATTGTCGTTCGGCCTCATTAATGCCGGGTCAACCTACCAGCGAGCTATGATGGCTCTTTTTCATGATTTAATGGACAAAGGGATAGAGATCTACGTGGATGACATCATTGTCAAATCCCAAAGGGAAGAAGACCACTTAGACCATCTCAGAAATCTTTTCAATAGGTTGCGTAAGTACAACTTGAAGTTGAATCCAGCCAAGTGCGCCTTTGGTGTTAAATCAGGCAAGTTGCTAGGTTTCCTAGTCATCCATAAAGGGATTGATCTGGATCCCACCAAAATCAAGGCCATCAAGGAAATGTCCATTCCTCAAGTAGAGAAGGAAATACGGGGATTTTTGGGAAGAATCAACTTCATTAGCAGGTTCATTTCTCAACTCACAGCAACCTGTGAGCCTATCTTCAAGCTATTAAGGAAGAACTCCTCCATGTAATGGAACGATGAGTGTCAAAAAGCCTTCTTTACAATCAAAGAGCAGCTGGTTAATGCTCTTGTTTTGGTACCACCCAAGGCTGATGTTCCCCTTTTTATGTACCTATCCATTAATGACAATGTCATGGGCTGCATGCTGGGACAAAAAAGATGATAGAGGCCATGAGCGAGCTATCTACTACCTCAATAAAAGATTCAACAACAGTGAACACAAGTACACTTTAATTGAGAAGACTTGTTGTGCTTTAGCATGGGCTTCCATGAGGTTACAGCATTACCTCCATGGTCATACAACCCATCTTATATCCTGCATGGATCCTCTCAAGTATGTGTTCAGTAAACCCATATTAAATTGTCGACTGTCCAGATGGCAGTTGATCCTACAACAATTTGACATCGTCTATGTGACGCAAAAGTCCATTAAAGGACAAGGAATTGCGGATCAACTGGCCGCCACACCTGTAGGGGATTTCAAACCCTTGGAAACATACTTCCCCGATGAAGGGGTAATGACAGTCCAACAACACCATCAGTATAATGCATGTCGTACGTGGAAAATGTATTTTGATGGAGCTGTTAACATGGAAGGTTCTGGAGCTGGAGCAGTTCTAGTATCCGATACGGGGGAGCAGTATCCCATCGCCGTTAAATTGTAGTTTGTCAGCACCAACAACACAGTTGAATATGAAGGTTGTATCATGGGAATCAAACTTGCCCAATCAATGGGTATCGGGCGGTTAACTGTCTTTGGGATTCAGAATTGGTAATTAGACAGACCACATAAATCTATCACACCAAAGAGCTACATTTACTACCTTACCATCGTCAAGTTTTACAGATTGCTTCGGAGTTCAAAGAAATAAACTTCCTCCACATTCCTTGGAATAGGAATGATTTTTCGGATGCGCTAGCAAACCTTGGCCTCCTTGATCATCATACATGACAAGGAAAACATGTCAAGCATCCCATTTTCCCTATAAAAGGCTCCTGCCTATGGGAATTATGTTGGAGAAGTATCGGATGAGCTACCTCCCATCCAACACCCTTAGTATCAGCATATCAAGGAGTACTTACAAGATGGATCTACACTCGCTGAGGCGAGCCCGGCTAAAAGAAGGCGGATCCATCGACTAGCTATGAAATTCTACCTGAGCGAAGATGCACTCTACAAAAGAGATGCATGACTAGGTCTCCTCAGATGTCTGGAAAAGAACCAAGCTCAGAGGCTCATGAATGAAATCCATGGTGGAGTATGTGGCCAACACATGAGCGGCCCCCTACTTGTTAAAAAGATCCTCAGAACAAGGCATTATTGGCTCTCGCTAAAGCTGACTGTGATGATCACGTCAAGAGGTGCTATCAATGCCAAATGCATGGGAATTCTATCTACGCCCCTCTTAGGGAACTCCACAATATGAGTTCACCTTGGCCCTTCTCAATGTGGGGAATGGACGTGATCGGGCCCATCGAGCCCAAAGCCAATAATGGGCATCGGTTTATCTTCACCATGATAGACTACCTCACCAAATGGGTAGAAGCAGCCTCCTTCCCCATGGTTACTAAAGAAGTCATCATTTCTTTCATCAGAAGTAATGTCATTTGTCGATATGGACAACAAGAGGTAATTGTGTCAGACAATGCTAAGAATCTCAACAACAAAATGATGGAGGAGTTGTGCAGTAAATTCAACATCAAACACCTTAACTCCATCATCTACCGTCCAAAGATGAATGGTGCTGTTGAAACGGCTAATAAAAACATCAAGAAGATCATGCAGAAGATGTCCGCCAATCACAAAGGATGGCTTGACCTCTTGCCTCTGACTCTATTAGCCTATAGAACTTTAGTGCGTACTTCCACTAGGGCAACCCCCTACTCATTGACCTATGGGATGGAAGCAGTACTCCCCATAGAAGAGAAAATGGAATCCCTCAGAGTGTTGATTGACTCTCAGCTGGATGAAGACCAATGGTTACAAGACAGATATCACCAATTGTCTCTAATAGACGAAAGGCGAAGTGATGCTATCTTCCATGGTCAGTTATACCAACAAAGGATTGCCAGGTCCTACAACAAAAAAGTCCGGCTATAGAAGTTTAAACAACATGACTTGGTTTTGAAGAAGATCATTTACAACCAAGATCAGTCAAAGGGAAAATTCGCTCCAAACTGGGAAGGCCCGTTTATTGTCAAAGAGGTATTGACAGGAGGTGCTCTCAGATTACAAGAAATGGATGGCGACGAATTTCCACAGCTCATCAACTCAGACACCGTGAAACGGTACTATGTATGAAGTTACCATCAAGCAAACATCCTGGTTTTGGATCACCAAATCACCAGTCATTTCAGGTTTTCTAACCCTTACTACACACAACCCTTTCTTCATACCCATTTGTCCCATCAGGGAAACACACTCTTCAAGCCAGTAGCCTAGTTTTCAGATCATCAGATCTTTTATTTCACACCTCATACAATTTTGGTTATCCAGCAGGGATTGAACCCTCCCCCTGCAGTTTGTCCTGAACATGGGATCAAACTTTTTTGGCTGCAAATCGTCCTGAACATGGGGAAAACTACGTCGACCTGATCTCCCCGATACCTGGGAGTACGTAGGCAACCATTTTATATGGCCCGATCACAATAAAACAAAAATAACAAAAACATTTATACACCCTTTATATACAAACAAAAATCACAAAAACATTTCTACACCCTTTCTATATAAACAAAAATCACAAAAACATTTCTACACCTTTCTACACCCCTTCACATACAGCGTTGAACCTCTTACACCAGGTTCGAACTACGCAGACCTGATCTCCTCTTCAATAGGAGTACATAGGCAGCCATTTATGGTTCGGTCTAACCCCCTACCAAAGCACAAATACTTGTTACACGGAGGATCAAACTTCAATCCACCACCTTTCATCGGCTTCAGACCAAAGGGATGGAACTACCTGGCCTCCCCATAAATGGGAGAGTTGGCGACCATCTAAGCTGCGGTTGATTCCTTGAAGAGCAACACCAATCCATAAGAGATGGAACTAACTGGGCTCCTCTCAAATAGGAGTAATGGCAACCATCTGTGGTGCAATGAATCTTAGAGAGGAAAAGTCACACTCCTCTACACATTTCCATACAGAAACCAATCCCAAGACACCAAAGAGGGTAGGGATATACATAGATCAATGATCCATTCTAAAAGATCCTATGACGTCTCAATGTCCACACATCAAGGATGAGTTCAGAATATATCAAGATTACAATCTCTGAAGAAGCAGGCAAATATCAAGCAAGTATCAAGGCACAACTAAAAGGGAAGTGGATCAAAATATATTTCCCTTCCATATATAATGTTGTTTGATATATACAATATGTGTTGTACATGACAAAATGGCTAAGCTAGTCTGTGCAGGAAAAGACAAGTCTATCTACGGATCTGTATGTATGTGGACTATCAGGTCTAACATAGCATCTCTCTCCGAAGAAGGGGGTAACACTGCAAGCTCCTACCCAATGGTATCTACACGAGCTAGCAGATCTGAGGCCAACTGCATGGTGGCATGATGTTCATCAATGTATGCACTCATATCGGCAAGAATGCCAGTTGTAAAGGATCTCACTGAAGCACTATCTATAACGGTCACATCCCGGGCAAATAGGGCAGCATATCGCTCTATAATCAATGCATCTCTAGCTGATTTGGCCTCATCTCTCTCCAATAGAGCAGTATCTCTCCCATCAAGAGCTGTCAACATCAAGGCCCTAGCCTGATCTCTCTCAAAGGTCATCAAATGAAGACTCTGCTCTAAATATTGTCTTTGAATCTCAATCACAAGAAGCTTTTCGTCTTCGGGAGAATCAGTAAGAGTTTCTTGGTAACCCAATGAATGGCTCCTCCTCCATGGGAATATCAATATCCTCTATGGGCTCCCCATCATCAGAATCAATCCCCGATAATGTGGATACTACCGCAGCCGATGTAGTCTCTGTCTCCATTTATGTGGAATACTCTGCAGAACAACCTGGATGGCTAACAGAAAATGCAGCTAGCTCACATTGATCCCAACAAGCATACACCCTGGATATGTCCTCTGCTGACAAGTGGCGAGAAGCCAAACGCTGACTCAATGCCCCCTCAAAAGGATGGAAGTCCTGGAACTGGTCAAACTGACACATCACAGCCAGTGGGTGGTAAGTAGTCATGCCCCTCAAACCCGCTAGAGGGAGATAATCCATGCCCGGAGCATGAGTGATGAAGTTGTAGGGTGAACAAAGCCCTGTACACGATAATACATCAAATGGATCTCCAATCCCTGCCAGGAAAATGGACCAAGATGCAGGATTTTTACACTCCGCAGGCTGAAAGGAGTATAACATGGCTATCTCATGGGTAAAACAATACCCGTACCGTCGGAATGTGCCAATCGGTCTCAAGTGTGACATGAACCACACGTCTGACATGATAGAACTACACATGAATACCCTGCGCAGGTAAATAATTTGCAATATGTGGCCGACCTCAGCGTCTCTACTACAATCATCGGTACAATGGTGTGACCCTCCCTAAGAGCTCTCACTGCCATAATAACGCCAATGTCCAACTCATCCATGTATTGTGGCATGTATACATATGACAATACACATAGTAGCAGTACACCTACTCTGGCCAAATGCCAATGATCATCCGGCATGGTAAAATCCCCGAAGTGCCGTGTATAACTATCCTCTGAGCCAAATTTGTCCATCAAAAAATGCTGGGATACAACGTGGCCAGATGTGATCTCATCATGCACAACTCTACGCCTCAGCCCGGTGAGGGTCATTAACTGTCGGCTCATGTCGCTGATAGCCATCCTCGCGCAAGGTATGTCCAGTGGCAGCACCGTCAACCGTGTGTACTCCTCCAAAGTAGGAGTCAACTCATGGATACTAAATCGGAAAACCTGCCTCTTTGGTATCTAATGCTCCAGTATACCCTCTACAAAGCCTGCGGGAACCTGAAACATCAAGAGAGTCATAGTATGCTGCAATAATTGATCTACAGTCACCCTATCTGAAGGTGACATACTATCATACCACGATCTCAGACAGGATGCCACCAATACTGGTGGGGTATGATCAATACTGACTAATCGTCAAGAAGACATCTCAGGTATGTGTCATAAGACCATCCAGGGGTCAATGCTGAATATCTCTGGACATACATACATATGTATAACATAATACATGCATGATGAACAATATATGGCAATATGATGTAGGGAATAATAGTATATACATTCCTAAGTACATCATCATCTAATACATCTCTGTACAGCTAAAAATACAAGGAAATGGGGCACAGACACCCAGCTACTAACAGAAGCCTATCAAAAGATATAGCGAGAATGGGGCACAACCACCCAGTGTCTAACAGAGGCCTATCAAAAGATATAACGAGAATATACATAAGAAGAAGACAATGGTGTCAATGTCTACATCATCAATCATGTCCACCTGATGTAACTCCTCCTGAGTCACTGGATCTCCATCAACGGGGATGCCAGGCCTATACAATGGAGGATCTGCACCGGCAAATCCATATGGGTCATCTGAGGGGCCAGCGCCTGAGCGAGAAGGATCAAAAGTATTTGCCTTTTTTGGACTGTCAATCTGTGTCAAATGAGTAGCATCTCTGACACAAGCCATCCAATCCATCATCATCACGGATCCAGGAACCATATCCCTCATAAACTGCGTGGCACGGGTCTGGGATTCGATGGTACGAGGGGACCACCAATGCTGGAACATAGCCTGGGTATGTGGACCCTCTAACAATGTAAAACCGTCAACACCCAACAATAGGATATCAATGACGGGTGATCGGTAAAACAGAACCCAATAATGCTGGCGGAGGCAAGATCGGATACTGAATCTCTCCTGTGGTGCTCCGATATAGACGCTTCTCTAAATAGAGCTCTCATCCTCCATCTGTAAAGATAGGAATCCTACGGGTGGAAATCACGTACTCAACACCAGTCAGGTATCCATCCTTAAAACCAATGGCCAAGTGCTCCCCAGAATAGGGAATCCAAGTAATGGCATCAGCTGTCAATAACTCCAACTATAGGAGACAATGAGTAAAACCCTTAGCTACAGGGACCTCCGCCAGTATGGAATGATGCCATCGCTGTCCACATGGATAGGTCTCCAAGCCTAACACACTCATAGGACGCAAATATGGGAGCCTCTCACAGGCCCAGAACTGCCAACACAAAGGTAAACATCTGCTGTCAGTCAACACTCTTAACCTATATATGGGAAATTACAAAAGAAATACTAACTAGTAGAAATGGGTAAAATCCTAGCCAAGCCTCCGTTAAGCCCTGCGAATGCATGCGCATTCCCCTGAGGAAATAGGCAAAGGTGTAGGAACCCCAGTCCTACTCTCCGATATGGTCCACATGTCATGTGGCGCTCACCAAAGCGAATGACACCGTAGAAGAGTTATCAGCAATAAAGCAACCCCTAATGATCATCAGGAACAATAGCCGAAGAATGTGATCCCTGACTCTCACATCATTGGGTATGGGCTCACTCAACAGCCCGCTTATAGCATCCATGCTCAATGGACCTGTACGAACGGTCCTGCCCTTGAGTGCCTAAGGTAGAACTCCTACCAAGGATCGAACGACAGTCGGGGTAATATCCGCCGTACATGGCACGGGATCCCCTACAAACTCCATACCGGTGATAAATTGCCAATCCATCGGTGTTATCATCACCTCACAGTCCAACAAATGGAGAGACCGAGTCCGGTGAAACCAAATACCTTCGAGATAATGCCTCGACGTAACCCCAGGGACAACGACGGGGAAGGATGGAAAAGAAAGCTCCAAAGCCCCAACCTTGCACAATCGCTCTATAATCAGGATACAAAGCCTGGTACATGGAGTGAATGTTGAACCAGATCCCTCTAAGCTGTGTAAAGCCGGGAACCTACATCACAAAGCAGATCAACATCAGAATCCTTTACTCCTCATTAATAGGAAAAAAGGAAGATCAAAATCCAGTTGGTACCTCATTTACATGCAAGTAAATTGAGGGGTGTCTACTCAAATCACCAAGAAGCTCTGGGATCGACACCTGAATGCCTGGGAAATCCTTACGGGGAACAGGTGCAGCAGGAGTAGGGTCCGCAACCGGAACATCCTTCTCCTTGTCCTCAACGTCTGGCAAATCAACCTGGACAGGACGTATCACCACCTCCGCCAAACGACGAGGCTGTCTAACAGAACGGGGTCGAGGCACTTCAGAAGCCCTCCTCCGTACACCTAAAGTGGTCCTGCGGGAACTACTCGACTGATCCGGATCCATATATCTGGACAAAAAATCTCTAAATCAGCTCAAAAATGGTGTGGTAAATTCTAACCTTGAGCTTTTCAAAATGCAGTTTTATGACTACATGCATGCATGCATTATTTTAACATACGTCTACAGTAGAGTTAAAAATGCATGACTACCAAATGCCTATATTTTTGAAAAAAATTTCCATAGTCTCCTTTGTTAATAGGACTATCCACATGCACATAGGCATGACTAAGTGGCCATTCAGTAGCACACCTACCCACAGTCATAAACATCCTACATGTATTAATACATTACAGTAAAAAATTCGTATGGGTAGCCTAATTACCAGGATTATTTTGCTTTTTCACCTTAGCTCATTTGTCCTCAAATAGGATAAGAAATAGCATAAAAAGGTGACAATTTGACTATTTCAAAAGTCGAATTTTTTCACATCATTATGTTCAGCATGATTTAATACTAACATTTGTTATGTTGAATATTTTTTATCACATCATATGAGCATGCATATTCACTACTATGTGTTTAGATGTATTGCATATCATAAGTCTTTTTCCAATAGATAAAAACTGGAAAAGAAGACATGCATACGTTACCAGGACAGTGTAGAACACTTGTACGGTGACAGAATATGCAGAAAGACGCCTGAACTCAACAAATATGAAGAAGAGCTCTCGGATTTCCTTCGCAACGCAATATAAAACTGACTTATGAAAGCAACGGGCAGCTTAAATCTACCCATGGCTGGCCACAGGTGTACCTGCGGCTCTCTTATGTGGGGCCCACCCCTTCGGCTCGGTCTAGTTCTAGTTACAAAGGAGTTCTCACAACCTGAAAAGGCCAAATCAGGAATAAAAACGCTACGCGATTGAGCAGAATAGCCTAAAATCCTGGTTTTCACGGGTCAAGTTGTGGCTTTACATATCATTCATTGGTATTCGCCCAAACACAGTGTACATTATACCGATGATCTCAAATGTTGCAAACTACATTTGGCAATACCTCACGAAGGTTCGATGCCATCAATGCAGGGTCGTAACCCTAAAATTTTTTCCCCAGCGGGTTTTCATACAATCCCTCCGTTGATGTACATGTCAACGAAGGTCAAGCAGCCTTGACATTATCCTCAGTATGGATCTCATTCGTTGATGCACATGTCAATTAAGGTCAGGCAACCTTGACAACACCGACTGTTGGCAGTAATTCTAACAGAGCTGCGGAAAGACCTAGCGGTACAAACCAGGGAAGAACATCCTCATCGGGGAGGACCGATGATGGAATATGTTATACACATCCTCAATAGACAAAGCTCTATCCCCATAGAATCTCTTGTACATGAGAGATGCATCTTCAATGTGAAGTCTGTATCAAGGATTAAGGACTTTGGTAATAACCCCAACGTCAACATCCTGGAAGCTCCTGGGAGCATTGGATTGCACGTCCAAGATAGTTCATCAGGGTTGTCAATAATAACTGTCAACACCGATAGAAGTCAAGGGGAGCCGACAATCATCCCACCATGTTGGAAAATAAACCAACAAAAAACACATACATTCACATCATGTTGTTGTACATGGAATCATGATTATCTTGTTGCATTTCAAGTGTCTAGTATTCTTTATCATATCCATGCCATTGCATTGCATGAATATGATAAAGAGGGGCATCTGTAAACACTCAAAATTTTCTACATACCTATTACTGACATTGCAGGAGGGCAGAATTGTCTTTCAGAGATAACCCTGGAGGACAGCTCAGCTCATTCCCAGAAATAACACCAGAAGTGTCAGTTTTATCTCGGAGATAACCCCAAGGCATGCAATTCCAATACTAGAAATCACATCGAAGAAGGCCATTTCATCTCGGAGATAACCCCGAGATACTCAGTCTCAGTCTCGAAAATAACACCGGGAAAGACAATGTCAACCTTGGAGATAACCCCAAGGAGTGCAGTTGCAGTTCAGTAGATAACCCCAAAAATGCTCGTTTCAACCTATGCAGTCAGCTTCAACCTCGGGACTCACACCGAGGCACTCGACTCAAACCCGAGATAACCCCGGGAGGTCGTGCACACCTCGAGAGACAACCCGAGGACGTCAAGATTGCAGCAAATTCAATCTCAAAGATAACCCTCAGCGATTTGTCTATATATATATAAAAGCAGTAAACGCACCGGATGTAACATTCAGGCTCATCGAAAAGAGTTCGACAACAGTTCATATATATAAGTATATATATAAAAGCAATAAACGCTCCGGATGTAAAATCCAGGCTCATCGAACAGAGTCCAACAACAGTTTATATATATAAGTATATATATATAAGCAAATAAACGCTCCGGACGTGAGTCCAGGCTCAATCGAGGCATAACTTCGATAATGTTAAGACATATATATAAATATATATATATATATATATATATATAAAAAGAAAATAAAAAGCCACGAATCAAAGTCCCGGACATACACGCAAATGACACGACTCTCGATGTGAAGAATAGTGTGTGCAAAGATAAAGAGAAAGGCTTTTTAAAGTGTGTAAGAAGGCTTTTAAAGTGTGTAAGAAGGCTTACAAAGGGATCGCCAAAGACTTCTTCTAGCTTTTAAACGGATGAACACTCGGCTCCATTTGGTAAAAATATGACTAAATATAAGCTCACAAGTGTTTAAAATGAGAAAGCACTCAATTTAGGGGTGTGTACAGAGCAAATTGGATGGGGCTTCCTCATAGCTTTCTCTTGAAATATGGCCACCCCAAGCCCTCTATTTATAGAGGGGGAGCTGAGTACACACTGTGGCGGCCCGCAGATGTACTGCATTGCCTTGGTTGCCGGGTTCTGTGTTAGTCTCATGGTCCCGCCGTCTCATGCGTGCACGCTGCGTGCAACATGATGTCTGCTCGAACTTACAGAACTTCAATTCGAGCCTTCGATTGAGGTGTATAAGACCTTTTACGAAGTGCTGTTGTCGAGAGCTACGCCATGACATGGGATTAGAGGTTGTCAGAAGTCAGGAAGATGGGACCATGCCCTTGGTCTTCAAGCTTCAAATTATATTCGGTGTCCTGCCTTGCGTAGTAGTCACTCGGGATTGGAACTCCTTGGCTCTTGTGGAACATTGTTGTGTAGAATGTATGTTAAGATGTGTTGAGATGGCGCAATGTGGGATCGAGGTGGCAAAATGACAATTTTGCCCCTCACCGGGGTTATCTCCGGTTTGGGCTGATAAAGCAGTCGTTGCTCAGGGTTATCTCTGAGATTGGGCTGCTGAAAGTACTGGACGTCCTCAGGGTTGTCTCTGAGGTGTGCCTGATCTCCCGGGATTATCTTTGGGTTTGGATATGAGCTCAGTGTGAGTCCCGAGGTTGAAGCTGACTACATAGGTTGAAACGAGCATTTTCCGGGTTATCTCCGGAACTGCAACTACACTCCTTGGGGTTATCTCCAAGGTTGACCTTGTCTTTCCCGGTGTTGTTTCTAGGACTGAGATAGAGTATCTCGGGGTTATCTCTGAGTTGAAACGACCTCCTTTGGTGTGATTTTCGGTATTGGAACTGCATGCCTCGGGGTTATCTTCGAGGTTGAAACTTACACTTCTGGTGTTATTTCCTGGAATGAGCTGAGCTATCCTCCAGGGTTATCTTTGAAAGATGATTCTACCCTCCTGCAATGTTAGTAACAAGTATGCAGAAAATTTCGAGTGTCTACAATGGCGTAGCTCTCGACAAAAGCACTTCGTAAAAGGTTTTATACACCTCAATCGAAAGCTCGAATTGAAGTTCTGCAAGTTCGAGTGGACATCACGCTGCACGCTGCACGCATTTTTCGACGGCGCGGACCCATGAGCCGGGCGGCCGTCTGTTAGCCGTACATACATTGGGTTCTGCCGCAGTGTACTACGCACTCTCCCTTTATAAATAGAGGGCTTGGGGTGGCCATATTTTAAGAGAAAATGACGAGGAAGCTCTGTCCAATTTGCTCTGTACACACCCTAAATTGAGTGTTTTCTTATTTTAAACACTTGTGAGCTTATATTCATTCATATTTTTACCGGCGGGAGCCGAGTGTTCATCCGTTTAAAGCTATAGAAGTCTTCTTTGGCAGTCCACTGTAAGCCTTCTTACACACTTTAAAGTCTTTCTCTTCATCTTTGCACACACTGTTCTTCACATTGAGAGTCGTGTTGCGGTTGTATGCCCGGACTTCGATTAAGTGGCTTTTATTTTCTTTTGTATATATATATATATATATATATATATATATATATATATATATATATATATATATATATATATATATATATATATATCGTTTTCTCTAATAAATTTGGTTAGATTAACGGACGATCTATAGCAACAATTGTCGTCGCTAAAGCCCATGACATTACATGTTATGGGCTTTAGCGAACAATCAATCGCTAAACTAAAGATCGATTAACCGTTATCCACAAATTGATCTCTGAATCTATATATATATATATATATATATATATATATATATATATATATATATATATATATATACATATATATATATAATTATTGTCGGACTACATTCGATGAGCACAGATTTTACATCGGTGCGTTCTTTGCTTATATATATATATATATTTACATTTCTATCGGGCTGGAGTTTACTTCATGGCCTTTATCGCTTTATTTACATTTAGTCCCTTTGGAGTTTACTTCATGGCGGTTGATCGATTTATTGCTTTATTTATATTTACGATCCCCCATGGAGGTGCTTCGTGGTGGTTGATCATGTCTATATATATATATATATATATATATATATATATATATATATATACCGCATTTATTTATTTACATTACGATCCCAAGTGGAGGTGCTTACGTGGTGGTTGATCATGTCCCTATATATATATTTACCGTTTTTATATATTTATATTTTCGATCCCCCGAGAGGTGCTTCAGTAGTGGTTGATCATGTCTATATATATATATATATATATATATATATATATATATATAGCTTTTATATATATAATCGCCATCGCTTTCATATAAATTACGAAGATCATGTGAGCCTAGGAATCATGTGATCACAGATTCGAGTTCTTGAATCTAGATTCTGCCTGTGATGGACATTTTCAATTTATGGCGACTTCTAAATTATTCACGGTGTTTGAATTTCCTTAGATGGCTTTCATGCCCATGAGAAGTTCGGCACTGCTATATATTATTTTATCGAAAATGCTTCGCATCTCAAAAATAAAAGCAACCAAGCCGAACATTTAATAATAAAATGGAAGTATTAAAGGCCTCAATTAATATTGAGCACAGGGTTTGAAAAACCTCTTTTATAAAACCTCATTGCTATATTTTGTTTAAAACTAAATTTTTATATAAATTCAAACCTTGTGTATATAGGTGCGAACGAGGCATAGCAATACTTCTAAATAACTGCACATTGACCCACACACACACATTCTTATAATAGTTTCTTAAAAAGTGGCGGTAATCGTGGTAACACGGATGTCGGGGGGTGCCTAACACTTTCCCTCCGCATAAGCAAGTCCCCGGACCCTAATGAATCTCGGTTTCACAGACTCGTTTAGTAGTGTCACATCACTAGGTCAATGTGCAAACCTTTTCTCAGTTGTGTTGGTACAACCATTTAAAAAACCAAATGGCGACTCTTACAGTCAAATCTTCGACATATAAATGTCGGACCTTATCACAACTTGTTTTTTCAAACAAATCTCACTAAACATGAGAACACCAAAAGACAAGAATAGAAAAGGGATCAATAAAAATCTCGACGTCGACAAGATCCAGAGAGCCATACTGCCTGGAGGTCGTTCCAATCTGTAACCTGACCCACTGCCTCACGAAATCGTTTCACATACTGGCCCAGAGTCTCATTCGAGTATTGTGTGATCTGAGACAGTGATCCGGTCGATTTTCCTCTCCTCTTATTGTTGCCGAGCCGGGTATGGAATTTGTCGCAAAGTTCATCCCATTACGCCACCGAGTTCGGGGCCAAAGTAATCATCCACTATCTGGCGTCTTTTTTCAACGTCGTCATAAAGGTAAAACACTTGGCCACGTCAGAATAGTCATAATAATCCATCAACCGGTCGAACGCCTGACTATGCTCATACGGATCCCCCGAACTATTGTAGCTTTCCATGTGGGGGAGCTTCTTGCTTGGGTCTGCCTTTTCCCGAACAATTTCAGAGGAGAACGATGAAAATTTTTTAATCGTAGTCCCCTTCGCCTGCCTGACTTCAGATAACTCCTTCTACAATTCTTCAAATTTTTTGGTCAGTGCCTCTACCCCATCAGTCTTCAGAGGTGTACTCTTTGAGACTAGGTCATGCCTCCTTCGGTCTGAACAGCCCCTTCCTTCTGAACTAGCCGCCTTGGAATGACTTCGGCATCTACTCCCACTGTGTCAGGAACCCTCCCGACGATGTGTCCTTGACCGGTTCCTAGACGTACGATCACTCGATCTGCTTTTGCTCTGAGAACGGTTCCGACGCCTACTCTCGGTCCGCCTAGAGTCATCCGGACGACATGTCCTGGACTGTCTGTTTGGCGAACGCCCCCGCCTTTGGATCCGACTGTAGTTGGAGGCATCGTCCTCTCCTTCTACCATATAAACCATCTACCTGACAATTTCCTCCTTCTACAAGAACAAAGCTTTCAACGCATCATCAGTTTCTTGAGCCTTTCTTTCCAGGATCAACCTCTTGTCCTCCTGCTCATCGCAGAGTCGGTTCAGGACGGTGTGCCCCCTACATGCCTCCGGTCTTTTGCCTCTTTACGGGCCGTTGAGAATAGCCTAACATCCCTTGGTCCCACTGAAAGACTGTGAGGTCCGAGCCTGTCATGGATGCTTTTAGACGACCCCAACCTGTCTTTGACGGATCTTCTAGGTTGAGAGGACCCACTCGTCATCGACTGTCCAACACCCGACACTGTCTTGTTGTTCACCATGATTCCAACCGAGAAAACTCCTGTTATGATTGAAAGCCAACACTAGAAAGCCCTCCTTCTAACGTCAATGTTAACGCCAAGATCCGTCAACGCGCTCCAATCACCAAAGTGCGTTCAATTCTGCACAGAAACGGGTAAACACCAAAAGCTTGACGGTTAGGGCCATCGGGAGATAACTCCGGTATGAGAATAAGTACAGGTTGAATAAGGTTAACAATTGAGGCTTAATGCTCTAGTGCTAAAAAATAATAATTGTGTGTACCTTAGAATCAGAGTAAAATATTGTATTTATAGTGATCTCACCACCTTTATAGAGTTCTTCCCCGTATTGGATTAGGGTTCCTCATTAGGTATAATTCCTTAATGGGATTGTATAAGATCCCCTAAAAATAAGAGAGTTGGTCCAAATCCCAACACCTCCTTCTGTATTTAGAAACAAAATATAATTAAGAATCATTGATTCCTTAAAAATTTTCAACTACCAAAACAAAATTCTACATAAATTTAAACAACTTCATGTGGACTGCAACCCACCATACAAACCGAACCCAAATAATCATGGTCCAACAGTCGCAATAGGGTCAGAAAATTAAGGGAACCTAGTTTTTTACAACTAATTAGTCTGCTTAGAAATTATGGTGCTTTCCAAGAATCAGTCTGAAGTCGAATTACTGAGTGGTCACTTCAAACAACAGACCAGAATGGACTGCTCTTATATCAGATCTAACTGTTAAACAGGGATGTAAACTAGCCGAGTTAAGTCTATCTTTGGCTTGCCGAGTTGAGATTTGCCGAACATTTAGATAAACATGAATAAAACATGAATATGTTAGTCGAATTTTTGTCGTGCTAAATCAAATTTAGTTAAATATTCTCTCCATCCGACTTTTTTTTAAAAAAAAAATCAATATTGAATTTTTAAATCATTTTGAGACATTTTTAAACTTAAAATTGACATAATTTATTTAAATTTTAAAAATAATAAATCTTATAACTAATAGTACTTTTTAAATAATTTATAATATTCATAATTATATAACATAAACTAAATAAATTCATATTAATTTTAAGTTTAAAATGTCTCAAATTAACTTTTAAAAGGTCAAAATTAATTTTATAATTTGGAATGGAAGAAGCACTTAAAAAAGGGAACTTAAGCAAAATCGAGCTTAGACGAGCTGAATTTATACGAGTCAATCTCAAGTCTACCACAATTATTGTTCGAGCTCGACTCGTTTAATTAAATGATCTGTTCGAGCACGACTCAACAAATGAACTCAAGTAGAGTTGAGGACTCAATTAATTAAATGATATGTTCGAACACTACTCAATAAATGAACTCGAGTTGAGTCGAGTTTAAATAAGCCGAGCCGAACAAAATTATAGAACATATAAATTTCTTTACAGCTCTAAACCTGAAATAGTTTAAAGCAGTCAGGCGAAAAACAATAACCAAATGAGACAGTATCTGAAGCATTATAAAACAAATACTACATGATTTTATCCTCTGGCATACAGCTTTGGTAAGATATTAAATCTTAAACATGTACAAGGATTAACAAGGCCAGATTTCTAGAGCCAACGTTCTTCATTGAAAACAATAATACAACTATAAAAAGAATTGACAGCAGTAATGAAAATGTTTCGACTAAGCATAGATATATATAAATTTATATATGTATGTATCATTTGTGATCAGGAAAATTTTTGTTGCCTAATGAAGAAAGGAGACATCTAATTAAGAGCATTTGAAATTGAATAAATGAAGTCCAAGAATCCCGTCCCCTTGAGGAGACCTTCACCTGTTAAGAGTTCAAAATCTAACAGCAAGAGGAAGCCAACTATTGCGGCCTTCCCGTTTATCAATTCAGTCCTCTGTGTGAAACCAAACCCTTCAGAATCCTCATCAACCACCATTCTCACCTGAATCACAACATAAAAATTAGAAGGTTAAATCCATATGGTTAATTCATAAAATACATTATAGGCCAATCCTTCCATCGCTCAAGCTTCAAGAAAAATTTGGTGACCGTTGTATTAGAGCTGCAGAGCTTAAAGATACACATTCATTACCAAACATATTCACATCCTTGGCTACACCACCAAAGACTACGAATGAGAGAGATTATTAGAGAACAAAAAACGCCACCAATAACTCAAGGCTATGTTTGTTTGCAAAAAATGATGCGTGTTGAGATAAGATTATTTGTAATAATTTGTTACTACTACTATTTAATCTCACACATGTTTTGTCATTTCTAAGGTCATTTGATAATAATCCCAAGTGAAAAGCTAGGATTATATAATCCCCTTTTTAGGTATCAAATGACCTTAGAAACGATTGTTACATTTAAAAAATGGGCCCAAAGTAGTATATAAAGACATCTAGCTCTCTAACTCAAAACCAATTTGTAATGAGAAGAGTTGACCAAAGTCATTATATACTAGACATATTTTCTCAAAGTATTCAATGTGGGACAAGATATATACTCTAACAGATTAAAATAAATAAATAAACAAAAAAAATGAGTCCATTGGATTATACAAGTGACTAATCATGGGATAAAATAGTATGTAATGGTGTTAAATTAATAGAAATAGTATTATATCATCCACTATTTTTGCAAACAAAGATAGCCTAAGAGCAAGTGGTTGTTAAGATGGCATCCAGTCTTTGTTACAATGTCAGCTACATGTTCAACTATAAAAAGTATTGAATGGCTTTATTACCTCTTCTACATTGACAGTAGTAGCTGTAATACCAGGTTGAGCCTTTCCACTAAAAACAATCTCTGCAGATGCATCAGAGCTAACACCTGCCATGCTTATATAAATATTTTCACCATCAGTTTTCACCGGATAAATATATAAAGTCCTCAACGAAGGTGTAAGGGTTCTTAGCACAGGTGATTCTTTTTTGGCATTCTTTGTTATCTCGGGCAAACAATACATCCAATCATTTAATCCTTCTTCCGAATCGGGTGTAATATCCGCCGAAATTTTAAATTGTAATTTTAAATATTTATCATTCTTTGGGTACCAATCCTTAACAGCTCCAGTTCTAAGATCATAAGTGCTATCTGTTGTTGGGCAAACAATACAGCCATCCTGAGAAAAACATAATACATTTAATCCTTCTTCTGAATTGGGTAGAATATCACAAAAAACAAAACAAAACAAAAAAAAAATTACAAAAAATTAAAAAAACAAAAAGAAGTTATTAGAACAAACTATGGTAAACACAGAAAATGAACAACAGAATATACAAACAAGTACATACGATTAACGTGGAAAACCAAAATCGGAAAAAACTAGTGGCGAGTGGCAGAAAATATCATTATATAAAATTGTGGAGAATACAAGTTGTGAATCTCTATCAAAAAAACATTTAAAAATGAGGAGGAAAAGAATCCCAAAACTCTAGCTACAATAACATATATATAGCCAAACCCAAATAACATAACATACCCTGGCTACGGACTTTAGCCTATCGGCCTTATTCCTCTGCTACCACAACTAAACATCATCTTTCTTTCCTTCGGGTTGCCGCACAAAATAACTCGGGTCGGGCCAAAAAACAAATCCCCACAAGAATTCGAAACACATAACAAAAGCATATCTTGCGTATAATATCTAAAAAAAACATATCCATAGACGAACATAAGTACCTAAAATTCTCTCATAAACAATGAAGATCAATGTTTCTCCTACTTGATGACAATAAGTCATAGTGCTAGAAGCAAAAATGAAACATTATTTAGACAAAAAAAAGAAACATTTTTCTATTTCAATAAAAACCAAATCTCTTATAGGTAATTAGTTCACATTAGATAAAGAAATTGGATACATTGCCTCCCTATCAATTTTCTCGTAGCATATTACCTCCTAATGGCCTAGGGTACAATAGGTTATATTATGTAGTGAACAGAGGGAAGAAAATGGTTCAAAACCCTATATTTTTATTTCTAATAGTCAATTCCACCCACCATGTGTTTGTTTGTGGTTGTGCTTATATATATATAGAGTCCGGATCAGGTCCGGACTTCCGTATTTTAACAAAATCCGGACCTTTTTTTTTTTTTTTTTTGCTTTTTTTTTAAAAACAACTAAAAAATAAAAAATTATGGAACTTGAATTTTTACATAATACAGTGTTTTGGGTGTGATTTGGATACATATATCAAAACATGTATGTATAGTCTGTGCAGACTGTACATACATTTTTTGGTATAGGTATCCAAAACACGCCCAAAACATTATATTATGGAAAAATTTCAGTTCCATATTTTTTTTTTTTAGTTGTTCTACAAAAAAAAAAAAAAAAAAAAAATTGGGCGGTAATTTAAGCCTGTCCGGGAGACAGGATCAATTCTCTCTCTCTCTCTATATATATATATATATATATATTCACCATAGATATAAAAGAAGAAACCACGTCTAGCTCTCCACCCTTGTACTACTACCACTCCCACCATGTCCACTAGATCACCATGAGCATCGCAAGCCACCTCTCATTTTCAAAACCACTCGACAAATTCAAACCCCCAAGTACAGATAGCACCATGGCATTCAATATCAAACACATCTAAGCTCCAACATGACTCAAGTAGAAAAGAAAAAGGAATTGTCCTACAAAAAGACAGTGCATTGGGGTTTGTGTGTCTCTGTGTGTGTGTGTGTGTGAGAGAGAGAGAGAGAGAGAGAGGTAGGCTGGTAGTGAGGTGATGGAAAACTGTACCAGAGAGAAAGGGCCTCCTCCGCATATATATACACACGCATGATATCAAACTTGTAGACAAAGAAATGTGATCGAAAAAGGTGAAAGCTAATCAATCCCATAAGTGAAAATTGCATTTTGCACAACGATCCTCTAATTTATGGGTAGAGTTATGAATTATAAGTAAGCCACCAAGGCATGCCCAATGTACACATGATGTGTACACCAAAAAGTATAGGATGGACAGAAAGATTATCTGGCAGTCCATATAAACACAGCACATGAACCCAGGAAGCTGAAAAATAACTCTAACCCAAAAAAATAAAAGAAACTATACGAGACTCATGCTTAGTTATTTTTGCATTGTCCTATTTGTTTGGGCTTTGTGGAACTCTATCTTCAAAGTGTTGGAGGAATGGGTCTATTGCTTTGGTGGAAAATATATTTTTATCTTGCTTTCGAGATTTTGGAATTAGGAAAGATGTGAAATTCTTTGAAAGTGTGCTTTTGTATCAATTTTATGGAGAGATTGGGTCAAGTGCAAGACTAGATTGTTTAGATGGAGCTATTTATCTTTTAATTTGCTGAGGAATATGGTTAATATTTCTTGCATCCTTTTGCCTTTGAGGACACTTCTGTGACTGATTTAAGTGGAGATTAAAGGGATGCACCTTTTTAAGTGCTATTTTTCCTTATTTTTCTTCAGTTCAGTGAGGTTGAACTTCTTGTCACCCCTATTTTATTGTATTCTTTTTCGATTAATAAAATTTCTTCGTTTATCCAAAAAAAATAAGTAAAAAACTCGATTTAGCTGGTAAAGAATCATGTCCAACATGGGGTAACCATTTCAAGACACAACATTGTCCCCTTAATTATTCTTAGAAAGTCTACCATCACATGTAGCTAAATGAAATTAGATTCCCAGCTCAAACAAGTCAAAGTCATACAGTCCCGAGGTTCTGATATGATTGAGCGCCCAAACCGAGGAGGCAGCAAAGACATCATGTTCTAGAGGGAAGTTATGAGCATTATGTTCATGCATTCCATACTAAGGGTTCCCACTATTCAAGGGCGATCAATGCCTTCTTCGGGAGCAACCAGCCGGAAGGTGGACATGCCTTGCTGACATGGAGGATATGAAACATACAGTTGCTAAATTAGGTGTGTTTATGCTAAATCTAGCCCATGGTTAGTACCATAACTGAAAGTCAAACATAATCCTGCAGCAGCAGTCAGTGAATAGACCCTTTGTGTAGCATCAAGAACTTTATCTATTCCAAAAGTCATCTGTCATTATGTTTATATCTACTTACCCAACTGGATTGTGTTAAAAATGAATTGGTTTCGGTCATTTGAATAGAAAATGAATTGGCTGTAGAATTATATTTCAAATTCTGACACTTGCGTACCCATTTCCAATCTTGAGAAGCGATTCTAGCTCCCCGTGCCAATCAAGGTCATAGTTTAGTCAAGATATTAATAGATGACAGAGAAATAAACCAACAACTTTTAAGGATTTTTTTTCCTCAAACAAATTCATAACATTAGTCTATATATTAATAAATAAGACAAAATCGCCGTTCAACCCTAAATTTTAAGAGTAGTAGTTCAACCCTACATGTTAGAAGTGACCCCCTAAAATTTAACAATAAATAAAATAAATAAGACAAAATCATCATTCAACCCTAGATTTAGGAGTAGTCGTCCAACCCTACTTTTTAGGAGTGACCCCCTAAAATTTAACAATATATATAATATAAAGACAATCGTCGTCAACCCTATATTTTAGTAGTAGTAGTTCAACCATACTTTTTAGGAGTTACTCCCTAAAATTTAACAATATTAAATTCTAACTACATATATATAATAAGACAAAATCGTGTTCAACTCTAAATTTTAGGAGTGACTTCAACCCTAAAATTTAACAATAAACTATAAATAAAATCTATATATATATATATATATATTTTAGTAGTACGTACGTATAGCACAAAATAGTCTCTCACCTGGGAATGGTCCTACAACCCTAAAATGTTGGAATGGAAACCTAAACTTTTGTAAAAAAAAAACTATTTTTTTTCATCTGATATTTAATTTCAAAATCTTTTCAACTACATTTTTACTATCATAATTATCTACTTACCACTATCTCTTATTCTTATACATTTTCTAATATATTTAGTGTTCTTTAAAATTCATATTATTGATAATAATAATAATTTTTTATTATATAATGGTTTTTTATTATTAAATTATAGAAGTATAATTATTTGAGTTTAATTAAGATTTTATTATTACATAAATACAAGAACATAGAAATAAATAAATCATTTTAAAGAGGAATGCTATCATTTATATTATATAAGTAGAAGAATTATTATTGTATATTTTAAAATTTATTTAACTTTTTTTATCAATAATTAGTTCTATACTATTAGATAAATAGGATATTTCAAAAGGAAATAACTTCTCTAAATAAAAATCGTTGTACACAATGCTAATCTATTATTAGTAGAACTAATATATGAAAGTAGTATGCATACAAGCCAATCATGTATGATGATAAAGCATATACTTTGTAATCAATCTTATTCATTTATTAATAAAAATATTAATTTACTAAAGGCATTTAATTTATCTACATGATGTTATTTTAATAATATGTGATAAACCCATAGTTTTAAGCAATACTTTTAAAATCATGATGAGATCATGCTAATGAGATCTAAATTCTTAGATAACTTAAAAACTAAAATTTTCTTAATTAATGGATTACTAAAAAGAGGATTAGTGAATCCAGATAGATTGGTACATACGTTGCTTGCTCATTGGATGAGGATGATTGATCTCATGATCATTTGTGTGGAGACACTAAAGCAAGTATGTAGGTGCTTATTGGAGAATAAGTTCACTGAACGTGACTCGCTAAGCAATAAAGTATTACTTGTCTGTCAATAGAAATTCCTGTAGTGATAGTAGTACAAGTAATTCTTAGACTTGAGATAATCATAGTATCTTGTATATAATGATTTACACTTTCACTTATTCCTTAAGACCCTTAGGGTATATCAAAGGGTATGTTTGGGTGTAATAAGTTATATATGGAGATAATGAATGATCAATAAAGAATCTACCACTTCTAGTAAAAGAAGAGATATGTCATATGTGATTCGATAAATGACAACCCAGGAATCCTTGGCCAAAGTAGAATGAAATTAGAAAGTAGTTTCTAATTTGCATTCATTAGGAGTTGTACATTTAAAAATTGAAATACATATAATTAAATAAAATAAAAATTGACAGTAATTTCATGTCTTATATTTAATTGGGACATTGTATGGTGGAATGATTAAATTTTACGGTAACTATTTACTCAAAGGTTCTTTTATGATTAATGTTGAAATCTATATTATCTAAAAAGTCGTTGATCGCTAGGGAGGCTTGTCCCTATTGTAGAATAAATATTATTTATTTAAATAAATTAATAATTTAACTTATTTATTTAAATAAGATTAGAATTGTTCTAATTGATTTATTCACATCCAGTTTAATATGGAGAACCTAAAGGGTCGCACCATAAAAGGAAGAATAATTAATTAAGAAGTTAATGGTATAATCGTAAAAATATGTAAAGTATATTTAATTTAATCTATGGTGATAGAATAAATTCAATAGCTTAATATTTATTATTTAATATTTTGGAAATATTAAATATAAATTAATAAGAGGAGTCTTATTAATATTATTACAATTATTATTATTTTAATTTCTAAAGGAGTTTGAGAATTAATTTAATAATAGTACTCTCAATTATTCATAATAAGATTAGGAGGTAAATTAATTAAAAAAGTTTAATTAATTATTGATGAGTGGGTTTTATACCTACGAATCGACCTCTAATTCGAGCTTAAACTGTGTTAATTCTTTATATTTATGTTTCGTTTTTACTTGTTTAGTGTTGTTTTGTGTTTAGGTGTGGTGGCGTGGCAATTGGACTTAAAGGGGGCAAAATCATGGCGAAATTGGCAAGTTCAGGAGCTAAATTGGACAAAAAGACAGAATACATGCACGTATGAATGACTTTATATATACAAACCCCGTAAAAATGAACAATTAATATAGAAGAAAAACCCGTAAGCTAAATACGGAAATCCAAGATATCTTGTTTCCTGAATTGCTGATGTAACGTCAGGCTAAGCGGTTGGCATGACTTGGAACTCAATTGTGCATGGAATTAGAGTGAGAATACGTATCTTGGCATATAATTTAACAAGAACAACAAGATTGAAGCATGAAGATACAAGCAATTAACATCTTTGAAGCTAATTTTGGAGCAAGAGCATTGGAGGAAGATTTTGAAGAAGATTTCATGATAATTGCAGATTAAGGCTAAAGAGAAGGGTGGTTATGGATTCATTATCTTTCTTTAGTTTAATATTTGTAATTGGGATGATGTTTACTTTAATTAATTCAGTTTTTATTTCATCGATGATGAACTAAATTACTTTTTAGGCTTATAACGGATCTTTAGGTGGAACGAGGATTATGTAATCTTTGATTTCCAGTTTAATAAGCTATTCTTCAGTTTATCTATATTGATTTGTGCTTGAATTTATGAATTGCCTGATCACCAATTCTTTGTGGACTTGTATGGATTCGAGAGAGGAAATACGAGTCTAGACTTAGTTAATATAGCATGTGTTCTTGAATTCTGTGATTGTATAGAATCTTGATTTGTGTTAGGGTAGAGATATACCTAGCATCGCATGTAATCGGATAGAGAACTTGAACTTAAACCTTCTTTGAGTGTAATTCACATAGAGATATAGTGAGTTAGTTAATTAAGGTGTTTAACTTAATTCTATCTAATTTGTGGATTTAAGCTAATACGGTATTAATGCATAGAGAGATGGCTAGTTCTACTTGAGTGATCTTGAATAATAAACTGAGATAGTGCATTAAACTGGAATAAAGGATAATAATCAGAGTGATACTTAGAGTGAAGTTGTAAGTCTAATCCTCCAATATTTGTTTGAAATTTCGATTTTTAGGGTTTGTTGATTGTTTGGTATTTTTAGTATTTGTAATATTTTTAGTGATAATTCTTAAATTGGTTAGTTTGATTAAATTTGGATTAATATAGGACTGATAATTGTGAGTTAATTTCTTGCTAATCTCTATGGGAACGATACTCTACTTGTAACGACCGAGAAATTTGAATTTATTGTAAAATAATTTTATTTAATTAAATAATGAATAAAATTATATTATATGTTATTATTATGTGTTAGCAAGATGAATATCATTCTATAACCAAGAGATGTCGGAATGTCGTAGTATTTTGACTACGTGAAGGAATTAAAGTGTTTGAATTTTCAAGACGAAAATAAAAGTTTTCCGAGAAATTTTCCGAAAAACACTATTCGCTGATTTTTGCTCGAGAATTATTTTTGAACTTCCGAGAAATACGCAACGATAGAATATTGAGGTGAGATGGATTATGTAATAATAATTCACGTATGGCAAACGCAGTTTTTCACCTGCAGACTAAATTTGAGAACGTTAAGAAACGTAAAGCGTTAAGGAGTTAAACGATGATCGTATGATATGTAAGTATTATACAAGGTAATGAATACGAGTATGATACGAGGTATTATACGAGTATGTATGAATGATGGTATGTCGTATATGATGAATAAGTATACGAAAATAATACGTATATTATACGTTATAAGACTTTAAGCCAAATGTATTGGACTTGTAAGATTTGTGAGGAATTATGCAAGCCCAAAGCATACGTTAAGTTAATTAAACTTAAAGCCCAACTTAAGAACTGGATCCATGGATCAATCCAATGGGTAAGAATGACCCGTGGGGCAACCCATGTGGGCCCCATGGATCACATGGCACATCTTGGTGACCAAGTAAAGTGGTTTTACTTGGTGACCAAGAGATGAATAGTAAGGAGGTGGTTTAAGGACGTGGATTAAGGAGGTGGAAGGGATTAAAGACCATTAAGCCCTCACCTTGGATTTCCTATATAATAGAAGCTTGCTAGATTGTTATTCACTTGTTATTTCACCAACAAACATTTAAGTGCTTATTTGTTAGAGAGAAAAAGCTAAAAAAACTACTTTGATAATCCAAGTAGAAAAGAAGAAGAACCAAGTGATCTTCAAGGGTAAGAATCCTATATCATTAATCTTTCATCTCTTCAATTATAGTTTGATAGAGAAGTGTTGATTAGTGAAGTATGTTTGATAAGAAGTGATAAGTATGGCTAATCAAAGGAGTTAAGCCTTAATAAGTCATGAACAAGTAATTACTACTTATATAAGTTATGAACTTATGAAGAACATGTAAGAACTTGTCATATGTTTACATAATGAAATATGGTTGGTTAGGATGCTAGTATGATGGAATGAATCCATTTGAAATGATGAACAAATCTTAAGTAACGAAGTTATGGCGAAATTTACGAGATTAGACGATAATCGTCGAAATCGTGAAATTCTCGGAATGGAAGTCAAATTTTGACATTGAACTCGGAAACATTGGTTTTCGATGGGGATGAGTCTTATTTGGCATTATAAAGTTGCGGACTCAAAAATGACCGAATTCCGACTTAGAACGAAGAAACGAGCATTGAACGTTCACGGACGTTTATCGTTTTCGTTAAAAATGAACTCAAAGGTGAATTTCAAGTTAACATATTCGAAAAATGTAAAATTCTTCCATGAACACTAAGAGCATATGATTTGTGAGCTAATGGCTTTTGAACGAGCTAATTCGGACTTAAATTGATCAAATTATGAGTTCGGGAAGTTCGTTGTGTAAAGAAATCATTAAACTATCTCGGTGACGTAGAGTGCAATGCCACATGGCTGATTGAAAACTAAATAGGTGGTTAATAAGCAAATACGAAGCCGTGCCCCATGAGATCTCATAGCTTTTGCAATGGCAATATGCTAAGTGAACTAAGACTTCATGTGCATGAGCCAAGTCCTAACCTCACCATCAAGAGTGGTACAAACGCCAAGCATAAAGAAGGAAAGTCAAGTATGCCGCAACGAAAGACTAGGTTATGCACAATAATGAAAGCTTATGAAGATAGAATGAAGATGATTGTTTGGTAATGAACTAAAATCTAAAGTAACATTGTTTAAGATGTTTTAAACCTTAAGTAATACACTAAAGGTTGGAGATAACTTACTCGAATGTGAACATAAGAACAAGGTAATGTGATAAACTTGAACCAATGTTAAACAATCTAAGGCATAATTAGATTGAGAAGAAGGGTAAGATATAGTAGTAAACATACTTGATTATATATGACCTAATGTGGTACGTTATGTGATCATGTATTGTAGAGACCTTAAAGACTCAAAGGAAAAGTATAATTACTGTAGCAGACGCTAAAGGCAAGTGTTCTAACCCTTGTCTATGTTCAATCTAGACAAGCTTTGTGATTCATGTCTCTTACGCATGAATTGATGTATGATGAAGTCGAAGCCAATTCTTTCGGCTAGACTTAAGATGTTTCTTTGGATTTCTTATAATCTATTGAACTGTTGTCAAGTTTTGCCAAACTATGTTGGTATGGTTTTCAAATAAAGACTGAGTATGCTAAACAAATGCTTTGTCGTCAAACGACAGGCACGTGAGGTTGCCACAACTTAAACGTACATACGTTTAAAGAAAGTAGTGTTGTACAACATAGAGTACTATAGGTTGATCACCTAAACGTGCTCGTAAGTAATGCCGGACTTACGGACTTAGAGTCGGATGGTCCTTTTCAAAGAAAGTATGAAATGCTCAAGGTTTTGGACCGGAATTGATGTTTTACTGAATATTGTTCATTATGAAACGTTTTAAAGAAGAGAAAAGTGTTATTTTGAATTATTGATAGTACTTCATAACTATTGTTCAGTTATTGAAGATATACGATTTGTATGTTTCAAGCATATTTTTTAAATGGAATTGTTGTACTTGCTGAGCTAGTTATGCTCACTCTTGCTTGAACCATATGAATGCAATAAGACCGAATCTGGATCAAGGATCCTAAAAAGATAAAGGGAAGGCTAAGGCGAACCTATAGATTGCTTTTGTAATAATATAGGTTGAATGTTGATATTATTTGATATTATGACAAGAACGAATGTAATGGTTATTAAGAACCTGGGGAATGGTAATATTGTTTGGAATATATGTAAGACATATTCGTTCTTTTGAGGCATTTCAATTAAATGTATGTGTGAATCAGTGACCGCAGTAAAAGACTATATGCCTAGGTTGGAAGATACCCGAATTTGAGAGCGTCACAGGTTGGTATCAAAGCATTAGGTTATAAAAACTTAAGGGGGGAATTAAAACCTTAAGTCATAACCTTAAGAAGAGTCAAAGAAGTAAAAGAGGAAATTAACCCTAAAAATGCATTATATATGATGTGTTTTTATTATTCTACTGACGTATACTAATCAAACTATATTGTTTTGTTGTAGATGTCAGGAGAAAACGAAATGTATAGGGATATACATGTAGTGAGTGAGGAGTCGGTAAATCAAATAGAGATCCTACCCAACCCTATAGCAGAAGAGCCTGAAGTGGTGATATTTGAGTCTGGAGACTCGGAGAACTTAGACCTCATGTATGTGTTCAATGGCATGTCTGAGAAAGAGGTGGAGGAAGTATCCTTTGACCCAGTAGCACCTGAGGAAGAGATGACTCCGGGGGAGTCAATGAGATCACTGTTCATGACAGTATTGGATAGAAATATCCAGTATTGTAAGGAGGTTAAGGAGCTGAAGGAGGAGCTTCATGCTGTCGAGACTATGTGGGAAGAGAAACATGACGAGAAGGTTTTGGCGAAGGACAAAGTCCACGAGCTGAAACAAGAGGTCTTTGAGCTCAGGCAGGAGCTAAAGACCAAGAAACAAAAGATTGGGAGGATGTCCTATATACATAGGAGTTCTCAGCAACAAGTAACTGGGTATCCGATTGAAGCAGGGCAAACTCGGCATACTATCAGTCGAGATATTATAGCCGGTCTTGCCAACGCGAATTTTGAGAATGCCTTACGGCAGATGTAACCTAGTATTAGCTAGAGTAGAGTTAGATATGTAAATATGATGTATCTAGTAGTGTCGTAAAACCCTCTTTTGTATAACAAAAGGTAGTCTTTTGTAAATCCCAATTTTTGAAAAGCAATTGCGGGATAATAATGTTATCAGCTTAGGCTGTGTAAATGTGAACGATGTAGTATTATACTACAAGAAGCAAATCAATATAAGCCTTTTTATGGAACATATTGAGTAATGAGTTGAAGTTATTGTTTAACCATGAATAATAACTAAGTAATAAGAAAAGAGTAATAATGATGTATTGTTTATCTTAACAGCAAAATGCTGCCAAGAAGGAGACAACGAAATCAAGATGCTAATGTTAATCAACCGGAAGGAGGTCCGGTTAACCCAATGCAAGAGTTCATTAACTTGTTAACGGCCGCTTTTAATAGAAATGGGGCTAATATCCCTGTGAATCCTGCAGTAGTACGAGCTACTACTTTTAAGAATTTTAAAAGTGTCGGTCCACCAGAGTTCAAAGGAACTACGGACCTCATAGAAGCCCAAACGTGGGTGAAAGAGATAGAAAAGGCATTTGTCATTGCAAATGTCGACGAGCGCCAAAAGGTTGCTTTTACAACCTACATGATGAAGGGAGAGGCCAACTTTTGGTGGGAGACAAACCAGGCTAGGGCTGGTATAGAAAACCTTATGTGCGTACGGTTCAAGGAGATTTTCTTCGAGAACTACTTTCCCACGAGTATGCAGGGGAGGATGGAAATGCGGTTTCTGGAATTGAAACAAGGGGAGATGATGGTTCCCCAATACGCTGCCAAGTTCAATGAACTGGCGAAGTTTGTTCCACACCAAGTGGACACGGAGGTGAGAAAGGCTAGAAGGTTTGAGCAGGGCTTGAAATCCTGGCTCTATAGCCGAATATCTGTGTTCCAAAGTACTTCTTTTGGGACCATACTAGAGAAGGCGATAATCGCCGAAGGTGAGAATGAGGCTTTAAGTCAGTACCACAAGGACAAGAAGAATAAGAATGAAGTCGATGGGGGAGTAAAAACCAAGGGAGCCAGCAGGAGTGGCGAAGGTCAGAAGAGGAAGGGGTTTAACTCTGAGAATACCGGAGTGAAGCAAGGAGATCCGAAGAAGAGGATGGAGGCATGCAAGACCTGTGAGAAGACTCACTTAAGGGAAGGCAGTATGTTACAACTGTGGACAGGAGGGGCACATTTTGCCTAACTGTTCAAGTTCGAAGAAGAACCACGGATGCTTTGTATGTGGGTCAACTGACCACATAGCAAAGAACTGCCCAAAGAAGGGGACAGACGGGAATAAGGGCGCTAATAACAATAAGTTAGCTATTGGTATTCCAGCGCAGTCGGGTAGGCCGATGGCCCGCACCTTTAATATGACGGTGCAAGATGCAGTTGCATCCGGAGATGTAGTTGCAGGTATTATCCCGATTAACGATATAAATGCTTATGTGTTGTTTGATTCGGGTGCTACTTGTTCGTTTATCGCAAGTGATTTTGCTAGACGATTAGGATTACTTCCCGAAAAGTTGCCTATACCTTGGAATATCATGGTAACAAACGAAGAGATAATTCCTGTTGAAGATATTCATAGGAGTTGTTGCGTAGATATACAAGGTTGTAAATTATCGGTAGATTTGATACCGATAATGTTGGGAGAATTCGATGTAATTCTTGGGATGGATTGGTTGTTTAACCATGGGGCAATTATAGATTGTCAGAAGGAATGTGTAAATATTAGAACGTTGAGACGGCCTAATGTAGTATTTTACGGTAATAGATCGTCGGGGCGTTCGTGTTGTCTTACCATGACACAAACTAGGAAATTATTGAGGAAGGGATGTGTAGGTTAATTGTGCCATGTTGTTGATACCCAGAGTGGGAGCAACCATGGAACAAATACTTATAGTTAAAGAATTCACAGATGTATTTCCAAGTGAATTGTCGGGTCTTCCACCGGATAGGGAGACCGAGTTTGTAATAGACATTGTGCCAGGAGCGGTACCAGTCTCAAGGGCACCCTATCGTATGGCGCCAGTGGAGATGAAGGAGTTAATGGTTCGATTACATAAGAACTGCTTGGATAGAAAGTACATTCAACCGAAAGTGTTTCGCCGGGGAGAACCCTAGATTTTTTGTAAAGAAGAAAGACGGATCGTTAAGACTTTGTATCGACTATCGAGAGTCGAACAAGTTAACGATAAAGAATAAATACCCATTGCCCAGATCGATGATCTCTTTGATCACCGAAAGGGGCAAAGTATTTTCTAAAATAGATTTGAGGACGAGGTATCATCGCTTAAAGGTTAGGAAGGAGGATGTACCAAAATCGGCATTCGTGACTCGTTATGGTCATTACGAAGTTTACGTAATGTCATTTGGGTTGACTAATGCACCAAATTGTGATTTATGGATATGATGAACAGAGTGTTCAAACAATATTTGGACAAGTTCGTCGTGGTGTTTATCGATGATATTCTAGTCTATTCTAAGACGCCAGAAGATCATGTTGAACACTTAAGAATAGTGTTGGAAACACTAAGGAAAAGTTATATGTGAAGTTCAGTAAGTGTGAATTTTGGCTAGAAAAGGTACAGTTTTTAGGTCATGTTATTTGACCATGAGGGGATTTCAGTAGATCCAGCGAAGGTGGAAGCCGTGATGAATTGGGAACAACCGAAAACGCCGACTGAGGTGCGGGGTTTTCTAAGGTTAGCGGGATACTATCAAAGATTCATCAAAGATTTTTCGAAGACAACTACTCCGTTGACTAATTTGACAAGGAAGACGGTGAAATACTTGTGAACTGAGAAATGCGAAGACAGTTTTCAAGAACTGAAGAAGTTGTTAAGTGAATCACCTGTATTGTCATTACCTGATGATACGGGAAATTTCGTAGTTTATAGCGATGGTTCGAATAGAGGACTTGGATGTGTGCTCATGCAGCATGGCAAGGTCATTGCATATGCATCACGGCAGTTGAAGGATTATGAGAAAATTTACCCTACTCATGATCTGGAACTAGCCGCGGTAGTGTTTGCCTTAAAGATATGGAGACATTATCTTTACGGAGAGAAATGTGATATATACACGGACCATAAGAGTCTAAAATATATCTTCACACAGAAGAAGTTGAATATGAGACAAAGGAGATGGCTGGAGTTGATAAATGATTATGACTGTGAAATCTTGTATCACCCTGGAAAAGCCAATGTAGTTGTCGATGCCTTAAGTAGGAAGGGTCGGGAAAAGTTGCCTATGTAAACGGCTCAAACTGAGTTAATAACAGAGATGGCTAGAATGGAGATAGAGGTGAAGTTGCCAAGTGAGTCGGGACAGAGACTGTTTACGACGGAGATTCAATCTACCATTGTAGAGAGAGTCAAGAAGGTACAGCTCAGAAATGATGAGTGTGACCAGATGAAGAAGCAGTTAGCACATGAAAAAGATTTAAAGTATAGTCTTGATAACGAGGGGTTATTGAGATTTGAAGGAGAATTTGGGTTCCGAATGAGACGGAATTAAAGGAGCAAGTGTTACAAAAAGCTCATAGTTCGAGGTACTCGATTCATCCTGGTAGTACTAAGATGTATCAAGACCTTCGACAGAGTTTTTGGTGGCCGAACATGAAGAGAGAGATAGCCGAGTATGTGAGTAGGTGCTTGACTTGTCAAAAAGTTAAGGCCGAACATCAACGACCAAGTGGCTAACTACAGTCATTGGAGATTCCGGAGTGGAAGTAGGAGCATATCACGATGGATTTTGTGGTGGGACTTCCGATTATTCAAAAGGGGTATGATGCGATTTGGGTAATAGTGGACCGGTTGACGAAGCCGGCTCACTTTTTGCCAATACGGATTAAGTATAACTTAGACCAGTTAGCTAAACTTTAAGTTAAGGAAGTTATTTCCAGACATGGAGTACCAGTTTCGATTGTGTCAGATCGTGATCCACGATTCACATCGAACTTCTGGAGGAGTCTGCAAGAACAGATGGGGACGCAGTTGAAGTTGAGTACGATTTATCATCCACAAACTGATGGCCAGAGCGAGAGAACAATTCAGACGTTAGAAGATATGTTGAGATCTTGCGTCATGGATTTTAAGAGTAGTTGGGATGATCATCTACCATTAGTAGAATTTGCATATAACAATAGTTATCATGCAAGCATAGGCATGCCGCCTTACGAAGCCTTATACGGAAGGAAGTGCAGGACACCATTGTGTTGGGATGAAGTGGGAGACCACCGAATGCTAGGGCCAGAATTGGTGCAGCAGACAACGGATGTAGTGAAGTTGATACGGATGCGTCTCGTAGCAGTACAAGACAGACAGAAAAAGTATGCGGACTCGCATCGAGTAAATAGAGAGTTTGAAGTAGGCTCCTATGTATTTATAAAGGTATCTCCCTAGAAAGGAAAGATACGCTTTGGAAAGAAGGGAAAGTTAAGTCCAAGGTTTATAGGACCTTTTGAAGTGTTAAAACGGGTAGGCGAGGTAGTTTATATGATAGCATTACCTCCAGACTTAGAACGAATACATAATGTATTTCATGTATCTGTGTTACGTCCTTATAAGCCGGATTATAAGCACGAAATAGAGTATGATCCTATTCATATCGAGAAGGACTTAACGTATGAAGAGATGCCGATTCAAATCATTGATAGAAAAGAGCAAATTCTGCGGAACAAAGTTATACCTTCAGTAAAGGTGTTATGGAAGAACCACGACGCCGAAGAATCAACGTGGGAACTTAAAAAAAAGATGAGGAAGGATTATCCTCAGTAATTTGTATAATGTAAGACGAGATTCTGGGAACAGAATCTTTATAAGGGGGGAAGAATGTAACGACCGAGAAATTCGGATTTATTGTAAAATAATTTTATTTAATTAAATAATGAATAAAATTATATTATATGTTATTATTATGTGTTAGCAAGATGAATGTCATTCTATAACCTAGAGATGTCGGAATGTTGTAGTATTTTGACTACGTGCAGGAATTAAAATGTTTGAATTTCCAAGACGAAAATAAAAATTTTCCGAGAAATTTTTCGAAAAACACTATTCACTGATTTCTGATTGGGAATTATTTATGAACTTCCGAGAAAGACGTAATGATAGAATATTGAGGTGAGATGGATTATGTAATAATAATTCACGTATGGCAAACGTAGTTTTTCGCCTGCAAACTAAATTTGAGAATGTTAAGAAAAGTAAAGCGTTTAAACGATGACGTATGATATGTAAGTATTATACGAGGTAATGAATACGAGTATGATACGAGGTATTATACGAGTATGTATGAATTATGGTATGTCGTATATGATGAATGAGTATACGAGTTAGTATACGAGAATAATACGTAGATTATACGTTATAAGGCTTTAAGCCAAATGTATTGAGCTTGTAAGATTTGTGAGGAATTATGCAAGCCCAAAACATAAATTAAGTTGATTAAACTTAAAGCCCAACTTAAGAACAGGATTCGTGGATCAATCTAATGGGTAAGAATGACCCATGGGGAAACCCATGTGGGCCCCATGGATCACATAGCACATCTTGGTGACCAAGTAAAGTGGTTTTACTTGGTGACCAAGAGATGAATAGTAAGGAGGTGGTTTAAGGACGTGGATTAAAGAGGTGGAAGGGATTAAAGACCATTAAGCCCTCACCTTGGATTTCCTATATAATAGAAGCTTGCTAGATTATTATTCACTTGTTATTTCACCAACAAACATTTAAGTGCTTATTTGTTAGAGAGAAAAAGCTAGAAAAGCTAGACTTTGTTAATCCAAGTAGAAAAGAAGAAGAACCATGTGATCTTCAAGGGTAAAAATCCTATATCATTAATCTTCCATCTCTTCAATTATAGTTTGATAGAGAAGTGTTGATTAGTGAAGTATGTTTGATAAGAAGTGATAAGTATGGCTAATCAAAGGACTTAAGCCTTAATAAGTCATGAACAAGTAATTACTACTTATATAAGTTATGAACATATTAAGAACATGTAAGAACTTGTCATATGTTTACATAATGAAATATGTTTGGTTAGGATGCTAGTATGATGGAATGAATCCATTTGAAACGATGAACAAATCTTAAGTAACGAAGTTATGGCGAAATTTACGAGATTAGACGATAATCGTCGTAATCGTGAAATTCTCGAAATAGAAGTCAAATTTTGACATTGAACTCGGAAACATTGGTTTTCGATGGGGATGAGTCTTATTTGGCATTAAAGAGTTGCGGACTCAAAAATGACCGAATTCCGACTTAGAACAAAGAAACGAGCGTTGAACGTTCACGAAAGTTTATCGTTTTCGTTAAAAATGAACTCAAAGGTGAATTTCAAGTTAACGGATTCGAAAATGTAAAATTCTTGCATGAACACTTAGAGCATATGATTTGTGAGCTAATGGCTTTTGAACGAGCCAATTCGAACTTAAATTGATCAAATTATGAGTCCAAGAAGTTCGTTGTGTAATCAAACTATCTCTGCAGCACAGTTGTCAGCCATGCACCAAATTGCCACCAAGACAAAACACCCAAGTCAGTGCCCATGAAGCTATCATAGCTTGCAACATTAACATACGGTAGCCAAAAACTAAGACTCGTCTTACACAACCATGAGTCCCACCTCAACCATCGAAGAGTGAAAAGCAGTACACAAGATAAAGAAGGAAAGTCAAAGTATGGCCAAAAGACTAGGTTATGCATGAATGAAAGCTTATGAAGATAGAATGAAGATGATTGTTTGGTAATGAACTAAAATCTAAAGTAACATTGTTTAAGATGTTTTAAACCTCAAGTAATACACTAAAGGTTGGAGATAACTTACTCAAATGTGAACATAAGAACAAGGTAATGTGATAAACTTGAACCAATGTTAAACAATCTAAGGCATAATTAGATTGAAAAGAAGGGTAAGATATAGTAGTAAAAATACCTGATTATATATGACCTAATGTGGTACGTTATGTGATCATGTATTGTAGAGACCTTAAAGACTCAAAAGAAAAGTATAATTACCGTAACAGACGCTAAAGGCAAGTGTTCTAACCCTTATCTATGTTCAATCTAGACAAGCTTTGTGATTCATGTCTCTTACGCATGAATTGATGTATGATGAAGTCGAAGCCAATTCTTTCGGCTAGACTTAAGATGTTTCTTTGGATTTCTTATAATCTATTGAACTGTTGTCAAGTTTTGCCAAACTATGTTGGTATGGTTTTCAAATGAAGACTGAGTATGCTAAACAAATGTTTTGTCGTCAAACGACAGGCACGTGAGGTTGTCACAACTTAAACGTACATACGTTTAAAGAAAGTAGAGTTGTACAACATAGAGTACTATAGGCTGATCACTTAGACATGCTCGTATATAATGCCGGACTTACGGACTTAGTGTCGGGTTGTCCTTTTCAAAGAAAGTATGAAATGCTCAAGGTCTTGGACCGGAATTGATGTTTTACTGAATATTGTTCATTGTGAAACGTTTTAAAGAAGAGAGAAGTGTTATTTTGAATTATCGATAGTACTTCATAACTATTGTTCAGTTATTGAAGATATACAATTTATATGTTCCAAGCATATTGTTTAAATGGAATTGTTGTACTTGCTGAGCTAGTTATGCTCACTCTTGCTTGAACCATATGAATGCAGCTAAGACCGAACGGACCGAAGAATCCTGAAAAGATAAAGGGAAGGCTAAGGCGAACCTATAGATTGCTGTTGTAATAGTGTAGGTTGAATGTTGATATTATTTGATATTATGACAAGAACGAATGTAATGGTTATTAAGAACCTGGAGAATGGTAATATTGTTTGGAATATATGTAAGACATATTCGTTCTTTTGAGGCATTTCAATTGAATGTATGTGTGAACTGTAGCACCGTGTAGCACCATATGTCGGGTTGGAAGATACCCGAATTTGGGGGCGTCACATTACTACTATATTACTTGTTGACCACGTATACTTACGTGTTGTGCGTATTTAGTTTTTACCCAACAATTATCCCTAATTAGATTAGGGAGCCTAATTAAGGAGTTTAATTAATTAAATAATAAACTATTTTAATTTTATTAAAATAGGTTAACTGATATCTTTATAATTAGGGTCTTATATTAGATATCGGTGTGGGAAAAATTATACGTGATTCCAATAGTTAGAGAGTACGCCCATTTTTCTATACAGATAGAAAACTAGGGTTTGAGCCAATATCCCTTCTTTTTTATTCTTCTTCCTTGGTGGATCACCTCTAGAGGCCAAACGCTTGGGTGGCTAAAGTTGATCAAAGGAAGGAACCAAACCTGCGTATTCAAGAAGAGCACAAGGATTAGGAGTTAAACTCGTACCTGAGAAAGTTCGGATCTTCAAGGGTATATTTCTGATTCTCTTACTCTTTTTATTGACTGATAATCTAAGTACAAGAATGATCTTGGTTTATGGTTTGTATGAAAATTTTAAAATTCTTTTTTACATCGCTTCCGCTTATTTATGTGATTTGATTGCATGCTCTCGTTTCTAGCAAACCTAATAGTAGTATCAAAGCTAATCTTGTGCTAATTATCAGTCTTCGTGATTCCATGTGTATTATATGCGATTTAGATCGAATTTTTGGGCAAAAGAAAAAGTTTTCTGTTTTTGCGATGTGGCCAAGCGAAGTCTTGTCCTGTCCCGGTTTTATTCTAAGCGCGATTCTTGTAGTGTACCGATCCAAGTTCCTGGATGAGCAATGCAATTGCTACCACATTACGAAATCACCTTACGGTCTTAAAGCGCAAACATGCCAGTGTCCCAGTTCATTCTAGGCGCAGCTGCGCCCTTGGGCAGAATCTAAAAAACTTTATTTTCTTTAATTAAATAAATGATTTATTTAATTGATAAAAGTTTAAAATAAAGATGTTTATTTTATATGAAATATGATTTCAGAATTGCTAAAATTAAAGAGTTTAATTTGGATTTGGTTTTTGATTAAAATAAAAGAGTTTATTTTGTTTCAAAATTAAAGTTTAGCAAACTTTTGCCCATTAATTGATATTGCATATATGGAATAGTTTTTTATTCATGAGATGAATGTTGTTTATTGATGCATATGTTGATATGTATGATAATAAATGAAATTGATTATGGACTATGACCAATGTGATTGGATTTTATTTTGGATGGATGCTTGAATGTATGGATTTTATTAAATGGGATTTGCGTACCTCGTCTTTTCTGATTTTCTTCTTGTTGTAAATTATATCTCTCTCCTATGTACTTCCTTTTGACTGCTAATCAAGGTTTTAATTTAAATGAAATAGTTTTATGTAATAGGATTAGTTAGAATATCTCGAAGAACCAGAGATCAAGGAGAAAGGAGCGCTTGAAGACCCGTTTGTAATGGAGCCCGGGTTTAAATGTAATAGTTATATTTAAATGTTATTTCTTGCACCCTAGGGTTTGACCTTTTGGTTCACTTGGTGGCTCTAGTGAACCAAACTAGAATAAAAGTCCATAATCAATCCGGATATAATATAGTATTCTATAATTGCATGCTAGTATTATATATATATATATATATATATATATATATATATATATATATGCATGTGCACTAAACAAGATGAGACTAATAATAACAAACCCCTCAAAAAAATTATATCAAGTCCTAAGCGTTCAAAGATATTTGGAATATCGAATGTCGCCTTCTAGCATGATAAAATTAATAGAGTATTAAAGGGTTAAATGCAAAGTCGACCACTGAACTTTTTTGATATTTGAGTATTGAGCATCTTTCTTCCGGTCAACGCAAACTGAGCCCCTTTTTATTCAATTATTTGGACTTTGAACCCCCAGGCGCCACATGTGCGTTGGCCTGCTGACGTGGCACACGTGGCGCCTACGTGACACACGTGGCGCCTACGTGGCACACGTGGCAGGTCTAGCGTGGTATTTAATATTGTAATTTGACACATGTTCGCTGCTGACGTGACGTCTTTTGAATTTTTTCCAAAAATTACCTCTCCAAAGATTTGAACTCGCAACCTCACATCTGGAATTTTGGTCATATGACCATTGAAGCAACATGAGTCAACTATTAATATCTTGCAAGGATTAATATTTATAACAAAACATGAGATTTCCCCCAAATATTCATTTCTTCTCCTTAGCTACATACCATAATAATAATAATAATAATAATAATAATAATAATAATAATAATAATAATAATAATAATAATAATAATAATAATCATAATAATAATAATAGTACTAAGAATAATAATAACAATAACAATAATAATAATAGTACTAATAATAATAATAATAATAATAATAATAATAATAATAAAATAAAATAAAATAGTAATAATAATAATAATAATAATAATAATAGTTAGTTATTTGAAGGAGAATAATAATAATAATAATAATAGTAAAAGTACTAATAATAATAATAATAGTACTAATAATAATAATAATAATAATAATAATAGTACTAATAATAATAAAATATTATTATTAATAATAATAATAAAAATAACAATAACAATAACAATAACAATAACAATAATAATAATAATAATAATGTTTATAATAATAATAGTACTAATAATAATAATAACAATAACAATAATAATAATAATAATAGTACTAACAACAACAACAACAACAACAATAATAATATGGATTGTCTCACGTGAATATGTGATTATATATGTGGGTTGTATACCTATTCTTTGGTCGTAAATAAATTAACAGTAGAGAGAGATGTTTTGACTTGTCAAGTCAATTAAAGAATTTTTTTTTCAAAGTTTAAATGAATTAATATATATTTTAAAAATTGACTTTAAAATTTTATAATATTTTTTATTATTTTGAATTTGCTTATAATAGTATTAGCTTTTTAATTTATTATTACTATTTTTTTGAAACCTTACCTTTTCCATTTGAATGTATGTGTTAAGAAGTAATATTTCTTGTTGCTGTTGGTGGTGGAGTTTATTGACTTATATAATTTATTTATTTAAACTAATAAGAAAAAGAGAACATTCATTGATTTTGGGTAAGCCAAGCCTTTTTATTTATGGTCAACTTGTTTAAAATTATTTGGGATTCCTAATGCCTAATTCATAATATAGCATCTACGCTTGCATCTTGGAAAATCCCATGTTTTGATATAAATATTAATCCTTGCAAGATATTAACAGTTAATCTGTGTTGCTCCAGCGGTTATATGACCAAAATTTTAAATGTGAGGTTACGAGTTCAAATATGTGGAGAGGCAATTTTTGGAAAAAGTTCAAAAGACGCCATGTCAGCAGCGGACACGTGTCAAATTACAATATTAAATACCGCGTAGGCGCCACGTGTGCCACGTCAGTAGGTCAACGCATATGTGGCGCCTGAGGGTTCAAAGTCCAAATTTTTTAATAGAAAGGGGCTCAATTTCCGTTGACCGAAAGAAAGGGGCTCAATACCTAAATATCAAAAAAGTTCAGTGGTCGACTTTACATTTAACCCGAGTATTAAATATTTAATATGAATTTGTTGTGTCACCACAAGGCAAGTATTAAGTATTTAAGATGTTAATTTATCACATTTGATGCTTATAAAGAAAATTGAACAATATTATTTTGTTGTGTCACCACAAGGACAATATTTTTCTTTTTTGAATATATGAAAGTGCTAGGTTGGACTTAACTTAGATAATTTTGATTCGGATGTGCCACCACTTGATCAAAATAATCCAAGAGGCAAAATATAAGGAATTACATGATGATGTAATTGACAAGGAGTTGTCTACCTATTTATTTATATATAGTTTGTTGTATCACCATAAGGCTATATACATTTGAAATGAGATCCTTATTCTCACTAGCAAAAACTTTAATTAGATTTTGCAGAACTATATAGATGAAGGTAATATTGTTTAAAGAAAATAGTGGGAGAAACCAATATAAAATAAGACCTAATTTATTTTGGTAAAATAAATTAATAAAATGAATGTTTGCTAAAATATTGTCTTTTTACATGCAGAATTTTGAAAATGTCACATTCACTAATTTCACTGCATAGCATACTTGATGCTAACAAACTGACCGGACCAAATTTAACGAACTAGTTAAGGAATCTGAGAATTGTTCTCATTGCTGAAAAGATTTCTTACGTTCTTAATTCGCCCATCCCTAAAAAACTAGCTGAAACTACCTCTGAGGAAGAGATTGCTACTTTTAAGAAATGGCAAGATGATGCATCTTTGGCTCAATGCATCATGCTCGCATCCATGAGTAACTAGCTTTAGCGTTAGCATGAAACCATGGATGCTCCTGCTATATTGCTGCACCTACAAGAGTTGTATGGTAAGCAAAGTAGGACTACTAGATATGAGATATCTAAGGAGCTCTTCCGATCTCGGATGACCGAGGGCAATACTGTTGAGACTCATGTCCTAAAAATGATCAATCTAATTGAACATCTTGGACAGCTTGGGTTCGTCATAGATGGGGAGTTGAGTCTAGATTTGATCTTGCAGTCACTCCCGGACACCTTCTCACAATTTGTTGTGAATTTTCACATGAATAAGTTAGATGTCAGCTTGCCTGAATTACTTAACATGTTAAAAACTGCTGAAAGTCATTTTCCATCCAAGAAGAACCATGTCTTAACAGTGGATGATTCTTCCAAGAAAAGGAAGAGACCCAAGGTATCTTCTGAAAAGAAGAAATCCAAGAAAGCTAAGGGTAAGGCGAAAGTGAAGGATCAAAAGAAACCTGATCCAGCTAGCAAAGGAATTTGCTTCCATTGCAACAAGTCGGGTCACTGAAAGAGGAACTGCAAGGATTATCTTGCGGAACAAAAGCAGAAGAAGCTTCGAATCCTAATCAAGGTTTGTTTATGATTGAAATAAATTTTTCTAAAAGTCAATCTTCTACTTGGGTATTGGATACCGGCTGTGGTTCTCACATATGTAATAATATGCAAGGATTGGTCAGAAGTAGAAAGCTGAGCAAGGATGAGTTTGTCCTACGAGTGAAAAATGGAGCAAAGGTTGCTGCATTAACTGTAGGGACTTATTGTTTAGCATTGCCTACGGGCAAGTTCATTAATTTAAATAATTATTATTTTGTTCCGAATATCATTAAAAACATTATTTCAATTTCTGTATTAGATATGGATGGTTTTGACATTATAATAAAGAACAACAGTTGTTCTATTTATAATAATAATGTTTTATATGGTGTTGGTAATTTGCAAAATGGACTTTATATACTTGACATGCATGAAAATATACTTTAAATTGAACAAACTAAGAAAAGGAAAAGAGATGGTGTTAATTATACTTATATGTGGCACTGTAGACTTGATCATATTAATGAAATAAGATTGTCCAAGTTGCATCAAGATGGGCTCCTAGAGCTATTGGATTATGAATCATATCCAACTTGTGAATCTTGTCTCATGGGAAAAATGACTAAATCTTCTTTTAGTGGAAAAGGAGAAAGAGTTACAGACTTGTTAGCGTTGGTACACACAGATGTATGTGGACCTATGACAACAAATGCACGATATTCTTATTTTATAACTTTCACTGATGATCACTCAAGATTTGGATATGTGTATTTAATGAAATATAAATCTGAATCATTTGAAAAGTTCAAAGAGTTCAGAAGTGAAGTAGAGAAACAAACTGGCAAAAGTATTAAGATTATTCGATCAGATCGAGGTGGAGAATACTTAAGTGGTGAGTTTCTCAATTATCTCAAAGAAAATGGTATAATCTCAACCACCAGGGACGCCACAGCTGAATGGTGTATCTGAAAGGAGAAATCGAACATTGTTGGACATGGTTCGATCCATGATGAGCTTTACCGACCTTCCAGTTTCATTCTAGGGATATGCCCTAGAAACGACTGTATACCTACTTAACAAGGTACCTTCCAAATCCGTTCCCAAGACCCCATATGAGTTATGGACAGGGAGGAAACCAAATATTAAGCATGTTAAGACTTGGGGTTGTCCAGCTTATGTCAAAAAATTTGAAAATGATAAGCTACAGACTAGATCTGACAAGTGTAGCTTTGTGGGATACCCTAAAAAAACATCAGGGTATTATTTCTATCATCCAACTGATCAAAAGGTGTTTGTCGCGAAACATACTGTCTTCTTGGAAAAGGAGTTTATCCTTGAAGGGGTAAGAGGAAGTAAAATATATCTTGAAAAAGTTCAAGAACCACAAAATGATCAAAGTCATGTACTTAACCAAGTGGAAGAACCTATTGTAACACACCCTATTCGTAAATCTGGAAGAGTACCAAAGATACCTGATAAGTATAGATTCGTCATAAAGGATGACGATGAGGTACACATCATAGATAATGATGATCCATTGAATTACGAACAGGCTATGAGTAGTAAAGACTCAAAGAAATGGCAAGAAGCCATGAAATCCGAGATGGACTCCATGTATGAAAACCAAGTATGGACTTTGGTTTCACCACCTGAAGGTATTAAGCCTATTGGGTGTAAATGGGTCTTTAAAAGAAAGACTGGAGCAGACGGCAAGGTAGAGACCAATAAAGCCCGACTGGTCGCAAAAGGTTTCAAACAAAGAAAAGGAGTTGACTATGACGAAACCTTCTCACCAGTAGCGATGCTCAAGTCCATTCAAATTTTGCTTGCGATTGCAGCTTACCACGACTATGAAATCTGGCAGATGGACGTAAAAACAGCCTTCCTCAATGGGAAACTTGAGGAGGATGTGTATATGACACAACTAGAGGGATTTGTTTCAACAGTTGGAATAAATCAAGTCTGTAAGCTACAACGATCCATTTATGGATTGAAGCAAGCTTCTCGTAGGTGGAACATCCGTTTTGATGAGACAATCAAAGAGTTTGATTTTATCAAAAATGAGGATGAACCATGTGTACAAGAAGGTTAGTGGGAGCGTTGTTTCATTCCTTGTATTACATGTAGATGATATATTACTGATAAGGAATGATATTCCGATGCTTCAATCAATTAAAATCTGGTTATCTAAACACTTCTCCATGAAGGACTTGGGAGAAGCATCCTATATTTTGGGGATAAAGATCTACAGAGATAAAACTAAAAGGATGCTTGGCTTGTCCCAAGGAACGTACATTGATTGCTAAAGAGGTTTAACATGGAAGATTCCAAGAGAGGTCTCATGCCGATGAGCCATGGAATACATCTCCAAGAAACAGGCCCCAAAGACAATTGAAGAGAGAGACCGTATGAGTAAAATTCCTTATGCTTCAGCAATAGGATCTATCATGTACGGTATGATATGTACTAGACCGGATGTCGCTCATGCACTAAGCGTGACAAGCAGATATCAGTCGAATCTAGGAGAAGAGTACTGGAAGGCAGTGAAAATATCCTAAAGTACTTAAGAAGAACTAAGGATGTATTTCTTGTCTACGGTGGGTCTGAGTTGAAACTAGAGGGCTTCACGGATTAAAGTTTTCAAACAGACCAAGTTGACAGGTCTCATGCCGATTAGTCTAGATGGTTGATTTACAAATTTTTAAAATACAAAAAAAAAAAAAAAAAAACACGGGCCAGCCCAACCCGGGCCATGGGCCACTTAATTCTAGCCCACCAAAACTTAAGGCCATTTTGGCTCCTAAGACGACGACGGCCACGGCCAAATTACCGACAAATTTCCCGACTGTTTAGGCAAAGACAAATTGCTTCAGTCTAATCAAAGGGCAAGCTTGGGCGTAATAAGTTATTTATGAAGATAATGAATGATCAATAAAAAATCTACCACTTCTAGTAAAAGAAGAGATATGTCATATGTGATTCGATAAATGACAACCCAGGAATCCTTGGCCAAGGTGGAATAAAATTAGAAAGTAGTTACTAATTTGCATTCATTAGGAGTTGTGCATTTAGGAATCGAAATACATATAATTAAATAAAATAAGACTTAACAAAGAATTTCATGTTTTATATTTAATTGGGACATCAGATGGTGGAAAGATTGAATTTTACTAAGAACTATTTACTCAAAGGTTCTTTTATGATTAATGTTGAAATCTATATTATCCGGAAAGTCGATCGCTAGGGAGGCTTATCCCTATCAGAGAATAAATATTATTTATTTAAATAAATTAATAATTTATTTATTTATTTAAATAAGATTAGAATTGTTCTAATTGATTTATTCACAACCTAGGTTTAATATAAAGAACCTAAAGGGTCACACCATAAAAAGAAGAATAATTAATTAAGAAATTAATGGCATAATCATAATAATATGTTAAGTATATTTAATTCAATCTATGGTGATAGAATAAATTAAATAGCTTAATATTTATTATTTAATATTTTGGAAATATTAAATATAAATTAATAAGAGGAGTCTTATTAATATTATTACAATTATTATTATTTTAATTTCTAAAGGAGTTTGAGAATTAATTTAATAATAGTACTTTCAATTATTCCTAATAAGATTAAGAGGCAATTAATTAAAAGAGTTTAATTAATTATCCCTAATTAGATTAGAGAGCCTAATTAATTAAAGGAGTTTAATTAATTAAATAATAATCTATTTTAATTTTATTAAAATAGGTTAACTGATATCTTTATAAGTAGGGTTTATGTTAGATATCGGTGTGGAAAAAATTATACGTGATTCCAATAATTGGAGAGTACGCCCATTTTTCTATACAGATAGAAAACTAGGGCTTGAGTCAATATTCCTTCTTCTTGATTCTTCTTTTTTGGTGGATCACCTCTAGAGGCCAAACGGTTGGGTGGCTAACGTTGATCAAAGGAAGGAACCAAACCCGCGTATTCAAAGAGAGCACAAGGATTAGGAGTTGAACTCGTACCTGAGGAAGCTCGGATCTTCAAGGGTATAATTCTGATTCTCTTACTCTTTTTATTGATTGATAATCTAAGCACAAGAATGATCTTGGTTTATGATTTGTATGAAAATTTTAAAATCCGTTTTTACATCGCTTCCGCTTATTTATGTGATTTGATTGCATGCACTCGTTTCTAGCAAACCTAACAATATATTAGTATAGCATAATATAAAAAAAATAATACAATAATTTTATAAGAAAACAAAGCTCGTGCGAAGCAAGGGATCATGAGCTAGTTAGAAATAGTGGTGACATAATAGTAGTCAATCAACCAAGATAAAAGATAAAGGTAATGGAATATTAAGATCTTCATGTCACTTATAGTATGAAAATAGAAATGTATCTTTAATTTTGAAATAGATAAAATATATATATATATATATATATATATATATATATATATATATATCTAATTAACATACTGCCTCTTCCCACAATAGAGTCCAATTTGCCAATTAATTTTTCCAAAGAAATAAAAAATAAACAATAGAATACTCCATTTATCTATAGTAGTACTACCTCCGTTCCTAAAAGATTGTCGTTTAAAGTTTTGGCACATGGATTAAGAAAGTATCATTTACCAAGTAAAATTTGTTTGAAATTCCATCATTACCCCTTTATGGGAAGTTGAAAACTATTAATACAAGAGAATTTCTTGGGATTATGAGAGAAGGTAGGGGTAATATAGGAAAGTAAATAATTTATTCTCCTCAAAAGTTGTAAACGACAAATATTTTGGAACAAATTTTTTCTTCTAAAACGACAATCTTTTAGGAACGGGGGGAGTATAAAAGAGACAATGTCCTCAACTTGGTACCATAATTTCATTATCATAACACCACTACTAAACTAACAATTTGCTATTTGTAGGAATAAAAAATAAAAAAAAATACAAATTACATCCTAAATGTTTGCAAATTTGTAGATAATATTCTTTTTGCAAAACGGAATGAGTGCAGTGGCGGCACTACATAAAATCGGGATCGGACAATGGCCCCACCCAGATTTTTTTTTTTGAACTAGTATGTACGTAGTTAAATCTCAATTTAGTAATTCACAAACACTCCTTTTAATTTTTGTTTATTTTTCTTTCCCAAACAAATTTTAGATGCTAGTCTTTATTTATATTTTCCCCCAAATTTCATCTACCACACATTCTCTTCACTACGAAATCTCTCTCCACCACTTAAACTTATTGTTAATCTGTAGATAATTTATTTTAGTTAAGAAATGTGATGAGTATATTATTATTTGAGTTAGTGAATTTATAGATAATATTCTTTTTGCAGAACGGACTGAATGCAGTGGCAGAACTACGTAGAGTCAGGATCGCGTAATGGCCCCACCTGGATTTTTATTTTTTTCTTCTAACAAGTATGTAGTTAAATCTCAATTTAGTAATTCACAAACACTCCTTTAACATTTCGTTTATTTTTCTTTTCCCAAACAAATTTTAGATGCTAGTCTTTATTTATATTTTCCCCCAAATTTCATCTACCACACATTCTCTTCACTACGAAATCTCTCTCCACCACTTAAACTTAATGTTAATCTTTAGATAATTTATTTTAGTTAAGAAATGTGATGAGAATATTATTATTTGAGTTAGTGAATTTATAGATAATATTCTTTTTGTGGAACGGAATGAATGCAGGGGCGGAACTACGAAGAGTCGGGATCGGGTAATGGCCCCACCTGGATTTTAATTTTTTTCTTCTAACTAGTATGTACTTAAATCTCAATTTAATAATTCATAAACACTCCTTTTAACATTTTGTTTATTTTTCTTTCCCAAACAAATTTTAGATGGTAGTAGTCTTTATTTATATTTTTTCCCAAATTCATCTACCACACAAGCTTACTGTTAATTTTTACATAATTTATTTTAAAGTGAAGAAATGTGATGAGTATATTATTATGTGTTAGGGAATTTTTTTGTATTAATATTTTTGCTATCGCATCATCTCTTCCAACAATATATTAAATAAATTAGAATTCTATGATATATATTAGAAATCATATATTAGGTCTTTACAATTATTTATTTTGTTGTGATATAATTCCTAAGGGCGAGCCTGTGGTTGAATAAATTTTCCAGTACTTGTATAGGTTTGACACTTTTTATCCTCTCTTTTAAAGTATTACATATAACTGAGACATATTTTGTTGTGATTTTAATGCAATTTATATATATATATATATATATATATATATATATATATATATATATATATATATCTTATCATTCTTTAATGTTGTACATTAAAAAAAAATTGACATTTCATTACAAATTCAATTTAAAGATAAATTTAGTTATTTAAAGGAGTGTTTAATAAATAAATAAAAATGAATTTAAATTTAGTGTATAAGATTTTATTTACATTTTTATTTAAATATTTGTTCTTATATATTTTGGCTCCTCCTGCTGGTGCCGCATTGAATATTGAATGAGTGTGTGTATAAGGAGAGAGAAAGGGTGATGGTGAAATTAGGAACCTGAGTGAGTTTGGCATTGAGCAAGCCTTCAGTATAAGCTCCCTCAGCAGGCGATCTATTCTCAATTGCAAAAACATCATCTTTATACCACAACAGCAATATAGTCTCCCCATCCTGAATAATCACTCGCCGCTCCCCTTTCGGCAGCGCCGACAGCGGAACCACCGGAACCCAATTCCTCCCGTCATTGGCTGGGGATTCCTCCGCCACCGACACTTGTGTGGCCTCACACACAATCAGCTTCTTGTTTTTGCAACTGGGTGTTCTGGAAATAGCAAAATTGTTTCTGTTATTGGATTTTGAGGTGGGTTTTAGGAGAAATTGATGATTTAGGGGTAATTTTGCGTGATGTGGCGGAGATGGGACGGAGAGGAAACTGGAAGTGAGCTTTGGGGCTGCAGTGGCCATGTGAAATGAGTGTTATTTTGGGTTGAGAGAGGAAAGAGAGAATAGACAGAGGACGAAAGGCAGGGGGTCTAAAAGTGAGAAGAGAGAGAAGGGGAGAGAGGGATTTCCATGGCCACAGAAATAGGATAATAACCAGACACAAGGGATGGTGGAGATGTTGGCTAATAACATTTGCAATTAGGGAATTTTTTTTTTTTCTTTTTACAAGTAAATTACTACACTTTTTTTATATAAAAAATGGTGAAAAAAGAATATGCCATATAACTAGTATCCCCATACGGTTAATCAGTCATTTTTTAGATAAATTCAACAATACGAATTTAATAAACATATAAAAATATTTAAACATACGAGTTTGTTTGATATCATTTCGTGATATTGAATATAGATTTTATGGTAATGTAAGTAAAATTTATCTTATTTATTAAAAAATATACTTATTTTATAATGTTACAATAATAGTACTACACAACTTCAAATTAAATAAAAAATTACGTTTATTTATATTTTGCATGATCTTTTCATGTGTAAGGTTAAATTTTACTAAAAAAACTTGATATAAATTCATTTTATGGTAATAAATTATATACAAATGACTTGTAAAATTAGAGTTTTACACCCTACAATAATAATATGACATGTAAGGAATTCAGGAGAAAATCAAATGACTTGAATTGTATGAACACGTTTTGTATTTATTACTTACTACAGTAAAATTGTAAAATTAGAATTTTACACCCTTCAATATCAACATCAACATCAACATGACTCGTAGGGAATTTATGGAAAAAAAAAAACAACGGATTTAGATTCCAATATAGTTAGTTAAACAGTTTTACCATTATAAATAATAAAATACAAAATGTGTCAATACAATTTAAATCCCAATTTAAATTTCTTGATTTTTCCCTGAATTCTTGTTGTCATGTTATTATTGGAGAGTGTAAAGTTTTATAGGTTATTCGTATATAATTTATTCTCACAACTTATATACCCAAGAGGATATCTCCAACAAATCCAATTAATTATTATATATTTTTTTACAAACTATTAAAATAGAATTCATTGTTCCAAATGTATTTTGATAGAAATGATTTATATATTAACAAATCTTATGACAAAATTTGATTGTGATCAGCGTAAAACTCTAAAGGATAAAGATATAAATTAATGTGGGGGTCCCATTTTAATTCTCACGTGTGTAATTGAATGATTGATGGTTTAAATTATTTACTAGTGTTTGATAAAACTGAATAATTAATATTTAAATAATTAGTATATCTTAATAAATTAGATTATTTGAGTAAAATAAAATTTAAACTTAAAAAGTTGTTTGGTAACTAAAAAGTATAAAACCTCTGAATGACTTTTAAGGTACTATTTCAAAAGCTTCGTAAAAACAAGCTATATGTCAAGTTGAAGAAATGCGAGTTCTGGCTTGAGGAAGTATCTTTCCTTGGGCACGTGGTATCGAAGTATGGAATATCAGTTGAACCGGCAAAGATTGAAGCAATACAAGTTGGGAGCAACCTAAGTCAGTAACCGAAGTACGTAGCTTTCTGGGCTTAGCTGGTTATTATCGGAGATTCGTGGAAGGATTTTCTCGAATCGCTGCTCCAATAACTCAGCTGACTCGAAAAAAATATAAATTCGGATGGAGCGAGGAATGTGAGAAGAGCTTCCAAGAACTCAAGAAGAGACTCATTTCAGCACCTGTTCTGACAATACCATCAGGTTCGGAGGGATTTGTCATCTACAGCTATGCTTCAGGCAGAGGTTTAGGATGTGTTCTCACGCAACATGGGAAAATCATAGCCTACGCCTCACGACAACTTAAAGAATATTAGAGGAATTATCCTACTCATGATCTAGAGTTGGCAGCAGTCGTTTTTCGCTAAAGATCTGGAGGCACTACCTGTATGGGGAGAAAATGGAGATTTATACAGGTCATAAAAGCCTTAAATATTTTTTCACTCAAAAGGAGCTCAACATGCGGCAACGACGTTGGCTCGAGCTGTTAAAAGATTACGACTATACCATTCAATACCATCCTAGAAAAGCGAACGTGGTAGTTGACGCGTTGAGTAAAAGATCGTATGCGGGTATGAGTGCAATGTTGTTAACGCAAAGACCTATTTTGTATGACTTACAAAGGATAAAGATAGAGTTGAAAACTCCAGGGACCCACGTGATAATATCAAATATACTAGTAGAACCGACTTTAATCGATAAAGTTAAAGCTGCTCAAGCCACAGATCCGGAGCTAATGCGTCTGATGGACAAAGTACAAGAAGGTGCTATTCTAGAAGCAAGAATCGACGAAGAAGGAATACTTTGAGTCAACTCTAGACTTTGTGTTCCTAATGACACTGATTTGAAGTAAAAAATCATGATGGAGGCACACAACACACCATTTTCAATCCATCCTGGAAGTACCAAAATGTATCGTGATCTTCGACATACATTTTGGTGGAGTAATATGAAGAGAGATATCGCAGAGTTTATCTCAAGGTGTTTAACTTGTCAACGTGTCACGGCGGAGCATTAAGTACCAAAAGGTCCATTGGAACCACTTGAAATTTCAGAATGGAAGTGGGAGCACATCAACATGGATTTCTTTACCGGTCTTCCCAAGGTTTCTCAAGGCATAGATGCAATTTGGGTCATTGTTAATAGATTAACCAAGTCTGCTCATTTCTTGCCTATACGATAAACTTATTCACTTGAACGTCTTGCTCGTATATACATAAATGAGATTATGAGATTGCATCGTATGTCAGTATCCATAGTTTCTGATCGAGACCCAAAATTCACTTCACGATTTTGGGTCAGTTTATAGAAAGCTATGGGCACTGATTTACGATTCAGTTCTGCGTATCATCCTCAAATGGACGAGCAATCAAAAAGGACTATTCAAACTCTTGAAGATCTATTGAGACTCTGCGTTCTAGACTTCAAAGGAATTTGTGTGACAACCCGGAAAATCGAATTGTCCAGAATTTAAGATTTAAAGAATTAGTTATTAATAAAAAGAATTTTTATTAATACTATTTTGTGTTATGTGTTTATTAATCGTTTTAGAACCTAGGATGATTATTAATCGGGAGGATTCTGGCTATGAGCTAGACTGAATGAATAAAATTTTCAAGACAAAAATAAAATTTTTCCAGGAACAAAATATTTTCGGAGAAAAAGACTAAATAGGCACTATTCACCCGACGAAACCCTAAGGGTTAGGGTTTGAATAACCTAAGCCTTTCTGAGAGTTCGGTATGGCGAAATGACATTTCGTCGAAAGATTTGATGATAATATATTGTGAAAAGCTAAGTAAGCAGATAAAAGTTTTTCTCAAAAAACGTGTAAAAATCAGACGAAATAAAAATGACGAAAAGTATTGTTATGTACTTTTCATTCGTTTAGCTACGTTAGGGGAAAACGTGAAGGAAAACGCTTGACACGAAAAAGTGTTTTTCAGTTTTTCGAAAATTAGAAGAATACGTAAAAGTTAATCGGTAAAAGGAAAGACAAAATATCCAAAAATATTTGGATTCCAAGGATAGCAGTTTTCGAACTGTCGGATGAATTCGCAAGACGGAAGCATGAAGCTTTTAAGGGAAGCTTCGTGAATAGTAAGGAGGTGGAGTAAGGAGTAAGTAAACTTAAGGGTTAAGTAACTTAAAGGCTAAGTAAACTTAAGGAGTAAGTAAACTTAAGGGCTAAGTCAACTTAGTGCTTAAGTCATGAATAGTAAGGAGGTTTGAGGGCGAAATGACTATTTTTCCCCTAGCCTTGGTTTTCTATAAATAAGAAGCTTAAATCATTTGTTTAGGATTTTGAAAATCCTACAACTTTTGAGAGAGAGAGAGAGAGATTTCGGATGGGAAAGAAGAGGAAAAGCTTGCTCGTGAGCAACCTTTGTCCGATGGAAGGAGATTAAAGAAGAAAGGTAATCCGAAAACCTAACTTCTAGATAATTTTCTTTAAGTTTATATGTTAAAAATATAGCTTAATGAGAATAAGAAGTAAAAGATGTTAATAATTATTTCATATGGTTGAAATCATGAGAAAAGAAGAAATAAGAAATTAGAAGTTTAGTTTATAAATTTCTTAAGGAAGTGTAAGATTCGTAAGGAATTAGAACGATCCGAGTGGATTATATGAATGAGTAGGTGAATTAAGTAAGGAGTGGTGTTTTATAACATCAAATTCCAAGGAAAAAGTAAAATTGTAATCAAAATATCGATTAAAAATGAAGAACGAACGAAGAACGCGAAGAACATGCGAAGAACGTTGTTGATGGACAAATTTAAAACTATCGTAGGATAATTATTGTTGATGGACAAGTTTAAAACCATTGCGTATAAGTTAGTTGGTTATTGCTTGGTTAGGAATTATAGAAACGTTCATGAAGAACAGATTAAAACTGAGCTATAACGAAGTTATAGCAAAAATTTCGTAAAAGAAGAACGAGAATTAGAAAGTTAGTAATGAACCCGAATGTGTAGGGTTTCATAAGAATGTAAGAGAACATAGAAAACATGAGTCGTGAACTCAAGAACTAACGAGTTCCGAGTTTGGATGACCGAATTATGAACTAACGAACAAAGAACGTTTAAAATGTAAAATGAACGAAGGGTGAAGATTAAGCCAATTGAATGGCATATTAATGGATTCAGAACAAAGTTCTACTCATGGGTAATTGAAGTACGTAAGATAAGGAAGAGAATGGCTTTGGAACGACTTTGTTCCGAGTTATAACGAATAAGTTATGGAATCGGGAAGTAAGCATCTTAAGTAATTTCTAAGACATAGAAAAATTTTCTAGGTTTTGTGCTCAAAGTGCCGCTTGCTGATCAAACAAGCCTTGGGAGGCTGCGTGCAGTATGACGAGGCTGGGCCATCGACCATCTTTAGAGTGGCGTCAGCACATGAGAGATAGAGAATATAGTGGCGCCACAGCGCCAGCCTCGGTAGTTTGACACTGCAGAGTGGCACCTGCAAATATGAGGTAAAGGAAGGGGCCCGTGTCTTGCAGTCATGAAGTCTGAGGAAAAAAGCCGATGATGAGCTTTTAAGTGCTCAATTACTGGGGGATGTGGAAAAAAAAATATGAACATGTAGTTCAACTAATGTAACACTTAATCAAGTGTATTAAACCTTTAATGAAGGTTGAACGAAAAGATTAAACGAGATAAAAAGAATGTGAACGCGGGTTACGGAACTGATATCCCGGGACCATAGTCATGATAAACGAACATGAGAGATTGCTATGATTGTGATTCCTTAAACGTTGAGTAACGAGTGTAATGTATAACATTTTGATGTTATGACATGGTAATGAGAGATGAATGTAAAGCGTATAGACGCTGTGAACGCAACGTTGTTGCGATGAACAATCGATCTTAGCATACAACGAACCGTATGGCTTTGACATTAAGAAAGAATAATGAACATGGGGTTCAGGTGACGAGTAATGAATGAAAGCGATTAAAACCTTAAGTAAAGGTTGAATGAGAGATTAAGGGATGAACAACGTAAACGTTGAATACATAAACGATTCTCGTGAATCGTATTCACGTCTGGCGAACGTTCCAAATATACATTGGTTGTATAACTTAGATGTTGACGAAGGTAGTAAGTAAGATATGATTTATCAAAAAAGCCGTAGTGAACGGTAATAAGAGTAATGAAAGCCGAATGTGAGTCAGTTAGAGAATGCTAGAATGAAATGTAAGCGTTAAACACTTTAACCAATGTGAAGGTTAAGTGTACGCGAATATTAAACGGGTAGAACCTACACCCCATGTATGGTTTGACCGTAAGGTAATGAAGATCAATGATTAAACCTGTGAACGGTGAAGAAGCTGAATTAAGGACAAGTACGTATAACGAAAGAAGTCGAGTTAATGTTTATAAAATGCATAGAATGAATATGGAATGATTGTTCTGAGTATACAAAAGACTGTATGACTTGGACGATAAGAATAAATCCTGAGGTAGGCATTTACTTGCCCAAAAGCCATAAGGAATAAGAAATTGACTTAACGAACATTATAGTATAATGGTTCAGATAAGTTAAGATAAATTAGGTTGTAGTACAATTGTAACCTTTGATGGTTGACATATGGGAGCTGGGCTAAACAATTCCTTCAGAGAGAGAAGGTATATACGAAACTGGCAACCGATCTAACTCACTGTGTGGGCAGTGTAGATGAGACGTGAACTTGTTTGTTGGTTATTTATGGGAAACCACTTAGAGTACCATATCGACTACTAGCAGAGACACGATGTGTGCTAAGTCCTAGGAGAGTTATAAGAAGAAGATAAGAATGTAAATCATCAAAGATGATGAATGTATTGAGTAAGACATCTCTGTATGTCATGAAGCCGTTAACCGGTAAAGAAAGTTGGTTGCGTAAACTTAGATTGTAAGAACGCGAACCCTAAGAAGTGAAGTTAAGTAAACCAATGTGAAAGTCAATTATATGACTAATTAGTGTATGTGTTATTTTCTTATTTGCTACATGGGAATTGGAATGAGCAAGTCAGCGTAAACTATAAGTTGTAGCTGTGCGTAAGGCAAGTTTCCTAACTTCATTCATATTTTAAATGAATGCTAGTTTCTAAAACTTCTCAGATGTTGAACTTGAGAAGCTTTGTCTATATACAAATGTGTGATATTTGTACAAGTTGTTAGAATATATGAGGCCTTGTGCCATAATTTGAACACTTCGGTGTTTCTGTGAGATGAACTGTTCTATGATTGAACTATTCAATATAAGAATGTTCTGTTTATACATGAACCGTTATTGTTAAGTCTGTGCTATTGATTCTAGCCAGACATAATGTTTATGAAAGAGAGTAGAGAATGAAAGTATTTCAAAGTGAATGTGACTAATGTTTTAAAATGATAGGAATCGAGATTATTCCTATTATTCAAGCTGCTTCATAACCTTTGTTCGGTTATTGAGGTCTTAAAAGAATGTTTGAATTCTTAAAGATGTTTGTTCAACTGTGATGACTTGCTAGGCAATTGAATGCTCACACTTGCTTAAAATAAAAATATTTTCAGCGAACGATGTTAGAAGAACTTAAGGATCCCATAAAGATCAAGTTGATCGGTATCCAGAAGAAGTACCATTCATTATATGAATGAGCATGAAGATCAAGCGAAGACTTGTAATTTAGAATGATAGAATTAAACTATATATAGAATAGTTTAATGAATGATTATTTATCCTTGGTGGCGGATAAAAGACACTTGTACAAGATGTAAAGAATAATATAATTATCATTATTTGTAATGAATGAGTTTATAAGGTTTTAGAACCTGAGATTTGAGGATGTATGTTGTTATATTTAGCTATATAATGATGTATGTTTGGAAGAAACCTAAAACCCTAATAAGACTCATATGTATAAAATTTCGTTATATAAATAAAATTTCTCCGTTCTGAATGTGTTATGTGTTAATATATACTTTGTTTAACAAATTTGACCAAATAAATTTTTGTCTGAAAAATGTCGTGCTTGACACCTCGTGCTTAAATTTTTTTTTCGTAATCGGACTTTTCGGTAAAATTATTTTGACAAGTTGCTTTGTCGTGCTTACACTGACAAAACGCTTTGTCGTGCTTGTTAGGATTAGTGAGAAATTTAGGTTAACAACCCAAGATTAACAAACCCTAACCCTAATTAGCAAAACCCTAAACATAATTTGTAAACCTAACCCTAATTAGCTAAACTAACTCTAATTAGCTTATGTTAACACCTAATCATGTTTAGTAAACTTCAATTAGGTACTAATAAACATCACTTATCAATCCTAATCATTAGAAACAAAACCCTAATTAAGATTAGTGAAGATTAAAGCCTAATTAAGCTACTAAACAAACCTAACTAGCTCACAAGTAGGTTAGGAGTCACCATTGCAAGTCCCTAGGCTACACATGACATGCTTGTAACTCCCAAGCATGACAATAGTCGTCAAATCAGATATTTGTAGAGGCAAGTTGCACAAAAATGACAAAAAAGCCAAGTTGAAGAATTCTATAAATAGGAACCTTAGGGCTAAGCAAACTCACGAAATTCCTAAGCCTAGATACACTTATAAACTTACCAAATCAAGCCTGGGTGATAGCAGCAACAATATCAGAAGATAGAATCGAAAATCATTCAATAAAAGGTACAAACCCTAGTTCATAATTAGCTCTTTGATCCTATGTTAGCTTTGTTGTTTAGATGTTTAGAATTATGTATTAGTATGTTAGAAAGTATGTTAGATTGGTAGAATACGTTTCCATAACATCTAGATGCCTTAATTAAGTGTTTTAAGAAATCTGGAAATTTTGAAAACTAAGTCTGACAGCCGAATGTCAGGGCCTATAGATTCATATGTGTTTATGTTTTAGTCTGTTAATTGTTTGGTATTTGTAGCCTGTTAGTAGGTCTTTAATCTGGAAAAGAAAACAGGTTCATTTGAACCATAGATGTCAAGTTATAAGTAGTCAAAGTAGGTTAACTGTTCACGAATTGCAGTTTTCTGGGTTACCCAGAAAACTCAAGAACAGTTGAACCGGCTACTTTGACAAACCTTTTTAATCATGTTCTGATTGTTATTTTTGTAAGGTTTTGTTATAGATCAATACCCTGTAATATGTACTACATATATATGATCTCAAATTACTAAAACAACTCATAGGATTACTGGAATTAATTGTCAAAAGTCATTGACCGAGCTTGACCAAGATTTTTGGGTTGCCCAGAAAACTGAAGAACACGAAGAACATCATTTGGCTGTACTTGGACCAACATAATTAGAGACCTTAGAGTTATGCTTTGTTCAAGTTAATGTTATAGATATGTACCCTGACATATATACTACATGTTACAACAAACATCACACACATCTAATACATGTAATCAAAGATATTCAAGCCACAAAAAGCGTTGATTTAATTGACCATGACTCTTTGCAGGTTACCCAAAAACTTCAAAACAACAGCTCCGATGATGACTTTGAGCCTCTATAACTTCTTGTTATATGTAAGTTAAAGCCTAAAATTATTTCATGTTGTCTTTATTGTATGAGTACTACTGACATCAACTCTTGACCAAACCAAAAATCATTATCAGTAGCATTTTAATTAGTGGTCAAATTGGTCACTCGACCATGACCGAACTGATTGCCCAGAACTCAAGAACACCTACAACGACACTTTCTATCACTGAAAGGCTTTAGCGACAGACATAAATTATTTTTCTAAAAATAAATTATAAAAATTAGAAATAATTAATAAATAAATATAAAAACAGTTTTAAAAATTATATTAAATAATTATAATTAAATTCTGATATTTTTACATAAATTTAATAATTATTTTATTATATTAGATATTATTAATAATTAACTTATTAATAAAGAAATTAGAATAATTATTTATAAATACTAAATAATTATGGAAAAATATTATTAAAAGATAAATAAATGTTTTAAATACTTTAAAATTTCTAAAATGGTATTATAAAGGATAATTAAATTTTATAAATAAAATTTAGTCCATTTATCAAAGGTATTTAACACCAAAAAACTTAATTAATCTAATACTGCTCATATGTAAATGATATAATTGAGTATTATTATAAATACTAACGTGTTGGAATTATATATATGAACATCGTAGGTATTTATTAACGATTGAATAACATAACTCAATCGATCTACGCTCGAGCAAGTTCTCTATCCTTAAATCTCTTATAAAGCAAGTTTCCTATACCCAAGTTATTACTTATGCAAATTTCTTAAACCCTGTTTATTCATTGGACAAGATTTTTATCTTGATATGCTGTTGATATAATATACTACACCTATAATTGAATTACCTTCTTATTCTAAAGTTATTGCTATAGCTTCAGCATAACTAAGAAATGAATTGTTTATTCATATTATAATGTTTATTGAGGATAAACTGTTGAGTCAAACCAAATTGTTTTGGTAAGACATCCTATACTGAAGTTGGGTATCCCGTAAGGGATCGAGATATGGTCAATGAATATATTGATACTAATGTTGGGTGCGTTTGAGCACTGGTAGGATGAAATGCATACTCCTAGGATGTTGAATAGGCTGATCCCCTATCTCATATCTGAACAACATTTCTAAGTCTGTGTGACTGAGAGAAATAAAGAAAAATTCCAGAAATGGTTGAAATAAATAGAAATCTAGAAATGGTAACAACTATCAATCAAAAATTTGAATTATTGTATTTCTTCAAATCATATATTGTTATAAATACAAAACTTGCTGAGCATGTCATAGCTCACCCTTGCAAATTATTCCCTTTACAGTTTTAGATGGTAATCTTGGAACATCTGAAGTAGATAAAGGGAAGTGTCCCTACATAGATTAGATTATATTTTTGTTTGAATACCTTGTAATAAGAACTCGTTATGAGAATCATGTAATTGAATCTTAATATTATAATATATATATATATAACATCTTTTAATTTCGCAACCGTGTTTTCTTACATATATAGATGTAAAATTAGACTTCTTCGAATCTAGTTGAGATCCTTGGGAACTATTTATCTGAGTGAGGGTATTAATAGCATGGACTGTTCATGTTGTTATTGATACTCTGGATTTCGGATAGATAGTTACTATCGATTCGATAGTATAAATTCTCTTGGCATAGACTATACATCTAGGTGAGGGTATTGGTAATATGGATTTATTCATGTTATTACTTGGTACTCAATTTCTGGATAGATAGACTCTAGTCACGATATAGATTCATATATCCAAGTGAGGGTATCCAAATATAGTAATAGTTCTCTTGAGAATTGACATCTGTTATGGGATACTGTGAATTTTGGATATATGGGAATTATATCTGATAGTCCCTCTATTTAATGTAATCTTGTAATCAGATACCATGGGTGTATAGATTTAAATGCATTATATTGATTTATTGTAAACACCATATCAGATACCGTGGGAGTATAGATATGGGGGTGTTACAGGGATTATGACGTACCGAATCCGGATGTGAAATAGACCGGATTTTGGGGCGTTACAAGTTGGAACAAGTACTTACCATTGGTGGAATTATCCTACAACAACAGTTATCAAACATGTATAGGCATGGCTCCATTCAAGGCGTTGTATGGACGAAAGTGTCATTCTCCAGTATGATGGGACGAGGTGTGTGACGCCCCCAAAATAGGTATACATCACCTATTCTGAGTCTCCAAATACATGGTACAGAATACAAATATAAACTTAAATATACAACATGAGCTGTGAGTTTTAATGCAAATATTGTCTTCTAGACAGTATTCAAACTCAAAATAAGTCCTCAATACATTTATTATCACACTATTTCACAGAATAGTGAGGATTACTAATGCAAACATCTGGATCATCACTCCGTTTTCCAATTAGTCCCATCTATATTCTCATTTCCTGAAGAGAACAATGAATGCAAAGGGTGAGCTCAACTAGCCTGATAAAAAATATTATGACTAAGATAATGCATAATAAATTATCGTTAGCCTTCAACAGTGTTAAACTGATAAAATACAATAGACATTAAGTTTAACTGCAGCGGAACAAGAAATCCATTAGAAGAGTCAAGTAGAGCATGATATCTACTATCTTCTATGATTTAAAAGAATTTATCATCAATTTTATCGCTGAGACCCAACTTAATAAATAATCCACATCATCTAATCACCCCTGCACTACGACCAAATATATTCATTAGTATCACGACCACAAATTATCCATGCACTACAGGCCAAGGATATTCGTGTTTTCATCAATGGTCATGATCATGCCAAAAACTATCTATCAATGCACTACGGGCCAATGAGGACTTTTACCACATCATATGTAACATTACGGTCATGATTATATCGAATAATCCCTGGTCATAATCATACCAAGTCCATCTATGCACTACGACCATAGATGACTTTCATCATAATATAAACATGAGGATGATGACAATGATATAAGAATTAAATTAAAAGAAAGCAAAGGATAAGTTTTTAAAGATTTATAATTTAATTTATCCAGAATTCAATAATATCCAAATTGTCAACATGATACTGCTTTGTGGAGTAAAATTCAAGAATAATATTGTATCAAAAATGATTTGGATCGAAAAAGAAATCAATTTTTGTCATAAATAGTACCCCCGGTGAATAGTACCTAAGTGAATAGTATCTCGTGAATAGTACTTTAGGAATAGTAACCCCATGAATAGTACTCCAGCATGAAAAAGTTAAAACTTATCAAGAATGCTCAGAATAATATTTCCATGAAAAAATACTGGATGAAGCACAAATATCAAGGATATTCTACTAATTTCATGGAGTATATAAGCCAAAACTTTAACAAAATGCGTATAGAATTTGAAATCTAAAACGAAATAATATTACTTACATACTACATAGTATGGAAGAAAATATTATTTCTTACGAATATTGAACAAAAATAACACCCCTTACCTTAAAAAGAAGAGTATCCCGACTGGTAGAGTGGGGATATTCTTGAAGAAAACTTTCACTATTTTCTACGCTCAAAGCTTTCTAAAACTCGAAAGAAATACACTCAAAATTATAGAAGAAGAATTCTCTGATTCTGATGTGATTTTCAATTCTAACTAAGCATACTATTTATAGGAAAATAGAAAGGATACTATTTGGAAAATCACGGATGCAACAGTTTTAGAAAATTCACGGATGTCTTACTAACAATCACGGACGAATGAAATCTTTCTTCCAAGCAAAAAAAAACAAAAACATAACACACACACACACACACACACACACACACACATATATATATATATATATATATATAAACACATTTTATATATTATATATATACACCCACCATCACATGCCATCCCTTTTTCTTTTTTACATCCCGTGATTCCATTTCATTTCCTTCCCCACACATTTTCTTTTCTTCCAACGTGGGTCCCACATGTTCGCTCCACCAACATATCACCATCACAGGTGGATCCCATATAATATATATACTAAATAATCTTCTATCGATTATTTTGAAAAATGGGTAATTGGGGGTCCATAAAATAAGCAAAATTTACATCAAATACTTCATTAAAATCCCTTCTGTGACGCCCCTAAAACAGGTATACATCACCCATTGAGTCACCAAATACATGGTACAAAATTTAAATACAACTTAATAATACAACTGTCGTGTAAAATACGACAAAACATAAACTGAGAGTTTTAATACGAATATTGTCTTCTAGACAGTATTCAACTCAAATGAAGTTCTCAATACATTTATTATCACACTATTTCATAGAATAGTGAGGACTACTAATGCTATCATTTGGACCGTCACTCCGTTTCCCGACTAGTCCCGGCTACGTTCTCATTTCCTAAAGAGGACAATGAAAGCAAAAGGGTGAGCTCAACTAGCCCAGTAAGAAATATTATGACTAAGATAATGCATAATAATTTATCGTTAGCCTTCAACAGTGTTAAACTGATAAAATATAACAAACAACAAGTTTAACTGCAGCGGAACAAGCAATCCATTAGAAGAGTCAAGTAGAGCATAAAATCTACTATCTTCTATGATTTAAAAGGTTTTTCATCACTTTTATTGCTGAGACTTAGCTTAATAAATAATCTACATCATCGAATCACCCCTGCACTACGACCAAGGATATTCTTTCGTATTACGATCACAAATTATCCATGCACTACGGGCCAAGGATATTCGTGTATTCATCAATGGTCATGATCATGCCAACAACTGTCCATCAATGCACTACGGGCCAATGAGGACTTTTACCACATCATTTGTAACATTACGGTCATGATTATACCGAATAATCCCTGGTCATAATCATACTAAGTCCATCTATGCACTACAGGTCACATATGACTTTCAACATAATATAAACATGAGGATGATGACAATGATATAAGAATTCAATAAAAACAAGTTCAAGGATAAATTTTTAAAGATTTATAATTTAATTTATCCAGAAATCAATAACGTCCAAATTGTCAACATGATACTACTTTGTGGAGTAAAATTCAAGAATAATATTGTACCAAAAATAATTTGGACCGAAAATGAATAAATTTTTATCATGAATAGTACCCCGGGTGAATAGTACTTGAGTGAATAGTACCCCGTGAATAGTATCGGGAATAGTAATCCCGTGAATAGTACTCCGGCATGAAAAAGTTAAAACTTATCAAGAATGCTCAGAATAATATTTCTATGAAAAGATACTAGATGAAACGCAAATATCAAGGATATTCTACTAATTTCATGGAGTTTAGAAGCCAAAACTTAAAAAAAACGAGTATAGAATTTGAAATCTGAAACGAAATAATATTACTTACATACTACATAGTATGGAAGAAAATATTATTTCAAGCGAATATTGAACAAAAATAACATCCCTTACCTTGAAAAGAAGAGTATTCCAACTGGTATAACTGGGATATTCTTGAAGAAAACTTTCACTGTTTTCTACGCTCAAAGCTTTCTAAAACTCTAAAGAAATACGCTCAATATTATAGAAGAAGAATTCTCTGATTTTGGTGTAATTTTCAATTCTAATTTAAGCACCTATTTATAGGAAAATGCTAGAACGCCATAGGAGACTAAAATAATAAAATAATAATTTTTTTTTTCTTCCTTCATTCCACGCATGCTTTGAACAAAACTCAACCACATGCCATTTCCCACCCAAAATCAACACATATTTTCTACACCAACCAAAAGTGGGTCCCACCCAAATTTAATAAAAATTATTTTATTTTCCGAAACTTTAGTAATTCATAATAAATAGCCCTTTTATCAGAAAAATACGAATTTTATGTCTATTCCACACGAAATCGAATTCTCTACAACCTCGTAGCTTTAAAATGGATGATTTTCAACACCTCTTAAAATTCATAACAAATCATACACTAATTGTTAACGGTTCAAAATTTGTGGACATATACTCAACTTATATATGTATAACATATAAAAAAATCACAACGATCCAATGGTCGGATCAAAATTATCACTCACACAATAGAGCTTTAAGAACACCGATTTGATTTTTTAATACCTCCAATCCGATAAAATACTGATAAAATACCTCAACATTAATTCCTCCATTTATAACCACATAAAATAAATATTTTCCTATCCATCATTTATGTCCACATAAAATAAATATTTTCTTATCATATAAATTAATAATTAATTATTCATAAATAATATTACAGAATCACAATAATGACAACCAGGCTGTTTCCAAGAAAGAGGGGGCTTTCCGATAAGGATTTCTCCTTATCGGGCCAATTTAGGTGACCAAACCTCTCATCGATGTAACTTTCTAGACATTGCCAATAATGCTATCTAATAATATTATTCAAATAATATGAATTATTGATTTGATAATGGGAAATACTATGCAGTGACAATTATTGAAATAACAATAATATAAAATATCAACGCAGCAATTATTGAATCAATAAAATAAAATATTGAACAGTAATTACTGTAAAAATTATTGAGTAGTGCCTTCTTACGTAAGAATCAATAATTCAAAAATACTATACAATACTGTGTGCTACTGTGCAACAACACGTATTACTGTATTTTAACCACCAGGTATTCCAATAGTGTTAACGGTAACCACTATGCCATTATTTATAAAACTCAAACTTGTCGCTTTCTTCATTCGACAGTTATTCTGTTAGGGCCCCACAAATGGCTGCGCCGTCGTACGAATATTCCCTGACAACAAGAATATTTCACGACCAAACGAATATTTCCCAATAGAAATGAGTATTTTATAACCACTTGCATATTTTGAAAAATTTTATATATATCCCACAACTATAACATTATATCTCCATAATATTCAAAAATGATATTTATAGAAAATTCATCTTTATTCATAAAAGTTGGGGTCTTACAACCTCCCCTTCTTATGAAATTTCACCCTCGAAATTAGGGTACATATCGAAGAGGTAAGGATACCTTGATTTCATTTTAGATTCTAACTCCTAGGTCATTTCCTCAACATCGTGGTTTCTCCACAAAACTTTGACTTGAGGTATAACCTTGGAGCGTAAAATATGCTCCTTCTTATCCAAGATTTTAACAGGAACCTCTTCATAAGTTAAATCTTTCGCTATTTCGTCCGGTTCTAACTCAATAAATTGGTTCGGGTCTTTCACGTATTTACGTAACATAGATATGTGAAAAACGTTATGAACACGAGACATACTTGGCGGTAAAAGCGAGTCTATAGGCCACAGCCCCTACTCGATCGAGGATTAAAATGGGCCAATGAATCGAGGATTGAGCTTTTCTCTCTTTCCAAATCTCGTAACTCCTTTCCATGGAGCAACACGTAACAACACACGATCTCCAATATCGAATTCCACGCCCTTTCGATGAAGATCAACATAACTCTTTTGTCGATCTTGTGAGAGTTTTTATACGTTGTCGGATCGTTTGAATCTTTTCCATAGTCATACGCACCAACCTCGGTCCCAACAACGTTGCTTCACCCACCTCATCCCAAAGATACCGAGAATGACACTTTCTTCCATACAACGCCTCGAATGGAGCCATGCCAATACTTGTTTGATAACTGTTGTTGTTGTAGAAAACTCCACCAATGGTAAGAACTTGTCCCAACTTCCTTGAAGTCAAGGACACAGTAGTCTTAATAGATCTTCAAGAGTTTGAATAGTCCTCTCGACTTCCGTCTTCGCTTTGAGGATGATAAGTCCGAACTAAATTATAAATTCGCGCCCATAGCTTTTTGTAAACTAACCCAAAATCTTGAAGTGAATCTTGGGTCTCGATCGTAAACTATGGATATTGGCATACCATGCAATCTTACAATCTCGCTTATGTACATACGAGCAAGATGTTCAAGTGTATAAGTTTCTCAGATAGGTAAGAAATGAGCCGACTTGGTCAATCTATCAACAATGACCCAAATCGCATCTATGCCTTGAGAAACCTTGGGAAGACCAAGAATTGAAATCCATGGTAATGTGCTCCCACTTCCATTCTAGAATTTCAAGTGGTTGCAATGGACCTTTTGGTACTTGATGCTCCACCTTGACTTCGCTGACAAGTTAAACACCTTGAGATAAACTCCGCTATTTCTCTATTCATATTGCTCCACCAAAATGTATGTCAAAGATCATGATACATTTTGGTACTCCCAAGATGGATTACAAACGGTGTGTGTGCGCTTCCATCATGATTTTATACTTTAAATCGTGGGTCGTTAGGAACACAAAGTCCGGAGTTGACTCAAGTATTCTTTCTTCATCGATTCTTGCTTCCTAAGATAGCACCTTCTTGCACTTTCTTCCTCATACGCATCGCCTCCGTGTCTCAGAGCTTGAGCAACTTTAACTTTATCGATTAAAGTCGGTTCTACTCATATATTCGCCATCATCACATGGGTCCCTCGAGTCTTTAACTCTATCTCCATCCTTTGCAAGTCATATAAAATGGGCCTTCGTTGACAATATCGCACTTGTACCAAGATATGATCTTCTACTCAATGCGTCACCTACCACGCTCGCTTTTCCGGGATGGTATTGGATGGTATGATCATAATCTTTCAATAGCTTCAAGCCAAAGTCGTTGTCGCATGTTGAGTTCCTTTTTTGTGAAGAAATATTTGAGGCTTTTATGATCCGTAAAGATCTCCACTTTTTCCCCATAAAAGTAATGCCTCCAAATCTTTAGTGCAAAAACGACTGCTGCTAACTCTAGATCATGAGTAGGATAATTTCTCTCATATTCTTTGAGTTTTTGTGAGGCATAGGCTATGACTTTCCCATGTTGCATGAGAACACATCCTAACCTTTTGCCCAAGCATCACCATAGATGACAAATCCCTCCGAGCCGATGGTATTGTCGTAACAAAATAAATGAGTCTCCTCTTGAGTTCTTGAAAACTCTTCTCACATTCCACGCTCCAACCAAATTTTGTATCTTTCCGAGTCAGCTGAGTTAATGGAGTAGCGATTCGAGAAAACCCTTCTACGAATCTCCGATAATAACCAGCTAAGCCGAGAAAGCTATGAACTTCGGTCACTAATTTAGGTTGCTCCCAGCTTTGAATAGCTTCAATCTTTGCCGGGTCAACAGATATTCTATGACTTGATACTATGTGCCCAAGGAATGCTACTTCCTCAAGCCAGAACTCGCATTTCTTTAACTTGGCATAAAGATTGTTTTCACGAAGCTTTTGGAGTATCAGCTTCAAGTGTTGCTCATGATCTTCACGGCTTTTGGAATATATGAGGATGTCATTAATAAAGACGACCATAAAGTGATCCAAATATTCCTTGAATACTCGGTTCATCATATCCATGAAGGCAAAGAGAGCATTAGTCAATCCAAAAGACATGACTAGGAATTCATAATGCCCGCATCGAAGTTCGAAAAGCCGCTTTTTGGAATGTCATCGGTTCTAATCTTTAATCGATGATATCCGAACGAAGATCGATCTTTGAAAAGAATTTGGCGCCTTACAAACCGTCAAACAGTCATCAATACGTGGCAATGGGTACCTATTTTTGATGGTGACATGATTCAACTCCCGATAATCAATACAAAGTCGCATACTCCCATCTTTCTTCTTCACGAATAGAACAGAGCACCCCAAGGAGACGTACTAGATGAATGAAACCGATGTCTAACAATTCCTACAATTGGGTCTTTAACTCCTCAAGTTCAATAGAGCCATTCGATATGGGGCTTTGGAAATGGGTTTTGTACCGTGTTCAAGGTCGATACAAAATTCAATTTCACGCCTGGGGTAGGCCAGAAGTTCTTCGTGAAATACGCCAGAAATTTATTAACAATAGAAATATCATTCAAAATCGACGTATTTTTGTTTAAATCAGATACATGAGCTAAGAAAGCTTGACATCCATTTTTCAATAAACGAATAGCTTTATGGCTTGAGAGATGACAATGATTGATTTTAATGGTTTGGTTGCTTGAATTCGCATAATAGGTTGGTTAGGAATATGAAAGCTAACAACCTTACGAAAATAATCAATTTTTGCATGATGAGTAGTTAACCAATCAATCCCTAAAATTACGCCAAATGCAAGTATTTTCAATGAAATAAGATCGATAGTAATGTGAGGGTACCGATTTGAACCAAACAAGACTTATAAACAATGGATGTAATGAAGGTTTCTCCCAACGAAGTTTCAACAGATAAGTCAAAGTCTAATTTCTCCGGAGTCAAATTTAAACGCTGAGCGCAAGTAGGAGAAATAAAAGAATGGGTAGAACCGGTATCAAATAAGGTATAGACTTCGCTAGAGTTTATGATAAGCTTACCTGTGATGACCTCGTTCGGGTTCCTTGCTTTCTCGAGGTCACGAAAACGCCTCCTTGAACTACCGGCTTTTTGACTTTTCGACGGCCTTTGGTGCCTCCATCCCAATTGGACTTGTCTTCTTGCAATGACAAAAAATCGGGCTAGTGACCTTCTTCCACAATTATAACACGCTTTGATCATCATCAGCGCAGCTTTGACCGATGTGTCCCTCCCTCCGCATTTGAAGCATATGATAGGTGGTCGCTTCCTTCCTTAACAACGGTCTGTGAGTGCCGACGCCTTTCCATCATTGTTGAATCTCCTCTTCTTGAAATGTCCACTCTTATTGTCTTAGCCATGATTACCACCGGCGTGGTTACCATTTCGCATGTTGATTCTCTCCACGCTTGTGTTGTCACCGCTTCAATGACTCGCTACCACCGGTATTATCATTTTGCCGACCGCTTCTCTCTTGGTTGGTTTAACTCATTATCGCGCTTTAATAATCGAGCCCTATTCACAACATCCTAATACAAACACGCTTTATGAGAGATAAGGTATCGACGTATCTCGGGTTTTCAAACCTCTTAGAAACATTCGCCATTCTCTCCTCATTATCAACCAAGTGGGACGCAAACCGACAACTCGGCAAACTTAGCTTCGCATCGCATCGCGACACGGCCATGTTGTTTTGCTCCAAGCTTGAATGAACTCTACCTCTTTCATGTGACAAATACTTTCGGAAAGTACTTGTCGTTAACAGCTTGGAACTTCTCCCAAGACATCTTCAAAGCGGCAAGGTGTTGAGTACGCTTTACATATTCCCACCAATAATCTACCTCTCCCGCAAACATGAAGGTGGCAAAGGGAACCTTTTGCTCCTCGGAGAATCCCAAGACATCAAATATCTTGTTGATCTGCTTTATCCACGCTTCCGCCTTTAAGTGGTTTTGGCTCTCAAAAACTCCGTGGTCCCAGCTCCTTGAACTGCTTAGCGTTGACCATCCCGAGAGTTGCCAAGTTTTTCTACCTCGCATTTTGGACAGAGAGTCTCTCTTGCCTCGATGTCATATGAATTGCGTAAAAGCCTCTAAACATTCCATCGCTCATCATTTGGTCAAGGTTTGTTGTTTGCATGAGGATTATTGCCTTCCCCGATGCACATTATCCTCGATTGTTGATCTGTGGAGACTCAACTACCTCCTGTGGCTCCATTGCTATTCTCAACATTCTCAAATGTCATTTTTAAATACTGCCACAAAACAAGGGTTAATTGACATGTCACATATTATCCCTATACTCTGACCGACCAATTAAATACCAAATAAACTTAGGTAGGTCATACTAGCGAACCGTCTCTCCCCTCCTAGTTCTTGTCTCACATCTCAACCAGGGATCATATCCCTAAGCTTTGATACCAACTGTGACGCCCCCAAAATAGGTATACATCACCCATCTTGAGTCGCCAAATACATGGTACAAAATTCAAATACAACTTAATAATACAACTATCGTGTAAAATACGACAAAAACATAAATCGAGAGTTTTAATACGAATATTGTCTTCTAGATAAAGATTCAACTCAAATGGAGTCCTCAATACATTTATTATCACACTATTTCATAGAATAGTGAGGACTACTAATGCTATCATCCGGACCGCCACCCGCTCCCCGACTAGTCCCAACCACGCTCTCATTTCCTCAAGAGGACAATGAAAGCAAAAGGGTGAGCTCAACTAGCCCAAAGAAGAAATATTATGACTAAGATAATGCGTAATAATTTATCGTTAGCCTTCAACAAAGTTAAACCGATAAAATATAACAAACATCAAGTTTAATCTACAATGAACAAGCAATCCATTAAGAGTCAAGTAGAGAATAAAATCTACTATCTTCTATGATTTAAAAGGTTTTTCATCACTTTTATCGCTGAGACTCAACTTAATAAATAATCCACATCATCGAATCACCCCTGCACTACGACCAAGGATATTCTTTAGTATCACGACCACAAATTATCCATGCACTACGGGCCAAGGATATTCGTGTATTCATCAATGGTCATGATCATGCCAACAACTGTCCATCAATGCACTACGGCCAATGAGGACTTTTACCACATCATTTGTAACATTACTAGTCATGATTATACCGAATAATCCCTGGTCATAATCATACCAAGTCCATCTATGCACTACAGCCACAAATGACTTTCAACATAATATAAAATATGAGGATGATGACAATGATATAAGAATTCAATAAAACAAGTTCAAGGATAAATTTTAAAGATTTATAATTTAATTTATCCAAAATCAATAACGCCCAAATTGTCAACATGATATCGCTTTGTGGAGTAAAATTCAAGAATAATATTGTACCAAAAATAATTTGACCCAAAACTAATAAATTTTTATCATGAATAGTACCCTGGGTGAATAGTACTCGAGTGAATAAGACCCGTGAATAGTACTTAGGAATAGTAACCCCGTGAATAGTACTCCAATATGAAAAAGTTAAAACTTATCAAGAATGCTCAGAATAATATTTTCATGAAAAGATATTGGATGAAACGCAAATATCAAGGATATTCTACTAATTTCATGGAGTTTAGAAGCCAAAACTTTAACAAAACAAGTATAGAATTTGAAATTTGAAACAAAATGATATTACTTACATACTACAGAGTATGGAAGAAAATATTATTTCAAGCGAATATTGAACAAAAATAACATCCCTTACCTTGAAAAGAAGAGTATTCCAACTTGTATAGCGGGGATATTCTTGAAGAAAACTTTCACTATTTTCTACGCTCAAAGCTTTCTAAACTCTAAAGAAATACGCTCAATATTATAGAAGAAGAATTCTCTGATTCTGGTGTGATTTTTAATTCTAACTTAAGCGCCTATTTATAGGAAAATGCTAGAACGCCATAGGAGACTAAATAAATAAAATAATAATATTATTTTTTCTTCCTTCCTTCCACGCATGCTTTGAACAAAACTCAAGCCACAAGGGGGGCCCCACCCAAAATCAAAGACATGTTTTCTACACCAACCAAAAGTGGGTTCCACCCAAATTTAATAAAAATTATTTTATTTTCTGAAACTTTAGTAATTCATAATAAATAGGCATTTTATCAGAAAAATACGAATTTTATGTCCATTCCACACGAAATCGAATTCTTTACAACTTTTTAGCTTTAAGTTTTTCCAAATTCCAAACAGAAAATATCCGAAATTCATAAACGGATGATTTTCAACACCTCTTAAAATTCATAACAAATCATACGCTAATTTTTAACGGCTCAAAATTTGTGGACATATACTCAACTTATATATGTATAACATATCCAAAAATCACAACGATCCAACGGTCGGATCAAAATTATAACTCACGCAATAGAGCTTTAAGAACACCGATTTGATTTTTTAATACCTCCAATTCGACAAAATACTGATAAAATACCTCAACATTAATTCCTTCATTTATAACCACATAAAATAAATATTTTCCTATCCATCATTTATGTCCACATAAAATAAATATTTCCTTATCATATAAATTAATAATTAATTATTCACAAATAATATTACAGAATCACAATAATGACAACCAGACCGTTCCCAGGAAAGAGGGGGCTTTCCGATAAGGATTTCTCCTCATCGAAGCGCAAATAGGTGACCAAACCTCTCCTCGATGTAACTTTCTAGACATTGCCAATAATGCTATCTAATAATATTATTCAAATAATATGAATTATTGATTTGATAATGGAAAATACTATGCAAAGGACAATTATTGAAACAACAATAATATAAAATATCAACGCAACAAATTATTGAATCAATAAAATAAAATATTGAACAAAGAATTATCGTAATAATTATTGAGTAGTGCCTTCTTACGTAAGAATCAATAATTCAAAAATAATCGTGCAATACCGTAATGCTATCGCAACAACAACGCGATTATTGTGCAACAACGCATCATCGTATTTTAACCACCGTATTCCAACAATGTTAATTCAGTAACCACTACACCAAGTTATTTATAAAACTCAAACTTGTCGCTTTCTTCATCCGATAGTTATTCTATTAGGGGCCCACAAATGGTCATCGCGTCGCTGAATATTCCGACAATATTCTACGACAACAAGAAATGATATTTTATAACCACTCATAAAAATTTATATATATCCCACAACTATAAATATCAAATTCCTCCATAATATTCAAAAATGAATTTATAGAAAATTCATCTTTATTCATAAAAGTTGAGTCTTATTTATATTTTAACATGCATTCATCATTATTATTTTCGCAATATTTTATATATATTCCCACAACTATAACATTATATCAAATTCACCTCCATAATATTCAAAAATGATATTTATAGAAAATTCATCTTTATTCATAAAAGTAATATAATTCCGTTGTGGGGTCCACCCAATGATTGTGTCATCGTACGAATATTCCCTGTTAAAACGAATATTCCCCGACCAATCGAATATTATATAACAACTTGCTTACTTAGCAAAATTTATAAATATTACCCACAACTATAACATTATAACAAAATCACACCTTAATATTCAAAAATAATATTTATAGAAAAATTCATCTTTATTCATAAAAGTTGGGGTCTTACAAGGTGGGTGAAGCAACGTTGTTGGGACCAGAATTGGTACGCATGACTACGGAAAATATTCAAATGATCCGGCAATGTATACAAACCTCACAAGATCGACTAAAGAGTTATACTGATCTTCATCGAAGGGACGTGGAATTCAATGTCGAAGACCATGTATTGTTACGTGTTGCTCCATGGAAAGGAGTTACGAGATTTGGAAAGAGAGGAAAGCTCAATCCTCGATTCATTGGTCCATTTGAAATCCTCGATCGAGTAGGAACTGTGGCCTATAGACTCGCTTTACCGCTAAGTATGTCTCGTGTTCATAATGTTTTCCACATATCCATGCTACGTAGCTACGTAAATATATAAAAGACCCGAACCACATTATTGAGTTAGAACCAGACGAGATAGCAGAAGATTTAACGTATGAAGAGGTACCTATTAAAATCTTGGATAAGAAGGAACATATTTTACGCTCAAAGGTTATACCTCAAGTCAAAGTTTTATGGAGAAACCATGATATTGAGGAAATGACCTGGGAGTTAGAATCGGATATGAAAATAAGGTATCCTCACCTCTTCGACATACAAGGTACGTACATCAATTTCGAGGACGAAATTTCATACGAAGGGGGGGTTGTAAGACCCCAACTTTTTACGAATAAAGATTTAATTTCTCTAATTATTAATTTTGAATAATAAGGTATTGATTTGATATAATACTTTAGTTATGGGTAAAATGTGCAAATTTTACAAAGTAAACAAGTGGTCATAAAATATTCGTTTTTTCGAGGAATATTCATTTTGGTCGGGGAATATTCTTTTATCGAGAATATCTCAGTAAGGCGAGCCGCAATCATTGGTGGACCACATAATGTAATAAGCGTTGGATATAAAAGCGGCGAAATAACCTTTTTATAAAAATAACGGCAAAACTTTTACCGTTAAAGCTGTTGAAATACTCGGTGATAAAAGTACAGTAATATGTGTGGTTTCACAGTGGCACACGGTATTGCACAGTATTTCTGATTATTGTTTCTTACGTAAGAAGTCACTCAATAATTGATACAGTAAAATTGCAGTCTTTCATATTATTGGTGCAATAATTGCTATAGTGATAATTGAATAGTATTTTGCATTATTAATTCAATAATTGTCACGACATAGTAACTCATATTATTGAATTAATATTTTGGATAACATTATTGATAATGTCTAGAAAGTTCTGTCGAGAAAAAGGGTTAGGTTATTTAATTACGCGCCAGTAAGGAGAAATCCTTATCGGAAAGCCCCCTCTTTCCTGGGAACAATCTGGTTATCAGTATTGTGAATCTATAATATTAATTAGGAATACTTATTGATAGATTGAAGAGTTGTAGATAATTGATGAATAAATAAAAATTATTGATAAATATGATAAGTAAATATTTGTTTAATTTGATATAAATGGAGGAATTTCAACATGAGATATTTGTTGAAAGTTTAGCATATTAATTTTTCTATGGAACCATAATTATCTTCTCTGATACCATAATTATCTTCTCTGATAATATATTCATTAAGATATATTTTTATAATATATTATAAAATTATATTTTTATAATTTATAATTTTTTAAATAGTAAAATTATAAAATTTTAAAAATACTAAAAATACCAAACAATCAACAAACCCTAAAAACTGAAATTTCAAACAAATATTGAAGAATTAGACTTACAACTTCACTCTAAGTATCACTCTGATTATTACCCTTTATTCTAGTTTAATGCACTATCCCGGTTTATTAATCAAGAACACTCAAGTAGAACTAGTCATCTCTCAATGCACTAATACCGTATTAACTTAAATCAACAAAGTAGATAGAATTAAGTTAAACACCTTAATTAACTAACTCACTATATCTCTACTATGTGAATTACAATCAAAGAAGGTTTAAGTTCAAGTTCTCTATCCGATTACATGCGATGCTAGGCATATCTCTACCCTAACATAAAACAAGATTCTATTCAATCACAAAATTCAAGAACACATGTTATATTAACTAAGTCTAGACTCGTATTTCCTCTCTCGAATCCATACAAGTCCACAAAGAATTGGTGATCAGGAAATTCATAAATTCAAGCACAAATTGTGACGCCCCCAAATCCGGGTACTTGAAACCCGAACTCAGTGCTTCACGATACCATTTCTATAAGCTGAATAATACAATAGTAATATTTCAAACTTAATTTACATACATCAAAGTTTACTTCCTAGGTACGAGACCTTCAAATACATTCCTTACAATACTTGAATAAATACCAATACAACTATAACCATTAACTCATAGCATAAACTCATTCGAGCAGCTTTCCTTTCCCCTTGTTCGTGTTTTGAGCCTTGAGTTGCTCATACATAATCGAAAACATTTAATTTAAGCAAGGATGAGCATTTGAGTGCCCAATGAGTATAATAGCAATTATATATATAAAAGTTGAAAGAATATAAGTATTCTCTTTACATAACACTTCTACAATGAATCAAAAGTTGTGAAGTAATGCATCTTGATAAAAGATTCACATAACAACTCTCTTTCAAATTCTTGAAATGAGGCTCCACCCATGAATAGGGTTTAAGAAACATACTATGAACATTGTTTTTCATTTTCAAAAGGTTTAACAGAAATTCATCCGCAAACCAATCATAACTTACGGCACGGAGGGTGATCACTCTCAGATTGTACCTGTGATTGATCAATACTACATAACTAGAACGACATTCATCGTTCATCCTTTGTCCGTAAAGCGCATAAAAAATTTTCCCATTATCGGGATGTTCATACATGCCTGTTTCCAAACCCGAAGGTTTTAATCTTGCTTTCAACAATAATATGTAATTCAACATATATGTATACGGGTAATTGACATGGTATATCAACATGTGAATAAATGCCATGATTATCCAAGTGGGGACACTTGTATAACCATTTAGAAATCAACTTAACGTAATATATATCCGAAAGCTAACATGTTGATAATCAAAACGTATATAATCTGTACATGAATAGAATAATTTTGAAACTTCTTACTCATGTCCATTGCATAAAGGAAATGCAAAGGTAAGATACTTTTTGATTTCTTTGATTACAAATCTCAACTTAGATCTTATCTCTTTATCACAACCTATCAATAAACAGGTCATTCGTCCGATTAGAACAATATATCATAACACATAATCTTTATCGATTATGGTCAAACACATAGCTTAATTATGTCATCACATAATCGCAGTGATCATACTTTTAGTTCACATTCTATACTTTTATACATTTTTCAAATATCTCATCCATGTTCTTACGATAGTCTTTTCTTTCTATTATAGGTCCGAAATGGTTGTGTCGGCGTCTGTAAACTTACTTATATCGAATACATCTTGAGTCTAAGACTCTTATTCTATACCTCAACATCTGTAAATATCAGACATTTTACTTTTAATCATTTTCGAATTTTTCCAGAAATTGAAAAATTTAAAATAAATCAAATCAGTCACTCAAGGCTTATAGTGATATAACTGTTACTATGGGTGCTCTTCACCAAATCCTGGACTTCATAACTTAGGTTCTCTGAATCGACTAGTTTGGCCGGATATCACTTTCAAACATCGGAATTATAATTATATGACTTAAACATCAAACAATTCTATTATCATTAATAATTAATTAATATTAAATTATTAATGAAATCATTACTAAAATATAAAAGTTATTTATAATAACTCAAACTATTTTTAAAACATTTATTTTATCCTTAAATGATTTTTAAAACAATTAAAATCATTTTAAATAATCATCATTAATATATAAATATTAATGTACTATTTATCCAAATATTAAAAGTCATTAATTATAACTTAAAATATTTTTAAATCCTTAATATTCTCTTTAAATGATTTTTAAATAAATAAAACCATTTTAAACTATTTATTTAATATAAATATTAAATAAACTTAATATCACAAATCATTAACTAAATATCATTAATATATAATTATTAATGAAATTATCTTCTAAATATTAAAAGTTATATTTTATAACTCAAAATATTTTCTTATATCATAAAATAATTTTTCATGATTTTTCATGAATTAAAACTATTTTTAAATCATTTATTTAATATTATAATTAAATAAATAAATACCTTTATATTTCAAAATATTAAATATTTATGAAATATACTCAAAATAATTAAAAACTATTTTTCGGACTTTAAAATAATTTTTCATAATTTATTTGGTATTTTTAATAATTAAAACTAATTTTCTAATTTTTAAATTAATTTCCTAAAATAAAATGTTATCTCATCGCTAAAAGGCATCTATAAGCTGATGAACCGTCATATAGGTGTTCTTGAGCTTCATGTCGATTACCTGAAGGTACTAGTTTGATAGAGCTTTAAATCCATGATCTAAGTGTTTTTACGGACTTGCAAAAACTTCAATGTTGTAGTACTAATGTAATACTACAACTATATACTCATTTCATGGCCAAACAACAACAAATGTGAGATATGATCAATAGAAAACCTTGTCGACGTGTGTTCTTCATGTTTTCAGGTTGCCCGAAACCTCTCGTCAACAACGGTCAACGACACTTAGTGGTCTTATTCGGTCGATCTGTATATGTTATAGGTGTTTTATACGTCGAGTATGTAGTATAACTTACGAGAGAACATGATTAAATCAAGTTTCAAGTCTAAACATTAACAATACCAAAGATATAAATCATCAAACTCTCGACAAAAACTTGCATGCCAATTCGGGTTTTCGAAATTTTAAAAGCCGATCGTGCAGTCTACTTTGGATCTTTATATCTTTCATTACGAAGTTTGATCTAAGTGATCTATTGCTTCCGTGTTGTAGATAACATGTAATACTACAACTCTATTACATATAAGGCATATAACAACACCAGATCCAATGAGAAAAGAGGTTTAATCGAAAGGTGACCTCAACAATCAGCTTGAACATTTACGAAAACCCGAAATGTTATTGAAAGCGATTCGGTCGATAGTAGTTTGACATAAATATCTTCTAATCTACAACAAATATGACCATGATTCCTTTTGCGAATAAAGACAACATACCAAAGCTACACATAGCAAGCTTTAAACATCAAAACTCTTAACAGGATGAGATCTACGACCTCTCGACATTCGTTGTCGAACAACAAAAATGAAAATTTCCGATTTTAAAGATCTTCAAATCCGAAGCTCGAATGTTATGGAATCAACATCAAGCAACCCAGATCATCCTTAGACACTATAATCAACATGTTTTAACATTTAAACATAACATCTAACACCAAAAGTTTAAGAAAAATCAAGCTAGGTTTATACCTTTTAAGCTTTGATTACGATTTTTTTAGCTACTTGATTTGTTATTGGTGTGAATGGGGCTTGTTTATAGACTGATATAATGAGAGAATTTTGTAGGTTTAAGCTTGGGAGAATGAAGCTAAGTACTTGTATATAAATAGGCCAAAATGTTGCATTTCTCTCTCTTGAATCCATAAATTAGTGCATGAAATGATTATAATGGCTGATTGATGGTAATACTACAGCCCATAGGTAATTTCTAGATGGATTGGCCGGATTTTGTGGACAAGTGGTAGCAATAAGACATAAATAATGCATTTTCCCCTCTTCTTTAATTTAAAAAAATATTTTAAATATCTTGGATGCTAAAGTGGAATGATTCTCTTGTTTGAGAGCTGATAGCATGTAGGGTAAGTATGTTGGGCATCCTTGTTGCAAGATCCCATCAACAATGTAAGTAATAATACACTAAAATGATAAAAAGGGTATTTTGGTCATTTCACATATAATTCCAAGGGCATTTTTGTAAAAGGCCATTAAATGTAATATTTAACCATTAGATTATAATTCTTACCATTTACCAATTAATTTCTATCATTTGGTAAATTAAAACATTTATATAATAACATCGTAACTAAACCCGATAATTTTAAATTAGGGTTTTCTATAGAAAATTAGGGTTTTCTAATTAGGGTTTCTTAACGTTATCAATTAGGGTTTTCTAATTGACCATTGTGGGTTCTCTAATTATCTCGTATGATGATCTAACACACGGTCATTACGGTCTCTAACTTCAACCGATTAGGGTTGTAATAATTAGGGTTTGTCCTAGTTATCGCCGTAAAATAGTAATTAGGGTTTTTCTTCTAATTACCAGCATTCGTGTACACAAAGAACTTCATATACACAAGAATTTCATATACTACTCACCATTTATCATAATAGCCAAGTTTAATAATTAGGGTTTCACTTCACATTTTAATATGCTATGACCTAACCGACCGTTTATTTCAATAATATCTCGTCTCATATACACACAAAGATATAATTATTGTCTTTGTAAAATCATTATAACAATAATATAATATTATTATTATCATCTCTTGATCATAATCCCAATTCGTGGTTTGGATCTCATATCCGACTTCTCTTTCGCATATCAAGTTAAAATACTTGATTTAAATATTCTAACAATTTATATAATAAAATATATATTATATAAGTTCTAATTATCATTTCATATATTATTTCCAATCATGTTTTCATGGAAAATAATTAATAAAAACATTTCGCTTCATAAATTAATTATAATTTGTAATAATTAATTATTCCAAAATTATTTCTAATTTTTTTTTCAAGTAATAAATATATTCATATTTATCGTTCACATTATTAGACACTTATTCTCGTCATTAAATAAAAAAAATTTATACGTAAATTTCTTATTTATTTTATTTAGGAAATCTCGGGTTATTATACAAATCAATATAGATAAACTGAAGAATAACTTACTAAACTGGAAATTAAAGATTACATAATCATCGTTCCACCCAAAGATCCGTTATAAACCTAAAAAGTAATTTAGTTCATCATCGATAAAATAAAAACTGAATTAATTAAAGTAAACATCATCCCAATTACAAATATTAAACTGAAGAAAGAGAATGAATCCAGAACCACCCTTCTCTTTAGCTTTAATCTGCAATTATCGTGAAATCTTCTTCAAAATCTTCCTCTAATGCTCTTGCTCCAAAATTAGCTTCAAAGATGTTAATTGCTTGTATCTTGATGCTTCAATCTTGTTGTTGTTTTTAAATTATATGCCAAGATACGTATTCTCACTTTAATTCATGCATAATTGAGTTCCAAGTCATGCCAACCACTTAGCCTTACGTTAGCAATTCAAAAGGAAACAAGATACTGGATTTCCCGTACCCCCACCCCGGCGGGGGTTTTGCTATACAATTGTCCGCTCGGTGGGCTACCTTCCTGTTAATTTTCCATCACCCTCTCCCCGACGGGGGTTTTGTATATAGAAAGTGTGACGCCCTCAAAATAGGTATACAACACCCATTCTGAGTCGCCAAATACATGGTACAGAAACAACTACAACTTTATTAATACAATTGTCGTGCAAAATACGACAACACATAAACTGTGAGTTTAAAAACAAATATTGTCTTCTAGACAATATCAACACTCAAATAATTCCTCATTATAATTATTGATACACTATTTTACAAAATAGCGAGGACTACTAAAACGACATTCTAGAACCTTCATTCCATACCCCGACTAGTTTACTCGCTACATTCTCGCCACCTGAGAAGAAAAATGGAATAAAAAGGAAAAGGGTGAGCTCAACTAGCCCAGTAAAGAATATTATGACTAAGATAATATAGAACAAATTATTGTTAGTCCTCAACAGGGAAAAAATCTGATAGAATACAATAGACAACAAGTTTTAAATCAATATTCGCAGCGGAAATAATAATTCATTAGAAGAGTTACGTAGAGAATGAAATCTAATTTCTTCTATGAATTTAAAAGTTTTTCATCAATATTTTATCCTTGTAACATCAATCAATAAACATCTGGAATAAAGTATTCATCTTTGCACTACAGGCCAAAGATATTCATCAGTTGGTCATGTTCATCTCAACACCTGTACATCTTTGCACTACGGGCCAAAGATATTTAACAAAAAATCATTAATCTTTGCACTACAGGCCAAAGATATTCAATAATATCATCATTTAGGACTGAGGATGATGAAAAATATTTCAAAGAAAACGAATCTAGTGAAATAAAATAACAAATATTAAGGATTCGTACTTTAAACAATCCAAGTTCAAAAATACTTTGTAAATAATCATAGTGAAGTAAAATTTAACAAATTTTTTTTTAAAAAAAAATATTTAACTTTCAAAAATTAATTATTCCAGAATTTCAATAATTCATAATAAATAGCCCTTTTATCAGAAAAATTCGAATCTTATGTCCATTCCATAGCAAATTCAAATCTCTTCAACTTTGTAGTTTTAAGTTTTTCCAAATTCCAAACAAAAATTGACCGAAATCCACATACGGACGATTTTATAGGCTATAATCAAATTTCAGTCAAGAAATGGGGTCCACAAACATGAAAAACATGTTTAATATTTTTAGTAACAAAAATACTCTTCCTTTTCATATATTCATATATCCCACATTCATTATAAAAATATCACCATTATTATATTTTATTATTATATTATTAAAGTATAATAATATATTTAAATGAATTATTTTATCGAAAAAGATAAAATATCAAATTTTCCACAATTGTCACTTTAAAATTTTCTCCATCTATATCCACATAAAATAAATATTTTCCTTATCATATAAATCAATAATTAATTATTCACAAATAATATTACAGTAATCACAATATCGATAACTGCATCTGCTCTCAGAGGAAGAGGGGCTTTCCAATAAGGATTTCTCCTTACTGGCGCGCAATTTGGTGACCAAACCTCTCCTTAGATAGAACTTTCTAGACATTGCCAATAATGTTATCTAATAATATTACTCAAATAATATGAATTATTGATCTGATAATGGAAAATACTGTGTAGTGACAATTATTAAAACAACAATAATATAAAATATCAACGCAATAATTATTGAATCAATCAAATAAAATATTGAATAAGAATTACTGTAACAATTATTGAGTAAAGGCCTTCTTACGTAAGAATCAATAATTGGTGCAATACTGCAAAGCTTCTCCGGGTTTTAACCACCGAGTATTTCGACAAAGATTAATTAAGTAATAACTACGCCAAGTTATTTATAACTTATACTTATCGTTTTCTTCATCCAATCACTTTTCATGAGGCCCATACAAAATGCTACTGGCAGTCATACGAATATTCCCTACGCAAAGAAGAATATTCCACGACCAAACGAATATTCCCAAACAACAATGAATATTTTATAACCACTTGCTTATTTGAAATATTTGCGCATTTTACCCATAACTAACCACATTAATCAAATCAACCCTTACTATTTCAAAATAATAAATAGTGGAAATTTAATTTCATTTATAATAAGTTGGGGTCTTACAGAAAGTCCTCCCCGACGGGCATATATTTTGTCTTTTTATCCAATTTCGCCATGATTTTGCCCCTTTAAGTCCAATTTCCACGCCACCACACCTAAACACAAAACAACACTAAACAACTAAAAATGAAACATAAAAATAAAGAATTAACATAGTTTAAGCTCGAATTAGAGGCCAATTCGTAGATATAAAATCCATTCATCAAACTCCCCCAAACTTAAACACGTGCTAGTCCTCGAGCACAAAAAAAAATCATGTATTCAATGCAATGCAATGAGATGTAATGCATCTAATATATATACATATGAATCCAACAGTCATCATAGAATCAATTTTATTCATCCAGCCTCAGAGAAATCAAGCAAACTCAACAATACTTTATACCAAAACTAATCAATAATTCCCATCCTTCATCAAATCTTAAACTGTTATTACTGGTATAATGTGTGTGTGTGTGTGCTCAACATCCATACTAACTAATGCAAATTCAAATTTAATACATAACAAATCTCTTAGAAGGCATTATACCGTGTAAACTTAAGAATTTCAAAAATAGACGAGATCCAACTAAAATCAAACAATTACCAATATTAAGGGTCTAAATAGGGTACTTATGCTTTATTTTTCAATCACGGGGGCTTTTTGATCTTATTTCCCATGTTATTCTCTTTTTTTAGATAGTGAGTGCGTTTTACACTCGAACATATGGTCCTGCTCGCCGCGAGTCTCCGCATCATTCTGTTGGCATCTTTGTTGTATCCATCCACTTGATATTGGTGGCTCTGAAACTGAGGGCTAGATGTAGCATCAGGTTATGGTATCTCCTCCGTTTCTTGCTCTCCCATTGTCTCATCCCCCGGGTACTCGTCGTCATCCAAGGTGTCTTCAGCTTCAGCCTCATCCTCTGAGGCTGGTGGAAATATGAACCCAAGTCCTCTAGGGTGTGACTCGCCCCCGGGCCACAACGAATACCGCACAATCATCCTCGAGTCTAACGTCTGAAGCGACATCTGGGTGGTCTCATCATTGGACCATCTGACTCCTGTTTGCCTACACAACCCACAAATGAGCGATGGGTGTGGCAAGCCGCCAAAGAATGGTCCTCGCAGGCATCTTCGGATTGAAAAACTAATGATAACACCCACATCGATGAGAAAGTCTTGGACGATGGCATATAAAAGCAATATCTTATCCTTGGTCAGCTCTGTCGTGTGTGTGGATGGAAATAGCTTGGCGCACATGAACGTGTGCCATATCTTTCCGTATCGACTGAGATTCTTACTGTGGGAGATAGTGCCCCCTTTTCGGCCTTTGACCCATGTGGTACCCGGTTTTGTAATCTCCGTCAAAATAGCCTCGTAGTTGGGATCATGGTCACATAAGTAAGCATATTGGCACTCTCTAGGAACTCGTAATTGGTAGTACGTATTGATGGTGTTAGCACTGAAAGGAACTTATTTGCCCCAGACAAATGCGGTGAATGGGGCCTTATCCTCTACATTGGCATAAAACTCTTTGACCACATTCACAATCGCTGGCTCAGGCTCTTCCGTGAACTTATTCCATCCTTTCTTATAAATTTGTTGCATCATTTCGTCTTCGACGTGTTCAGGTGCCAACCCCCGCTCTGGTGTGAGTGCCTTTGTTACAAAAGTATGTTGAGGAATATTCGTTCTGTCGGGAATATTAGGTAAAAGTACGATGGCGGCGAAATAACCAATCATTGGTGGGCCCCATAAAGAAATATTGTCTGATGCAAAAAATGACATAAATAACCTTTTTAATAAAAAAAAATTGTCAACAGCAATATCACTTTTAACTGTTTAAATACCCTGTGATAAAAGTATAGTAGCACGCGATATTCTACAGTGGCACAAGACATTCCATGGTATCACACGGTATTACACAGTACTTCATATTATTGATTTAATAATTATTATAGTAACAACTGCATAGTATTTCATATTATTGAACTCAATAATTGTCACAGTAGTAAATGCACATTATTTCATATTTTTATATCAATAATTGACACGACACAGTAACTCATATTATTTGATATGATATTATTAGACCATTAAATATTATTAACAACGTCTAGAAAGTTCTATCAATGAAATGAGTTATTTAATTATGCGTCGTTTATACGGAAGACCCCCTCTTTTCTAGAAACGATTTGGTTGTCAATATTGTAAGTCTATAATAATTATAGTTAGAAGAAATTAGTGTTCATCAGTCCACTATAGTAAGCACATAGATTTAGGGATGTCACAATAGTTGTCACAACATCTCATATTATTGACTCAATAATTGACATCGTAACAAGGGTAGTAATGGAAAGTTGCATAAATGGAAGTCACAAGTATTAAGTAGTTAGGTCGACTCATTATTTGAAGAACACTAATATCCGTGATATTAATACATTAAGTCAATAATGTAGAAGACAGATAATATAATTAAAAATAATGATAATGAAATAATCTTTTTGATAGTGGATTAATCTTTTTGAATAAATAATGATAATAGAATAACTTTTTTGATAATGAATTAATCTTTTTGAATAAATAATGATAATAGAACAATCTTTTTGATAGTGGATTAATCTTTTTGAATAAATAATGATAATAGAATAATCTTTTTGATAGTGGATTAATCTTTTTGAATAAATAATGATAAGGAAATTGTAACGACCCCAAAATTCATACCATTTAATTCTCGACTTTGGTCGTTAATAACACAACTATTTTTCTGATTTTTACATCATTATTCGATGTTAAACTTTATAAAATGCGGAATAATTCAAATTTTTATGTCTTCTTACTTTAAATCCCTGAATTAAAACCTTTATCATCTACACGTCTTTGAAACAACCTTATTTTATGATTCTCTTCGTCACTGCTATTATATAAAATTTTACATTTCAATTTGTTATCCTTTACATATCAAATAACTCTAACTTTAGCTTTACAAATCAACATAAAACTGTACAACATAAAACATTTAGTACATCTCATGAATCGTTACAACAAAATGACTATACAAAGTCTTACATCATAAATAGATATCCAAATACACCGGATAACTCAACTTACAATTCAACGCACACGGTACGTTCAAAATATTAAATACTTTTTTCATAAAACATAAGAAATCTTCGCAAATATGGATCCTTATAATTCACTTAGCACATATCCTTACCTTGAAATTTTGACCTGTAAAAATGGTTATTTGCGAGGTTGAGCTCGACAGCCCAGCAAAATCTAACAGTTTTCATGCATCACGTAACATATAATAACATGCTCAACATATAACTCATAAACATTGGACTAACATAACATACATGTTACAGTTCATATAACAAGTATAAAGATTGAGTTCTTTACTCAATCAGCATGCTTTTACTCAATCAACATAATCATAAGTTGACTTTAACATTTCCTACATTCAACATATATATATAACACATCATGCTCTTTGCAATAAAGATTTAAAACAATCAAATTCATATAGCAAATAGGAACTGGAAGACTTGCCTTGATCGTTGTTTACTAATAACAGTTTAACAGCTTACAGTTATCTGCACTTCACGTGCCCTACACAATTATATAATCATGCACACCAACTATTAGTCACATAGCAATACATAATAGTTGTAATATAAACTTTACTCTACCTCCTATAACCCTTCTTATTAATTAATACATAATGTTCAATTTGATTGTGTTAACTTTCAACTTATATCTCACTGTACTTCGTATTCGAAGTTCATTCAAGTGTTTAAGTATTGCTAGGATTACTTATTGGTTTTATATTATCACTATTCAATATCTTATTATATTCATTCCATTTGATTTAAAACACTTTTTACGTTCATTATCACTTATCACGGCGTTTCGACATTTATTCGTCACCCGCCCAATTTGTCTCTCTTGTGTGTGCTTAGTATGCGTATTCAACTTATCTGATATATTATTTATTAATGTTAAACATCATTATACTTCATAATATTCATGTTCTATAACTTAGAACAACATCTATTATCGTCGACATCACTATACTTGTGTATGTGCATGTCCGACGCCCTCCGATTGCCTTCGAATATGCATCAGTCACAAAGATGACCATTTTGACTACTTTTTTCGACCTTAAATTGAAAACCTTAAAAAATAAATGTTGTAGGTCTATTCGTCCTTGTTCCAGATCATCTTGAATCACCTCAATTGGAGTTCGTATGAAAAAGTTATGCATATTTTACTTAGGGCACAGCGCAGCTACGCCCGTTAGCAGAAACGGGACCTGAAGCTACTGTTCTTCGCAATTTTTAACCCTTTTTCTCTTACTAATCTTCATAACTTGAGTTATACACATCCAAATTAGTCCGTTTTCGATTCTATGGATTCGTAATTCATAGAACTACAACATACTAGAATTCTAACAATTTATAAAAACATTAAACAACCTAAAATTTGATCCAAAACACATGTTCATACACTACTTTCATGTTTTTAACATCTCTAGCGAATTCGATCGCCACGACTTCATTACTTAACCAATTAACACGATTTAAACTGCGTTGTTTTTGTTTCTTCACATACTAACATAATCCAACATCAATTTACAGATTATAACAAGTATTGATCATGAAATTTCGTACTTTCTAAGCCATATCCTATAAACATAAACACTGTTTTTACAATTCCTTCCTACAATCCCAATTCTCACGAATTTGACAAATAAGTATCAATCATATATGATGGTTAACAGATTATACATACCCAATAATCTTTATAAACCAATTCTTTACTCAAATCATGCACCATAACCAATTAAAGAGAAGAAGTTTTGATAAAACGCAACTAAGAACTAGGGCTATAATATTACCTTTTTAATTTCTCCATAAGCTTAATTAGAGGATGAGAATGGCTTGATCATCCTTCCTCTCCCTTCTTTGATTCTCACAATCACCTTTTTTTTCAATTTAACAAAGGATTTCTTCTTTTTCTCTCTCAATTTCTCTCCTATTCTTTGTTTTCTCTATTCTTAGGCTTTAGGAACAAAACACGTATATCAATATAACTGATATAAACATAATGCGTATGCATTATGGGTTCTTCAGTTACAATAACAAAGGGTCACTTAGCCATGTTTGGCTAGCACCCAAAATCTCCTTTTTTCAATTTATTTTAATACTCCTCTATTATATGGTACATTTGTCACACATAACCAAACATAATCTTATAATTTCATATTAAGTTACATTGTGTTTATTAATAACTTAATTTATCAAATCACTCCTTATCATCATAATAAATTTATTTAATAAATTATTCATCCTCTAATTTAATTATTTAATTAAATTAGAGCCTTGTCATTCCATTAGCGTAATAAAATACGCACCGATTATAAAATTGTTTATCATCAATTTACTTAATATTATCATACATGAATAAATTATTCCATAATAATTCCCATCAAATATTTACTTTATAAAATAAATATCTCAACTAAAATATTTATTTTACTTGATAATTATCTTAACTGCTTTTATAAAATTCACAATTAAATTACATTAACATATTACATTTATATGTAACATTTACCTCTCATTTTATTAAAATAAATATATTTACATTAATTCACTATTTTAATTAAGTGAATTACTCTCAATATTTATGAAATTTAATTCATAACAATTCCATTGCCAATAAGGCATCATAATCAAATTATAGTATTGCATACTCAAACTCAAAACATCTCATAATAAGAATTTTAATTATTAAATCCTTATTTTAATAACTTATAAAAATTCGGGTTGTCATATCCTTCCCTCCTTATAAGGATTCCATCCTCGGAATCACCGAAACCCTACCTTACTCAGGTTTTCATCAAATCTCTTTGTTGAATAACTTCAACACTTTACCTTAATATAGGTTTTATATTTCCCACCCCCAACATTCTTGATAATAAATTCTTGTAAGTTTTATTTCATAACTTTCACTTGAACTCAATTATATTTTGAGTATTATATATTCTTTAACCCATTTATTTCCTTTTCTAAGGATCGTTATCATAAACACTCAGGATATTACATTCACCCATTCTTCTAAGAATTTCGTCCTCAAAATTTTATTTATTAATCTTCATTCATTCAATCTATCAAAATAGATTTTATGTTAATATTTTATTCATTCATTGGGTTCTAAAATCACTTTTTTCCACAAAGATCTTTCTACAATTATTAAACTTTTCTATTAAAAGTTTTACACTATTCTTTGATAACTCATCTCCTTCTCATTTAAAAATTTCTTTTCTTACTTATTCAATATATTCATCATTCAGTGTCGCATTCTACGACTCACTTCTTTCTAAAGAATATCATCCTTACCACATTCACCATTTAGAATAGCAAGAATCTTCCACAATTGCTCAATAATTGGGAAGCAGTATGAATAACTCAGGAATTTAAAAGACTCCAAATCATGCTTAGGGTCATAAGACCTTGAACTACGTCCACGGTTATAAGTACTCTTTCAACTTAAACCTTAATAAATATTAGACTATAGGGACTCCGTCTTTTTAAGTGTTAAGCCTTAAATGCGATGTATTGTGCACAAACATTTAAACGCTTATCGTATGTCCATAGTTATAAGTAATCTTTCGACTTAAACTTTAATAGTCATAAGACTATAAGGACTCCTCGTACTTAGGGTGATCAGCCCTTCGTACAATGTATTGTGCACAAACATCTAAACGCTTTCGCATAATCCCCTATAAAAGGGTTATTCATCTCAGCTTTTTAACATCTGAATCCGCACCAAAACAATTTGGTTTGACATAGTTTGACAAAGAACGCTTGAATTCCATGAACATCTTTCAACATTCGTCTAGCTGAATCAAATAGCATAGACTTCTACAATAATTCTGACATCAATCGAAATATACATATATATATATATATATATTTATCATCTCTGCATCAGGTTCCATGATGCATTGATGATATAAAAATACATTTTGATATATTTTAAATTATTTTTGGCTTAAATGAGTGGACATGACAAGTGTAACAATCCGAAATTTAAATTGTAATTTTAAATATTTATTGAATTATATAAATATTTAATTAATGTGTTTATTATTGAATAAATATTTATTTAAGTTGATTTGATTTGATTATTTATTTGTTAAATAAATAATTAATGAGTGAAGGAAATTAATTATTATGAGATAATATTCTAATTTAATTTAATAATTAAATTAGAGAGTTGATAGGGATTAATTGGATTATTATAATATTTTAATTTAATTTGGTAAGAAAAGTGTGACAATAAACTATGCTATAAATGAGTTATAAAATAAAATAAAATAAAGTAGTTTTAAATTAATTTAGTTTTGCCAAACAAGGCTTAAAGATATTAAGTCTTTAATTTTTAAAGAGTTTTTGCCAAACAAAGCCTTATGGCTTTTGAATTTTGAATTTTAATTAAAATAATTAAAATATAAATAATATATATTACATTTTGGTAACTGATAAATTATTAGTATATTTATTATAACATCGGTTTTAGACGTTTGGGTATGTCCATTGAGTTGAGTTTTATTTTACGTAAAAATCATTTGGCCTAAGCCTAAGAAAAAAAGGAAGCAAGAAAGAATACAGAGAATTTGAGAGAGACTACAGAGAGTTGAGAGGAGAGAAAGGTTCTGTGAATTGCAAGCACTTTGTCTTCTAACAAGGGTTAACCAAGAAGGAGAACGTATTTTTACATAACCTTCATATTATATATACATATATATATATATATATATATATATATATATATATATATATATATGTCTTACGACATAATTCCTAAGTTTCTGTGTTCTTGAGTTTCACTGTAGTATAAAGTTCTTTACAAAATTGTCTAATCTAAATTTTTATGATTGGTTAATAAATTATGTGTAAATGTAATTGTGATGTTATAACTAACATCTATATATGATTGTAGTTTACATGTGCGTTCTAAAAGAAAGAAAATAGTTTTACAGTGAATATGTGTATGAACATGACTTGTAGGAGTATCAAAATTGATAGTTGATTGTAAGCTAAATAGATAAATTGATCCTTGAATATGTTAATTCGATAAGAAACGAAGAGAACGTAGTTGGAATGAATTAATTTGGTGTATAATTGTGATCACAGTGTTAGTTTTGTCAAAAAATGTCAAAAATGGAGTTTTTAGTTTAAAACATGGCATTCAAGGATTTAAATTTCCTGAAGTTGTTGTTTAGTTGTTTTAAATCAGTATTTATATGATAGGTAATGTTTATGTGTAATCTATGTAAGTTATACGTGTTAAATTGGGTGCTAGAAATTAAGATTAGCTTTGTTTACATTTTTGTGCTCGCTTCAGTAATTGAAATACCAACATTAAGCCTCGAAAAGTAAGCACCAACTTCTGGCCCGCGACTCACGCCACAGCGCCATCATCATCACCGCAGTAGTCGTCCCAGTTAAAGAATCCGTGGAGCAATAGTCATGTTAATAGAATGGCCAGAAAGTGTATTTTAATTACACAAATTCTGTAATTTTGATATGGTGCAATATTATGACTGTTAAAATGTAATATTTGTGGTATTATTGTGCTAAGAATGAGAATTTTATTAACAATTAATGAGTTTTATTATTATATTACTAGTGTAACTTGATTACGTGGTTAAAAATCAAGCCATACATGAAATAGATACTTATTTGTATACAGAGTATTTGTAGTAACTAATTTTGTTATAATGACATGTGTATAGGATACTGTGAATCGAATTATTTTGGTTTAGTTTACATGCAAGGCAAGTTTTCTAACTCTAAACTTTCTTTGAGCAAGTTATTCCTAATCCTATTTATACAATTCGTGCAAAGTTATTTAACCTAAACTCTTACTTTGAAAAGGTTTCCTACTTTAACTTGTTATTTAACATGCAAGTTTCTAAATTCTGATACACTAATCTTGAACAAGTTTTATCGTTCAATTTACTATTTATTATGCATGCTCAATACTCAATTCTAAACAAGATTCTAACCTTAGCTTAATATTGTTCAAGCAAGGTATGTTATGTTATTCAATGCTTATGCTCTTAGCTTATTCCTAAAGCATGACCTTAATATACAATGTTGATTCATTTATGATTTATTCCATAGCATAATGTTATTACATTTTTATTCAACTAATCCTTAGTTGATGTTCGTTAAACTATAAATTACCTTGAAACTTATCCAAACTAAACTTACTTTGGTGCGGACTTGTATTCTAAATATTGAGATGAACAACCCTATTACAGGGGATAATTTACACATAGCATTTAAATGTTTGTGCACAATACATTGTACGAAGGGCTGATCCCCCTAAGTACGAGGAGTCCCTATAGTCTTATGACTGTTAAAGTTTAAGTTGAAAGAATACTTATAACTATGGACATAGTTCATGGTCTTTTGACCCTCAAATATCTATTTCAAATTCTGTTCCTGATTATTATTGATAAAGCACATTATTCAGTTCTATTGAGCCTATTCATTTGGCAGTTGATATGATGTTTATTCATTGTCATTTTAAGTGAGCATTGTTTGTTCACTCTTGCTTATATAAATATTACAGCTAAAGTTGAGAAGGTCGATGAACCTACAACTAGTAAAGGGAAAGGGAAGATGAACAAGTATTGAAGACTTGTAAACTTGTTGACTTTTATATTGTCAGAATTTATTTTAAATCTTGTGATGTAGTTATTTAATTTTCCACACATGATGTTTGTATTTAAAGGTTAGATAACCTGGGAGATTTTATTGAACTTATTGATGTAATCCTTTAATGGGAAGGTTTATTATTAAATTTTATGATGTTTGGGTAGTTAGACATGAATGTTTTTATCAAGTGAACACCAAATCTGGTGGAAATGAAGTACCCAGATTTAGGGGTGTCACAAGTTGGTATCAAAGCTTTAGGTTATGAACCTTAGGTGGGGAAAAGCCTTAGGAAATAACTTTTGAAAAGAGAGTGGTGATAAATGTGACGCCCCCAAAATAGGTATACATCACCCATCTTGAGTCGCCAGATACATGGTACATAAATTCAAATACAACTTAATTATACAACAGTCGTGTAAAATACGACAAAACATAGCTGAGAGTTTAAACAAGAATATTGTCATCTAGACAATATCCACACTCAATGGTGTCCTCATTACAATTATTATTACATTATTCCGTAGAATAGTGAGGACTACTAAAGCCATTTATCCTGGACCATCACTCCATTCCCCGACTCATCCCAGCTATATTCTCATTTCCTGAAGAGAACAATGAAAGAAAGGGTGAGCTCAACTAGCCCAGTAAGAAATATTATGACTAAGATAATGTAGAATAAATTATCCTTAGCCTTCAATAGTATAAAAACTGATAGAATACAATAGACAACAAGTTTTAGATCAACAACTGCCGCGGAAATAAGCAATCCATTAGAAGAGTCAAGTAGAGCATAAAATCTACTATCTTCTATGATTTAAAAAGTTTTTGATCAACTTTATCACTGAGACTCAGCTTAATAAATAAAATCGAATCATCCCTGCACCACGGCCAAGGATATTTATGTAATCATCAATGGTCATGATTATACCGAATAATCCTTGGTCATAATCATACCAACAACTGTCCATCAATGAACTACATGCCAATGAGGACTTTTACCACATCATTCATCACATTACGGTCATGATTATACCGAATAATCCCTGGTCATAATCATACCAAGTCCATCTATGCACGTAAGCCAAAGATGACTTTAATCACAATATAAGCATGAGGATGATGAAAATGATATAAGCAATAATCAAACGAAATCAAATCCAACAAAATCAAGGATAAGTATTAAAGACTTTATATTTATCCAGAGTTTAAAAATATCCAAATTGTCAACATGATACTGCTTTGTAGAGTAAAATTTAAGAATAATATTCATGTACCAAAAATTATTTGGACAGAAAAGAAATATATTTTTCGGGTAAATAGTACCCCGTGAATAGTACCCCGACATGAAAAGTGTCCTGAATACCCGAGTGAATGATACTAGAGTGAATAGTAATCAGGTGAATAGTAACTCGTGAATAGTAACTCATGAATAGTACTCTGACACGAAATGTACCCCGAATACCCGAGTGAATAATACTAGAGTGAATAGTAACCGGGTAAATAGTAACTTGTAACAGAAAAATACCAAAGAAAATGGCATTTCATACCGAGTAAAATTTACCATGCATGCGATAGACCGCACAGACAGGTTATTCCAACAGAATAATAAAGAATGGAATAACAGAAGAATTTCACCATGTATGCGGTACTTCGCATAGACAGGTTATTCCAACATAATAATAAAGAATGGAAATACAACCCTTACAGTATAATACGTTCCTTTTTTCTTCATTTTTAATTTAGTCCCGCATGTATTATCAAACTTGTACCACCTCCCCTAATAGTAAATCATGTGAATCAATAGTAAATCATGTGACTCAATAGTTCTAAACATGTGAAAAAATTAATTATAGTATAGTACCTTCATCTATACCTCCATTTTTAATTTAGTCATGCAAGTATTATCAATTTTGCACCAACTCCCTTAATAGTAAATCATGTGAATCAATAGTACACACATGTGAACACATAGTTATAATCATGTGAATCAATAGCAATTAATTGCTCATTTATCCGGTGAATTACCCGATTGGTCAATATAACCTCCAGACATCAATTATTATCGAAATAAATGTCGATTTTCACTAACACTAATAATTCCAACACAATGGAACTATCAATTTCATCTTTAATCAACACAAACTTATTCATCATTAATATTATAATTCACAATATTTAACAACCAGGTCGTTCCCAGGAAAGAGAGGGCTTTCTGATAAGAATTTCTCCCTATTGGCGCGCAATTAGATTATTTAACCTCTCCTTGACAGAACTTCTAGACATTGTCAATATTGCAAATAATAATATGAATAACTTTGTCATCTCAATTATTGATTAGTAATATAACATATTATATAGATGATACTGTGACAATAATTGAATCAATAATATGAGAGATATGATGCAACAATTCATCAGAAAGCAATAATCGAGTATAACTGAGTGACTTCTTACGTAAGCATCAATAATCAATACCGTGTGATGTCATGCAACCACGCGTATTACTGTACTTTTACTACCAAGTAGTTTAACAGTTTTTAATGGTAACACTTTCGCCGTTATTTTTTTAAAAAGATATTTCTGTCATTTTCTAACTACGACAATACTTCCGTTGTGGGGTCTACCAATGATTATTCTGTCGTACGAATATTCCCTGTTAAAATGAATATTCCTCGACCAATCGAATATTCCCCGACACAACGAATATTTTATAACAACTTGCATACTTTGCAAAATTTTTAAATATCACCCTTAACTTTAACCTTTATCAATTTAACCATTTACTAAATAGAATAATTATAAGAAAATTGAATACTTTCATTTCATAAAATTCGGGGTCTCACAGTCTCCCCTCCTTATGAAATTTTGCCCTCAAAATTTACGTACGTACCTTGTATGCCAAAGAGGTGAGGATACCTTGACTTCATTTCATATTCCAACTCTTGAGGTATAACCTTTAAGTGTCGAATATGATCCTTCTTATCCAAGATTTTAACACGTATCTCCTCATACGTTAAATCTTCTGCTATCTCATCTAATTCTAATTCAATAATGTGGTTTGGGTCGTCCAAATATTTTCGTAACATCGATACGTGAAAAAAGTTATGAACACGCAACATACTTGGCGATAAAACGAGTTTATAGGCCACAGTTCCTACTCGATCGAGGATTTCAAATGGGCTAATTAAATTGAGGGTTGATATTTCCTCTTCATCGACTCTTGCTTCTAGAATAACACCTTCTTGAACCTTCTTCTTCGTTTTCATCAGCTCCGGGTCTGAAGCTTGAGCGACTTTTAACTTTATCAATTAAAGTCGATTCTACTCGTATAGTTGATATCACCACGTGGGTCCCTAGAGTCTTTAACTCTATCTTCATCATTTATAAGTTATACGAAATGGGTTTTTGTGTTAACAACGTCACACTCGTCAGAATCAAGACACGATCTTCTATTCAACGCGTCACCACTAACGCTCGCTTCTTCCACGATGATATTGAATGGTATAGTCGTAATCTTCAACAGCTCGAGCCAACATCTTTGGCGCATTATACATTCGTTTTGGTGAAGAAATATTTAAGGGTTTTAGAAATGGGTTTTGTACTGGGGTCAATACAAAATTCGATTTCACGCTCTAGGGGTAGGCTAAGAAGTCTTCAAGAATACGTCAGGAAATTTATTAACGATAGAAATATCATTCAAAACTGTGACTCTCATCCCAAGACTTGGATAGTACATCACATTGATACCTATCAACTTGCCATCGTCATTCACGATGTCGCCTACAGAAAGTCAGTCTTCGGTGCATTCCACATAAGGAAGTCAACAACGAAAGGATTGGGGCTCTTTACTTATGGCTTGATATGACAATGATTGACTTTTTTGGTTTGGTTGCTTGAATTCGCATAATAGGTTGGTTAGGAATATAAAAGCTAACAACCTTACGAAAAGCATGATGAGTAGTTAACCAATCGATTCCTAAAATCACATCAAAGGCAAGTATTTTCAAAGAGATAAGATCGACAGGTAACGTGAAAGTGTTGATTTGAATCAAATAAGATTTATAAACAGTGGAGCTAACGAAGGTTTCTACTAACGAAGTTTCAACCAATAAGTCAAAGTCTAACTTCTTAGGGGTCAAGTTCAAACGTTGAGCACAAGCAAGAGAGATAAAAGAATGGGTAGAACCAGTATCTAATAAGGTATAGACTTCGAAAGAATTTATAATTAACTAACCCGTGCTAATTTCGTTCGGGTTACTCGCTTTTTGAGAAGTCACGAAAAATGCTCTTCCTGAAACCACCGACTTTGTTTTGTCCATATCCACCTTTGGTGCCACCGTCCCAGCTGGACTTGACTTTGGTGCATGACAAAATCGGGCTAGGTGACCGTCTTTTCCACAACTAAAACATACCTTGGAAGGCTGTGAACAGTTTGGACTTATGTGTCATTCCTCTCCGCATCTGTAGCATCTAACTGGCGGTCGTTTTCCTCCCCTAGAATTTGTTGCTGGTGTTGGTGCTGCTGCCAACGTCTTCCCATCATCGTTAAATCTTCTCTTCTTGAATTTTCCACTTCTATTATCTTGGCCATGATTACCACCGAAGTGGTTACCATTCTTGGCATGATAATTTCCCCACGATGGTTATCATTGTTCCGATGGTTGCCGCACCGGGTACGATTATTATCGTGTTGTTGGTCGTTGCCTTTTGGTTGTTCTCACTCATTATCGCGCTTCTAATAATCGAGCCCTATTCACAACATCTCAATATAAACAAAGTTTGTGAGAAATGAGGTATTGACGTATATCGGGTTTCAAACCTCTTAGAAATATTCGCGTCATTCGCTCCTCATTATCGACCAAATGGGATGTAAACCGGGATAACTCCGCAAATTTAGCCTCGTATTGCGACACGGTCATATTATTTTGCTCCAACTTGATGAATTCCACCTCCTTCATGTGAAATACTTTCGAGAAAGTACTTGTCGTTGAACAACTCTTGGAATTTCTCCTAAGACATCTTGAGTGCCAGTCAAGTACGCTTTTACTGATTCCCACCAAGAATCAGCCTCTTCACGCAACATAAAGGTGGCAAAGGGAACCTTTTTCTCCTCGGAGCATCCCAAGACATCAAATATATTGATGATCTTCTTTAACCACGTCTCTGCCTTAAGTGGTTCTGGCTTTCCCAAAAACTCCGTCGGTCCCAGCTCCTTAAACTGCTTAGCGGTGACCGACCGTGGGTTGCCATTATTTCCACCTATATTTTGAACATGAGTCTCTCTTACCTGATGTTGTATGAATTGCATAAAGCCTCTGAACATCTCATCGTTCATCATCTGATCGGTGTTGTCATTTACCTGAGGATATATCACATATTATATCACATATTTACAAAACAAGGGTTAATTGACATATCACATATTATCCCTATACTCTGACCAACCAATTAAATACAAAATAAACTTAGGTAGGTCATACTAGCGAAGGAATTCCCCGTCTCTCCCCTCCTAGTTCTTGTCTCACATCTCAGCCAAGGATCATATCCCTAAGCTTTGATACCAACTGTGACGCCCCCAAAATAGGTATACATCACCCATCTTGAGTCGCCAGATACATGGTACAAAAATTCAAGTACAACTTAATTATACAACAGTCGTGTAAAATACGACAAAATATAGCTGAGAGTTTAAACAAGAATATTGTCATCTAGATAATATCCACACTCAATGGTGTCCTCATTACAATTATTATCACATTATTTCGTAGAATAGTGAGGACTACTAAAGCCATTTATCCTGGACCATCACTCCATTCCCCGACTCGTCCCAGCTATATTCTCATTTCCTAAAGAGAACAATAAAAGAAAGGGTGAGCTCAACTAGCCCAGTAAGAAATATTATGACTAAGATAATGTAGAATAAATTATCCTTAGCCTTCAACAGTATAACAATTGATAGAATACAATAGACAACAAGTTTTAGATCAACAACTGCAGCGGAAATAAGCAATCCATTAGAAGAGTCAAGTAGAGCATAAAATCTACTATCTTCTATGATTTAAAAAGTTTTTGATCAACTTTATCGCTGAGACTCAGCTTAATAAATAAAATCGAATCATCCCTACACCACGGCCAATGATATTCATGTAATCATCAATGGTCATGATTATACCGAATAATCCTTGGTCATAATCATACCAACAACTGTCCATCAATGAACTACATGCCAGTGAGGACTTTTACCACATCATTCGTCACATTACGGTCATGATTATACTGAATAATCCCTGGTTATAATCATACCAAGTCCATCTATGCACGTAAGCCAAAGATGACTTTAATCACAATATAAGCATGAGGATGATGACAATGATATAAGCAATAATCAAACGAAATCAAATCCAACGAAATCAAGGATAAATATTAAAGACTTTAAATTTATCTAGAGTTTAAAAATATCCAAATTGTCAACATGATACTGCTTTGTAGAGTAAAATTTAAGAATAATATTCATGTCCCAAAAATAATTTGGACAGAAAAGAAATATATTTTTCGGGTAAATAGTACCCCGTGAATAGTACTTCGGGAAGTACCCCGTGAATAGTACCCCGACATGAAAAGTGTCCCGAATACCTGAGTGAATGATATTAGAGTGAATAGTAATCGGGTGAATAGTAACTCGTGAATAGTAACCCATGAATAGTAACTCGTGAATAGTACTCCGGCACAAAAAGTACCCCGAATACCTGAGTGAATAATACTAGAGTGAATAGTAACCGGGTGAATAGTAACTCATAAATTGTAACTTGTAACAGAAAAATACCAAAGAAAATGATATTTCATGACGAGTACAAAAGAAATGATATCCCAGATGAGTATAATAGAATATATGAAACTGCAAATGGATTTTCACCCGTCATGCGGTAATCCACGTAGATAGATCATTTCCACAATTTAATAAAGAATGAATACAAAGGATCATTCACCATGCATGCGGTAATCCACATGATGAAAGTTATTCCAACAGTAATAATAAAGAATGGAATAATGTAAGAATTCACCATGCATGCGATAGATCGCATAGTCAGGTTATTCCCAGCAGAATAATAAAGAATGGAACCAGGTCATGCGTAATCCTCACAGACAGGATATTCTAATAGAATATAAAGAATGTAATAACAACAAAATTCACCAGCATGCGATAGATCACGATGATGTGTTATTCCAATGTAATAATAAAGAATGGAATAACGTAAGAATTTCACCATGTATGCAGATTGCCAGCATGTTAGTTATTCAAACATAATAATAAAGAATGGAATAACAACCCTTACGAGTATTGAAAGAAAATAACTCTCTTCATGAATACAAAAGAATAATACCCTTTACCTCAGAAGAAAACTGGATACTGGAATAGTGAGGTAGCAGACTTCTCTTCTTCTTTCTCTCTATAATTTCGCTCTATAATAATTGCTCTTGTGAGACTTAGTGAATTGGTGAGAAATGAAGGAAGAATGAGCTTCTATTTATAGGAAAATATAGTTTCAATAATTACACATTTTAGGGCTCAAAATATTACAGTATAAGACCTTCCTCTTTTTCTTCATTTTTAATTTAGTCTTGCAAGTATTATCAAACTTGCACCACCTCCCCTAATAGTAAATCATGTGAATCAATAGTAAATCATGTGACTCAATAGTTCTAAAAATGTGAAAAAATTAATTATAGTATAGTACCTTCATCTATCCTCCATTTTTAATTTAGTCATGCAAGTATTATCAATCTTGCACCAACTCCCCTAATAGTAAATCATGTGAATCAATAGTACACACATGTGAACACATAGTTATAATCATGTGAATCAATAGCAATTAATTGCTCATTTATCCGGTGAATTACCCGATTGGTCAATATAACCTCCAGACATCAATTATTATCGAAATAAATGTCGATTTTTCAAAGAATACTAATAATTCCAACACAATGGAACTATCAATTTCATCTTTAATCAACACAAACTTATTCATCATTAATATTATAATTCTCAATATTTAACAACCAGGTCGTTCCCAGGAAAGAGGGGGCTTTTCGATAAGGATTTCTCCCTATTGGCGCACAATTAGATTATCTAACCTCTCATTAACAGAACTTCTAGACATTGTCAATATTTCAAATAATAATACGAATAACTTGTCGTCTCAATTATTGATTTAATAATATAACATATTATATAGGTGATACTGTGACAATAATTGAATCAATAATATGAGAGATATGATCTGACAATTCATCAGAGCAATAATCGAGTATAACCGAGTGACTTCTTACGTAAGCATCAATAATCAATACCGTGTGTGATGTTATGCAACCACGCCAGACATCGTATTTTTACTACCAAGTAGTTCAACAGTTTTTAACGGTAACACTTTCGCCGTTATTTTTATAAAAAGATATTTCTGTCATTTTCTAACTATGACAATACTTCCGTTGTGGGGTCCACCAATGATTATGTCGTCGTACGAATATTCCCTGTTAAAACGAATATTCCTCGACCAATCGAATATTCCTCGACACAACGAATATTTTATAACAACTTGCATACTTTGCAAAATTTTTAAATATCACCCTTAACTTTAACCTTTATCAATTTAACCATTTACTAAATAGAATAATTATAAAAAAATTGAATACTTTCATTTCATAAAATTTAGGGTCTCACAATAAACTCTTATCGAGTTTTAAGGAAAAAGTAATAAAACACTTACGCGCTTATGTGATTACAACCTATGTGCTCGTGAGTGTCGAGTAGTAATGATTAGTAATTAAAACTTAATAATTTTGTTGTCAGGAAGGCTAATGTAGGAGAATCCAGTCAGGCTAGAGAGGAAGAATCCCAGATGCCTAGGGAGGAAGAGCCTCGAGATGTGTAGGTGGTTTGGGAACAATTACTGTGTAAGACCCCAACTTTTACGAATAAAGATGATTTTTCTATAATTATCATTTTTGAATATTATGGAATGAATTTGTTATAATGTTATAGTTGTGTGTAGTATTTATAAATTCTGCAAAGTATGCAAGTTGTTATATTATATTCGATTGATCGGAGAATATTCATTTTAGCATGGAATATTCGTACAACGACGCAATCATTGGTGGATCCCACAATGTAATTATTGGCTTGATTGAGAAAACGACAAAACTATATTTATGAAAATAACTAGCGGAAGTTTTACTTGCTAATAATTGTTGAACTACCTTGTTGTAAAATACAAGAATACGCGTGGTTTCACAAGAGCACACCAGATTGATTATCGATGCTTATGTGAGAAGTCACCATTTTATACTCAATTATTGCTACAAAGAATTGTCGATAATATCTCTCATATTATTGATTCGATTATTGTCACAAAGATCATCTCGTGATAATATGTTATTTTATTAAATTAATAATTGAGACGAAAAGTTATTCATATTATTAAATTGCAATATTTACAATGTCTAGAAGTTCTCTGTCAAGGAGAGGTTTGGTCACCTAATCATGTGCCAATAGGAGAGAAATCCTTATTGAAAGCCCCTCTTCCCTGAAATGACCTATTGATAAATATTGTGAGTTATAATATTAATGATGAATGTTATTAAAATTGAAGTTGTGCTCGGAGTTGAATTTGGAGACGCGACGTGATATTTGAGTCCTAACGATGAAATTAGTAAAATAGACTATAAACACAAAATTTTCTCGGATTTTACTATTTGGTCAAAAAGTCAACAGCTTGAATTTTTTGGGAAAAGTCAAACTTGAAATTTCAAAATTTATATTTTTGATAAAAATAGTTTCATCGTGTTGGAATTATTTGTGTTAGTGAAAATCGACATTTATTTCGATAATAATTGATGTCCTGGAGGTTATATCACCAATCCAATTTAACCTGATAAATGAGCAATTGATTGCTATTATTTCACATGATTATAACTATTTGTTCACATGTATATACTATTGTTTCACATTCTTGTTACTATTAGGGGAGTTGATGCAAGATTGATAATACTTGCATGACTAAGTTAAAATGGAGGTATGTATGAGGTACTATATTGTAATTGTATTTTCACATGTCAGAACTATCGATTCACATGATTTACTATTGAATCACATTATTTACTATTAGGGAGGTGGTGCAAGTTTTATAATACTTGCATGACTAAATTAAAAATAAAGAAAAAGTTGGAGGTATTGTACTGTAATTTTTTAAGCCCCAAAACGTGCAATTATTGAAACTATATTTTTCTATAAATAGAAGCTCATTCTTCCTTAATTTCTCACCAATTCACTAAAGCTATAGAGCAATTATTATAGAGAGAAATTGTAGAGAGAAAATCTGTAGAAGAATAGAAGCCTGCTACCTCACTACTCCTATATCCAGTTTCTTTCAAAGGTAAGGGGTATTATTTCTTTCTTTCGTCTTCATGAAGAGAACTTCAGTTATTCCATTCTTTATTATTATGTTGAATAACCTAGTTATGCGAAGTACCACATACATGGTGAAATTCTTCTATTATTCCATTCTTTATTATTCGCTTGGAACATCCTGTTCGCGGCTTTTACGCCTGACTGGTTCCGCTTTTTATTATTATGTTGGAACATCCTCATGCATGCATTTCTGCCGGACTGGTTCCGCCTTTATTATTCTCGTTGAATATCCTCGTCTGCATGCGTTTTACGCCGCACTGGATCTGCTCTTTATTATTCTCGTTGGAATAACTTTGCTGTCAAGGTCTCACCGCATGCTTGGTGATTTTTTTTGTTATTCCATTCCTTATTATACTTAGTTGGTTAAAGTTTTGACTTCTATACTCCATGAAATTAGTAGAATATCCTTGATATTTGCGCTTCATCTAGTATCTTTTTATGAAAATATTCTTCTGAGCATTCTTGAATTTTACTTTACAAAGAAGTATCATATTGACAATTTGGATGTTATTAGTTCCTGGATAAATTAATTCGTGAACTTGTTTTATTGAATTCTTATATCATTGTCATCATCCTCATGTTTATATTTTTTTTAAGTCATTTGTGGCCTGTAGTGCATAGATGAACTTGGTATGATTATGACCAGGGATTATTCGATATAATCATGACCGTAATGTTATAAATGATGTGATAAAAGTCCTCATTGGCCCGTAGTGCATTGATGGACAGTAGTTGGCATGATCATGACCATTGATGAATACACGAATGTCCTTGGCCCGTAGTGCATGGATAATTATGGTCGTGATACTAGAGAATATCCTTGGCCGTAGTGCAGGGGTGATTCGATGATGTGGATTATTTATTAAGCTGAGTCCCAGTGATAAAAGTGATGAAAAACCTTTTAAATCATAAAAGATAGTAGATTTTATTCTTTACTTGACTCTTTTAATGGATTGCTTGTTCATTGCGCAGCTTAAACTTGATGTCTATTGTATTTTATCAGTTTAACATTATTGAAGACTAATGATAATTTATTCTGCATTATCTTAGTCATAATATTTCTTACTGGGCTAGTTGAGCTCACCCTTTTGCTTTCATTGTTCTCTTCAAGAAATGAGAACGTAGCGGGGACTAGTCGGGGAACGGAGTGACGGTCCAGAGGATAGCATTAGTAGTCCTCACTATTCTGTTAAATAGTGTGACAATAAATGTAATGAGGACTTATTCTGAGAGTGGATATTGTCTAGAAGACAATATTTGTATTAAAACTCACAGCTCTTTTGTTGTATATTAAAGATTGTATTTGTATTCTGTACCATGTATTTGGTGACTCAGGATAGGTGATGTATACCTATTTTGGGGGCGTCACATACTGCCACGGGAATCATCTCCGTTGGTCACATAGTGGTTGAGCAGGAGGGTTTACCTGATGAGGATGATGAGATAGAGACGAACGAGGAGGACCCTGTGGAGCTGCCACAGTCGAATGAGGATGAGGAGGATGATGAGGAAGAGATTACACTAAACTCGATCGCTGCCCATATGTACGACGAAGTATATGACCGCAATGTGGAACTTCAGGATAACATTGAGGAGTTGAGAGAGATAGTAGTTGAACAACAGACCTCAATGGCGCAGAAGGACAACGAGATCTAGGATCTAGAGGAACGTCAGAGTAATGTTGAAGGGAAGCTGGTCCACATTGAAGGAGGAAATGAGCAACTGATAGAGGAGATCGCAGAACTGAAGAACAAGCTTAAAGAAGAGTCTACTAAGAGGGCAAGAGCTGAAGACGCGTACGAATAAGCTTCTAAACGAGCCGGAGTAGCAGAGAGAGATGTACAAGTTAAGAAGATCAAGATGGAAGAGATGAATAGTGTTTTCAACACTGTGATCAACCGAGCTCAAGATCGAATCATGGGTTATCCGATTCAGTTCGAGATGCTGCCATCGTACATGTTAGATCACCGAATAATGTTCCGTATTATGGAAGAAGAGCGTCATAAGGCTATGCAGTATTTTAGTAGGTCGTCATAAATGTACTTGATATGTGATTAATGATATGATAAATAAGATGTAAATCCCAAGTGTTATGTAACCTATGGGATATGATAATGATGATGTTATCCGAAAACTTTAGTTGTTCAGGAAAGTAACGTAAATAGCAGTGATGCTATTGTTCTTATGTTTTCTAAAAGATTATGAATGAATAAAAGTTATTATTTTATTCAAAGTGTTATGTGTTATGTGATGATCTTTTATGGTGTGCAAATTAAGTAGAAAATATTAAAGGAATTGAGTAATAATCTAATGAGTGTCTTTTAACAGAAGATTCCTCCAAGAAGACGTCAGCCACGACAAAGAACCCCTGAGGGATCTACCAACAATAACAACGCTGAAGCTAACCCCGTTCAGCAGTTAGTGACGTTACTGACAGGTGCATTACAGAATCAACTGCAAAATCAAGCTGTGACATTTAAGGACTTCAAGGCGGTTAGACCACCAGAGTTCCGTGGGTCCATGAATCCAATTGAGGCACAAACCCGGATCATGGAGATAGAGAAAGTGTTTGATGTAGCTAGAGTATGTGAGAATCACAAGACTACTTTTGCAACATTCATGTTGAAAGCAGAGGCTAGTTATTGGTGGCAAGCCAATAAAACTCGAGGAGGACAAAGGGTGTTGACTTGGGATAAGTTTAAGGAGATATTCTTTGAGACTTATTTCCCAGAGAGTTCAAAGAATGAGATGGAGGTACAATTTCTAGAACTGAAGCAGGGATCAATGACGGTATCAGAGTATGCCGCAAAATTTAACGAATTGGTGAGGTTTGCGCCATATCAAGTCAACACAGATGAGCGCAAGGCTAGAAGATTTGAGCATGGACTAAAACCTTGGTTGTAAAGTAGGGTCTCCCTGTTCCAGCTGAAGACATTCGCAGCGGTGCTTGAGAAGGCAATTCTCGTCGAGGGTGTAGGCGAGGCTATGACAAAGTACAATCAAGAACAAAGAAAGAAGAAGAATGAGGGTGAAGGTAAGAATGGTGGTGGTAGTGGTGGAAATGGTAGCAATAACCTGAAGAGAAAATGGAATGGAAATATGGGTGCTGGAAACCAGTAGGGTAACCAGCAAAAGAAGAAGTTCGAAGCATGTGCTACATGCGGGAAGTTTCACCCAGGTGTGTGCTTAAGGGGGAAGCGTGTATGCTTTAACTGTGGCCAGGAGGGTCACATTGACCCAAATTGCAATCAACCCAAGAAGAATGTTTGCTACACGTGCGGGTCAAAGGATCATTTTGCTCGTGAGTGCCCTAAGAAGATAGCTGAAGAGACAATGGGAAACAAGGGAGGTAATTATGACGTCCCCAAATCCAGGTACTTTTTACCTCAGATCTGGTACGTTACGATACATCATTTCTATAACTACTGCGGAAGATATAAACATAAATTATTTATACAATAAACTTATACAACATAATCCCCAAGGTCTACAACTTTAACTTAATACATACCTTCAATAACTTAAAAGGTTTACAATGTTATTTGCATCAGATAACTTAATAGTTCTAAATGCATAATAATCTAAACTTGGAATTCGCCTTTACCACTGTCGTTCTTCGAGCCTTCGCTTTAATCTGAAATTTGTTATCATGATATAACAAGGATGAGCAACTATTTTGCCCAACAAGTTTAAGTACAATGAAGATATATCATGATTGAAAAGGAATAAGCTTTCAAGTTTTCAACAATGTAATATAATTGAGGAAGAACATGAATCAAACTTCAATAACTAAAAAACTGAATAATTATGATGAGTGGTCAACAATGACCATGAAAAACTTTAACTGAACCTTATGGTAATGAAGGTGATCAGCCTTTCATACCTGATGAACATATGCAACATGCACTAAGTGCAAATCAATAATCAAATATGTGGAATAATTGTCAATAATTAATCCACTAGCATGCTTGAAACATAATAACTCGAGTTTGAGTTAGAGAACTTGCCATAATGCGAATATTCAATAATAATATTAGATGTGGAATAATCAACAATAATTATCCCCTAACATGCTTTGAAAAGTAATAACTCGAGTTTGAGTTAGGAAACTTGCCTGTTAGACGAGCTACGGCTAACTAGCTTTAATTAAAACTCTTTGAATGACCTAGCATTGACAATGTTGGTCTATTAATTAGTACTGCATATAATTGTACGTCTATACGTTTACTTTTGCTATTATCCAACAAATAATTCAATCATAATGTACACATAGTATAATGTATCATCATTAATCCTATAAGATAATTAATAAATCTTAGGTTAATGATTTTATAAATTTATAAGGTCTTTCTTAAGTAATAAACACTTATTAGATCCTTAAACAATTTATTATAATTGTTTAATTAATGAATCATTTAAATAATCTTTATTTATCTTCATTTAATTACCATCTAATATTAGTTAAATAGTAATTAATTAATTACCTTTAGTTATTATTTAATAAATAATAGCTAATTACATCTACTTATTATTTAATGTTAATTAAATATTGAATAATTAACATTATTTGTCTTTAATTATTATTTCTTATTAACTTAAGAATAATTATCATTTATCCTATTTATTATTTAATCTTAATTAAATAATCAATAATTACTTTATTAATACTAACTCTACTTAATTATCACCCAATACTACTTAGATAATAATTAAATAGTTAATTACTTTCAAATTTCATGTAATTAGTTTAATAATCCATTAATTACATTAAAAGTTATAAATTAGTAAGTTTAAAATGATTTTAAATGAGTTTAAACCACTAATTACTTAATAATTAGCTAAATGCCCAGAAAAATTTCGGATTAAATATATTAATATTCTTCAGAATTTCATAAAAATTTGGGTCCAGGAACCACCACCAGTAATCGGCCTTTAACGCATTAACTGCTCAATTCTAAGAATGTTTTACTTAGGTTTGGTTCCCACCGAACCCAAGTAGAGCTTTTTAAGATTTATGATTTTTTTCCCAAATTTGGGGTCCTTCACTAAAACTTGAATAAAATGAAATCTATAACTCTGATTTGGATCCAATTGGACTCGTTGGATTCGTATCTTCCCAAACTATAGTTTTCATTCATCAAAAATCAAATATGGATCTGATTTGGTCTCGGAAATTGGTCCAGAAGTGACTTCTACTGCACATGAGTTCTTTAGTTGAGGTGTTCTAGTAATAAATCCATATCTCACTCTTTTTTTAACATTTTTACATGCTTCCAAAGGCGTTTTACTCTTAACTCATAGCTCTAGCGTACCAAGAAACAAAATCACAAAAAACATTTGTTGATTTCAAAATGAAAAGCATAGATCACCCCTTTAAATTAGGTTTTTCCCAAAAACTACTTTAGCTTCCTTTCTTTCAAAATTTTCCAACATAAACTATATAGATGGACATGTTAAACATATTATACTCAAGATTTAACATTCATATAAGACTCTAGCCTATTAGAACTTGCATTTCCATGAATCTCTCACAAGATCACATAGAACATACAAAACATAGAAACTAGAGTTTGATTTCTTACCTTGTCTTGTGTGATGCTCTCCTTCTCTTTCCAAAATAGGTTAGGAACTTGGGATGCATGAACAATATACTCCTCCCCTCTTACAAAGAACCAAACCTCTCTCTCTCTCTCTCTCTCTCTTTTCCTCTCTTTGTGTTCTTGGCTAATTGAGAGAAAATAGAAGAAGAAGAAGAATGGTGGAGAATGAAATGAAGTTGTAATGTTGGTGATTAACTAATATCCCCCATGTTCTTTTTATTCCTTGGATAAAAGGGTTAGCCTTATCTCTTCCCAATCATGCCTAATCATGACATTAAGGTTACTAATTAGCTTTTCCACCAATGGTGGCATGACACACTTGTCCTTGTGTGCAAGACTTCCTACTTTTGGAACTTGATTAGCTTAATTACTTTGCCTTAAAAAGCCTAATATGGCTGGTCCTATATGCCCAATAACCCATCCATTTTGCCTTTATTTTAATGCACAAATTAGATTAATCAAAGGTCTAAAATACCCTTAATAAAGTGGGCTAAATGTGGGCTTGTATTTTATTTCTTTTGGGCTTCTCCTTTAATTGTTTTGGGCTATGTAATAAACATAGTTTAACAATTTTAATTTATATCACCCTAATTGTTTATGTGACGCCCCCAAATTCGGGTATCTTCCAACCCGACATATGGTGCTCCACTGTACTAATATTCATACAATCATTCCATTGAAATACAACAAAATGAATGTAATTACTATCTTCTTATTACAATCAAAGTATAATCCTTCCCAGGTTCATAAACTGATTACATCGTTCATTGTTCATAATGTATAATACATAAAAACTTACTAATCTATTACACAATGGCTAAGCATCCATCTTAGCTTTGCCCTTATCTCTCTTAGCATTCTCAGGACGTTCATCCTTAACTGCAGTTATATAATTCACGCAAGAAGTGATCATGACAGCTCAACAAGTTTAATAAAGGATAACAGTAATACCACATTCGTGAATTATATAACAATTCCTACATAACTAAACAATAGTTATGAAGTATCATGAAAAATATAATACTTTAACAGTTCATAACATCAATTCCCAAAGTATAGAATAGATTAGGAATTCTGAACCGGTCGATAGACCATGAACAATAACTTTTAGTTTTCATACTTGAAAAGGATTTCACAGCACTAAGGCTGTTACATCCGCATTACTTACGAGCACTTCTAGGTGATCAGCATATTGTACTCTATGTTGATCAACATTCATTCATTAAATGTATTTACATTTAATATTTTTGGCAAACTCGCGTGCCCATCGAATAATCGATGAAAAATACTTTTGTTTGTTCATAGACAAACCTTACCTTCACGTCCGTACCAATTACTTGGCATAGGATAGCGTTAACATTTTAATATAGAAAGATATGAATCATAATCAATATATATCTTACTTAATAGTCTAAGCCGAAGTTAAAATCGCATCGACCCTTTCTTTAAAAACCAATCGTGCAATTCACCAACGAATCACATAAAACTTGGCTAACTTGGAAGTTAGACAAGCGTTAAGAAAACTTGCCTTTCAAAGATCTTCAAATAACTTAATCGATCGACTACGCCTTTTTTACGGAATCTACATGATATATTCACATAGCACACTGTAATTAGCTAACAAATAAATGTTCACATTGTTTTACCAACTTCTTTCTCTTCTATGTCTTAGTTAACTTAATATTAATAATAAAGTCAACATGACTTATTACCCTTCATCCTGACTCATTACTCAATTGACGTTATTAACCGGACTCGAACATTGTTGATAAAGTACCAACTTCGTTCATCATTCATAACTTATTAAAATGCATTCAATTCCTAAGTTCAATACCATATACTCAATTATAGGTAGTATAGGTGTGACGCACCCAAAAATAGGTATTCATCACCCATCTTGAGTTGCCAAATACATGGTACAAAATTCAAATACAACTTAATAATACAACTGTCGTGTAAAATACGAAAAAACATAATCTAAGAGTTTTAATACGTATATTGTCATCTAGACAATATAAAAACTCAAAGGAGTCCTCATTACATTTATTGTCACACTATTTAACAGAATAGTGAGGACTACTAATACTATCTTCCGGACCGCTACTCCTTTCCTCGACTCGTCCCAAATATATTCTCATTTCAAGAGTGAATAAAGGAAAGAAAGGGTGAGCTCAACTAGCCCAAAGAAGAAATATTATGACTATGATAATGCAGAATAAATTATCAATAGTCTTCAACAATGTTAAACTGATAAAATACAATAGACATCAAGTTTAACTGCAGCGGAATAAGCAATCCATTAGAAGAGTCAAGTAGAGAATAAAACCTACTATCTTCTATGATTTAAAAATGTTTTTATCAACTTTTATCGCTGAGACTCAGCTTAATAAATAAACCACACCTTCTAATCATCCCTGTACTACGGGCCAAGGATATTCATTAAATCATCAATGGTAATGACTATACCAAAAAATCCCTAATCATAATCATACCAAGTCCATCTCTGCACGTAAGCCAAAGATATACAATTCAATAATCCACAGTCCATCTTTGCACGTAAGCCAAGATAACTTTTATTACCATATAAGCATGAGGATGATGACAATGATATAAACATTAATCAATCATAAACAAGGATAAATATTAAAGACTTTAAATTTATCCAAATATTATCAACCACTCATAATCTAATATTATTAATATCATAACAATATTTTAATCACTTCTTAAACTTATAAACAATTTATTTCAATTGTTTACACTTACCAAATAATGCATTTAGTTATTCAAAAATGTTATACTCATAAGATTTCATCACCAATGATCAAATCCCTTATCAAAAATCTTCATATACCTTATATAGGATTTCCAAGCCACAAAATCCTATTTTCCAACTTTGTTACTTCACATAACATATTTAACTCATATGTTCGTAACTAAACTATTTTCATGAAAAATACCAAATCAGTTCTAAAAATATTTCTTTTCTGAGATTTAGCAGAATATAGTCCCATAATGAACATATATTTTTCTTGGAATTTTTAAAATTCATTTACTATTTTTCAAAAATTAATTTCTAATTAATTCCTTAAGAATTTAGCTACCTCAAGTTTAACTCCAGAAATTTCCAAATCCGGTTATAGCATTTTTCGTCGGAAAAACCTAAATATTGAAATGGTCATAACTTGCTCATTTTAAGTCGGAATGAGCTCATTTTTGGACAGGAGGTACCTTATACCATATACGTTCATGTCCCAAAAGGCCAGAATTTTTCTCATAAATTAAGTGGCCGAAACAACCCCTCTAAAAATCTGGACAGTAGCATTTCGGTAATTTCCAGCTTTTGACTCCTTTGCTAAAATCACCCACACGAAAAAATACAACACCTTTTCCAAAGATTCCACTTGGAGATGCTACAAAACTCATAGATCTAACTTTAGAACTTTACCACACTCAAAAATTCAAAATATAATAGGAGATATGGTCAATTGAATTTCATGTTCCATTTTCACCAAAATCTGATTTTCAACCCTTTGTGATTTCTAAGAAACTTTCATGTTTTCACATAATAACCAACATAACTCATCATAACACTTACTAATACTTCATATACCCATGATTTTCATCAGTCCAATGCTTTTATTATGACTCTCATCATAATCAACGCATTTCCACAATTTAATAAGGAATGAATATAAAGGAACATTCACCATGTATGTGGTAATCCACATGTATGTGTTATTCTAACGAATAATAAAAAGAATGGAATAATGTAAGGATTCACCATGCATGCGATAGAGACCGCATTTACGTGTTATTCCCAATGTAATAATAAATAATGGAACGAGGTCCCACAGAACGCATGCAGAGATATATTCCGGCGGCTGCAATAATAATAATAAATAATGGAACCAGTCCCACAGAAATGCATGCATGTGATATTCGATAGAATAATAAATACGAAATAATAAATAATGGAACCAGTTCTACGTAAAATGCACGTATGTGATATTCGATGTAATAATAAATGCGAATAATAATTAATGGAACCAGTCGCAAAATTGCATGAAGCGAGATATTCCAATGTAATAATAAAGAATGGAATAATAGAAGAATTTCACCATGTATGCGGTATCAGATAAAAAAAGTTATTCCAACATAATAATAAGGAATGGAATAATAGAAGAATTTCACCATGTATGCAAAGATTTCAGATGACAAAGTTTATTCCAACATAATAATAAGGAATGGAATAATATAAGAATTTCACCATGTATGCAAGATTGCATGACAAATAAAAGTTATTCCAATATAATAATAAGGAATGGAATAATAGAAGAATTTCACCGTATGCAAAAGATTTCTTATGTATAAAGTTATTCCAATATAATAATAAGGAATGGAATAATAGAAGAATTTCACCAAGTATAGGGTAGTCCACGATACAAAGTTTATTCCAATGTAATAATAAAGAATGGAATAATAGAAGTTCTCTTCATGAATATGAAAAAAATAATACCCCTTACCTTAGAAGAAATTGGATATTGGAATAGAAAGGTAGCAAACTTCTCTTCTTCTTTCTCTCTATAGATTTTCTCTCTATAATTTCTCTCTATAATTTCTCTCTCTAGAGTTTTAGTGAATTCGTAAGAAATAATGAAGGAATGAGCTTCTATTTATAGGAGAATGGACTGAATAGTAACTAATTCATGAACGGTCCAGATTAATTTACTTTTAAACGGACGGTCCATATTAAAACTTAAAGCAACGGTCCATACTGATTCACTATTAAAACTTTAAACCAGCGGTCCATACTGGTTCATTATTAAAACTTTAAACCAGCGGTCCATACTGATTCACTATTAAAACTTTAAACCAGCGGTCCATACTGATTCACTATGAAAACTTTAAACCAACGATCCATATTGATTTACTATTATAATTTCAACCAACGGTCTGAAAAATTAGCACATCTCCTCATGGAATAATATTGTACCCAAAAATGATTTGGACCGAAAAGAAATATATTTTGTTCAGGTGAATAGTATCCCGTGAATAGTAACTCGTGAATAGTAACTCGTGAATAGTAACTCATAAATAGTAACTCGTGAATAGTACTCCGACACGAAAAGTGCCCTGAATACCCGATTGAATAATATAACCTCTAGATATAAATTATTATCGAAATAAATGTCGACTTCCACTAACACCAATAATCCCAACACAATGGAACTACCAAATTCATCTTTAATCAACACGAACTTATTCATCATTAATATTATAAATCATAATATTTAACAACCAGGTTGTTCCCAGGAAAGAGGGGGCTTTCCAATAAGGATTTCTCCCTATTGGCGCGTAATTAGGTGACCAAACCTTTCCTTGACAGAACTTCTAGACATTGTAAATATTACAATTTAATAATATGAACAACTTTGTCATCTCAATTATTGATTTAATAGTATATCATATAACGCAGATGATACTGTGACAATAATTGAATCAATAATATGAGAGATATGATGTAGTAATTACTATAGCAATAATTGAATATAACTGAGTGACTTATCACGTAAGCATCAATAACCAATACCGCAGTGCTACTATGCAACCACGCCAGACATCGCATTTCTTTTACTACCGAGTAGTTCAACAGCTTTTAACGGTAAAACTTCCGCCATTATTTTCATAAAAATATTTTTGTCGCTTTCTTAATCGATAATAATTTCACGCTTAATGGCGTCCACTAATGATTGTCTTGCCGTCATTGCATTTAATATTCCCCGTTAAAACGAATATTCCCCACCAATCGAATATTATATAACAACTTATGTACTTTGTAAAATTTATAAATATTACCCATAACTATAACGTTATCTCAAACCCACACCAAAATTTTGAAAAAATATTTCGAGAAAATTAAATCTTTATTCAGTAAAATCTGGGGTCTCACAATCTCCTCTCCTTATGAAATTTCACCCTCAAATTTATGTACGATTCTGTACGATTTAAGAGGTGAGGATACCTTGAATACCTTTTATCGTCGAAAACATTAAATTCATCTTTTGCAATACTACCAATCAGATAACTAATAATCAATAGCCATCTTTACACTACAAAGCCAAAGATATACAACTATAAAACCAATAATGTCAACTCAAATTAATAAGTATCACGACCACGAATTATCCATGCACTACGGGCCAAGGATATTCGTGTTTTCAATTACTACCATGATTATTCCGAATAATCTCTCGGTCATAATCATACCAAGTCCATCTATGCACTACGGGCCAAAGATGACTTTTACCACATCATTTGTAACATTACGGTCATGATTATACCGAATAATCCCTGGTCATAATCATACCAAGTCCATCTATGCACTACAGGCCACAGATGACTTTCAACAAAATATAAATATGATGAGTAGTTAATCAATCGATTCCTAAAATCACATCAAAGGCAAGTATTTTCAAAGAGATAAGATCGACAGGTAACGTGAAAGTGTCGATTTGAAACAAGATTTATAAATAGTGGAGGTAACGAAAGTTTCTCCTAACGAAGTTTCAACCAAATAAGTCAAAGTCTAACTTCTCGAGTCAAATTTAAACGCTGAACCAACTAGGGTGAAAATACAAGAGTGGGTAGAACTAGTATCGAATAAGATATGACTTCGTAAGAGTTTATAATTAACTTAACAGTAATAACTTCGCTCGGGTTTCTTGACAAACGCCTCACTTAAACTACATGGATTTGACTTTGTTATAGGTACATTCCACCCTTAAGTGCTTCGTCACATTCCCGATCCATGATTTGAATCATTATTCTCCCATCCATATCGACTTGGGGTTGACCGCCTCGCATTGTGGTAATTCCGGATTCGATGTTGGATTCTCCCAATTGTTGTCCAAAAAGCAAAATCCATTTCATCTATTTTGACTTTATTGATCGGACATCTTTTTTTACAATATCAATGCGTCGTGCTGGCTTTTACCCACGCATCATCTATTCTCCTTCGCTCATTGTTTCGCTTTCATCGATCTTTGATCAAAGCATTCTCGATTCTAGCTCTAATATCTTATACTCTGCCAAAGAGTGCTTCTGTTCAAGCATCGCACATCGAGTAACACAATTTTGAATTGTTGCATCTCTTTGCTCTACAACCGCCTGCCGTTCTTCCGCCTGCTCTTCTAACTCATGAATATGATTTTGTAATTCTAAATTTGATCATAAAATTCTTCTAATAAATTTTCCTCAGGTTCCTCTTCTTCTTCTTCTTCTTCTTCCTCACTCTCAGCTGCTACCTCTGCGACTAGCTCGGGTGCAACTATTAGTTCTTCACTCACCACGTAGATATCTCTAATTTCTTATTCGTCTAACATCACATTAACCTGGTTAGTGATTAAAGGTGTCTCAATGGTCTCATTCACTCCATTGCTAACATTTTCAGCTGCCATTTTCAAACACTGCCACAAAATAAGAGTTAATTGACATCTCACATATTATCCCTATACTCTGACCGACAAATTAAATACCAAATAAACTTAGGTAGGTCATACTAGCGAAGGAATTCCCCTCCTCCCTCCTAGTTCTTATCTCACATCTCACCAGGGGATCATATCCCAAGCTTTGATACCAACCCAACCCGACGCCGCCCCAAAAGGTATTATTCATCACCCATATTGAGTCGCCAAATACATGGTACAAAATTCAAATACAACTTAATAATACAACTATCGTGTAAAATACGTCAAAACATAATCTAAGAGTTTTAATATGTATATTGTCATCTAGACAAGATATAAAAACTCAAAGGAGTCCTCATTACATTTATTGTCACACTATTTAATGTAATAGTGAGGACTACTAATGCTATCTTCCGACCGCCATTACTCTTTTCCCGACTCGTCCCCAAATTATATTCTCATTTCAAAGTGAATAAAGTGAAAGAAAGGGTGAGCTCAACTAGCCCAGTAAGAAATATTATGACTATGATAATGCAGAATAAATTATCAATAATCTTCAACAATGTTAAACTAATAAAATACAATAGACATCAAGTTTAACTGCAGCGGAATAAGCAATCCATTAGAAGAGTCAAGTAGAGAATAAAACCTACTATCTTCTATGATTTAAAAATATTTTCATCAACTTTTATCGTTGAGACTAAGCTTAATAAATAAACCACACCTTCTAATCATCCCTGTACTACGGGCCAATGATATTCATTAAATCATTAATGGTAATGACTATACCAAAAAATCTCTAGTCATAATCATACCAAGTCCATCTCTGCACGTAAGCTAAAGATATACAACTATAAAACCAACAACCAACAGTCCATCTTTGCACGTAAGCCAAAGATATACAATTCAATAATCCACAGTCCATCTTTGCACGTAAGCCAAGATAACTTTTATTACCATATAAGCATGAGGATGATGACAATGATATAAACATTAATCAACTGCAAACAAGGATAAATATTAAAGACCTTAAATTTATCCAAATATTATCAACCACTCATAATCTAATATTATTAATATCATAACAATATTTTAATCACTTCTTAAACTTATAAACAATTTATTTTAATTGTTTACACTTACCAAATAATGCATTTAGTTATTCAAAAATGTTATACTCATAAGATTTCATCACCAATGATCAAATCCCTTATCAAAAATCTTCATATACCTTATATAGGATTTCCAAGCCACAAAATCCTATTTTCCGACTTTGTTACTTCACATAACATATTTAACTCATATGTTCATAACTAAACTATTTTCAGGAAAAATACCAAATCAGTTCCAAAAATATTTCTTTTCTGAGATTTAGCAGAATATAGTCCCATAATGAACATATATTTTTCTTGGAATTTTTAAAATTCATTTACTATTTTTCAAAAATTAATTTCTAATTAATTCCTTAAGAATTTAACTACCTCAAGTTTAACTCCAGAAATTCCCAAATCTTGGCAAGATCTTACACATGTTAATGTGAGCTTCCAGTTTAAATTTCATGGTCATCGGAGTTATAGAACTCCTATATATAGCATTTTTCGCTTAAAAACCTAAATATTGAAATGGTCATAACTTGCTCATTTTAAGCTCTAATGAGCTCATTTTTGGACACGAGGTACCTTATACCATATACTTTCATGTCCCAAAAGGCCGAATATTTCTCACAAATTAAGTGGCCAAACAAATTTCTCTAAAAATCTGGACAAGAGTATTTTTGGTAATTTCCAGCTTTTGATTCCTTTGCTAAAATTAGTCCACACGGAAGTCTACAACACCTTTCCAAAGGATTCCACTTGGAGATGCTACAAAACTCATAGATCTAACTCTAGAACTTGACCACACTCAAAAATTCAAATTATAATAGGAGATATGGTCAATTGAATTTCATGTTCCATTTTCACCAAAATCTGATTTTCAACCCTTTGTGATTTCTAAGAAACTTTCATGTTTTCACATAATAACCAACATAACTCATCATAACACTTACTAATACTTCATATACCCATGATTTTCATCAGTCCAATGCTTTTATTATGACTCTCATCATAATCAACGATTTTCACAATTTAATAAGGAATGAATATAAAGGAACATTCACCATGTATGCGGTAATCCACATGGCAAAGTTATTCTAATGTAATAATAAAGAATGGAATAATGTATGATTCACCATGCATGCGATAGAGACCGCATACGACAAAGTTATTCCCAATGTAATAATAAATAATGGAATTAGGTCCCATGAACGCATGATATGTGATATTCCGGCGTAATAATAAATTGAGAATAATAAATAATGGAACCAGTCCCACAGAAAATGCATGCATGTGATATTCCGATAGAATAATAAATACGGAATAATAAATAATAGAACCAGTCGGGCGTAAAATGCATGCATGTGATATATTAAACGTATAATAATAAATGTGGAATAATAAATAATGGAACCAGTCAAAGCAAAATTAAGACCGACGAGATATTCTAATGTAATAATAAAGAATGGAATAATAGAAGAATTTCACCATGTATGCGGTACCTCGCATAAACAGGTTATTCCAACATAATAATAAGGAATGGAATAATAGAAGAATTTCACCATGTATGCGAGATTGCATAGACAAAAGTTATTCCAACATAATAATAAGGAATGGAATAATAGAGAATTTCACCAAGTATAGGGTAGTCCACGTATACAGGTTATTCCAACAGAATAATAAAGAATGGAATAACAGAAGTTCTCTTCATGAATATGAAAAAAATAATACCCCTTACCTTAGAAGAAATTGGATATTGGAATAGAAAGGTAGCAAACTTCTCTTCTTCTTTCTCTCTATAGATTTTCTCTAGAGCTTCTATTTATAGGAGAATGGACTGAATAGTAACTAATTCATGAACGGCCCAGATTGATTTACTTTTAAACGGACGGTCCATATTAAAACTTAAAGTAACGGTCCATACTGATTCACTATTAATTCTTTAATCCAACGGTCCATATTGATTCACTATTAAAACTTTAAACCAACGTTCCATACTGATTCACTATTAAAACTTTAAACCAACGGTCCATACTGATTAACTATTAAAACTTTAAGCCAGCGGTCCATACTGATTCATTATTAAACTTTAAACCAGCAGTCCATACTGATTCACTATTAAAACTTTAAACCAACGATCCATATTGATTTACTATTATAATTTCAACCAACGGTCTGAAAAATTAGCACATCTCCTCATAGAATAATATTGTACCCAAAAATGATTTGGACCGAAAAGAAATATATTTTGTTCAGGTGAATAGTATCCTATGAATAGTAACTCATGAATAGTAACTCGTGAATAGTACTCCGACACGATAAGTTCCCTAAATACCCGATTGAATAATATAACCTCCAGACATAAATTATTATTAAAATAAATGTCGACTTCTACTAACACCAATAATCCCAACACAATGGAACTATCAAATTTATCTTTAATCAACACGACCTTATTCATCATTACTATTATAACTCACAATATTTAACAACCAGGTTGTTCCCAGGAAAGATGGGGCTTTCCAATAAGGATTTCTCCCTATTGGCGCGCAACTAGGTGACCAAACCTCTCCTTGACAGAACTTCTAGACATTGTAAATATTACAATTTAATAATATGAACAACTTTGTCGTCTCAATTATTGATTTAATAGTATATCATATAACGCAGATGATATTGTGATAATAATCGAATCAATAATATGAGAGATATGATGCAGCAATTCATCGTAAGAATAATTGAATATAACTGGTGACTTATCACGTAAGCATCAATAACCAATACCGTGCTATTATGCAACCACGCCAGACATCGTATTTTTTTACTACCGAGTAGTTCAACAGTTTTAACGGTAAAACTTCCGCCGTTATTTTCATAAAAATATTTTTGTCGTTTTCTCAATCCGACAATAATTCCGTTGTGGGGTCCACCAATGATTGTGCCATCGTACGAATATTCCCTGTTAGAACAAATATTCCCCGACCAATCGAATATTATATAACAACTTGCATACTTTGTAAAATTTATAAATATTACCCACAACTATAACGTTATCTCAAACCCACACCATAATTTTGAAAAAAATATTTCGAGAAAATTAAATCTTTATTCGTAAAATCTGGGTTCTCACAATAGGAATAGTTTTAATACACTTATGAAGTGTACAAACATTACTCCCTTAGGTCTCCGAACAATTGAAGTTCAAAACCTAAGTCACTATCCAAAGCCTTTCACTCATACAAGGCCATTTATATAATCTTAGGCTGCGGGCGTCATGGTGCAAGGCCATTAGCGTCATCTAGGTTCCGGTCTCAATGTCATGCACATGAGACTCTGTACAAAATGGGCGCAAAGGCACTATTTAGTAGTGGCCAATGTTATCGCTTCGCGTCATTTGCATGATGCGGTATTTTATATACTCGTTTGCGCCATGACGCCAGACCTCAGTACAAGAATTTCAACAGTTTTGAAAAATTTTGTGAAATTCCCGGGGTCATAACTTCTTCGTTATAAGCCTGATTTGGTCCGTTCAAAAGCCTACACATCATAAATGACATACTCTACGCGTTCATATAAGAATTCGACACTTTTGAATCCAATAACTCAAAATTCACTATTGAGTTCAATTTCTAAACGTTCGTAAACGTTAATGAGCGTTCAATGCTCGTTTTTTTTCGTTTTAAGTCAGAATCCGACGATTCTTGAACCCACAACTCTTAATTACCCTATCTCACGTGTTGACATTGAAAAACAACATTTTCAAGTCTCACGTCAACTTTCGACCTCCAATCCGGAATTTCAACGTTTTTGACGTTTAACGTCTACTTCCGTGAAATTCGCCATAACTTCGTTACTAATGTTCTCTAAGCCAAATCTCATGGAATACTCCATGGATTTCATATCTACATCCTAACCAAGCAAGATGCATATATTAATGTATTGATGGAGTTCAATCGTTTATAAACAATCGATCTCAACAAACAATATTTTCATGGTTTGAAACTATAACGAACCCTATGATTCTTACGATCTCATGACTTATAGAGATTGAATCTATGGTAAGTCATCTTTAATCTACTATACAAGACATATACCACCCATTTTATGATCCTCCAAGATAAAAGAAAATCAAAAGAGATGGAAATGAAAGATAAGGATTATTACCTCAAGAACTCTTATGAAAACTCTAAGTCAAAGCTTCCAAAGTGTATGATTTGTGTAGTCTAGCTCTCTTTCTCTCAAATAATCTAAGTTGGGCAACTGAAAAACTCACAAATGAACCAACCTAGCTTTTTATTTATAGGAAAATAGAATGGAAGGCAATTTGGACAAACTACCATCACCTCCTTACTATTCACTCTTGGTCACCAAGTAAAATGCTTGGTGACCAAGCCTTATTCTTGGCTTGCACACCAAGGTGGCCGGCCCACCCTTGCCATGGGTCATCCCATGGGTTACCCCATGGGTTTTACCCATTCAGTGACCCACCGATTCGATCCACGGTTCGATTTTCATGAATTAGGCTTAACTAAATTAACATTGGGCCTTGACTTGGCTTAACCCATTAATCCCTTGGGCTTGCTCATTCAAATAATTGGGCTAATTATAAACCAACTCAAATGAATTAACATTAAGACTTAACTTAATTCTATAATATGAATCGTATTCTATACATACAATTTATGTATTCTCTCAGAGATACTACTCGTCTGATAATAATCGATTGTATTGTATTTACTCGTCAGATTATACATAGATACTAAATAGTACCATAATTGTATAACACTCGCTTTAACTATAACGCAATTCTTCTACGCATTTCATTTCCTTCTCGGAAATCAATATACTCAACCCTTAGGTTTTAAGTCCGCAGGCAAAAACTCCGTTTGCCATAAATGAAATATTATCAGATATTTCATCTTATCTCGATATTCTATCATTACGCGTTTCTCAGAATTTCAAAATAATTCCCCGAATAGAAACGGATGAATTGTGTTTTTACGGAAATTTCTCGAAAAACAAATATTTTCGTCTTGAAAATTCTAAACAAATAATTCTAGCACGTAGCCAGATTACTAACCATATTAGCACATTCTAGGTCATAGAATGACCTTCACATAGCTTACTCACATAATAAATCAATTAAATTCATTTAATTCACATAATCAAATAAAAATTTAATTGTCATAAAAATCCGATTTTCTCGGGCGTTACAGTTTATTTAGGGTTTCTATTTCCAATCTTATGAAATTTAATTAATATACATATAACTTTAACTCATAAGCTAATTAGGTTTGCTTTAATTAGATTTAAAATTATTAATCACTTGAAATAGACCAAATTAATCTATTAGGTTAGTATAACTTTTAAATACTAACATTTCCTTAATACCATAACCCTTAGGTTATTTAATTACCACACCTAATATATATATATATATATATATATATATATATATATATATATATTTATGTTACATAACTTAATTCTTAATTCACTTGAATTAATTCCATGACCACTAAATAAAAGTAACCCTTTTAGGTCATTTAAATCTCATACCATATTTAAATAACTTATTTAAGTTATACAATTTATATTGTATAATTAAATTAAATTTCCTCTTCCTCTTAAGAAATTGTTTTTAAACAATTTATTTATATATAAATATATAATTTAATATTTTCAATCATTTATTCAAATATGAATTTAATTTACTAACTGCTTCGATACCAATATTCATATTTACATATTGGATTTCATCTCATTTTTTTGCTTTACCTCCTTTGGTATAATATTATATATTATACCATTATTCAAATAACATATTTCACTTCTCACACTAATTTTGACTTTTCTCCATAAAAGTTAATCGTTAACTTTGACGAAGTCAACCTTTACACATTTTGTGTTTATCGTCCATTCGACTAATCTTGGCGCTTAGGGACGCAAACCGAGCAAAGCGATCCATGCTTCAAAATTATATCTCTAACTCAAATTTTGAGTTTTAAATTACTCCTTTTTATTGCTAATCGTATTAACTAACGACTTTATACTTATTCAAATTCTTATTTGCCAGTCAAGGCCAACGTTCAAGCTATGTTAATTACTAACATAGTTTTATCTTGATACTTATATCATTAACTTAATTCATCACTCCTCTTGCTAAAATATATATAGCACCTTACTAAGTATATATATTTCTATACATATACTCATCTTCGTGTAACCTCATAGCATCTCTTCATGTGAAATCTTATTTCCTTAATAAAATTTCCATATGTACTTATATAACATTTCTTAGACTATTCAGTTCACGTCGAATTTACAGGTATCGTTATACCTTATTCTTGATATTCCTTCAAGTACATATTAATTCATTTATAGGGGTTTAGAAATTTTATAACCCATATTTTCTCTATTCTCATTCGAATAGTAAACCATATAGGTTTTACTTGAAAATTTTAAATAAATCCTCAAATTCTCATCTAGGTTTTATTCTTTAACCTTTATTCTAATCATTCAAGATTTTATGAATTTTCGGGTTATCACAGTAATAGTGGAGGCACATTGACCATTGCGGGACCAACGTCATCAAACAGACCCACATCTAGAACCTTCAACATGACTGTGCAGGATGCAGTACAATCAAAAGATGTTGTGTTAGGTATTATCCCAATCAATGATATAGATGCTTATGTATTATTTGATTCGGGTGCTACTTGTTCGTTTATATCTAATGAATTTGCTAAGAGGTTAGGATTGCCTAGTGAAGAATTGAATTTCCCTTTAAACATAGAAATTGCGAATAGGGAGGTGATTCCTGTTAGGTTCGTATACAATAATTGTAAGGTGAATATTAAGGGGAATGTCATGTTAGTAGATTTAATTCCGATAAAACTTGGAGAGTTTGATGTTATATTGAGAATGGATTGGCTATTCAATTATGGAGCGATAATTGATTGCCAAAAGAAGTGTGTAAACCTTATGACTCCGTCAAATGTAGTTTTCTATAGTAGCAAATCGCCTAGACATGCGAGATGTCTGACGATTATGCAGGACAAGAAGTTGTTGAGTCAAGGCTGTGTGGGTTATTTAGCTTACATAGTCAATACTTAGAGAAAGGGGGTGAAACTGGAAGAGATACCAGTAGTTAGGAAATTTGTAGATATGTTTCCTAAGGATTTTCTAGGACTTCCGCCGGACAGAGAGATTGAGTTCGTGATCAGTAATAACCCGGGATTTCAAATAATCCGAATTTTACAAAAATATTCTTTTTTATTCTAATTAATATTGGTATTGATTATCAATATTGTGTTGTGTATCTGTGATACAAGTTTTTAAAATTAGTCAATTTATGTATTAACGGAGAAAATAAGAGTAGAGCTGTATTTAACAAAGAATAGAAACCCTAACCCTAGTTACAGATGGGGATTCGATAGAAAATACAATTAAAATAATTATATTGATGGGTACGTGTTTGTACTATATTGAGTTATTGATCAATGATTGATCGGATAGGGTTTAAAATTTGTAAACCCTAATAAGGGATTAGAAACCCTAATCTGAGATTTAGAAAACCTAATGTACAGTTAGAAACCCTAAACAAATGCCGAGAAACCCTAATTTCATATTCGAGAATCCTAAACCCTAATTAGGAAACCCTAATCCTAATTAGTAAGCCCTAATGTGAATATTAAACTTTAATATAATTAGAAAACCTTAATATAATTAGTAAACCCTAATTATAGTTTAAAAATCTTAATTTTCTATTTTAAAACCCTAAATAAAAAATTCTAGAAATTTAAAGTTGTAAAACCTAAGGGTTGGAACCTTAGGGCTAAACCCTAAGGGTTTGGACAATGTCAAGTATGCCATTAAAATTAAAATGCAAATGACAAAAATACCTTTTTTTCATTTCTTTAATTGGTAACTTGTAAAAATTAACAACTTTAGTTGGTGACCAACTAATTTGATCATGTGCTCTTAAAATCTCATCAATCTTGATCTCTCATGACACCTTGCACTTTATACACATATTATATTTAGATTTAAGAGATAAAGAGGGAGAAAGTCCACAAAAGTTGGTCAATTGTGTTCTAACACCACCCACATCTCTCTCTCCCAAACCTCCGAATTTGCTAAGTGTCTCAGTCCCATTAACAGCCCCTAGATCACCAAGAACAGATTTGTAAAGCTAAGATCAAAGCTTTGTATTAGAAAGGTATAACCCTAACTCACTTTTGATCTTAAATGCTAAGTTTATGTGTTTAAATCTGTGATAGAGGATGTTTTATGATGATCTATGATGATCTATCATAGATCCATAACATCAAAGTGGGTAAAAAAATTAAGTTTTTCAAAAACTGTCCAAGAACATTTTTGTGGTCTGACAAGCTAATGTCAGTGGCCACAAATCTTTCTCTGTTTATGATTTTTCTTGTTTCAAGTTTTGAATCTATAGTCGGATATGAGGTCTTTTATCTTGAAGTGGAATTAAAACTTTTACATGTACAGATTTCCTGTTATTCTTGGTCAAACCCGTTGACCGGGCATGACCAGTCAATTTTTGGGTAACCCAGAAAGTATGAACACACGTCTAACAACGTTTTTAAGCTCTAAGATCTGTCAAGTGTTATGCGTTTTGATGTTGTTGTTGTAATCAGTTTATAGCTTGTTATATGGACTTTATATCCAGGCCTTTAGATCTCTTAAAACATCAACAGATTGAACAGATTAGGTGGTCAAAGTAGGCCATTCGGCCATGGCTTAGAGTTTCTGGAATTTCCAGAAACGGGAAGAACACGCTTTTTGACAGCGTTTGACCAGGCTAGATTTGGATATTGTGATGTTTTTGAACTGAGATGTTGTCATGTAAATGTTCCTTGACACATGAACTATAGATTAGAATCATAATTTCGACCATTTGATGACCAGAACCTAACTTAAAATGATCTAGAAAGTGACCAGTCGAACTAACTGGGTTTCTGGAAAACCCAGGATCGGTCTGACAGAATGTTTGGAGGCTCAAATCTAATTGTTTGTTTGTTGTATGACCATGATGCTGGTTGGATATTGTAGTGTTACATTTCCACTACACGATCCGAGTCTAATTTAGCCCAAATCATGTTTGGACTGAGAATCACAAGTGGTCAAACGAGCAAGCTTGAACACTGACTTGACAGTGTTCTTGAGCTCAAAAACACCTAAGACGACAGAAAGCGTTGCTATAGGCTATAGCGACGGTTTAATTATTTTTATTTTTTGAATTTCCGAAAAATACTTAAAAATAGAAAATAAATTCTAAAAATTACCAAAAATAGTTTTAAAAATTATTTTAAATTATGAAAAATAATTTTTGAGAAATTGAAATATTTTTCATTAATAATTATAATTATTTGAATAAAATGATATTTAATTTATTTAATTAGTATATTAAATAAATTAGAAAAAATGATTTTAATATTATAAAAATTATTTTAAATAAGAATAAAGTATTTAAAAATATTTTGAGTTATAAAATGTAACTTTTAATATTTTTAGAGAATTATCATTAATAATTTAATATTAATGATATTAGATTTATTTAATTATTATATTAAATAAATAAATTAAAAATGATTTTCATATTATAAAAATCATTTTAAAGAAGAATAAAGTGTTTAAAATATGTTGAAATATAAAATATAATTTTCAATATTTTGGATAATTCTCATTAATAATTTAATATTAATGATATTAGATTTATTATATTATTAAATTAAATAAATGATGGAAAAATAATTTTATTGATTTAAAATCATTTAAAAATGAGAAAAATAATTTAAAAATATTTTAAGTTATAATTAATGACTTTAAATATTTTGATAAATATTTCATTAATATTTAAATATTAATGGTGATGGTTTAAAAATGATTTTAATTATTTTAAAAATTATTTAAGTAGAATATTGATGATTTAAAACTATTTTAAGTTTTTAATAATAACTTTAATATTTTGACAAGTATGTCATTAATATTTTTATATTATTAAATATTATTGATGATAAGATTATTTGATAATTAAATCATTTAAAATGATTTCAGTGTTTGAAAAATTATTATAAATTATAATAATTGTTTATAAATTATTAAAAGCTTTTGAAAAATATTATAAATGATATTTGACTTATCTAAAATAATATTGAAGCTTAGAGACCAAGTTTAATTGACAATAAATGTGTTAATTATCGGATAGGGTGACCAGAACACCGAGAATAGATGAAGTCCAACCAGACCGAACTAGTTAGACTTAATGAGTGTTTATATAAGTTATAAACACTAATGTGACTATGTGGTAATGTGTCTAGGAGAAAGTTTGACTGTGAATTACAATGTTATGTGTTATAAATTATTATGCTAATTGTGAGACCGATATTATTAGTTATAGGTCTTTCGAACGCAGATAAGTATATTGTGTAGCAATAATCAACGAAGAAGACAAATTTCCTTAACTCAACCTTGAGTTATAATTTTTAAATATTATGGTGGTTAATTGTTGTTGATTAGACCACGTCTGAGAATTATTGTTGATTATTCGCAGTTAGTGCATATTTATTAATTCAAATTGAATCAATGATTCTAAAAATATATATTCGTAGAATAACTGATGTTGGATATTTAAATTCGTAGAAGCTATTATTGACAATCTGAGATAATTCGCTCTATTATCGAATTATGTTGAGAAATGTCTTAGCTAATTATTACGGCTGATTTAACATTTATTAGAACTTGATAGGTTCGAGAAGAGAATTCAATTATTATTGACAGATCGATGCCAATTATTTCGGCAAGATCGTGAAAGTTACTAAATATTGAAATCATAGTATTTCGTTGTTAAATCAAATTTTGATTCTGAGACTGAGAAGAACAACGTTTTATAAAAAGGGAACATTTTATTGGTCGTATATTCGGCCTTTGCGCGTGTGTAAGTATTATGCATAATATAGGGTACAAGGAGTTGGCCGGCTCTATGTACTTGCAGAGGGGCATGACTTAATCTTTATGGTTATCTGATACACCTGTGTATATCAAAGTATATCTTTGATAGTTATTCGAGAAGAGAAGTTCTAGATCCTTTGTGATCACTCAACATAACTCTGGAAAATATTTCCATCTTGTATTTGGGTATATCAAAGTAAATCTTTGATAGTTACTCGAGAAGATAATTTAAAGATCATTTGAGATCATTCAGCTTAAAATTTTGGAGAATACTTCTAAATTGTTATTCAATTGAATATCGTAGAAACTTTGAAAGCGTTGTACTCTTTCGTTATCAAATTATTATGTTGCAAAGAATGCGAGAAAACTTGTTATTTATTTATGAATTATTCAGCTATTTCAAAGTTCCCCGAACTTTGGTATCATTCTATCAAAATAGATAGTCTGTTATTCTTGAATTCTTATACATCTATTGTATGTCTTAACTTGCGGGGCATATTTGTTGCTCAACCTTGCTAAATAAAACTTTTCAGCTAGGGACGAAGAGGCCAGCGGGGCTAAGAAGAACAAAGGCAAAGGCATAGTGCTGGAATAGTTTTATGTTAAGCATAAATACTATATTGTTTTGTAAACCCTTTTTGTATATCTAAAGGGTATGTTTGTAATGTTAAGGTTAGATGACCTGGGACTAATGTATTAACAATCTCTATTAATGACTTATGTATTACTATTTCTATATGAATGGGTAGTTAGATGTTATTATATTGTGGATCGTGAGCACCAAACTCGAGGGTCAGGTAACCCGGATTTGGGGGTGTCACAGGTTGGTATCAAAGTTGTAGGTTTTAAACCTTAAGTGGGGGGGGGGGGTGTTAGGTTTGTAATATTCTTGGATGCAATCAAATTGCACAAAATAAGCGGAAACGTGTAAAAATCAGATTTTTAAAATTTTACAAACCATATACCCGGATCACCCTTTATGCACAATTATTAATTAAACGAAAATATGAAGAACAAGAATCATACCCTTGAAGATCCGAGCTTCCATAGGTACAAGTTCACCTCCAATCCTTTTCGCGTTCAACTTGAATCCACCGGGTTTGGTTCCTTCCTTTGATCAACGTTAGCCACCCAAGTGTTTGGCCTCTAGAGGTGATCCACCAAGGAAGAAGAATTCAAGAAAATGGGTATTTGGCAAAACCCTAGTTTTTCTATCTCTCATAGAAAAAGGTGTACTCTCCCAACTATTGAAATTACGTATTCTATGAAAATGTCAACAACCACTACACTCATAATAAGACTCCTCTTATTTATAGATGTGGGCAACTCTCCTTAACAATTAAGGAATTGGATTTTATTTTAATTAATTAACTTCCTTTAATTAATTAGGCTCCCAATCTTATTAGGAATAATTAATTAAACTCTTTTAATTAATTAGCCTCCTAATCTTATTAGGATATTTGAGAGTAATTTTATTGATTAATTCCTAAACTCCTTTAGAAATTAAAAAATAGTAATAGTAATAATAATAATAAGACTCCTCTTATTAATTTATATTTAATATTTCAAAAATATTAAATAATAAATATTAAGCTATTTAATTTATTCTATCACCATAGATTAAATTAAATATACTTAACTTATTATTAAGATTATGCCATTAACTTCTTAAATAATTATTCTTCCTTTTATGGTGTGACCCTTTAGGTTCTTGATGATTTGGTAATATACCCATGAATTGGATATATTTGAGCTTAAATTTATGCATTCTCGGGTCTTTTAGAAATATTTTTATTGTGTTTTTGTGTTGTTTTGCAGATTTGGGAGTGGTAGGAGCAATTGAGGTATTTTGAGCTGGAGAAGGGTATTTTGAGGAAGTTACGCACCTCGACCGGCGCTTTCAGTAGTACATTTCAGTAATGGCCAAGGTAACCGGGTAAGAAGTTTTGTTGACCAAGCTTGCGCGTTGACCATCCGGTTGACTTACTTAAGGGTGTTAATTGATAAGCTTTTTGAAGTTGATTTGGATTAGGAGTGCTAGAGTTTGGATGAGGAGTATTTAAAGGCTAGTTGGCTGAGATTAAGGGGAACTATATAATTGAAGGCTAAGGAAGGAATCAAAGGCAGATTGCAGATTTTATTTAGAGTTTCCTCTTCTTCATTCTTTCAATTTGTGTAATTCTTTAAGGATGATTTGTAAAAGATTGTTGGTTTTAATTTTTGTCATGAACTAATTTCTTTAATTAAGATTTCAATTGAACCTTTTATGGCTATAAATTAGTTATTTGGTTTATTCCAATTATTTGTGTTGAAGTGAATTGTTTATCTTGCCTTGTATTTATTGATTAATTATTTGGTCAATAATTACCTTGTTACTCTAGAAGGAATTGAAAGAGGAAATCTAGGATTAGAACTGGGCATGATAACGTGTGACTTAGTTATTTGCATAGTGAATAATTAGGTTTGTGAATTGAATGGAAATATCTGTTCACCGCATGTAACGCATAAGGAATTGGAATTAAAGGAGTTTAATTCAATTGTTTTGCATAGGAATATAACAAGATTAATCTGGATTAAATAGAAGTCAATTGATCTCTTGGAAAAGGACTTTTGGCATTTGAGAATTCCTGTTAACAATTCAGTAGGCATAATAATTGGGATAATTGGATAATTGATTTATAGTTCATAATTGGGGATATTGAAGTCTTAATCCTTATTTATCTGAATTCATTCATTCAAATCTTAATTTTGTTTATTTGATTTATTTTAGAATAATCTCCTTTTAATTGTTTAATTTAGTTTTCTTAATTATAAAAATCACATTTTATGGTTGTTTAAATAAAATTGGATTGATACAGTACTAGTAGTTGGAATTTATTGATTAGAATTCTCTGTTCGACACTCTATCTTATCATTTTATTACATGTTGACTGTGTACGCTTGCGCAAATTCATTGATTGCAAAATCAACCAACAAGTTTTTAGCGCCGTTGTCGGGGAATTCTTTATTAATATTAATTCAATATTAGTTATAATCAATTCGGTCTTAATTTAAACGTTACTTATTTTTCTTCTTGTATTTGCAGGAATTCTTTGCGAGTGTATGCACACTAGATCAAGAGCTAAAAATGAACTTTTTTCTTATACAGACGATATCGAAAGGAAGTTCCGAAAATTGCAGTTGAATAGTCGGGGTTACCTGTGGAAGAAAATCTGATAGAACAAGAAATTCCAGTGAACATGGCAGGGGACGAACATAAATCGCTTAGGGATTATGCCATGCCGAATGTCACATATATTCAGTCGAGTATTAGGAGGCCGGCGATCAATGCGAACAGTTTCAAGATCAAACCAGGAACAATTCAGATGCTATAGAATACATGCCAGTTTGGGGGTAGTTCGATAGATGATCCTAATGAGCATATATTGAGTTTCTTAGAAGTTTGCAACACCTTCAAATTCAACAATGTATCGAAAGATGCTGTAAGATTGAGGATGTTCCCGTTTACCTTGAAAGATAAAGCACGAAGTTGGTTACATTCTTTGCCTCCTGGCTCAATTGCAACATGGGACGACTTAGCCCAAAAATTTCTGGCGAAGTTCTTCCCGCCAGCGAAGTCGGTAAAACTACGGAACGATATTCACACCTTTGCACAGTTTGACTCAGAATCGTTATATGAGGCATGGGAAAGATTTAAGGATATGCTCCGTAAGTGCCCACATCACAGAATTCTGCAGTGGATGCAATTGGGGATATTTTGTGATGGGTTGCACGCAACCACTAGAGCCAGTATTAATGCAGCAGTAAGGGGAGTGATCATGTCTAAGAATTTTGATGAGGCATATCAGCTGTTAGAGACGATGGCCAATAACAACTATCAGTGGCCCATGACTAGGTCTAACCCTCCTAAAACATCGGGAAAGTTTGAAGTGGATCCTATGATAACATTAGCAGCACAAGTGGCAGCAATAGCTAAGAAGATGGAAACATGGAGTCCACCATCCACACAGCAGGTAGCAATGGTTTGTGAATTATGTGCTGGGGGTCATGCTACGAAGCAATGTGCCATAAATTCTGAATCAGCTCAGTTCGTAGGGAGTTATAATCGATCTACCCAACCGTATCCGAACCAAAACGCATATAATTTGGGTTGGAGAAATCATCTGGGATTTTCATGGAGTAACAATCAAGCTCAAGATCAAGCACCTAGACAACAAAACACATCCGAATTTCAAAATCAGACTCAACAACAATCAGAGAAGAAATCAGATTGGGAGGAAGCCTTGGAAAAATTCATTAGGGCTACTGACAAAAAGAACGAGGAACAAGACAAGCTATTGAATCAAGTAGATATGAATGTAAAAAGCCAAGGTGGGTCGATAAAGAATTTGGAAAATCAATTGGGGCAGATAGCACATGCATTGAACAACCGTCCACATGGAACACTCCCTAGTGATACAGAGATAGATCCGGGCAGAGATGAGCATTGCAAGGCTGTGACTTTACGCAGTGGAAAGGATTTGCAAGAGACAGTTAAGGATAAAGAAAAGAGGGACAACGCAATAGCTAAAACAGAGGAAGTTGTGGAATCCGGAAAATGTCAAGATGAAACCGTAAAGCAAAAAGCACTGGAACACCCTATGATAATGCCTCCCAAACCGTATCCACAGAGATTTTAGAAATCCAAGTTAGATAAGCAGTTCTCATGATTCTTGGATATTTTCAAAAAATTGCGCATCAACATCCCCTTTGCCGAAGCCCTGGAACAAATGCCGAGTTACGCTAAGTTTATGAAGGAGGTTTTGTCGAGAAAGAGGAAATTGGGTGAGTTCGAGACAGTGGCATTGACCGAAGAGTGCAACGCGATCATTCAGAATAAGTTACCACCAAAGCTCAAGGATCCAGGTAGCTTTACTATTCCATTTGAAATTGGAAACCAGTTTTTGGGACGAGCACTATGTGATTTGGGGGCTAGTATAAATTTGATACCACTATTTGTCTACAGTCAGTTTGGACTCCAAGCACCAAAATCGACGAATGTTAGTTTGCAGTTGGCGGATCGGTCTGTTACATATCCACGAGGTATAGTTGAAGACGTGTTGGTTAAAGTGGATAAGTTCATCTTCCCCGCAGATTTCTTTATCTTGGATTGTGAAGTGGATAGAGAAATCCGAATTATTCTTGGGCGACCATTATTAACAACAGGGAAAAATTTGATTGATGTGAAAAAAGGTGAATTGACGATGCGAGTTGAAGATCAACAGGTCACCTTTAATGTTTTTAAATCAATGTCTTATCCGAACAAAAAATGTGAATATTTGCGGGTGGACATCATGGATGAATTGGTTAATCACAAGCTCCATGGAAATTATTCAGAGGACTCGCTAGAATCCATTTTGCTCGGGGTGGACGAATATGGTATTGAAGATGACGTTGAGTATGTCAAATGGTTAGATACATCCTCTTTCTTCCGAAAAAGCAATCAACCATTCGACACCCTTGATAGGCCCAAAACGGAAGGTAAAAAGTGCAAACCCTCGATAGAAGAGCCACCGATGTTGGAACTAAAACCGCTACCATCCCATCTGTAGTATGCCTACTTGGGAAACGATGCCACCCTACCAGTTATTATTTTGACTGAGTTAACTGACACACAAAAAGGAGAAACTGCTACGGGTCTTGCGAGAATTCAAAACAGCAATTGGGTGGACTATAGCGGATATTCGAGGAATTAGTCCATCATTCTGTATGCATAAGATTTTAATGGAAGATGGGGCAAAACCAACCATTGAACTTCAAAGAAGACTAAACCCCATTATGAAGGATGTGGTGAAAAAGGAGATCATAAAATGGTTGGATGCCGGCATTATTTACCCAATCTCGGAGCGATTGCACAGGTGAGTCACATGCAGTCGTGTACCAAAGAAAGGGGGTATGACAGTGGTGAATGTGAGACCCCGAATTTTATGAAATAAAAGTATTCAATTTTTCTATTTTGGTGAATAGTTAAATTGATAAAAGTTTAAAGTTAAGGGTGACATTTGAAAAATTTTCAAAGTGATGATGAATTTTTTTTATTAGTATTATTAATGTAATAAAACAGAAATGCTTTTTATATAAAATGAATATTTTTATAAAGTTATTCATTTTATTAGGCTAATAGTAAAATCTTTTATATAAAAGCGTAATACTTTTATAAAGTTATCTATTTTATTAGACAATAATTAGAATATATTATATTTTATTATGCATAGTGCTTGCATAGTGTTTGCATAGTAAAATATTTTTATATAAAACAGAATAACTTTTATAAAGTTATTCGTTTTATTATATTATAAATAGAATATATTATATTTTATTGTAAACCAATCTGGACCGTCCGTTTAAAAGTAAATCAATCTGGATCGTTCATGGATTGGTTACTATTCAGTCTATTCTCCTATAAATAGAAGCTCATTCCTTCATTATTTCTTACGAATTCACTGAAACTCTAGAGAGAGAAACTATAGAGAGAAAGAAGAAAAGTATTCTGCTACTTCACTACTCCTATATCCAGTTTATTCTAAGGTAAGGGATATTATTTGTTGTACTTGTAAGGGGTATTATTTCTTTCATATTTATGAAGAGAACTTCTGTTATTTCATTCTTTATTATTATGTTGGAATAACCTGTATACGCGGACTACCCTATACTTGGTGAAATTCTTCAATTCCATTCCTTATTATTCTTTTGGGAATAACCTGTTTGTGCAGTTTATTGCACGTATGGTGAATCCTTCTGTTATTCCATTCTTTATTATTCTGTTGGAATAACCTGTCTATGTGGATTACCACATGCATGGTGAATGATCCTTTATATTCATTCCTTATTAAATTGTGGAAATGATCTGGTTACGTTGATTATGATGAGAGTCATAATAAAAGCATTGGACTGATGAAAATCATGGGTATATGAAATATTAGTAAGTGTTATGAGGAGTTATGTTGGTTATTATTTGAAAACATGAAAGTTTCTTAGAAATCACAAAGGGTTAAAAAATCAGATTTTGGTGAAAATGGAACATGAAATTCAATTGACCATATCTCCTATTATATTTTGAATTTTTAAGTGTGGTCAAGTTCTAGAGTTAGATCTATGAATTTCCTAACTTATCCAAGTGGAATCACTGGAAAAGGTGTTGTAAATTTTCATGTGGACTGATTTTAGCAAAGCACAAAAAAGTGAAAAATAGGAAAATAGCTACTGCCAGAAATTTAAAAAGGGCATTTTTGACCACTTAATTTGTGAGAAAAATTTTGGCCTTTTGGGACATGAAAACATATGGTATAAAGTACCTCCTGTCCAAAAATGAGCTCATTCCGACTTAAAATGAGCAAGTTATGACCATTTCAATATTTAGGTTTTTCCGACAAAAAACGCTATAACCAGAGTTCTATAACTCCGATGACCATGAAATTTAAACTGGAAGATCACGTTAACATGTGTAAGATCCTGCCAAGATTTGGGAATTTCTGGAGTTAAACTTGAGGTAGCTAATTACTTAAGGAATTAATTAGAAATTGATTTTTGAAAAATAGTAAATGAATTTTAAAAATTCTGAGAAAAATATATGTTCATTATGGGACTATATTCTGCTAAATCCCAGAAAAGAAATATTTTTGAGACTGATTTGGTATTTTTCATGAAAATGTACTAGTTATGAGTATATGAGTTAAATATGTTATGTGAAGTTGAAAATTTGTAAATAGGATTTTATGGCTTGGGAATCCTATATAGGGTATATGTAGATTTTTGATAAGAGATTTGATCATTGGTGATGAAATCTTATGAGTATGGCATTTTTGAATGATTAAATGCATTATTTGGTAAAGTGTAAACAATTAAAATAAATTTTTTATAAGTTTAAGAAATAATTAAAATATTGTTATAATATTAATGATATTAGATTATGAGATTATTAAGTGATTGATAACATTGGGATATTCTTGAACCCTGGATAATTTATATTATAAATATTTAATATTTATCCTTTATCTCATTTGATTGATTCTTTATATCGTTGTCATGATCCTCATGTATATATTATGTTGAAAGTCATCTGTGGCCTGTATTGCATAGATGAACTTGGTATGATTATGACCAGGGATTATTCGGTATAATTATGATCGTAATGTTACAAATGATGTGGAAAAAGTCCTCATTGGCCGTAGTGCATTGATGGATAATTTTTGGTATGATTATGACTATGGATTCTCTTCGGCCAAGGGTGCAAAGATGAATTATTTTATGGCATGATCAGGACCGTTGATGAAAACACGATTATCTTTGGCCCGTAGTGCATGGATAATTCATGGTCGTGATACTTAAAGAATGTCCTTGGCCTATAGTGCAGGGATGAATTGATGATGTGGATTAATTATTGAGCTGAGTCTCAGCAATGAAATATTAATTCATGGATGTGATAATAATGAATATCCTTGGCCGTAGTGCATGGATAATTCATGGATGTGATATCAATGAATTTCCTTGGTCGTAGTGCATGGGTGATTCGATGATGTGGATTATTTATTAAGCTGAGTCTCATCGATAAAATATTGATAATAAACTTTTAAATTCGTAGAAGATAGTAGATATCATGCTCTACTTGACTCTTCTAAAATACAGTTGTATGTCTTTGGCCTATAGTGCAAAGATGAATAGTTAATAAATATCTTTGGCCGTAGTGCAAAGATGAATTTATTAGTATGATTATGAGCAGGGATTGTGATTTGGTATAACCATGATTTTTGATGTTTGGTGAAGATAGGTGATGAAAATTATCTTCGTCACCAGGTGCGAAAAGGAATTGAATCACAATTATGATTATGAGTTATTCATATGATTGTGGACAGGAATTGTTGATTGATGTTACAGGGATAAAACATTATTGGTGGACTTTTAACATGGAGAAGATAATAGATCTGATGGTCTATTTGACTCTTTTAATGGATTGCTCGTTCCGCTGCAACTATGGTTGAAAAGTTTTATCATCTACCATATGTTCTAAATCTCTGATTTATTATTGACAAAAGCTATTGATAATTTAATTATCTTTAGTTATGATATTCTTTACTGGGCTAGTTGTGCTCACCCTTTTGCTTCACAATTCCTTTCAGGTAATAAGAGTGTAGCTGGGTCGAGCGGGGATAACAGGGGAATAGAACGATGGTCTATAGCTGTTGAGGTTCTCCCTAAATAGTATGAAAATAATTTTATTGAGAACTTTAGATAAGTGTGTCGTATTGTATACGCCATTTGATATTTAATTTTGGTGAACCCAGGAATAGAAGTGAAAGCGAACCCAACTTTGGAAGGGTGTTTTATCACTATCATACAAGATGTCTAATGACATACAACCTCGTGTTATCATAAGATAGGGTTGTGCACATCCACTTGCTGAGTATATCTACGAGCACTACCTATATGATCTTGGAGTTTATTTGAAATATAATTTTCACTTGGAGACAGTGGAGATAGTTATATGTCAAGAGAAGACTCACCATTGGAAGGAACATGATAGTAATCTTCTCGTTTTTCTTTGGGGTCTATTGGGTTAACCAAGGATAATTCTCTGGACATATGATATCTATCATAACTTAGATTCATGGCCTCCTATGTACTAAGGTTTCCTTGAGCACTTTCTAAAGATTTTAATTTCTAAAACAATTTTTGACTGTACCTTTATGTAAGGTGAAATTGTGACATGAGTCAGAGTTGGTATATGTATTTATATTTAAACTCACGGTATACATGTCGTCGTATTTTGCACGACAGTTGTATAAATGAAGTTGTAAATGATTTTTATAGTGTATTTTCTGGCGACTCAAGATGGGTTATGTATACCTGTTTTGGGGGCGTCACAGTGAAGAATGAAGCTAATGAGCTCATCCCTACTAGAACCGTTACAGGATGGAGAGTATGTATGGACTACCGCAAGCTGAATAAAGCTACACGCAAGATCACTTCCCTTGCCGCTTCATTGATCGAGATGTTGGATAGGTTAAGCGGGACATCGCCTATCTATTATACATTGGATGGATATTCCGGATATAATCACATTGCCATAGCCCTAGAGGATCAAGAGAAAACTACATTCACATGCCCATACGGTACATTTGCGTTCCGGTGTATGTCCTTTGGTTTATGTAATGCACCAGCAACCTTTCAACGGTGCATGATGGCAATTTTCTCAAATATGGTCGAACAGAATTTGGAGGTATTTATGGATGACTTTTCCGTGTTTGGTGATAGTTTTGACTTATGTTTGAAATGATGCGTGGAAACTAACCTGGTCCTTAACTGGGAAAAATGTCACTTTATGGTGAAAGAAGGAATTATTTTGGGACATAAGGTTTCTGTAGCAGGTTTAGAGGTGGACAAAGTGAAGATTGAGACGATTGAGAAACTACCTCCTCCATCATCGGTGAAAGGAGTACGGAGCTTCTTGGGACATGCGGGTTTCTACAGACGCTTCATCAAAGACTTTTCAAAAATTTCAAAACCCTTATGTTCCTTGTTGGAGAAAGATGTGCCTTTCAAGATGGATCAATCATGTATCGAGGCATTCGAGGTATTAAAGAAGAAATTGGTCTCAGCGCCAATTATTGTGGCGCCCGATTGATCTTTACCGTTCGAATTGATGTCCGACGCCAGTGACTACGCAGTTGGAGCAGTGTTGGGACAACGTCACGCCAAGATTTTTCACACTATCTACTACTCCAACAAGACGTTGACGGATGCCCAGTTGAACTACACAACCACCGAAAAAGAATTACTGGCAGTTGTGTTTGCCTTCGACAAATTCAGAGCATATCTCATTGGGACCAAGGTAATCGTTTATACTGATCATTCTGCCATTAAGTATTTGATTGAGAAGAAGGATGCCAAACCGCGGTTAATACGGTGGGTATTGTTGCTGCAAGAATTTGATTTGGAGATCCGGGATAGAAAAGGTACAGAGAATCAGGTGGCGGATCATCTTTCCAGGTTGGAAAATGTAGAAGTCCAGCAAAAAGACAACGTCATGATTAATGAGAAATTTTTGGATGAACAGCTTCTCTAAGTAACAACAATATTTCCATGGTATGCAGATTACGTAAATTACGTGGTTGCTAAGGTGTTACCCCCGGATTTGAACTCACAGCAACGAAAGAAGTTCCTCCACGATGCTAAACAATACTATTGGGATGAACCATTCCTGTTTAAGGCTTGTACGGATCAAATGATTAGACGTTGTGTGCCACATGAAGAGATGGACAGCATATTAGGACATTGCCACTCATCAGATTACGGAGGTCATTATTCCGGTGATCGAACAGCAGCCAAAGTGTTACAATCAGGATTTTTCTGGCCTTCTCTATTGAAAGATGATTACCTCTATGTGCTGAAGTGTGATCGGTGCCAACGCGTAGGTAATATCTCCAAGCGTAATGAAATGCCACTCAACACAATTTTGGAGGTTGAATTATTCGACGTATGGGGAATCGACTTTATGGGACCTTTCCCATCCTCTTTCAATAATCAGTACATTCTGTTGGCGGTAGATTACGTTTCCAAATGGGTAGAAGCCGCAGCTTTACCCACGAATGATGCCAAAGTTGTCCTCCGATTCTTAAAGAAAAACATCTTCACAAGATTTGGAACGCCGAGGGCGATAATAAGTGATGAGGGAACTCATTTCTGTAATAAGCAGTTCACTAAATTGCTTATAAAGTATGGGGTTTGTCATAAAATTGCCGCCACGTATCATCCCCAAACGAACGGTCAAGCGGAAGTCTCCAATAGAGAGGTCAAGCGAATTCTGGAAAAGGTGGTCAATCCGTCAAGAAAAGATTGGTCCTTGCGTCTAAATGATGCCCTATGGGCATATCGAACAACTTATAAGAATCCTATAGGCATGTCACCCTACAGGATGGTGTACGGAAAAGCATGTCATCTCCTGGTCGAACTAGAACACATTGCATACTGGGCCATCCAGAAACTTAATTTCGATATACAAGCAGCGGGTGCGAAAAGGTTACTGCAATTAAACGAGATGGATTAATTACAGTTCAATGCTTATGAGAACGCAAAACTCTATAAAGAGAAAGTCAAAGCCTGGCACGATAAGAAAATTCTTGATCGGAGATTTGAACCGGGCCAACAAGTCTTGCTTTTTAATTCACGATTGCATTTATTTCTTGGGAAATTGAAATCTCGTTGGTCGGGACCTTTCAAGGTTGTATCCGTTGCACCACACGGCAATATCGAAGTCGAGGAACCGAATTCAAAATGCACATTTAAGGTGAACGATCAATGACTTAATCATTACTGGAGTGGACCCATCGAACGTCAATATACGGTCATGTACCTCTCCGAACCAGTGGACAATTGAGCAACACTACAAAATCGGGCTGACGACTATAAACCAAGCGCTATAGGGAGGCAGCCCAAGCATTTCAATTTATTTTGATTTTCTGCAGTCAAGCTAGTTGTTATTTAAAATAATTTCATTTTATATTTAGTTGTAAGCATATATTCTTGCATGACCTTAGCCTCACAATCCTTGCTCCCAGGTAATTTGCATGTATGATGGAAAGTGAACAAGCCAGGATATCTCAAGTGCCCCGGTGCTCACAAAATCAAAGCTTCTGACATGCGCCTGGCGCTTAGTGTCGATATCTGCATAATAGGTTCAAAACCCGACGCATTGGTTTATAGCTCAAGTTCGATTGCCCAAATTGACCTTCTTGAACACACTGTACCTCAAAGACCCACGCCTAATAAGGCCTATCCATTAGCCTTGGTGCCACCGGGGCGCGTTTCAGACTCCTATTTCAGTTCAAATCCTCAGTTTCCCTCTCCAACTTTCTAACTTCCTCACACGTCTCCACTACTTGTATGGTAACTGATCTAAACACCTTCATATAACTTCCCAATACCAAACACAACTCCACATATCACATTGAGATTTCCTTTTGTAAAGCAATTTTCATCTATCATCTCTACTGCAAAGGTACGTATGAAATTACATTCAAGTTGTGATAGAACTAAATCCTGTGAATGGTGACAACGAGAAGTAAGATTGATCTTGATTTTCACTCTCTTATATCTACTGTGCCAACTGTCATTCTTGTGATGTTGAATTTCTCATATTGGATGAATATGAATCACACTTGATGGTGCACCACTTTGGAATGAAATATCACACATATGTGGTGGTTGATTTAGAAGAAAACTAGTGGTGCTTCCAAACAAAATCCGCACTGCACATAAAGTGTTTGATATTTTGCTTGACACAATATTGTTTGTGCACTGCGCACAATACAGTGCCAGATACTAAATTTAATTGACGCTTTGCCAGCACAATATCATTGGTTTACTGTCAAATGCATATTTCACTATGGTAGGGGGGGCTAAATCATATTGATACATACATGGGATCATATTGCTTTACATAATACATCTTTTGGGCAAATTGTGTGTTTCTTTGGCTAAATGTAGAAGTTGAATAATACATGCGTCTAATCGGTACAATTGTGCATTTTATGCCATGATGTGCTATGCCACACCCCCAACCATGTACTCAACGTACACTTATATTTTGAAGTTTGGGGGTAGTGGCATGGATACGTTTATCCAACTACAATTCTGTTCAATGCTAATACATGTGTATGCCATTACTTGCAGAATTTTCTATATAGCTTCCAAGTGACAACGCGGCGAAGGTTCCGGGTCCGCCTCGGCTCCACCAAAATTTGATAATCAAAGGTTTGTCTCCGCTGAGGCACAGGAACGCTACAATAAGATGGCTACCCGCTCTCTCATCCCTGAACGTGGTTTGAGGCCTGATCAAGCGAAGGATGGGGACATGGCCGTCATGATTGCTGAGAGAAATTGGTTTCAACTCACCGAACAACCCGATCCAGCAATAGTTGCCATTGTCAAAGAGTTCTACGCCAACGTGCCCGAGCACTTCCACTATGGGGTGTTTGTGAGGGGCAAAACTGTTGAAATTAGCGAAGAGGACATAAACGGGTGCTATCAACTGCCATTAGAAGGACTGAACGACGAGTATGCCAGTCTTGTGAGTCAAGGTCCAGACTATGAGAAAATAATCCGCGAACTTTGTCAACCGGGCACCACGTGGACTTTACATGAACATGGCAGCATGACTTTTCCTTTGTCGCACCTCAGTCTATATGGAAAAGTGTGGTATGCTTTCATTTTTGCTAAACTCATGCCATGCACACATGTGAGCCATGTCATCAAAGAAAGGGCTGTTCTACTGTATTCAATTATTCAAGGCCTAAAAATTGATGTTGTCCACCTTATCCAGCAGTCCATTCTCCAAGCGTCACGACGAGGAACCACAGGAGGTTTACCCCATCCATTGTTAATTTGTGTTTTATGTGCCAAGTTTGGGGTCAAATGGAAATCCGATGAGATGATTCAAATGCCTATGCCAGTTTTGGACCATAAGTTGATAAGCAGGTATAAAGTGTGGACAGGTGGGGAAAACCACCCTAGGGGATTGGGTTTCATAATTCCCCAAGTTAAAGCTACACAAGCTCCACCACCTCAAGCTCCACCTACTTATGGTCCTTCCTCAGCAGCTCATCGTGGTGTGGTTCTTGAAGCTGTCCAACGGGAAATTGACGGCTGGTTTTACAACCTTGAATCCCAGAATGTCCGCTTGTCTGAATGTCAAGACGTTATCTACAAGTATTTGGTTGACCAATTTGCTGCCCAGAATGCTATGAACGCCCAACTGTTCCTGGGCTTTAATCTCAGCCAGTTCCCTATTGCTCCTATTCTGCCTGTGTTTCCCCCTTCCGATCTAGAGATGAGCGAGGATGATGATGCTCCACCCGAGGCATAAGCTCGTCAGGGAAGTCCTCTGCTTTATTTTGTTTTATTTATCGCATGAGGACATTGCTCTAGATAAGTTTGGGGGTAGTTAATTTTTATTTGCAGTTGTAGATTGTTAATAGTTTGTGGATATTGTGGGTTATTTTTGTTGGTTAAATGTTGCATTTAGGATTGCATGTTAATTCCAGCTTTTGATAGTACGTATGTTTGGGGCCAATGATGAAATTAAAATTGCATGAACAAGTCTAGTAAGGATTGTTAAGCTAGTGACATGATTTTCTTGACATGATTTAAATCTTTATCAGTTTGACACTGATATTATCAGGATAGCACATTTTAAAAAATGACCATGTTGGCTATGATAGTTTAAATGGATAGATAATAGAGTTCTAAAGGATGAATACTAGTGAAATAAAGGAACAATTTGAATAGCTAGTGAAGACTGAATTTAGATATAAACTCAAGTTTGGGGGAAAAATATTTGGAGTATATAAGCTTTGAATTAAAAAAAATAAAATAAAAAAATAATAAACACGTGACATGCATGTCTAGTTTTGTGGCTTTTGTTACTTGAGTAAGTAAGCCCGAGGGGATTGTCTCTACACCTAGTGCCCTAAGGTCTTAATGGCTTGGGAGTCGTTGGTCGAAAGCTCGTTAAGGTAACACTGAAAAGCCTAAGGGAATAAGACAATGTATAGTCATGAGAAAAAAAATATAAATAAAATAATAATAAAGCGAGAAAAGTGCAAAAAAGCCCCCGTTATAAAAAAAGCATAAGTATGCCATTTTGACCCTTGGACTTTGGTAGTTGTTTGATTTTAGTCGAATCAAGTTTATTTGATGAGTTCTCAAGTTTACACTGTATGATGCCTACTAAGAATTTTATTATCTTTCATATTTTTGCCTTTCATTGGTTAGCATGGTTGTTGATCACACACACGATATCAGTAATAACAGATTTAGATTTATTGATTGTTGGGATATTATTGATCTTCCTTAACATGATGTATTAGCATGTTTTGTAATTTTTTTGAGGCCTAATGAATATATGTGTGCTATTCGATTGCTGGAATTAAGAACATATAGATAAGTTTGCATTTGCATGGTAGTTAGTTTTTCGTGTTGTTTTGTGTCTTGTTGCTTGAGGACAAGCAACGATTTAAGTTTGGGGGTATTTGATGATTGGGTAATATACCCATGATTGGATATATTTGAGCTTAAATTTATGCATTCTCGGGTCTTTTAGAAATATTTTTATTTTTTTTGTGTTATTTTGTAGATTTGGGAGCGGTAGGAGCAATTGGGGTATTTTGAGCTGGAGAAGGGCATTTTGAGGAAGTCCTGCACCTTAGCGCCGGGGTGATCAAGCTAGTACATTTCCCAGTGCCGGGGCACTGGGCCGTAAGTTCTGTTGACCAGGCTTGTGCGTTGACCATCCGGTTGACTTACTTAAGGGTGTTAATTGATAAGCTTTTTGAAGTTAATTTGGATTAGGAGTGCTAGAGTTTGGATGAGGAGTATTTAAAGGCTAGTTGGCTGAGATTAAGGGGAACTACACAATTGAAGGCTAAGGAAGGAATCAAAGGCAGATTGCAGATTTTATTTAGAGTTTCCTCTTCTTCATTCTTTCAATTTGTGTAATTTTTTAAGGATGATTTGCAAAAGATTGTTGGTTTTAATTTCTGTCATGAACTAATTTCTTTAATTAAGATTTCAATTGAACCTTTTATGGCTAAAAATTAGTTATTTGGTTTATTCCAATTATTTGTGTTGAAGTGAATTGTTTATCTTGCCTTGTATTTATTGATTAATTATTTGGCCAATAATTACCTTGTTACTCTAGAAGGAATTGAAAGAGGAAATCTAGGGTTAGAACTGGGCATGATAACGTGTGACTTAGTTATTTGCATAGTGAATAATTAGGTTTGTGAATTGAATGGAAATATCTGTTCACCGCACGTAACGCATAAGGAATTGGAATTAAAGGAGTTTAATTCAATTGTTTTGCATAGGAATATGGCAAGATTAATCTGGATTAAATAGAAGTCAATTGATCTCTTGGAAAAGGACTTTTGGCATTTGAGAATTCCTGTTAACAATTCAGTAGGCATAATAATTGGGATAATTGGATAATTGATTTATAGTTCATAATTGGGGATATTGAAGTCTTAATCTTTATTTATCTGAATTCATTCATTCAAATCTTAATTTTGTTTATTTAATTTATTTTAGAATAATCTCCTTTTAATTGTTTAATTTAGTTTTCTTAATTATAAAAATCACATTTTATGGTTGTTTAAATAAAATTTGATTGATACAGTACTAGTAGTTGGAATTTATTGATTAGAATTCTCTGTGGGTTAGACACTTGTTGACTGTGTACACTTGCGCAAATTCATTGATTGCGAAATCAACCAACGTTTCTCCATATTAAACCGGTTGTGAACAAATCAATTAGAACAATTCTAATCTTATTTAAATAAATAAATTAAACTATTAATTTATTTAAATAAATAATATTTATTCTACAATAGGGATAAGCCTCCCTAGCGATCAATAACTTTCTAGATAATATAGATTTCAACATTAATCATAAAAGAACCTTTGAGTAAATAGTTACCGTACAATTCAATCCTTCCACCATACAATGTCCCAATTAAATATAAGACATGGAATTACTGTCAAGTCTTATTTTATTTAATTATATGTATTTCGATCCTTAAATGCACAACTTCAAATAATGCAAATTAGAAACTCCTTTCTAATTTCATTCTGCCTTGGCCAAGGACTACTGGGTTGTCATTTATCAAATCACATAGGACATTTCTCGTCTTTTACTAGAAGTGGTAGATTCTTTATTGATCATACATTTTCTCCATGTACAACTTATTATACCCAAGCATACCCTTTGATATACCCTAAGGGTCTTAAGGAATAAGTCAAAGTATAACTCATCATACACAAGATACTATGATAATCTCAAGTCCAAGGATCACTTGTACTACTATCACTACAGGAATTCCTATTGACAGGCAAGTAAAACTCCATTAGGCATTTCTTAGCGAGCCACGTTCAGTGAACTTATTCTCTAATAAGCACTTACATACTTGCTTTAGTGTCTCCACACAAATGATCATGAGATCAATCATCCTCATCCAATGAGCAAGCAACGTATGTACTAATCTATCCGGATTCACTAATCCCCAATTTAGTAATCCAACGATTGTGAACTATTTTAGTTTTAAGCTTTCTAAGAATTTAGATATCATTAGAATGATCATCATCATTATTATAAAATCATTGCTTAAAACTATGGGTTTATCACATATTATAAAACAACATCATGTAGATAATTAAAAGCCTTTAATAAATTAATACTTTTTATTAATAAATGAATAAGATTGTTACAAAGTATATGCTTTATCATCAAACATGATTGGCTTATGTGCATACTACTTTCAATCTCCCACTTGCACTAAAGCCAATCATCATGGTATCTCATACACTTCTTCTCTAAGTGACGATTATCCTGCTGTTGGATAAGCTTTAGTTAATGGATATGTAATGTTGTTCTTGAGAGTCCACTATCTCTATAGTGATTTTACATCTTTCAATGATTCCTATAATCAAATGAAAGTGCCACAACACATGTTTAGATCCAAGATGAGACTTAGGAACTATTCCTAGTTCTGTAATGAACTTTTCATCTAAACAATCAACTTGCAGCTTCATTTATAGCTATATACTTTGTCTTTATCACTAAAATAACAACTCTTTGTTGTTTGGAACCTTTCCAATTCACTGCACCACTGTTCAAGGTAACACTTTACCTTAAAGTGGATTTTCTATCGTCTTGGTCTGTCTAAAAAACTTGAGTTTGTTAAGCCCTCCAATTTTAATTCAGACCCACCATAAATCTGATCACATCCTTAGTGCCGGTTAAGTACTTTAAGATGATTTTCACTGTTTGACAGTGATCTTCTCTAGAATATGACCGATCACCATCAGGTCTCGTATATTTCATTGCATACATGACAGTTACTCATGCAATCTCTCTTATATGAGTGTATGGGGACTATTAAGAGAGATACACTCCAAGGCTCATCAACATGAGACATCCCATGGAGTTTGCCATGCTAAACGACTTTAGCATCAAATGAATATACGTTTCTTTAAGTTGAGCATCCTCTTAAATCTATCTATATAGATTTTATCCTCAACTACGATACTCTTCCCAAATCATTCATGGAGGAATGTTTAGACAACTTTATCTTTACTAATTGTAGCATTGGTATGTCATTCCTTATCCGTAGTATATCAATATATAATACTAGGAATGTCACGATGCTCCCACTGACCCTTTTGTACACACTAGGTTTATTCTTGTTTTTGATAAAATCAAACTCTTTTGATTATTTCATCAAAACAAATGTTCCATTTTTGAGAAACTTGTTTCAATCCATTTCTCTGAGTGTCTACAACTCTTACCTCATCATCATCATCTATGATGAATCTATACCTCCTAGGTATCTTTGGTACTATTCCAGATTTACGATTCGGTTGTGGTACAATAGGTCTATCTACAGTTTCCTCTTATTTGACTTATAGTGTTTTGTGGTTCTTGAACTCTTCAAGATCTATTATCCTCCCACTAGCCCCTTTAATGATAAACACCTTTATCTTAGAAGGTAGCGTGTTTCGCAACAAACACCTTTTGCTAAGTAGGATTATAGAACATATACCCTAAACTTACTTTAGGATGTCCCACAAATCTGTACTTGTCAAATTTTGCCCCAAGCTTATCCTTTGAAACCTTTTTACATAAGTTGGACAACCCTTTATTTTAACATACTTAAGATTAGGAATCCTCCCTATCCATAACTTTTATGGAGTCTTGGGACTAGATTTTGAGGGTACCTTTTCGTAGATATGCAGCCATTTCTAGGGCATGACCCCAGAAGGATACTGGAATGTCGGTAAAATCATTATGGACCGTACCATGTCCAACAAGGTATGATTTTTCCTTTCAGATATATCAATCAATCATTGTGTATCAGAAGGCATCCATTGTGAGAAAACCATTTGAGATGATCTAAAAACTTATTACACAAGTATTTATTCCTTGATCTAATCAAAGAATCTTAATACTTTATCAATTTGTTTCACTTCTGAATTCTTTGAACCTTTCAAATAATTCACACTAGTATTTCAGCAAATACACACATTCAACTCTTTGAATGATCATCTCCTTTTCTTATACTAGTTTGTTCAATTTGCAAAATATATTTTTTACGTAAGTTAAGTACACAAAATCCATTAAGTAATATTTCAGTTCTATAAAAACATTATTATTATAAATAGAACAACAATTGTTCTTAATTATAATACCAAAATTTTTATTGTCCAACAATAAAATGGAAATAATGTTTCTAACGAGAACTGGAATACAATAACAACTTATTGACTTAATAGATTTGCCCGTAGGCTTTGCTAAACAATAAGTTTCTATGGTTAATGTGGCAACCTTTGCTTCATTTCCCAGACATAGGATTACTTATCTTTGTTTAGCTTTCTACTTCTGCTTGGTCCCTTCACAAATCTATATTTATGATAATCAAAGCCGGTATCCAATACCCAAGTAGAACCTTGACTTAAAGAAAATTTTATTTTAAATTATGAAAACATTTGTATTTGTAACCGAAACTTCACTAAGCTTCTTTGGTTAGCCTCTACAAGATACTTCTCGTAGTTTCTTTCCAGTGTGCAGGCTTATTGCAGTGGAAGCAAACTCCTTTGCTATCCGTATCAGTTTTTTTTTCTTATTATCCTTTATTTTTTCCTTTCTATTTACCTTCTTAGAATCGTTCTTCTTTTCAGCAGATCCTTTGGCCCCTACCAGTAAGACATGGTCTTTCTTGGTTGGAAAGTGACTCTCAATATTTTTCAATATGTTAAGTAAATCAGCGAGGCTGATATCTAGCTTATTCATATGAAAAATTCACAACAATTGTGAAAGGAGACCGGGAGTGAGTGCGAGATCAAAGTAACTTGTCCCTTCAGTTTTCCAAGGGTTATTTGCCCCTTAAGTGTTTCAAAAGTCATTTGCCCCTTTGGTGTCTCAAGAGTCATTTGCCCCTTTGCAAATAGTAGTTGTCTCTTCAATATTACCAAGAGTCATTTTGACCCTTCGTTAATACCAAGTGCCACTTTCAGTTTTTCTATAAATAGAAGCTCATTCATTCATTATTTCTTACTTAATTCACCAAAACTCTCTAGAGAGAAAATTATAGAGAGAAGAAGAAGAGTATTCTTTACTTCACTACTTCGATATCCAGTGTCTTTTATGGTAAGGGATATTATTTGTTGTACCTGTAAGGGGTATTATTCTTTTGTATTCATGAAGAGAACTTCTGTTATTCCATCTTTATTATTCTATTGGAATAACCTGTATACGGGGGCTACCCTATACTTGGTGAAATTCTTCTGTTATTCTATTCCTTATTATTATGTTGGAATAACCTATAAATGCAAAGTACTGCATACATGGTGAAATTCTTCTATTATTCCATTCTTTACTATTCTGTCAGAATATCCTGTCTATGCTTTATGCCGGACCTGGTTCCATTATTTATTATTCCGCATTTAATATTCTCGAATTAATATCACCTTGTATGAATTTCACCGACTTTGGTTCCATTATTTATTATTCTGCATTTATTATTCTGTTGGAATATCCTGTCGGTGTGAATTTCACCTGACCTGGTTCCGTTATTCATTATTCTGTTGGGAATAACCTGTCTGTGCGGTCTCTATCGCATGCATGGTGAATCCTTTTGTTATTCCATTCTTTATTATTATGTTGGAATAACCTGTCTATGTGGATTACCACATGCATGGTGAATGATCCTTTGTATTCATTCCTTATTAAATTGTGGAAAATATCTGTTTACGTTGATTATGATGAGAGTCATAATAAAAGTATTGGATTGATGAAAATCATGGGTATATGAAGTATTAGTAAGTGTTATGATGAGTTATGTTGGTTATTATGTGAAAACATGAAAGTTTCTTAGAAATCACAAAGGGTTGAAAAATCAGATTTTGGTGAAAACGGAACATAAAATTCAATTGACCATATCTCCTATTATATTTTGAATTTTTGAGTGTGGTCAAGTCCTAGAGTTAGATCTATGAGTTACCTAACTAATCCAAGTGGAATCACTGGAAAAGGTGTTGTAGATTTTCATGTGGACTGATTTTAGCAAAGGAGTGCAAAGCTGCCAATACCAAAAAAGCTACTGCCCACATTTTTAAAAGGACTGTTTCGGTCACTTATTTTGTGAGAAAAATTCTGGCCTTTTGGGACATGAAATTATATGGTATAAAGTACCTCCTGTCCAAAAATGAGCTCATTCTGACTTAAAATGAGCAAGTTATGACCATTTCAATATTTAGGTTTTTCCAACGAAAAATGCTATAACTTGGGAGTTCTATAACTCAGATGACCATGAAATTTAAACTAGAAGCTCACGTTAACATGTGTAAGATTCTGCCAAGATTTGGGAATTTTGGAGTTAAACTTAAGGTAGCTAATTTCTTAAGGAAGTAATTAGAAATTAATTTTTGAAAAATAGTAAATGAATTTTAAAATTCGAGAAAAATATATGTTCATTATGGGACTATATTATGCTAAATCCCGGAAAAAATATTTTTGGGACTGATTTGGTATTTTTCATGAAAATAGTTTAATTACTGAACATAAGAGTTAAATGTGTTATGTGAAGTAAAAAATTTGGAAGATAGGATTTTATGGCTTGGAAATCCTATATAAGGTATATATAAATTGTTGATAAGGAATTTGATCATTGGTGATGAAATCTTATGAGTATGACATGTTTGAATGATTAAATGCATTATTTGGTAAAGTGTAAACAATCAAAATAAATTGTTTATAAGTTTAAGAAGTGATTAAAATATTGTTATGATATTAAAAATATTAGATTATAAATTTATTATGTGATTGATAATATTTGGATAAAGTTAATGTCTTTAATATTTATCCTTGTTTTAGTTTGATTAATGCTTATATCATTATCATCATCTTCATGCTTATATATATGGTGATGAAAGTTATCTTTGCTTACGTGCAAAGATGGGTTATTATTTATTGTTGTATATTTTTGGCTTACGTGCGAGAGATGGACTTGGTATGATTATGACCGAGGATTATTCGGTATAGTCATGACCATTGATGATTTAATGAATATCCTTGGCCAGTAGTCTTGAGGATGATTCGATGATGTGGTTTATTTATTAAAATTTGAGTCTTAGCGATAAAAAAATTGATGAAAACCTTTTAAAACATAGAAGATAGTAGATTTTATTCTCTACTTGACTCTTCTAATGGATTGCTTGTTCCGCCGCAGTTAAACTTGATGTCTATTGTATTTTATCAGTTCAACATTGTTGAGACTATTGATAATTTATTCTGCATTATCTTAGTCATAATATTTCTTACTGGGCTAGTTGAGCTCACCCTTTTTTTCACTGTTCTCTTCAGGAAATAAGAATATAGCTGGGACGAGTCGGGGAATGGAGTGACGGTCCAGACGATAGCATTAGTAGTCCTCACTATTCTGTAAAATAGTGTGATAATAAATTTAATGAGGACTCTATTTGAGAGTGGATATTGTCTAGAAGACAATATTTCTGTTTAAACTCTCAGTTATGTTTCATCGTATTGTACACGAAAGTTATATAGTTAAGTTTGTATTTGTATTTTGTACCATGTATTTGGCGACTCAAGATGGGTGATGTATACCTAATTTTGGGGGCGTCACAGTTGGTATCAAAGCTTAGGGATATGATCCCTGGCTAAGATATGAGATAAGAACTAGGAGGGGAGAGACGGGAAATTTCTTCGCTAGTATGACCTACCTAAGTTTATTTGGTATTTAATTGGTCGGTCAGAGTATAGGGATAATATGTGATATGTTAATTAACCCTTATTTTGTGACAATATTTGAAAAGGGCATCTAAAAATGTTGAGATAAGTAATGGAGCAAAATAATATGACCATATCGCAGTACGAGGCTAAGTTTGCGGAGTTATCCCGATTTGCATCCCATTTTATCGATAATGAGGAGCAAATAACGCGAATGTTTCTAAGAGGTTTGAAATCCTATATACATCAATACCTCATTCTCATGTTTATATTTTGTTGAAAGTCATATGTGGCCTGTAGTGCATAGATGGACTTGGTATGATTATGACCAGGGATTATTCAGTATAATCATGACCGTAATGTTATAAATGATGTGGTAAAAGTCATCTTTGGTCGTAGAGCATAGATGGACTTGGTATGATTATGATCGGGGATTATTCGGTATAATTATGACCATAATGTTATAAATGATGTGGTAAAAGTCATCTTTGGCCGTAGTGCATAGATGGACTTGGTATGATTATGACCAGGGATTATTCGGTATAATCATGACCGTAATGGAAAACACGAATATCCTTGGCCTATAAGTGCATGGATAATTAAATGATACTATTAAGTCGAAGTCTCGGCATTATTGGTTTTACAGATTGTATATCTTTGGCTGTCAGTGCAAAGATGAACTGCTGATTATTTGTTATCTGATTGGCCTATAGTTCAAAGATGAATTTAATGTTTTCAACGATAAAGGTATTGAAGGTGTCCTCATCTCTTCGAACTACCAGGTACGTAAATTTCGAGGGCGAAATTTCATAAGGAGGGGAGATTGTGAGACCCCGAATTTTATGAAATAAAAGTATTCAATTTTTCTATTTTAATAAATGGTTAAATTGATAAAAGGTTAAAGTTAAGGGTGATATGTGAAAATTTTTTAAAGTAGACAAGTTGTCATAAAATACCCAGTTACTATTCACTCTAGTATTATTCACTCGTGTATTTGGGGCACTTTTTGTATCAGAGTACTATTCACGAGTTACTATTCATGATTTACTATTCACGAGTTATTATTCATGAGTTACTATTCATGAGTTACTATTCACGAGTTACTATTCCGTGCTAATTTTTCAGTCCGTTGGATGAAATTATAATAGTAAAATCAATATGGATCGTTGATTTAAAGTTTTAATAGTAACTTGTCCCTTCAGTTTTCCAAGGGTTATTAGTCCCTTCAGTTTTCCAAGGGTTATTTGCCCCTTAAGTGTTTCAAGAGTCATTTTCCCCTTCGGTGTCTCAAGAGTCATTTGCCCCTTCGCAAATAGTAGTTGTCTCTTCAATATTACCAAGAGTCATTTTGACCCTTCGTTAAGACCAAGTGCCACTTTTAGTTTTTCTATAACTAGAAGATCATTCATTCATTATTTCTTACGAATTCACTGAAACTCTAGAGAGAGAAATTATAGAGAGAAAGAAGAAGAGTATTCTGCTACTTCACTACTTCGATATCCAGTGTCTTTTACGGTAAGGGATATTATTTGTTGTACCTGTAAGGGGTATTATTCTTTTGTATTCATGAAGAGAACTTCTGTTATTCCATCTTTATTATTCTATTGGAATAACCTGTATACGGGGGGCTACCCTATACTTGGTGAAATTCTTCTGTTATTCTATTCCTTATTATTATGTTGGAATAACCTATAAATGCAAAGTACTGCATACATGGTGAAATTCTTCTATTATTCCATTCCTTACTATTCTGTCAGAATATCCATCGTATGCATGCTTTTACTGTGGGACTGGTTCCATTATTTATTATTCCGCATTTAATATTCTGTCAGAATATCCTGTCGGTATGAATTTCACCTGACCTGGTTCCATTATTTATTATTCTGCATTTATTATTCTGTTGGAATATCCTATCGGTGTGAATTTCACCTGACCTGGTTCCGTTATTCATTATTCTGTTGGGAATAACCTGTTTGTGCGGTCTCTATCGCATGCATGGTGAATCCTTCTATTATTCCATTCTTTATTATTATGTTGGAATAACATGTCTATGTGGATTACCACATGCATGGTGAATGATCCTTTGTATTCATTCCTTATTAATTGTGGAAAATATATGTTTACGTTGATTATGATGAGAGTCATAATAAAAGCATTGGATTGATGAAACTCATGGGTATATGAAGTATTAGTAAATGTTATGATGAGTTATGTTGATTATTATGTGAAAACATGAAAGTTTCTTAGAAATCACAAAGGGTTGAAAAATCAGATTTTGGTGAAAAAGGAACATAAAAATCAACTGACCATATCTCCTATTGTATTTTGAATTTTTTAGTGTGGTCAAGTCCTAGAGTTAGATCTATGAGTTACCTAACTAATCCAAGTGGAATCACTGGAAAAGGTGCTGTAGATTTTTATGTGGACTAATTTTAGCAAAGGAGTGCAAAGCTGCCAATACCGAAAAAGCTACTGCCCACGTTTTTAAAAGGGCTGTTTAAACCACTTATTTTGTGAGAAAAATTCTAGCCTTTTGGGACATGAAAGTATATTGTATAAAGTACCTCCTGTCCAAAAATGAGCTCATTCTGACTTAAAATGAGCAAGTTATGACCATTTCAACATTTAGGTTTTTCCAACGAAAAACGCTATAACCGAAGTTCTATAACTCCGATGACCATGAAATTTAAACTGGAAGCTCGCGTTAGCATGTGTAAGATTCTGCCAAGATTTGGGAATTTTTGGAGTTAAACTTAAGGTAGCTAATTTCTTAAGGAATTAATTAGAAATTAATTTTTGAAAAATAGTAAATGAATTTTAAAAATTCCGAGAAAAATATATGTTCATTATGGGACTATATTATGCTAAATCCCAGAAAAAAATATTTTGGGACTGATTTGGTATTTTCATGAAAATAGTTTAATTCTGAACATATGAGTTAAATGTGTTATGTGAAGTAACAAAGTTGGAAGATAGGATTTTATGGCTTGGAAATCCTATATAAGGTATATGTAGATTGTTGATAAGGAATTTGATCATTGGTGATGAAATCTTATGAGTATGACATGTTTGAATGATTAAATGCATTATTTGGTAAAGTGTAAACAACTGAAATAAATTGTTTATAAGTTTAAGAAGTGATTAAAATATTGTTATGATATTAACAATATTAGATTATAAATTTATTATGTGATTGATAATATTTGGATAAAGTTAATGTCTTTAATATTTATCCTTGTTTTAGTTTGATTAATGCTTATATCATTGTCATCATCCTCATGCTTATATATATGGTGATGAAAGTTATCTTTGGCTTACGTGCGAAGATGGGCTATTATTTATTGTTATATATTTTTGGCTTACGTGCAGAGATGGACTTGGTATGATTATGACCAGGGATTATTCGGTATAGTCATGACCATTGATGATTTAATGAATATCCTTGGCCCGTAGTGCATGGATGATTCGATGATGTGGTTTATTTATTAAGCTGAGTCTTAGGGATAAAAATTGATGAAAACCTTTTAAAACATAGAAGATAGTAGATTTTATTCTCTACTTAACTCTTCTAATGGATTGCTTGTTCCGCTGCAGTTAAACTTGATGTCTATTGTATTTTATCAGTTTAACATTGTTGAGGCTATTGATAATTTATTCTGCATTATCTTAGTCATAATATTTCTTACTGGGCTAGTTGAGCTCACCCTTTCTTTCACTGTTCTCTTCAGGAAATGAGAATATAGTTGGGACGAGTCGGGGAATAGAGTGACGGTCCAGACGATAGCATTAGTAGTCCTCACTATTCTATAAATTAGTGTGATAATAAATGTAATGAGGACTCTATTTGAGAGTGGATATTGTCTAGAAGACAATATTTCTGTTTAAACTCTCAGTTATGTTTCATCGTATTGTACATGGCAGTTGTATAGTTAAGTTTGTATTTGTATTTTGTACCATGTATTTGGCGACTCAAGATGGGTGATGTATACCTAATTTTGGGGGCGTCACATACTTGGTTTAGTGTCTCCACACAAATGATCATGAGATCAATCATCCTCATCCAATGAGCAAGCAACGTATGTACCAATCTATCCGGATTCACTAATCCCCAATTTAGTAATCCAACGATTGGGAACTATTTTAGTTTTAAGCTTTCTAAGAATTTAGATCTCATTAGAATGATCATCATCATTATTCTAAAATCATTGCTTAAAACTATGGGTTTATCACATATTATAAAACAACATCATGTAGATAATTAAAAGCCTTTAATAAATTAATACTTTTTATTAATAAATGAATAAGATTGTTATAAAGTATATGCTTTATCATCAAACATGATTGGCTTGTGTGCATACTAGTTTCAGGGGGAACCCTAGGATTATAACCATAAGCGAGATAGAGAATACTCATTTAGAGTACTAAGTGAGAGATTGATAAAGCATATCGATAGTGAGATATGTGGTCACATAGTGTGAGAATTTCGTACTGGTGAAGTACTAATCAAGTTGTTTAAACTGATTATAGGATGTCGGGAGAAGATGAGATGAGTACGGAGATGCAAGCGGCTGTTGCAACAGTGCTAGTAGCCGAGGTGCCAGCACAAAGCGAGTCAGTTAAAGAAGTGGGGAAAGATGAACCTATGGTGAATCTGGGGAGTGATCATGATGATTATCCCGAGATGTATCTGAGTGGTGATGAGGAGGCGGAGTCTGAAGAAGCTAAGGTGGAGAAAGGGAATAAGACTAAAGTTGGGGAGAAAGATTAAGAATCTGCAGAAGTCCAAGAACTCCGGAGTAAAGTATTTCTCTTGGAGGAGTTATGGAAGATGGAGCGAGCGTTACGCGAAATGACTGAATAACGGAATGAGCTAAAGGCGCAGGTAGAAAGGAAGAAGACCGAAGGTGGTGGATCATCTGAAGGAACACTCAAGCTGAAGGGAAAGAATAAGAGAAAGAGGGACAATGACAGCGATAATTCTGAAAATTCAAACCCGAAGAAGAAGCAAGTCTGTAGCAAGTGTGGAAAGACTCACGTGGGAGAATGCATGACGTGGAAGAACGTGTTCTTCAATTGTAAGCAGGAAGGACATATTTCCCTACATTGTCCTAAGCCGAATATGAGGAAGTGTTTCTCATGTGGATGAACAGATCACGGATTCAACAAGTGTCCCAACAAGAAGAAGACTGGAGAAGGGAGTGGACAGTAGATAGTTTAAGTTTGAGCGTTATTATCTTTTGGTAGTAGGTTATGATATTAAATCTTGTAATATCGAGAACGATGTGTAAGCATATGTAAATATATATGTTTGTATGAATGAAATCTTTATTTTCTATATGAATATAAGATTAAGATTAAGTTGTGAGTTCTTAAAACTCATACTTATGATAAATTCATGACTCATAATTATATGAAATGTTTCTGAACCCCTCAAGGAATGGACATCAATGGTCTGACTAGGATAAGTTCATACACTCATATAATTGTGGCAAGTTCTTGAACTCATAGGTGTGGTAAGTTTGATGAACTGGGAAAAATTATGTGAATGGAGAATTGCAACTTTTTGTGTAAAGTTGTTGTTAATCCTAATATTTGATTAAAAAGGGATAGTTATATATGTTAAGTACTAAATGTACTATGTGTTATTTGAATAAATATGCGATTATATGAAAACTATGTGTTGAATTCTTACTGTGTTAAGAATTTGTGTAAAGAAAGAGAATTAATGTAAGATTTTTATTTAAATCAAATTATGCAGCCTAGACGACAGAATCGAAATCAAAGAGAAGAACAGTCAGTGAATAATGAAGGAGGTCAAGCGGACCCAATGCAGAATTTCGTGGATATGCTAGCCCAAGCTATGGAAAATAGAGCACTAGCAAGAGGAAGAGCGAGAAATCAGCCAGCTGATAGATTGGCTAACTTCAAAGACTTTAAAGCGGTAGGACCGCCTGAATTTAAGGGAACCACGAATTTGATTGAAGCCCAAACTTGGGTAAAGGAGATGGAGAAAGCATTCCTTATCGACAGAGTAGCGGAAGAGCAAAAGACAGCTTTTGCAACATATCTGATGAAGGGAGAAGCCAATTACTGGTGGGAGACTAATCAGGCGAGAGCTGGTACATCTGTAGTAACTTGGACAAGATTCAAGGAGTTATTCTTTGAGAACTACTTTTCGTCGAGTATGCAAGCTCGGATGGAAGTTAAGTTCTTAGAACTAAAGCGGGAGAATATGTCGGTTTCTGAGTATGCTGCCAAATTCAACGAGTTAGCGAGATTTGCACCTCATCAGGTGGACATAGAAGCAAGAAAGGCGAGAAGATTTGAGAATGGATTGAAGCCAAGGATATACAACAAACTAGTTGTGTTGCAGATTAATACGTTCGCGACTTTGTTGGAGAAAGCGTTAATTGCTGAAGGAGGGAGCAAAGCTGCATCTCGATTTCATCAAGAAAAGATGAAGAAGACAAATGATGGAAGTAGTAGTGGTGGAAGTAATTCAAACAAAAGGAAGTGGAGCGAGAATACCCAGTCAGGTAATAAGATAGAAGGGAATAAGAAAGGGAGGGAGCCATGTGCGACATGTGGAAAGAACCATTCGGGAGTTTGTATGAAGAAGAAGGGAGTTTGTTATAACTGCGGTCAAGAGGGACACCTGTCACCTAATTGCCCCAGTCCAAAGAAAATACAAGGTTGTTATGCGTGTGGATCGACGGATCATCTGGTTCGGAACTGTCCAAAGAGGAATGGGGAGAAGCAAAGTGTCAACAAGGGACCTGGTAGTGGTACCTTGGCGATTCGAAGACCTGTACAGCCAGGAAGACCAACAGCCCGTACATTCAACATGATGGCACAAGATGCGGTAGCTGCTTAGGAGGTAGCGGCAGGTAATGATTTCGCTTAAATTTAAATTATGCGAGTAATATTGGATAAAATATCACTGTGAATTATTTTCTTTTATAAATCCAAGTCACAGGTTAGAATATAAGACACAAATTAATATTGTGTTGATAATAATGAATTGATGCTACAACTTTAAAAGATTGTAGAGAATAAGAAAGCGGTGATTCCGACGACGGAATCCTTTTAAGGAGGGTGAATGTAATAACCCGAGATTTTGAATAATCCGAATTTTATGAATAAATTTTTTTTTTATTCTAATTAATATTGATTATCAATATTGTGCTGTGTATCTGTGATACAAGTATTGAAAATTAGTCAATTTGTGTATTGACAGAGAAAATAAGAGTAGAGTTGTGCTTAACAAAGAAGAAAAACCCTAACCCTAGTTACAGATGGGGATTCGACAGAAAATACAATTAAAATAATTATATTGATGGGTTCGTGTTTGTACTATATTGAGTTACTGATCAATGATTGATTGGATAGGGTTTAAAATTTGACCCTAATAAGGGATTAAAAACCCTAATCTCAGATTTAGAAAACCTAATGTACAGTTAGAAACCCTAAACGAAGGCCGGGAAAGCCTAATTTCATATTCGGGAATCCTAAACTCTAATTAGGAAACCCTAATCCTAATTAGTAAGCCCTAATGTGAATATTAAACTTTAATGTGATTAAAAAACCTTAATATAATTAGTAAACCCTAATTATAGTTTAAAAATCTTAATTTTCTATTTTAAAACAATAAATAGAAAATTTTAGAAATTTAAAGTTGTAAAACCTAAGGGTTAAACCCTAAGGGTTTGGACAATGTCAAATATAACATTAAAATTAAAATGCAAATGACAAAAATACCTTTTTTCATTTCTTTAATTGGTAACTTGTAAAAATTGTCAACAACTTTAATTGGTGACCAACTAATTTGACCATGTGCTCTTAAAATCTCAGCAATCTTGATCTCTCATGACACCTTGCACTTTATACACATATTATATTTAGATTTAAGAGATAAAGAGGGAGAAAGTTCACAAAAGTTGGTCAATTGTGTTCTAACACTCCACCCACATCTCTCTCTCCCAAACCTCCGAATTTGCTAAGTGTCTTAGTCCCATTAACAGCCCCTAGATCACCAAGAATAGATTTGTAAAGCTAAGATCAAAGCTTTGTATTAGAAAGGTATAACCCTAACTCACTTTTGATCTTAAATGATAAGTTTATGTGTTTAAATCTGTGATAGAGGATGTTTTATGATGATCTATGATGATCTATCATAGATCCATAGCATCAAAGTGGATAAAAAATTAAGTTTTTCAAAAAATGTCCAAGAACATTTTTGTGGTCTGACAAGCTAATGTCAGTGGCCAGAAATCTTTCTCTGTTTATGATTTTTCTTGTTTTAAGTTTTGAATCTATAGTCGGATATGAGGTCTTTGATCTCGAAGTGGAATCACAGCTTTTACATGTACAGATTTCCTGTTATTCTTGGTCAAAACCCGTTGACCGGGCATGACCAGTCAATTTCTGGGTAACCCAGAAAGTATGAACCAATGTCTGACAACGTTTTTAAGCTCCAAGATCTGTCAAGTTTTATGTGTTTTGATGTTGTTGTTGTAATCAGTTTATAGCTTGTTATGTGGACTTTATATCCAGGCCTTTAGATCTCTTAAAACATCAACAGCTTGAACATATTAGGTGGTCAAAGTAGGCCATTCGGCCATGGCTTAGAGTTTCTGGAATTTCCAGAAACGGGAAGAACACGCTTTTTGACAGCGTTTGACCAGGCTAGATTTGGATATTGTGATGTTTTTGAACTGAGATGTTGTCATGTAAATGTTCCTTGACACATGGACTATAGATTAGAATCATAATATCTACCATTTGATGACCAGAACCTAACTTAAAATGATCCAGAAAGTGACCAATCGAACTACCTGGGTTTCTAGAAAACCCAGGATCGGTCTGACAGAATGTTTGGAGGCTCAGATCTAATTGTTTGTTTGTTGTATGACCATGATGTTGGTTGGATATTGTAGTGTTACATTTCCACTATACGATCAGTCTAAGTAAGCCCAAATCATGTTTGGATTGAGAATCACAAGTGGTCAAACGAGCAAGCTTGAACAATGACTTGTCAGTGTTCTTGAGCTCAAAAATACCTAAGACGACAGAAAACGTCGCTATAGGCTATAACGACGGTTTAATTATTTTTATTTTTTGAATTTCCGAAAAATACTTAAAAATAGAAAATAAATTCTAAAAATTACCAAAAATAGTTTTAAAAATTATTTTAAATTATGAAAAATAATTTTTGAGAATTTGAAATATTTTTCATTAATAATTATAATTATTTAAATAAAATGATAATTAATTTATTTAATTAGTATATTAAATAAATTAGAGAAAATGATTTTAATATTATAACAATCATTTTAAATAAGAATAAAGTATTTAAAAATATTTTGAGTTATAAAATATAACTTTTAATATTTTAAGAGAATTATCATTAATAATTTAATATTAATGATATTAGATTTATTTAATTATTATTTAAATAAATGAATTAAAAATCATTTTAATATTATAAAAATCATTTTAAAGAAGAATAAAGTGTTTAAAAATATTTTGAGTTATAAAATGTAACTTTTAATATTTTTAGAGAATTATCATTAATAATTTAATATTAATGATATTAGATTTATTTAATTATCATATTAAATAAATGAATTAAAATAATTTTAATATTATAAAAATCATTTTAAAGAAGAATAAAGTGTTTAAAAATATTTTGAATTATAAAATGTAATTTTCAATATTTTGGAGAATTCTCATTAATAATTTAATATTAATGATATTAGATTTATTTAATTATTAAAATGATTTTATTGATTTAAAATCATTTAAAATGAGAAAATAATTTAAAATATTTAAATTATAATTAATTACTTTTAATATTTTGATAAATATTTAAATATTAATGGTGATGGTTTAAAAATGATTTTAATTATTTTAAAAATCATTTAAGTAGAATATTGATGATTTAAAAATATTTTAAGTTATTAATAATAATTTTAATATTTTGAAAAGCATGTCATTAATATTTTATATTATTAAATATTAATGATGATAAAAATATTTGATAATTAAATCATTTAAAAATGATTTTAGTGTTTGAAAAATTATTATAAATTATAATAATTGTTTATAAATTATTAAAAGCCTTCAAAAAATATTATAAATGATGAATTACAATGTTATGTGTTATAAATTATTGTGCTAATTGTGAGACCGATATTATTGGTTATAGGTCTTTCGAAAGCAGATAAGTATATTGTGTAGCAGTAATCAATGAAGAAGACAAGTTTCCTTAACTCAACCTTGAGTTATAATTTTTAAATATTATGGTGGTTAATTGTTGTTGATTAGACCACGTCTGAGAATTATTGTTGATTATTTGCAGTTAGTGCATGTTTATTAATTCAAATTGAATCTATGATTATGAAAATATATATTCGTAGAATAACTGATGTTGGATATTTAAATTCGCAGAAGCTATTATTGACAGTACAGATAATTCCTGTCTATTGTCGAATTATGTTGAGAAATGTCTTAGCTAATTATTCTAGCTAGATGAACATTTATTAGAACTTGATAGGTTCGAGAAGAGAATTCAATTATTATTGACAGATCGATGCCAATTATTTCGGCAAGATCGAGAAAGTTACTAAATATTGAAATTATAGTATTTCGTTGTTAAATCAAATTTTGATTCTAAGACTGAGAAGAACAACCTTTTATAAAAAGGGAACATTTTATTGGTCGTATATTCGGCCTTTGCGCGCGTGTAAGTATTATGCATAATATAAGGTACAAGGAGTTAGCCGGCTCTATGTACTTGCAGAGGAGTATGCCTTAATCTTTATGGTTATCTGATACACCTGGGTATATCAAAGTATATCTTTGATAGTTATTCGAGAAGAGAAGTTCTAGATCCTTTGTGATCACTCAGCATAACTCTGGAAAATATTTCCATCTTGTATTTGGGTATATCAAAGTAAATCTTTGATAGTTACTCGAGAAGATAATTTTAAAATCATTTGCGATCATTCAGCTTAAAATTTTGGAGAATACTTCTAAATTGTTATTCAATTGAATATCGTAGAAACTTTGAAAGTGTTGTACTATTTCGTTATCAAATTATTATGTTGCATAGAATGCGAGAAGACTTGTTATTTATTAACGAATTGTTCAGCTATTTCAAAGTTCCCCGAACTTTGGTATCATTCTATCAAAATAGATAGTCTGTTATTCTTGAATTCTTATACATCTATTGTATGTCTTAACTTGCGGGGCAAATTTATTGCTCACCCTTGCTAAATAAAACTTTTCAGCTAGGGACGAAGAGGCCAGCGGGGCTAAGAAGAACAAAGGCAAAGGCATAGTGTTGGAATAGTTTTATGTTAAACATAAATATTATGTTATTTTGTAAACCCTTTTTGTATATCTAAAGGGTATGTTTGTAATGTTAAGGTTAGATGACTTGGGACTAATGTATTAAAAATTTCTATTAATGACTTATGTATTACAATTTCTATATGAATGGATAGTTAGATGTTATTATATTGTGGATCGTGAGCACCAAACTCGGGGGTCAGGTAACCCGAATTTGGGGGTGTCACATGATCGACTTAGCGCCAGGAACCGCTCCGATATCGAAGGCCCAGTACAGGATGGCTCGGGTAGAAATGAAGGAACTGATGGTACAATTGCAAGAGTTAGTGGACAAGAAGTACATTCAGCCGAGTGTGTCACCGTGGGGAGCACCGGTGTTATTCCTGAAAAAGAAGGATGGGTCAATGCGTCTTTGCATTGATTATAGGGAATTAAACAAAGTCACTATTAAGAATAAATATCCATTGCCAAGAATAGATATATGACTTGTTTGATCAATTGAAGGGTGCTAGATACTTCTCAAAAATAGATTTGAGAATTGGGTATCACCAATTGAAATTAAGAAAGGAGGATGTACCAAAGACGGCATTCAGAACTCGGTATGGACATTACGAGTTTCTGGTGATGTCTTTCGGATTGACAAATGCCCTATGAAGATTCATGGATTTGATGAACAGGGTGTTTAAACTATTCTTAGATAAGTTTGTGGTGGTATTCATTGATGACATCCCAGTGTACTCAAAATCTCAAGAAGAACACGTGGAACATTTACGTTTGACGTTGGAGATGCTAAGAAAGGAAAAATTGTATGCAAAATTCTCTAAGTGCGAATTTTGGCTAGAACGTGTACAATTCCTTGGACATGGTTTTGACAAAGATGGAATTTCAGTGGATCTATCAAAATTTGAAGTCGTAATCAATTGGGAACAACCAAGAACACCCTCGGAGGTGAGGAGTTTCATGGGACTGGCCGGCTATTATAGGTGGTTTATTCAGAACTTTTCCAAGATTGCCACTCCATTAACAAATTTGACAAGGAAAGCTGTAAAATTTATTTTGACGGAGAAGTGTGAAGAGAGTTTTCAAGACTTGAAAAAGAAGTTAAGTGTGGCACCTATGTTGTCATTACGAGATAATACATGAAACTTTGTGGTGTACAGTGATGCATCACATAAAGGACTAGGGTGTGTGCTTATGCAAAATGGCAAGGACATTGCGTATGCATCAAGACAATTGAAGGAATATGAGAAAAGATATCTGAATCATGATTTAGAGTTGGCTGCGGTGGTATTTGCTCTAAAGATATGGAGACACTATCTCTATGGAGAAAAATGTGAGATCTACACAGACCATAAGAGTCTGAAGTATATTTTCACACAGAAGGACCTGAACATGCATCAAAGGAGATGGATGGAATTAATAAAAGATTATGATTGTGAGATCTTTTATCATCTGGGCAAGGCAAATGTGGTTGAAGATGCTTTAAGCAGGAAAGGTCGGGAAAAGTTGATGCTGATAACCACTCAGGATGAGCTTATTTCAGTAATGACAAAGCTAGAGTTGGAAATAAAATTTTCAAAAGAATCTGATGAGCGACTATTCCAAATAGAAGCTTGTCCAACTTTAGTAGACAAGGTAAAGAATGCTCAACTACAAGATGAAGAATGTGTAAAAATCAAAGAGAAAGTGGTTGAGGGTAGTGAAGTGAAATACAAGATCGATACCGAAGGGTTACTAAGATTCAAGGGAAGAATTTGGGTTCCAGCAGTACCAGATATTAAAGACGAAATCTTGACCGAAGCTCATAACTCAAGATATTCGATTCACCCAGGAAGTAAGAAGATGTATCAAGATTTACGACGGCACTTTTGGTGGCCAAACATGAAAAGAGATGTCACAGAATGTGTTGCGAAATGCTTGACATGTCAAAGAGTAAAGGCAGAACACCAGAGGCCAAGCGGATTACTTCAACCGTTGGAAATACCAGAGTGGAAGTGGGAACATATCACAATGGATTTTATGGTAGGTCTTCCAACTACTCAGAGAGGATACGATGCGATTTGGGTGATAGTGGACAGACTAACAAAATCATCACATTTTTTGCGAATAAAGATTAGATTCAATCTTGATCAGCTGGCAAAGTTGTACGTTAAAGAAATCATTTCGAGACATGGAGTTCCAGTGTTAATTGTATCAGATAGAGATCCGCGATTCACATCAAACTTCTGGAAGAGACTACAAGAATGCCATCCGCAAACAGATGGCCAAAGCGAATGAAAAATCCAAATGTTGGAAGATATGCTTAGAGCATGAATCATGGATTTCAAAGGGAGTTGGGATGAACATTTACCATTGGAAAAATTTGCCTACAACAACAGTTACCATGCAAGCATTGGCATGCCGCCTTACGAAGTATTATACGGCAGAAAGTGCAGAACTCCATTGTGCTGGGATGAAGTCGGTGAACGTCAACTATTATGACCGAAACTGGTACAACAAACTACTGAGGTTGTTAAACTCACCAGGACAAGAATCGTAGCTGCTTAAGACAGACAGAAGAAGTATGTTAATCAACATAGACAAGATCGTGAATTCGACGTAGGAAATTTCGTGTTCTTAAAAGTTTCTCCTTGGAAGGGGAAAATTCATTTTGGTAAAAAGGGGAAGCTAAGCCCGAGGTTTATTGGACCCTTTGAAGTGCTGCGAAGAGTAGGAGAAGTAGCTTATGAGGTAGCTCTACCTCCAGAGTTGGAACACGTTTATAATGTTTTTCATATTTCGGTGTTACGACCGTATAAACCCGATTACAAGCATGTGATCGAGTACGAACCATAACAGTTCGATAAAGATTTGTGTTATGAAGAGGTTCCTATCTAGATAGTCGACAAGAAGGAACAAGTGCTCAAGAATAAGGTGATACCTTCTGTGAAAGTGATATGGAGAAACCACAATGTCGAAGAGGTTACGTGGGAACTCGAAGCTGAAATGATGAAGAATTAACCTGAGTTATTTGTTTAATCTGTGTCTTCGATTCTAGCCGGGGACAAAATCTTTGTAAGGAGGGAAGAATGTGATGAATGATTTGTTTGAGTTGTGATTCTAGGGACAGAATCCTTGTAAGGAGGGAATGATGTAACAATCCAGAATTTAAATTATAATTTTGAATATTTATTGAATTATATAAATATTTAATTGATGTGTTTATTGTTGAATAAATATTTGTTTAAGTTGATTTGATTTGATTATTTATTTGTTAAATAAATAATTAATGAGTGAAGGAAATTAATTATTATGAATAATATTCTAATTTAATTTAATAATTAAATTAGAGAGTTGATAGGATTAAATGGATTATTATAATATTTTAATTTAATTTGGTAATAAAAGTGTGACAATAAACTATGCTATAAATGAGTTATAAAATAAAATTAAAGTAGTTTTAAATTGATTTAGTTTTGCTAAACAAGGCTTAAAGATATTAAGTCTTTAATTTTTAAAGAGTTTTTGCCAAACAAAGCCTTATGGCTTTTGAATTTTGAATTTTAATTAAAATAAATAAAATATAAATAATATATATTAAATTTTGGTAACTGATAAATTATTAGTATATTTATTATAACGTCCATTTTAGACGTTTGGGTATGTCCGTTTAGTTGAGTTTTATTTTACGGAAAAAACATTTGGCCTAAGCCTAAGAAGAAAGGAAGAAAGAAAGAATACAGAGAATTTGAGAGAGACTATAGAGAGTTGAGAGGAGAGAAAGGTTCTGTGAATTGCAAGCACTTTGTCTTCTAACAAGGGTTAACCAAGCAAGAGAAGGTATTTTTACATAACCTTAATATTATATATATATATATATATATATATATATATATATGTGTGTGTGTGTGTGTGTGTGTGTGTGTGTGTATATATTATTTACAACATAATTCCTAAGTTTCTGTGTTCTTGAGTTTCACTGTAGTATAAAGTTCTTTACAAAATTGTCTTTGATCCAAAATTTTATGATTGATTAATAAATTATGTGTAAATGTAATTGTGATATTATAACTAGCATCTATATATGATTGTAGTTTACATGTACATTCAAAAAGAAAGAAAATAGTTTTACAGTGAATATGTGTATGAACATGGCTTGTAGGAGTATCAAAATTGATTGTTGATTGTAAGCTAAATAGATAAATTGAGCCTTGAATATGTTAATTCAGTAAGAAACGAAGAGAACGTAGTTGGAATGAATTAATTTGGTGTATAATTGTGATCACAGTGTTAGTTTTGTCAAACAATGTCAAAAATGGAGTTTTTGGTTTAAAACATTGCATTCAAGGATTTAAATTTCCTGAAGTTGTTGTTTATTTGTTTGAAATCAGTATCTATATGATGGGTAATGTTTATGTGTAATCTATGTAAGTTATACGTGTTAAATTGGGTGTTAGAAATTAAGATTAGCTTTATTTCTGTTCTTCGTGCTCAGTTCTGTAATTCGGCGCCACAATGCCAAACTCAACGCCGCAGCGCCAAGCCTCGCTCCGTAGCGCCAAACCTCGAGCCAGAAGTAAACTCGAGTGCTCACGCGATTTCACATAACGCGTCCCCAAAGGTAAATCTGTAGGCGCAAGATCTTTGAAGTTAAGCGAGAATGGCCAGAAAGTGTATTTTAATTACACAAATTCTGTAAATTTGATATGGTGCAATATTATGACTGTCAAAATGTAATTTTTGTGGTATTATAGTGCTAAGAATGAGAATTTTATTAACAATTAACGAGTTTTATTATTACATTACTAATGTAACTTGATTATGTGGTTAAAAATCAAGTCATACATGAAATAGATACTTATTTGTATACAAAGTATATGTAGTAACTAATTGTATCATAATAACATGTGTATAGGATACTGTGAATCGAATTATTACGGTTTAGCTTACACACAAGGCAAGTTTTCTAACTCTATACTTTCTTTGAGCAAGTTATTCCTAATCTTATTTATACAATTCGTGCAAAGTTATTTAACCTAAACTCTTACTTTGAAAAGGTTTCCTACTTTAACTTATTATTTAGCATGCAAGTTTCTAAATTATGATACACTAATGTTGAACAAGTTTTATCTTTCAATTTACTATTTATTATGCATGCTCAATACTCAATTCTAAACAAGATTCTAACCTTAGCTTAATATTGTTCTAGCAAGGTATGTTATGTTATTCAATGCTTATGCTCTTAGATTATTCCTAAAACATGACCTTAATATACAATGTTGATTCATTTATGATTTATTCCATAGCATAATGTTATTACATTTTTATTCAACTAATCCTTAGTTGATGTTCGTTAAACTCTAAATTACCTTGAAACTTATCCAAACCAAACTTACTTTGGTGCGGACTTGTATTCTAAATACTGAGATGAACAACCCTATTACAAGGGATAATTTTTGCATAACGCTTAAATGTTTATGCACAATACATTGTACGAAGGGCTGATCCCCCTAAGTACGAGGAGTCCCTATAGTCTTATGACTGTTAAAGTTTAAGTTGAAAGAATACTTATAACTATGGACATATTTCGTGGTCTTTTGACCCTCAGATATATATTTCAAATTCTGTTCCTGATTATTATTGATAAAGCACATTATTCAGTTCTATTGAGCCTATTCATTTGGTAGTTGATATGATGTTTATTCATTGTCATTTCAAGTGAGAATTGTTTGCTCACTCTTGCTTATATAAATATTGTGAGACCCCGAATTTTATGAAATAAAAGTATTCATTTTTCTTATAATTATTATTTTATTTAGTAAATAGTTAAATTGATAAAAGGTTAAAGTTAAGGGTGATATTTGAAAATTTTGCAAAGTAAGCAAGTTGATATAAAATATTCGTTGTGTCGAAAAATATTCTTTTTGTCAGGGAATATCCGTACGTTGACACCATCATTGGTCGACCCCACAACGGAAGTATTGTCGTAGTTAGAAAACGACAGGAATATATTTTTATAAAAATAATAGCGAAAGTTTTATCGTTAAACTGTTGAAATACCCGGTGGTAAAAATACAGTAATACACGTGGTTGCATAGTAGCACACAATATTGATTATTGATGCTTACATAAGAAGCCACTCAGTTTACTCAATTATTGCTACAGTAATTGTTGCATATATAGTATCTCACATTATTTGATTCAATTATTGTCACAGTATCATCTGCATAATATTTTATATTATTAAATCAATAATTGAGACAACAAAGTTATTCATATTATTATTTGCAATATTAACGATGTCTAGAAAGTTCTGTAGAGGAGAGGTTTGGTCACCTAATTGTGCGCCAATAGGAAGAAATCCCCTCTTTCATGGGAATGATCTGGTTGTTAAATATTGTGAGTTATAATATTAATGATGAATAATTGTTAATAGATTAAAAATGTGTTTATTAAAGATAAATAATTTGTGGTAAATATTTATTCAATTTTTGATATAAATATAGGGATTGTTATGAGGCGTTTATTATAAGTTTGACTTAGTATTCCATGGGAAGATTTACTAATTTTATGGACCGTCAATGGTGGTTTTAATAGATAACCAATCTGGACCATTGATGGTGGTTTTAATAGTTAATCAATCTGGACCATTGATGGTGGTTGTAATAGTAAATCAATCTGGACCATTGATGGTGGTTTTAATAGTAAATCAATCTGGACCGTCGATGGTGATTTTAAAAGTAAATCAATCTGGACCATCGATGGTGGTTTTAAAAGTTAATCAATCTGGACCGTCGGTTGTGGTTTTAATAGTAATCAATATGGACCGTCCTTTTTAATAGTAAATCAATCTAGACCGTTCATGAATTAGTTGCTATTTAGTCATTTCTCCTATAAATAAAAACTTAATTCTTCTTTCATTCTCACCAATTCACTAAGACTCACAAGAGAAGCTATAGAGAGAGAAATTATAGAGAGAAAGAAAAAGAGTATTCTGCTACTTCACTATTGCAGTATCCAGTCTTCTACTAAGGTAAGGGATGTTATTTTCATTTGGTAAGGGATATTATTTGTTGTATTCGTAAGGGGTATTATTTCTTTCGTATTGATAAGGAATACTATTTTTTGTATTCATCCTTTAATATGCCTAATAACTCCGCTCACGCAGATTACGTGTCAGTATGATAGGTGAAAATCTATTTGCGCTTTTTGTATGTTATTTCTTTTCATATTCTTAAATCTAAACTTACTATGGTAAGTATTGCTTCGATAATCCTTGAAATTAGTGCAATATCCTTGAGTTTTGCGCTTCATCCAGTATCGTTTTATTGGAATATTGATCTGAACTTTCTTATTAAATATCCATATTTTCACCCGGGGTACTATTCACGAGTTACTATTCACCTGGTTACTATTCACTATAATATTATTCACTCGGGTATTTGGGGCACTTTTCATGTCGGGGTACTATTCACGGGGTACTATTCCCGAAATACTATTAACAGGGTACTATTCATGGGGTACTATTCACCGAAAAATTTATTTCTTTTCTATCCAAATTATTTTGATACATGGATATTATTCTTGACTTTTACTACACAAAGCAATATCATGTTGACAATTTGGACATTATTAAAGTCTGGATAAATTTAAAGTCTTTAATAATTATCCTTGATTTCATTTGATTAATGCTTATATCATTGTCATGATCCTCATGCTTATATTATGATGAAAGTCATATTCGGCCAAGGGTGCAAAGATGAACTGTTGTTTGGTATGATTATGACCAGGGATCATTCGGTATAATCATGACCCTTAATGTTACAAATGATGTGGTAAAAGTCCTCATTGGCCCGTAGTGCATTGATGGACAGTTGTTGGTATGATTATGACAAGGGATTATTTGGTATAATCATAACCATTGGTGAAAACACGAATATCCTTGGCCCGTAGTGCATGGATAATTCGTGGTCGTGATACTAATGAATATCCTTAGCCGTAGTGCAAGGATGATTCGATTATGTGGAATATTTATTAAGCTGAGTCTCAACGATAAAATATTGATAATAAACTTTTAATTCATAGAAGATAGTAGATATCATGCCCTACTTGACTCTTCTAAAAATACAGTTGCTTGTCTTTTGCCTGTAGCGCAAAGATGAACTATTAATGAATATCTTTGGCCCGTAGTGCAAAGATGAATTTATTAGTATAATTATGAACAAGAAATGTGATTTGGTATAACCATGATCTTTGATGTTTCAGGTCAAGACAGGTGATGAAAATTATCTTCGTCCTGGGTGCGAAGAGAAATTTAGAATCACAATTATGATTATGAGTTATTCACATAATTATGGACATGAACTATTGATTGATGTTACAGGGATAAAACATGATTGGTGGACTTTTAACATAGAGAAGATAATAGACTTTATGGTCTATTTGACTCTTCTAATGGATTGCTAGTTCCGCTCGTTCCGCTGCAACTATGGTTGAAAAGTTTTATCATCTACCATATGTTCTAAATCTCTGATTTATTAATGACAAAGGCTACTGATAATTTAATTATCTTTAGTCATGATATTCTTTACTAGGCTAGTTCTGCTCACCCTTTTGCTTCCCAATTCCTTTCAGGTAATAAGAGTGTAGTTGAGTCGAGCGGGGGTAACATAGGAATAGAACGATGATCTATAGATGTTGAGGTTTCTCCTAAAATAGTATAGAAATAATTTTATTAAGAATTATAGATAAATGTGTCGTATTTTATACGTCATTTTAACCGTTGATTTTGGTGAACCGAATAGGGTGAGGTGAACCCAACTTTGGAAGGGCATTTTGCCACTATCATACAAGATGTCTAATGACAGACGACCTCGTGTTATCATAAAACAGGGTTGTGCACATGCACTTGCTGATTATATCTATGAGCATTACCTATATAATCTTGGAATTTGGTTGAAATATAATTCTCACTTGGAGACAATGGAAATAATTATATGTCAAGATAAGACTCACCATTGGAAAGAACATGATAGTAATATTCTTATTTTTCTTTGGGGTCTATTGGGTTAACTAAGGATAATTCTTGAGTTATATCATAACTTAGATGCATGGCCTCCCATGTACGAAGGTTTTCTTGAGCATTTTCTAAAGATTTTAATTTCTAAAATAGTTATTGACTGTACTTTTATGTAAAGTGCCATTGTAAGGTGTTGTGGTCGAGGCACCATGAGAGTTACATATATTTGTATTAAAACTCACAGCTTATGTGTTGTCGTACTCTATATGAGAGTTCAACAGTTGTATAAATGAAGTTTGTATTTGATTTCTGTAATGTGATATCTGGCGACTCAGAATGGGTCGTGTGGACCTATTTTGGGGGTGTCACAAATGGTATCAGAGTTTAGGGATATGGTTTCTGGCGGAGATCCGGGATTAGAACTAGGAGGGGAGAGACAAATAATATCCTTCGCTAGTTTGTGTCATACCTAAGCTTAATCTTCTTACCTAAGTTGACAAATTATGATATGTCAATTAACCTTTATTTTGAAGATGTATTCTAGAATGATATCTGATATACTGGAGATGAGCAATGGGAAAATCATGATACAAAGGAAATAACCGGGAAGGTACAATCCGAAAAGAAAGCAAGGTATTCTCATCTCTTCGAACTACCAGGTACGTAAATTTCGAGGGCGAAATTTCATAAGGAGGGGAGATTGTGAGACCCCAAATTTTATGAAATGAAAGCATTCAATTTTCTTATAATTATTATTTTATTTAGTAAATGGTTAAATTGATAAAAGGTTAAAGTTAAGGGTGATATTTGAAAATTTTGCAAAGTAAGCAAGTTAATATAAAATATTCGTTGTGTCGGGGAATATTCATTTTATCAGGGAATATCCGTACGATGACACAATCATTGGTGGACCCCACAACGAAAGTATTGTCGTAGTTAGAAAATGACAGAAATATCTTTTTATAAAAATAACAACGAAAGTTGTATCGTTAAACTATTGAAATACCCGGTGGTAAAAATACAGTAATATGCGTGGTTGCATAGTAGCACACAATATTGATTTTTGATGCTTACGTAAGAAGCCACTCAGTTTACTCAATTATTGCTATAGTGATTGTTGCATATATAGTATCTCACGTTATTTGATTCAATTTTCATCTGCATAATATTTTATATTATTAAATCAATAATTGAGACAACAAAGTTATTCATATTATTATTTGGAATATTAACGATTTCTAGAAAGTTCTGTCGAGGAGAGGTTTGGTCACCTAATTGCGCGCCAATAGGGAGAAATCCTTATCGGGATGCCCCCTCTTTCCTGGGAATGATCTGGTTGTTATATATTATGAGTTATAATATTAATGATGAATAATTGTTAATAGATTAAAAATGTGTTTATTAAAGATAAATAATTTGTGGTAAATATTTATTCAATTTTTGATATAAATATAGGGATTGTTATGAGGAGTTTATTATAAGTTTGACTTAGTATTCCATGGGAAAATTTACTAATTTTATGGACCATCGATGGTGATTTTAATAGATAACCAATCTGGACCATTGATGGTGGTTTTAATAGTTAATCAATCTAAACCATTGACGGTGGTTATAATAGTAAATCAATTTGGACCATTGATGGTGGTTTTAATAGTAAATCAATTTGGACTGTCGATGGTGGTTTAATAGTAAATCAATCTGGACCGTTGATGGTGGTTTTAAAAGTAAATCAATCTGGACCGTCGATGATAATTTTAAAAGTAAATCAATCTAGACCGTCGGTTGTGGTTTTAATAGTAATCAATATAGACCGTCCGTTCTAATAGTAAATCAATCTGGACCGTTCATGAATTAGTTACTATTTAGTCATTTCTCCTATAAATAGAAGCTTAATTCTTCTTCCATTCTCACCAATTCACTAAGACTCACAAGAGAAGCTATAGAGAGAGAAATTATAGAGAGAAAGAAGAAGAGTATTCTGCTACTTCACTATTGCAGTATCCAGTCTTCTACTAAGGTAAGGGGTGTTATTTTCGTTTGGTAAGGGATATTATTTGTTGTATTCGTAAGGGGTATTATTTCTTTCGTATTGATAAGGAATACTATTTTTTGTATTCATCCTTTAATATGTCGGAATAACCTGTCTACACAGATTATGTACCGTATGACAGGTGAAAATCTATTTGCAGTTTTGTATGTTATTTCTTTTCATATTCTTAAATCTAAACTTACTATGGTAAGTTTTGCTTCGATAATCCTTGAAATTAGTGCAATATCCTTGAGTTTTGCGCTTCATCCAGTATTGTTTTATTAAAATATTGATCTGAACTTTCTTATTAAATATCAATATTTTTATCAGGGGTACTATTCATGAGTTACTATTCACCCGGTTACTATTCACTATAATATTATTCACTCGGATATTTGGGGCACTTTTCATGTCAGAGTACTATTCATGAGTTACTATTCATGGGTTACTATTCACCCAATTACTATTCACTTAAATATTATTCACTCGGGTATTTGGTGCACTTTTCATGTTGGGGTACTATTCATGGGGTACTATTCCCAAAGTACTATTAACAGGGTACTATTCACGGGGTACTATTCACCAAAAAATTTATTTCTTTTCTATCCAAATTATTTTGATACATGGATATTATTCTTGACTTTTACTACACAAAGCAATATCATGTTGACAATTTGGACAATATTAAAGTCTGGATAAATTTAAAGTCTTTAATAATTATCCTTGATTTCGTTTGATTAAGGCTTATATCATTGTCATCATCCTCATGCTTATATTGTGATGAAAGTCATCTTCGGCCAAGGGTGCAAAGATGAACTGTTGTTTGGTATGATTATGACCAGGGATCATTCGGTATAATCATGACCCGTAATGTTACAAATGATGTGGTAAAAGTCCTTATTGGTTCGTAGTGCATTGATGGACAATTGTTGGTATGATTATGACCAGGGATTATTTGGTATAATCATGACCATTGGTGAAAACACGAATATCCTTGGCCCGTAGTGCATGGATAATTCGTGGTCGTGATACTAATGAATATCCTTAGCCGTAGTGCAAGGATGATTCGATTATGTGGATTATTTATTAAGCTAAGTCTCAGCGATAAAATATTGATAATAAACTTTTAATTCATAGAAGATAGTAGATATCATGCTCTACTTGACTCTTCTAAAAATACAGTTGCTCGACTTTGCCATGTAGTGCAAAGATGAACTGTTAATGAATATCTTTGGCCTGTAGTGCAAAGATGAATTTATTAGTATAATTATGAACAAGAAATGTGATTTGGTATAACCATGATCTTTGATGTTTCAGGTCAAGGCAGGTGATAAAAATTATCTTCGTCCTCGGTGCGAAGAGGAATTTAGAATCACAATTATGATTATGAGTTATTCACATAATTATGGACAGGAACTATTGATTGATGTTACAGGGATAAAACATGGTTGGTGGACTTTTAACATGGAGAAGATAATAGACTTTATGGTCTATTTGACTCTTCTAATGGATTGCTCGTTCCGCTGCAACTATGGTTGAAAAGTTTTATCATCTACCATATGTTCTAAATCTCTGATTTATTAATGACGAAGGCTATTGATAATTTAATTATCTGTAGTCATGATATTCTTTACTAGGCTAGTTGTGCTCACCCTTTTGCTTCATAATTCCTTTCAGGTAATAAGAGTGTAGCTGGGTCAAGCGGGTGTAACAGGGGAATAGAACGATGATCTATAGCTGTTGAGGTTTCCCCTAAAATAGTATGGAAATAATTTTATTGGGAATTATAAATAAATGTGTCGTATTTTATACGTCATTTTAACCGTTGATTTTGGTGAACCGAATCGGGTGAGGTGAACCCAACTTTGGAAGGGAGTTTTGCCACTATCATACAAGATGTCTAATGATAGACGACCTCGTGTTATCATAAGATAGGGTTATGCACATGAACTTGCTGATTATATCTATGAACACTACTTATATAATCTTGGAATTTAGTTGAAATATAATTCTCACTTGGAGACAATGGAGATAATTATATGTCAAGAGAAGACTCACCATTGGAATGAACATGATTGTAATCTTCTCGTTTTTCTTTGGGGTCTATTGTGACGCCCCCAAATTCGGATACTTGAAACCCGAACTCGGTGCTTCACAATACCATTTCTTTGAGCGGAATAATAATAATATTATCATAAATATCAAACATAATTTACATATCAGAGTTTTCTAAATTCCAGGTACGCGACCTTAAAACATTTCATTACATGATAGATAATAAATAACATCATCTTATTTAAGTCTAGCTATTACATAAGATAACACAAACTTATTCTGACAGCTTTCCTTTCCCTTTATTCTTGGCAGAGCCCTCTGGCTGGTCATACTTAACTAAAAACATTTAATTTAAGCAAGGATGAGCATTTGAGTGCCCAGCAAGTAATAACAATTATAAATATTAGCTGAAAGAATTAAATGTTTTCTTTGTACTACCCTTCTATAACAATTCAATGGTTGTGAAGTAATCTGAATCCATAATAATAACATAACAACTCTCTATCAAATTTTTGAAACTATGTACTGACTATAAATACGGTTAAGTTGACATACTATGAACATTGTTCTCAATTTTCGAATAGGTTTAACAAAACTTCATCCGCAAATCGTCATAACTTACGGGCACGGGGGGGGGGGGTGATCAGCCCGTTATGCCCTGTATTGATCAATACTACATGTAAGAACGATATTATCGCAAATCGTCATAGCTCTCCAACAAACTCCGGTGATCCCAGTTCCTTGAACTTCTTAGCGGTGACCGTCCGAGAGTTGCCAGTGTTTCCACCTACATTTTGGATAGGAGCCGCTCTTGCCTGATGTTGCATGAATTGCATAAAGCCTCTGAACATTCCATCGTTCATCATTTGGTCCGTGTTGTTGTTTGCCTGAGGATTATCGCCTTCCTGATGCACATTATCCTGATTATTGATCTGTGGAGACTCAACGGTCTCCTGTGCTCCATTGATGTTCTCAACATTCTCGGATGTCATTTTCAAATACTGCCATAAAACAAGGGTTAATTAACATATCACATATTATCCCTATACTCTGACCAACCAATTAAATACCAAATAAACATAGGTAGGTCATACTAGCGAAGGAATTCCCCGTCTCTCCCCTCCTAGTTCTTGTCTCACATCTTAGCCAGGGATCATATCCCTAAGCTTTGATACCAACTGCGACGCCCCCAAAATAGGTATACATCACCTATTCTGAGTCGCCAAATATATAGTACAAAATACAAATACAATCTTAAATATACAACATGAACTGTGAGTTTTAATACAAATATTATCTTTTAGACAGTATTAAAACTCAAAATAAGTCCTCAATACATTTATTAACACAATATTTCATAGAATAGTGAGGACTACTAATGCTATCGTTTGAACCGTTACTCCGTTCCTCGACTAGTCCCTACTACGTTCTCATTTCCTAAAGAGAACAATGAAAGTAAAAGGGTGAGCTCAACTAGCCCAGTAAGAAATATTATGACTAAGATAATGCAGAATAAATTATCATTAGCATTCAACAATGTTAAATTGATAAAATACAATAGACATCAAGTTTAATCTGCGGTGAACAAGCAATCCATTAAAAGAGTCAAGTAGAGAATAAAATCTACTATCTTTTATGATTTAAAAGGTTTTCATCACTTTTATCACTAAGACTCGACAATAAATAATCCACATCATCCCTGCACTACGGCCAAGGATATTCATTAGTATCACAACCACAAATTATCCATGCACTACGGCCAAGGATTTTTGTGTATTCATCAATGGTCATTATCATGCCAACAACTGTCCATCAATGCACTACGGGCCAATGAGGACTTTTACCACATCATTTGTAACATTACTGTCATGATTATACCGAATAATCCCTGGTCATAATCATACCAAGTCCATCTATGCACTACATACCACAGATGACTTTCAACATAATATAAACATGAGAATGATGACAATGATATAAAAATTCAATAAAACAAGTTCAAGAATTAATTTATCCAGGAACCAATAATGTCCAAATTGTCAACATGATACTGCTTTGTAGAGTAAAATTCAAGAATGCTTAGAAGAATATTTTCATGAAAAGATACGGGATGAAGCGCAAATATCAAGGATATTCAACTAATTTCATGGAGTATAAAAGCCAAAACTTTAACCAACTAAGTATAATAAAGAATGAAATAACAAAAAGAAATCACCAAGCATGCGATAGACCGAACAGACGGGTTATTCCAACAAAATAATAAATAATAGAACCAGGTCATGCGTAAACGCACAGATATGATATTCCAACAGAATAATAAACAACGAAACCAAGTCATGCGTAAACGCACAGACAGGATGTTCCAATAGAATAATAAATAACGGAACCAGGTCATGGGTAACGCACAGACAGGATGTTCTAACAGAATAATAAAGAATTGAATAACAGAAGAATTTCACCATGTATGCGGTACTTCGCATAGACAAATTATTCTAACATAATAATAAAGAATGGAATAACAGAAGAATTTCACCAAGTATGCGGTACTTCGCATAGACAGGTTATTCCAACATAATAACAAAGAATAGAATAACAGAAGTTCTTTTCATGAAGACGAAAGAAAGAAATAATAACCCTTACCGTAAAAGAAGAGTATTCCGACTAGTAGGGCGAGGATATTCTTGAAAAAAACTTGCACTACGCTCAAAGCTTCTTAAAACTCTAAAAAAATACGCTCAAGATTATAGAAGAATTCTATGAACTTCTGGTGTGGTTTTTAATTCTAACTAAGCAGCCTATTTATAGGAAAATAGAAAGGATACTATGCAATAAAATATAATATATTCTATTTATAATCAAATAATACAAAACTTTATAAAAAGTATTCTGTTTTATATAAAAAGATTTTACTATGCAAACACTATGCATAATAAAATATAATATATTCTAATTATTGTCTAATAAAATAAATAACTTTATAAAAGTATTCTCATTTTTATAAAAAGTTTTTCATTTTATTACATTAATAATACTAATAAAACAAAATTTATATAATATATATATATATATATAAACTTTAAATGACTTCATAAAAAGACACCTCAATATATCTAACAACATTTATCATTATTATTATAATTCACAATATTAATCGACCAGGTCGTTCCCAAGAAAGAGGGGGCTTTCTAATAAGGATTTCTCCCTATTGGCGCGCAATTAGGTGACCAAACCTCTCCTTGGCAGAACTTCTAGACATCGTTAATATTGCAAATAATAATATTAATAACTCTGGCATCTCAATTATTGATTTAATAATATATAAAATATCGACAATAATTGAATCAAATAACGTGAGATACTATGCAACAATTCTCAAGCAATAATTGAACAAAATTGAGTGACTTCTCGTAAGCATCAATAATCAATACCGTGTGCTACTATGCAACCCATGCGTATTTTTACTTTACTAATGAGTAGTTCAACAGCTTTTAACTATAAAACTTCCGTCGTTATTTTCATAAAAATATTTTTGTTGTTTTCTCAATCCGACAATAATTGTGTTGTGGGGTCCACCAATGATTGTGCCGTCATACGAATATTCCCTGTTAAAACGAATATTCCCAGACCAATCGAATATTATATAACAACTTGCGTACTTTGCAAAATTTATAAATATTACCCACAACTATAACATTATATCAAATTCATTCCATAATATTTAAAATGATATTTATAAAAAAATTATCTTTATTAAAAATTTGGGGTCTTACATGTAAATCCTAATTGCTAAGTTTAGAAAGCTTAATTATAATTAGTAAATTATTAAACCTAATTTGTGGTTCTAAGTAATTAGGAAACCTAAACATGATTAAGATACTCTAATTTCATTTTTTTAGAAACTAGAATTTAGAAATTTTTTATTTTAGCCTTAATTGCAAAATACTAGAAATTATTGTATAAAACCTTAGGGTTAAACCCTAAGGGTTAGGCAAATGACAAATTGGCCATTAAAATCACAAGCCTAATTACCAAAATACCCTTTATCACATTTTTTATTAGATTTCTTGCAAATCTTGCTAAGATTGGAGTGGGTGAGCAACTCTAGATCAACCATTGACTAAAATATATCACAAATCAGCAGCATACAATGCTTCTATGTAGTATATATATATATATATATATATATATATATATATATATATATATATATAGATTGGAGAGAGAAAAAAAATCACTGGGTAGCCTAATAATGCACAACTCTCACCCTTGACTCTCTCAAGCTAACACCTCCAAAAATATCAAGACATATCAGTCACAAACTAAGCCCCACTATCGTCTTTAACCAAATCAGAAACTTGAATCAAAATTGTTCTTAGAAAGGTATAAAACCCTAACTAGAAATCTGATATTTGATCCCATGTTAGATGTTGTTTTTTGTGTGTTAAACATGTTAGATATAGTGTATAATAATGGTCTGGGTTGATAGATGTTAGATCCATAACATCTATAGGCTCAGATCTAGCATTTTACAAAATCTGGAAAATTTTGTTTTGTGTTCTAACAACCAAATGCCAGGTTTTATAGATCTATTTCTGTGTTTGGTTTTTGTGTTTTGAAGGTTAATACTTGTAGTATGTCATGTTATCTGTGTTTTGGAACTTTAAATTAGCCCAGATCATGCTCAGAATGAAAGTTATGGGTGGTCAAACCTCATTGACCAACCATGACTTTCAATTTTCTAAAAAACCCAGATCGTGCCAAGAAGGCTCTGACAAGATCTTTGTGGGCTCAGATCTGACTATGTTATGATGATATGTAATTATTTTTGCATCTAAGTTATAGTCTGTTATTTGGACTACATGAATATAGCACTAGATCACTAAAACCTTAAACAGGCAGATCTTAGTGCGTGGTCAAACCAAGCCGGACGTTCATGAAATGCATTTTCTGGGTAACCTAGAAAACGCATGATCATGTCGTCTGACAAGATTTGACTAGTATTGATTTAGTGATTCTGTTGTTCTCATATGGATTTTATGTAATGAATCTCTTCCTTGTTAGTGTGTCTACATACTACAGCTTTTAAATCACAAAAACAATACAAGATTAGCAGGTTGTGGAAGCCCAAAAGTGGCTAGTCGAACTGTTCTTCATTTCTGGGAAGCATAGATATAATAATCAGGTTTGATGAGGTTGCGTTTATTTGGGTCGGAGGCCCGGAACTAACATGTTTGACAATCGGTTGTCACATGTACTATTTCAACAGCCATAATCTATACCGTTGATCGCAATATTGGATGACACGGATTGAAATGGATTTCCCCCTGCCGCTACAGGCTGTAGCGACATGATAAATTACTCATTTGTCCCTCATTTGCTCATGTGCTAATCGCTCATCTCTTGCTACACAGTTATGGCGATTGTGGCGCCCCCAAAATAGGTATACATCACCTATTCTCGAATGTCAAATCATACATGGTACAGAATACAAATACAATCTTAATATACAACAAGAGAGCTGTGAGTTTTAATACAATTATTATCTTCTAGACAATATCCACTCTCAGAATAAGTCCTCATTACATTTATTGTCACACTATTTAACAGAATAGTGAGAACTACTAATACTATCATCTCGACCGTCACTCCCGTTCCTCGACTAGTCCCCGATTCGTTCTCATTTCCTCAGAGAATAAGAAAGAAAGGGTGAGCTCAACTAACCCAAAGAAGAAATATTATGACTAAGATAATGCGAATAAATTATCATTAGTCCTCAACAAAGGTTAAACCGAAAAAATACAATAGACATCAAGTTTAATCTGCAATGAACATGCAATCCATAAAAAGAGTCAAGTAGAGAATAAAATCTACTATCTTTTATGATTTAAAAGGTTTTCATCACTTTTATCATTTGAGACTCGACAATAAATAATCCACATCATCCACCGCACTACTACTGCCAAGGATATTCATTAGGGTCCCGACCACAAATTATCCATGCACTACGGGCCAAGGATATTCGTGTATTCCTCAATGGTCATGATCATGCCAACAACTGTCCATCAATGCACTACGGGCCAATGAGGACTTTTACCACATCATTTGTAACATTACGGTTATGATTACAATCAATAATCCTCAGTCATAATCATACCAAGTCCATCTATGCACTACAAACTCTGAGATGACTTTCAACAAAATATAAACATGAGGATGATGACAATGATATAAGAATTCAATAAAATAAGTTCAAGAATTAATTTATCCAGGAACTAATAACGTCCAAATTGTCAACATGATACTTCTTTGTAAAGTAAAATTTAATAATGGTCTGAAGAATATTTTCATAAAAGGATACTGGATGAAACGTAAATATCAAGGATATTCCACTAATTTCATGGAGTATAGAAGTCAAAACTTTAATCAACTGAGTATAATAAAGAATGGAATAACAACAGAAATCACCATGCATGCGGTACTTGCGATGTAGCGAGTTATTCAAATGAATACAAAATAACGAGAACCAGTGTCAAGCGAAATTACATGCAAGCGGATGTTCCAACGAATATTAAAGACGGAACCAGTCCCAAGCAAACACCTGACAGGATATTCCAACGAGAATAATAAAGATTTTAACTAAGTCCCATAAGTAAACGCACGAACATGATATTTTAACGAGAATAATAAAAAGACTTTAACCGGGTAACACACGCATGCGAGGATATTCCAATGAGAATATTAAAGAATGGAATAACAGAAGAATTTCACCAAGTATAGGGTAGCCCGCGTATACAGGTTATTCCAACAGAATAATAAAGAATGGAATAACAGAAGTTCTCTTCATGAATACAAAAGAAATAATACCCCTTACCTTTGAAAGAAGAGTACTAGATATAGGAGTAGTGAAGTAGCAGAATACTTTTCTTCTTTCTCTCTATAGTTTTCTCTCTCTAGAGTTTCAGTGAATTCGTAAGAAATAATGAAGGAATGAGCTTCTATTTATAGGAGAATGGAAGGATACTATTTGAAAAATTTAATCACGCAGACATTGCATAATTTTGGGCCGAAACAATTTGAAGAATCACAGACAAATGAAACAAATTTTCCTCGTTAGTCCAATTTTCAAAAATATTAATATAATATTCAATAAAATATAATATATTCTATTTTTCATAAAAAACAAAACTTCTAAAATATATATATATATATATATATATATATATATATATATATATATTATAACCTTTGCCTTACTAAGCAAGGCTTACTAAATCTTCCACTAAATTTGCTTCCAATTTCCTCCACCAACACCCACTCATATGTCATTTTCAACATGTGGACTCTCACCTTTTATAAATATATATTTGAACAACTTCTACCGATTTTTGAAAATAGGTAAATGGGGGTCCATAAAATAAGCAAAATTTACAACAACTTCTTCATAAAAAAAAATCCTCTCAATATTTTTAACAACATTTATCATCATTATTATAATTCACAATATTAATCGATCAGGTCGTTCCTAGGAAAGAGTGGGCTTTCCAATAAGGATTTTTCCCTATTGGCGCGCAATTAGGTGACCAAACCTCTCCTTGGCAGAACTCATAGACATCGTTAATATTGCAAATAATAATATTAATAACTCTGTCATCTCAATTATTGATTTAATAATATATAAAATATCGACAATAATTGAATCAAATAACGTGAGATACTATGCAACAATTACTGAAACAAAACTGAATGACTTCTCACGTAAGCATTAATAATCAATACCGTGTGCTACTATGCAACCACGCGTATTACTTTACTTTTACTACCGAGTAGTTCAACAGTATTAACGGTAAAACTTCCGCTATTATTTTCATAAAAATATTTTTGTCGTTTTCTTCATCCGACAATAATTCCGTTGTGGGATCCACCAATAATTATTGCGTTGTCATTTAATATTCCTCTTTAAAAGCGAATATTCCCCACCAATCGAATATAATATAACAACTTGCATTACTTTGCAGAATTTATAAATACTACCCACAACTATAACTTTATATCAAATTTATTCCCTAATATTCAAAAATGATATTTATAGAAAATTCATCTTTATTCATAAAAGTTGAAGTCTTACAGTGATAATTTAGTTAACTAACAAATTAGAATGGTTGAGTGGTAGATTAATGGCCTAATGACCCATAGGTCTTAGGTTCGAAACCTAGCTATGATATTTTTGCTTCTTATGTTATATTTTTTTGTGTATTAGATAAATTCTATTACCATATTTATATATATATATATATACCCATCTTAAATCTCCACATTAAACTAAAATATATATAAATTAACTATGAATATTTATATAACGTAATTATGAATATTTTAATATATATATCTATATATATAAATATATATCTAAATATTCATATAAATATTTATAAACAAATATTCATATAAATTTATCTTTAAAATTTATAAATAAATATTTATTTATAAATTTATAAATATTTCATCTAAAATTTATAAAATTTAGATATGAATATTTTTATAAATATTTATATAAATACTTTAAAGTATGTGTTTTTTATGATTGATCTTTGTAGAGGAGAATTTTTGTGGAACATCCTTAATTCCCCACTAGAAACCTTAAACATATTCTTTACAAACAAGAGATTGATGATAATGATCCAGAAAACTGCTTGGTGTCATACTGTCAATAACAAAACCACACGCCCAACGTTTCTCAACAGAAAGAGCATAACTAATTGCGTGATAATAATAACTAATTGCGTAAATGTACATAACTAATTGCGTAAATGTACATAACTACTTGCGTGATAATAATAATATAATAATAATAATAATAATAATAATAATAATAATAATAATAATAATAATAATAATAATAATAATAATAATAACAATTACGGTAATAATAATACTACTACTACTAATAATAATAATAATAATTATTATTATTATTATTATAATACTAATAATAATAATAACAACAACAACAACAACAACAACAACAACAATAATAATAATAATAGTACTACTACTACTAATAATAATAATAATAATAAATTATTATTATTATTAGTACTATTATTATTATGACTTTTATTATTATTATTATTATTATTATTATTATTATTATTATTATTGTTATTATTATTATTATTATTACTACTACTCGTTATTATTATTATTATTATTATTATTTAGTACTATTATTATTATTATTTATTATTATTATTATTATTATTATTATTATTATTATTATTATTATTATTATTATTATTTTTATTACTACTACTATTGTTATTATTATTATTATTATTATTATTATTATTATTATTATTATTATGACCTATTATTATTATTATTATTATTATTATTATTATTATTATTATTATTATTATTATTATTAGTAGTAGTAGTAGTAGTAGTAGTAGTAGTACTATTATTATTATTATTACTACTACTACTACTACTACTACTACTACTACTACTATTACTACTACTACTTTTATTGTTATTATTATTATTATTAGTACTATTATTATTATTATCTTAATTTAAGGCAACATGTTAATAGTCGTTGTAAAAGGTTGTATAAAATATGCAACGAAAATAAAAATTATTGCCAATGAATGTGGTCCATATTAGGCAACGAAATATAGCAACAAAAAAACTTTCGTTGCCTACGATGAGGAGAAATCAAGTGGTTAAAAATTTTGCAACGAATTTTTAACGAATTTTGTTTCCAAATTTTACAACTACTTATGAATTTCGTTGCAAAAAGTGAAAGTCTGACTCAATCTGCAAACGAAGGACAAGTTTCGTTAAACTAAACATACACTTTTAGCAACGAATTGTAAAAGTCGTTACTGAAAAATCGTTGTTAAAGCCCATTTTAGCAACAAAAAAGAATTTTTGTTGCCCACGATGACGAGAAATCAAGTGGCCGAAAATTTTGCAACGAATTTCTAACAAAAAAATTTCCCGCCAATGAATTAGCAACGAAATTTTGAAATGACTTATGAATTTCGTTGCAAAAAGTGAAAGCCTGACACAATCTGCAACGAAGGACAAATTTTGTTGCTAAACATATACTTTTAGCAACGACTTATAAAGTTGTTGCCCAAAAAATCGTTGCTAAAGGCCCATTTTTTTGTAGTGTTAAGTGAAAACCCTAAATTAATATTTTGGAATCCTAATTTCTATATTAGGTAACCCTAATTAGTAATTATAAAACCTAATTGCTAGTTGTAAACCCTAATTACTAAGTTTAGCAAGCTTAATTATAATTAGTAAATTATTAAACCTAATTTGTGGTTCGAAGTAATTAGGAAACCTAAACAGCTACTTTGAAGGCTTAGATCTCGTTGGTATGATGTTGTTTTGCCATGTTTGTTGTTGGATCATGTAGTCTTATACTAGCACTACAAGATCTGACCAACATCTAGCCCAAAAACAACATGATCAGTGTTTAATGTTTGGTCAAAGTAGCCAACTTGATCACTGCTATGAATTTTGGGGTTTCATCAAGAGCATGAAGAACACCTATATATGCGAGTTACATATATATAGGCGATCTTCAATGACACTTTATTTATAAACTTATTATTTTTTTAAATAATTATAGAAAAATAGTTTTTAATTATAAAAAATACAAAATAAATTATTAAAAATTATTTTAAATTCCAAAAATTATATTTTAATAATTTTTAATATATATCATAAATATTTAATATTTTTGAAATATTAAAGGTATTTAATTTATTTATTTATAATATTAAATAAATTATTTAAAAATAATTTTAATACATGAAAAATCAATTAAGAATATATTATGGTATAAGAAAATATTTTAAGTTATTTTTAAATAACTTTTAATATTATGAGATGAATTTCATTAATAAATTAATATTATTGATAATTATTTTATTTAATAAATATATTAAATAAATTATGGAAAAATATAATTAATGATTTAAAAATAATATAAAAAATTATTTAAGTGTTTTAAGTTATTAAATATAACTTTTAATATTTAAAGGTAGATTTTATTAATAATTTAATATTAATGATATTAAATTTCTTTAATAATTATATTAAATAAATAGTTTAAAAATAATTTTATTAATTTAAAAATCACTTAAAAAGGATATATATGAATTAAAAATATTTTAAGTTATACTTAATGACTTTTAATATTTTAAGAATAGTACATTAATATTTTAATATTAATGGTAAGTATTTAAAAATGATTTTAAAAGTTTTAAAAATTATTTAAGGGTAATATTAATATTTTAAAATATTTTGAGTTATTATAAATAACTTTAATATTTTGGCAATGGTTTCATTAATAGTTTAATATTAATTAAATGTTAATGATAATAGAATTGTTTAATATTTACATCATTTATTAATGATTCCGGAATTTAAAAATTCATGATAAATTATAATAAATGTTTAAAAATTATTAGAAGGCCATGAAAAATAATATAACTGATATTTAAGCTATCTAAATAGATATTGAACAGCATGATAGAGTCTTAGGCTCGATAATTACCCGATAAAGTCGTCGGTACACCGACATGCTTCAGAAATTGATCTCGACTTATAAAATTTGTCTGATAAGTGTTTATTTGTGATTCAATGGTTGTTAAACTTATGTGACAATGTGATTAGGTAATGTGCTGACTGCAATAAGCAGTATTATGGGTTAAGATATATTATTATAATCAGTAAAATGATCTTATTAATGATAGATTGATATAAGTGTCCTCACTTGGATAATCATTATATTTTATCACATGTTGATACATACTTATCGGTGCCTAGTATGTATACGTTGAATTGAAAGTCATCTAAGCTATTTGATCAGGCTAGACACAAACTTTAAATTGTTGTTGAACAAGATAAAACTTTATTATTATCCAACCGAATTGTTTTGGTTCGGATTCTAGACTGGTATGAACATCCCAATGGGAAACTTTTATGCGCCTGAGGCGGATATGCTGGACGAAAATATCGTCCTTGAATGTAGTATTGATCAATACATGGCATAACAGGCTGATCACCCACGTGCCCTTAAGTTATGATAATTTACAGATGAAGTTCTGTTTACCTTTTCGAAAATAGAAAACAATGTTCATAGTTCTTTCGACTGATCCTCATTTATAGTCATTACGTAGTTTCAAAAATTTGAAATCAAAATGATATGTTGTTTATTATTGGTTCAGCTTACTTCACAATTGTTGGTTCGTTGTAGAAGTTTCATTCAAAGAAAATATTTAATTTGTTCAGCTATCTGTTATTGTTGTTATTACTTGCTGGACACTCAAATGCTCATCCTTGCTTAATTTAAATATTTTTAGCTAAGTGTGAACAACCTGAATGCTATGCCAAGAACAAAGGGAAAGGAAAGGTTGCTGAATGAATTTCTATGCTATCATATATAATAGTTTGACTTTATGATAAGGATGATAAATATTATTATTATCATGTAACGAATGTTTAAAGGTTACGTACTTGGGATTAAAAAACTCTGATAATATGTAAATTAAATTTGCTAATCTATATTATTGTTATTATTATTATCATTATTCCGCTCATAAAAATGGTATCGTGAAGCACCGAGTTCGGGTTTCAAGTACCTGGATTTGGGGGCGTCACATCATGGTATCAGAGCTATAGGGTTATAAACCTTGGGTGGGATAAACCTTAAGCTATAACCTTAGGACAGAGGGAAACGTTGAAAATACAAATAACTCATATAGAGTTTTAAAAAGAGATGAATCGGATAAATTCATTGTCAAACAAAATAAAAGATAACTTCTATAAAACTATTATTTGTTATGTGTATATATTATATGCTAATCAGGATAATTTATGTGTGTAAATGTTAGGTGAAAAAAGATTAGGATACCCTCGAACCATAAAGAAGGAGCCAATATCAAACCCAATAGCTGAAATAGAGGCTCAAGGTGAAAGCAACCTCGATGAGGTGGTGATTGTGGAAAACGTAATACTAGATCCAGAAATGGTGGAACTAATAGATAGTGATTCGGACACTGAAGTTGGAGCTGATCAAGCATCAACCGAAGTGCAGAATCTGCGGGACCAGGTTTCGTCTTTGGAAAAGTTGTGGGAAATAGAAAAGTTGTTAAATAGTCAGCTGCGAAAAGCATTAATAGAAATAATAGAAGAACAAGATAAGCTTTAAATCCAAATTGATCAAATGGGAGCTAAAAGCAACAAGTCGGGTGCAGCTCCGAGCAAGAAGGGGAAAAGAAAGATGAAAGACCGCGATATAGGAAATCCTGATAGTAACCAAGGAAAAATTAACCGAATAAAAAAGTGTTCAAACTGTGACAAGAAACATGAAGGCGTGTGCAGGAAAGGGGAGAATGTTTGCTACAATTGCGGACGTGAGGGACATTTTTCTCCTCATTGTCCCAATCCAAAGCAAGGTGTCTATTTTATTTGTGGGATAGAAGGCCATTAGGCAAAAAGTTGTCCAAGATCAAGAAAAAGGCGTAGTGAATAGGTAGTATAGGTTATGTGGTGTAGGTGTGTTAATGTAATATGTGTGATAAGTATGTCTGTGTAATGTAATATTTTCAACTTTTGTATGAGTCAAAGCTGTAAATCCCGACTTTTGTGGTCACAAAGGAATAGCAGTATGTGCTATGTTATGTAAAGTACTTTGAATTAAGGAATATGAATCTATGTTTGAGTAATGAAACAAGTTTAATATATTAAACTTATATGATAAGGTTTAGAATGTAATTTAATAAAGTACATATTATATTTTATTTAACCAGATAATGCCGCCAAGATGTCAAACTCGTAATCAAAGGGCAGAAGAATCTGTCAATAACGCTGGGGGACAACAACCAGATCCAATGCAGCAATTTGCAAACATGGTAGCTCTGGTGATGCAACAAGGAATGCCAACCGCAGGAACCAATGGACAATCGTCATAACTTCAAGGATTTTAAATTTGTAGGACCTTTGAATTTAGAGGTACAACTGACCCTATAGAAGCCCAAACTTGGGTTAAGGGAATCGAAAAGGCATTTGTGATAGCTAGGGTAGCTGAGGGGTAAAAGACCACTTTTGCCACCTACATAATAAAGGGTGAGGCAAATTTTTGGTGGGAAGCGAATCAGGTGAGGGCAGGAGAAGGTGTAGTTACTTGGGATAGGTTTAAAACTCTATTTTTCGAAAACTATTTTTCATCTAGTATGCAGGCTAGGATGGTGGTAAAGTTTCTGGAGTTGAAGCTGGAGAATATGACTGTTGCAGAGTATGCCGCAAAATTCAATGAGTTGGCTAAGTTCGCCCCGCATCAAGTTGATACGGATACTAGAAAAGCAAGAAGGTTTGAGCTGGGATTAAAATCATGGCTCTACAATAAGGTGGCAGTGTTGCAGATCCCTACATTTGCAGCACTCATGGAGAAAGCGATTATAGCTGAGGAGGGAAGTGAGGCCATGAGCCTCTACAACAAGGAAAGAAGGAACAAGGGTAAGGTCGAGGGAGCTGGGAAGGTGGAAACAAACAGTGGGAATAGAGGTGAAAAGAGTAAGGGGAACAACTTTGGGAGTGTGCTGGTGAAGCAGAAAGGTGTAAAGAAGAAGTAGGTGATGCAATGTGGAAACTGTGGAAAGAACCATTTGGGAGAATGTCTGAAAGGTAAATTTGCATGTTTTAAGTGCGGGAAAGAGGGCCATATCTCTCCCAACTGCCCCAATCCTAGAAGGATTAGTGGGTATTTTCTGTGAGGATCGAAGGAGGATAAGGTGGAGGACTGTCCGAAAAGGAGAACGGAGGCAGAAAGTGTGAACATGGGGAAAAGCGGCAGAACTTTGGCGATCACAGGACCAACATCATCTAGCAAGCCGACAAAATCTACTGCAAGGGTATTCAATATGACGGTCCAGGATACAGTGGCAGCTGGTAATAGAACTCCAAGTATTATTCGTATAACTTTTATTTTCTTATATATGTTTTTCCTATATATAGTAAATTATTTTATAAATATATTTTGAAGGAGGAATTTGAGTTCTTTAGAAATCAATTTTTTGTTGAATCAGATAGACAAGCTTTGTGTGAATAGATAAAGATCAGTTCAATCAAATTTGATCGAGATCTACTTGCAATAATTATGTATGCTATGTACCCTGGTATGTATAGGTTTTAAAACGGTGATTCCGGGGACGGAATCTTTATAAGGGAGGGTGAATGTAATAACTCGATATTTTCTATATAAATAAATCAGAAATTTTGCGTATAAATTATTTTTTATTTATTAAAATAAATATGGGGAATATGTATAAGTCAAAGCATATGTATTTATGCGATAAATGAAAATATATTTATTTTATTTTAGAATTATTAATCATTATGAATCGTATTTTTATAATAAATAATTTTATTGTAGAATTATTTTTATGAAAAATATAATTATATATTATTTAAATAATATATGGAATGATTATTAGAATTATTATATTAATTACTTTATTTTATTATATGAATTTATGTTAGATTAATTAAGTTAATTATTTTTAACTTAATTAAAAATGTAAAATATTAAAGATAAATCGGATATGGAATCCAAACCCTAATTTTGGATTTTGACCGATGCATGAGAATAATAATATAATATTATTGTTATTTCTGTGCTATAAATATGTACTGTATGTATACGGACTGACAATAGTTGGTCAATTATGGTGTATTATGTCAAACCCTAATTTTACTATGCAAAACCCTAATTTGAGATCTAAATTAGAGTACAAGATTGTTTTGTAATTGTGTATTGTGATTTATGACAATTATTATAAATATTAACATTAATTAGGAAAACTCTAATTGTTGGAAACCCTAATCGTGAAATTAAAAACCCTAATTTCTTACACTACAAAGAAATGAGGCTTCAGCAACAACTAATTTTCGTTGCTAAAGGTGCCAAATTTCGTTGCTAAAGGGTTTTGGCAACGACTTTAATGTCGTTGCGTCTTTCGTTGCGCAATGAGCGTTGCTAATTATTCTGCAACGAATATTTTTTTTCGTTGTCAAAAATAATACATTTTGCAACGAAATTTGGTTTTCGTACAGAGACATCGATCCTTTAGCAATAAAATGTATTGTTGCAGAATAATAAAAATTTCGTTGCTAAAAATAACATTTCGTTGCAAAAGCCTGCTAATTGGCAACGAAATGAACTCTTCTTTTTTTTTTTGCAACGACCATGCATTTTCGTTGCAATTGACACCATTTTGCAACGATATTTTTTCGTTGCAGTAAATTATGAAAATTGTTATCTAAGCTTGCTTTCGTTGCGGAATGTAAACTTTTTAGCAACGATTTTCATTGTTGATTATGTTATTTAGCAACGACATTATGTTGAATCAGCAACGAAAATATTTGTTGCTGGTTATTTTTCAATAGCAACGAAAGTCATCGATTAGCAACGACATTATATATTGTCGTTTCTTTATATGTACAACAAAAGTTGATATGATTTGCAAAGATAAAAAATGTTGCATTTTTATGTTAGTATTAGCAACAATATCCTCTCCGTTGTTATTAAGTTAATTTTTCGTTGCCAAATATTATATTTTTAATGCCATTAACAACAAAAATTTGTTGCTAAATGTATAAAAAATTGTTGCTCTATTAAAACTTGTTCAATACTTTGGTAATGAATTATATTATTGCCAAATCAAAATTTGACATTCTTTTTGTGTACCTGGCTGGCTCAATGTCCCCATAGCAAATAATTGCAAAAATACAAAAAACTAAAATATTATTAACTTAATAAAATTATCCACTACATAATCATTCATTATCTTTACAATTAACCATCTAAAGCTACCACAGTTCTTCAATCAAAGTATATATCTACATATAGAGAGAGTACACTTTATAATTTTGTCCCTTGTCTTCCGTAAACGTAGCACGGAAGTTTGATACCCAATATTGTAAGGCAGGCCGTAGAACCATTCTTCCTGCACATATTTAAAAATAATAGCAAGTCAGAAAAATGAAGCAAATAGGTCACCAGAGGCACTTAATGCCAAAATCAATACACAAAGACAATAGAGTACTAATATTATTAGACTACCCACAATATTTATTAAATGATTGAGCATATAGAAAGATTCCAGAGTCTTTCAACTGACTAAATAAAATGCCTTCAACAAGATAACATGAAGTACATACTAGTTTGACAAACATACACAAGATGGTACCATGTGCAATGTGCATGTATAAGATTACAACAACTATGAATAATATGGCACTCTTCTCGAGTCAAAATGGAAAGTTGCTACAATCAAGATAATCCGAAACTATAAATAATATTTCTGGGCTTTTCGGGAAGTGAATGGTTTGTAAATGATACTCATGTTCCGTTGTGACTCAATATGAAAGGAGGATGGGGACTCACTTCAATACTTCATGTCTCAAAACAATAGTGTCATTACCAAGAAATCAATGAAACAAAAAAAGCCATAGCCAATACTTCCACTTGTGTTATGTATGTCCCCTTGAGGTCAGTCGTAGGTACAAATATTCAGTTTACTGATATATCAGAATCATCCTCAAGAATACTCCTCACTGCAAAAATGAGAATCTCATTTGACTTGTAACTTTATTTCACTCATATTAAGGTTTGTAATAGACATATTTAAACATAAACTTTAGATGATTTCTTTGATATTAAATTTTTAAGATTAGAACATGGAATTAAAAAAAAATATGGAAAAAGTTGTGCTCATCCTAAACAAATTTCAATATGCAATAAATAAAATATATAAAAGTCAGATGGCAACCTTTTCGAATTAGAGGGAGGACCAAGAAGATTTAGTATGGAAGGGAAATTTGAAAATATAAAGTTACATATGGTTAGCCATATGATGTTGATAAGTACCTGAAGGACAACATCAGTAGAAGATAATGCCAAACCATTCCCAATGACAAGGGCAGCAGGACCTGCCTGTCCAGAAACAAAATGAGCAACCAAACCAACCACTACTGCTGTGGCCAAGACCTGTGTTATGCACGTTAAAACTTTAATTAGGAAAAGGTCTTACTTTAGACAACAATTTGCAAAAAGAGAAAGATGTAGAGTTTCTTAAAGCAGCTTTTTAGTTAACATGGAAAGAAATGATAGATGGACATGATGATGAGGTCTTAACCTTTTTACCAGGTTGCAGCAGTTCAGCCACATCAATATGGGTATATACATAATTAAATAATTATTCAATCATAAATATAAGTATATAACTGTATATATATGTATCCATAATTTGTCAAGTAAATGACATGAATAACTCAAGCAAAGTATGCAAACTTCATAGGCTTCCATAACAAATGAATCATATGATAATTATTAAAATTAAAATAAAAAAGATAAAATAAATCATTTGACAAGATTAGCAAATCGCTACTAGCAGTTAAAAGGCATTCCTTTCATGTGAAACATACTACTTGAAAGATTTGACTAGAAAAGAAGAGGCACTCACTTTTAAGTAATTTAAATTCTTTGGGTATAAAATAAGTCTTTGACTATTACCTATATGTTAGAACTAAAATCTTAATTCTTTATTGTTCTCAAAACTAAAATATATGAAGTCATTATATTTACTTATAAAATAAAAATAAAAACAATCAATTCATTTGACAAATAGTGTAAAATGCCCTGCCAATGGAAACATACCTGGTTCACTAGCATCCTCCGTTTTAGGTCCCGACTCCGAACCAGAACCCCATCGATCACCTCCGTCATCAAAGTCCCAACGCTCTCCCAAAAGAGGCATCCAGAAGTCATCTTCTTCAGAATCAATGTCCTTATCAGATGGATTCCTCACTTCAGAAATAACTTCATTTACATTCTCCTCCTCCATTTGTTTTTTCTTTTTTTGCTTCTTCTTCCTCAAATCATCTACTTTTTCCTAAAACATAGCAAGAGCACATATAGAAACAAAAAACTAAAATTATACGCAAAATTGTAGAAGGCCATTAGCAAGTAGATTGAATCAATCAAGTGCATCAACCATACAATATAATGAACAAATGTTAAATAAATATGTAAATGATAACTAATCAACAATTGCACATATTAAATTCCCTTTTCCCACATAAGAACGAATCAATGAATGTATAACTGGACAAGTTATACTTAATACACATTTATAACATATGGTATGTAAAGAGTGATCAACACATTCTTTTTCAACAAGTAAACAAAAGTATCCACTAAAGATCGCCAAAGAGGGGGGGGAGTGAAACTGTCTACACAATGTATCAAGGGGAATAGGGAAGACAAAAAGAACCTAGGCTACCCCACTTTAACCCAAACATAAAAGGTTCCCCCAAATTTAATCATATATGACCAGTTGACCACACTCCCAGTTCTAATGTAAGCTAGCATCAATTATTTCTGAACTGATATAAATGCCAACATTATTTCTGAACTGCCGAACAGAAAAACACAGGCCTAAATGTGGAAGAAAAGTACTCTTTTTTTAATACGTTCGATCACTACAAAATCATGGGGTTACATTATTTAATATCAGCTTATCGCACTAGGAGTCTATGATAATGAAGATAATCCTACTCAGATACTGTTGTTTGAAGGGGCAGAGAGCTTTAAACTTCCTTAGACTGAGAATCCTTTAATGCAACAGCTTTTGTCATTCCAAACATCTAAAAGAGCACCCAAAAGTTTAGTCAGCAGGGAATAAAACAACTACGTTAAAATGGATGTTCAATAGACCATCTGTATAGAAGTCGAAGTTAAAGATTTGAAGCTAACCTTCTGCATGGTGTTCTTGAAGCAATTTTTGTGTTCCTCCATTGAAGTATTAATAAACTCATGAATATGATCCTTTACATCCTCCAAGAAAGTAGCACCTTCAGTCTTCTTCTTTCGGCAAGAAGTGCTGGCTGGTGCCGCAGCAGTAGGTAATGGTTGCTCTATCCTGTTGCCATTCTCAGAAATACCTAAAAAATTTTAGTTTAACTTGGTATATGATCATACAATATATCGCTTTTCACTCAACCAAAAGTCATATTAAGGATTACCAATCACTTAACAGATGACAAATTACAATGAGAGGGAAGAGAAACTAGAATAAGTAAGCAAACAACACTATAGTCCTAATGCTACATAAAACAAAATTTGAAAAAGGTCTAAATAATTCAAATGCGTATAGTAAACAGATTAAATATTTCAGCTAGGTTAAGGAGCTAGAACCATAAACTTTGAATGGAATAGATGGTGGTACAGAACGATCCCGTAGGTTGATATTTTACCATAAAATGATGACAAAGTGACCTAAATTGTACAACCTTGCATTGCATTGACATATTAAAGGTGGTTCTATTAGAAACACAAAGAGAAGAATAGGAAATGTACAGGATTGCATGCTCAAAATCTTGCTCCTTTTAAGAGAAATCCATTAGTAATCCAATAAAATCAATATATTAAATATTTAATTACTAAACTTTTTATTCCATAACTGACGAAACAACAACATAACATAATAAATGCAAAAAATAAAATTTTATAAGATATTACAGTACAAAGTTTCACTCATAAACAAACTAGAATAAACAATATAAATTCATGGTACACCTAGAAACTAGAAACTAGAATAATATAAATTAATGCATGTCCTTCAGATTGGGAGATTAATTAGTACAAACTAGAAAATAGAATAATGTTTGTTCACATAAACAATATAAATTCATGGTACACCTCATTGGGCACTGATTTTGAATCAATCACTAAACGCCTCTTCAATTTTAAGTTTCTAAAGTCAGATTCCCAATAAGTCACTATAGGCGGTTTGAGGATCTTTGTAACTCTCTCCATTTATCCTAATAAGTCAGTACCTCCAATATTCAATCTGGTAATGAGAAATATGGATAATTTAAAAAATAAAAAATTGTGGTGAAGTCACAAACCACTGAAATTCAATCAATCTCAAAAATTAATAGAAAAACAAAAAAAAATCAAATCTTTCAACTTAACAATGGTTCAGATCTATAACATCAATTTATGAAATAGCTTCCGAGATATAACAATTACTCAGATCTATAATACCGATCCTTGGTACAATAGGAGTATAAATGTTATCTGAATCAAAAAAGTGAAAATCGCGAAAATCACGTACAAATCGATGATCTACAAAAATACTAGTGATCGTGAGCGAAAATTCATATCCAGGTTATAGAAAGAAAGAGACCTTGAGATTAGTCGGAGTGGCGGCGTAAGCAGAAGGAAGAGACTGGAAAAGTGCTTGAGCATCCTTACTGGTCGACGACGACGACGACGACCCCTTTTCACTCTCTTTCCTCCGTTCTTTTCCTACGCTCTTCTATTTCTTCATCAAGATGCAGTCTTTAACCTCCACTATTAAATATATTAGAAATAATATATTTAATAATTCTTTATAAATGAATTTTTTTATTTTTGGCAAAATTTTCTAATTTATATTATTATATTTGTGAAGAATTGAATAAAAATTTATTTGATATTAATTATAAAATAATTAAATATATATTTCATTTATTTTCTTATTTTTTGACTAACTTTTCTAATTTATATTATTAATATAAATTTGTAAATAATTAAACAAAAATTCATTTGATATTAATTACAAAAATATTTAAATATATATTTTATTTATTTTCTTTTTTTGGAAAACTTTTCTAATTTATATTATTATTTATAAAGAATTAAATAAAAATTTATTTGGTATAATTTTTTCCTTTTAGATTCACATAATCAAGGCCACCTGGGATAACTATTGACATATAAGTTTTTTTTTCCAACTCAGCTGCTTATGTGTCAAATTCCGTTAAAAGTCAACAGACTTAATAGAATTGCAAGTGTTTTGTTAGTAAACTAAAGTTCAGTGAGTTGACTGTAAAAAAAAATAAAATTCAGTGACCCATTTGTAAGTCGACCTAAAGTAGAGTGACCTAAAAAGTATTTAACCTGTTGGGGTTAGGAGTGAGCAAAAAACGGATAAAACCGAATAATTACCCGAACAAAAATTTTTAACCAATTATTTCGGTTTTTCGGTTTTTTTACAATTTCGGTTATATCCAAATTATTATTCACTATTCTTGCCATTCACGGTTTGATTTGGAAAAAGCAGGTTATTCGTATCCGAATAACCAACCTTACTTATTAAAAAATTAATTTTATAATAATAATATAATAATAATAATAATAATAATAATAGTAATAATAATTAATAATAATAATAATAATAATAATAACAGTAATTCGGTTTTTTCCCGAATTATCGAAATTACAATTCTAGATTCTTGAATTCTTTTATTGTTAAATTTCTATTATTAGTTAGGATAGCAAAATCATCATTATTTGGTTTTGATTTATAACCGAATAGCTTATTCGGTTCGGTTATAACCGAATGATCACCCCTAGTTGGGGTTTTGATTTTGGGGAAATCAGGAAGAGAAAGGAATAGAGAAGTGGATTTGGAATGGGGACGGGTAAACATGAAAAAAGGAGAGAGATGATTTGGTCGGGATTTTTTTTTATGTGGGATGAAATGTGAGCCTTTAGATTAAGTTGGAAGAATCTGAAGCGTCCTTGTACTTTGTCAAATGAAAGAATCTGAAGCGTCCTTGTACTTTGTCAAATGAAAGATTTGAAAAAAGTTAGGAGTGTCAACTTTATTTTATTTTTTTAAAAAAAGCTTTAATTTTTTTAAAAAGATTTTATTTTTAAACAAATATTTTTTAAAAAAAATAAAAACTTCAACGACTGTCGTTGGGAGTAAAGGCTCTCACATCTAATTTGGGAAAAACTACTGAATGCCATTTGAAATGGCGTTGAATTTTTGGATATTTTTTTTGGCTAAAAATCAGAAGACAACCAACGCCACTTTAAAAAATATTTTTTTTAAATAAAAATTATCTTAATTTTTTTTAAAACGATTTTATTTTTTAAAAGAAATTTCAAAAAAATAAAAATGTGATTCAATGCCAAACTAACTGGCATTGTAACTTTTTTTATAAAAAAAATTTGTAAAAAAGAAGAGTAAGATGTAACATCACTTTAACTGACGTTGGAATCTTTTTTTTTTAATTTCTTTGATCTCTTGTACTTGTTTACAAGCATCATTATTTTTTATGTTTATTCTCTGTCATCGGCATTAGAAATGAATGAGTATATGGGTCAAACTAACTTATTAGGAATGACTTATAAGTCATTTTTAAATAACTTATAATATATTTGGAAAAAAGGTAAAAGGTGAACTAGGAATAGTTAGGAGTATACCATTACTATTCTTCTTTATATGTTTTATTTAGACATACAAATATGTTCATGACTTAAGTTACTCCCTCCGTCTAAAAATAAAAGTTCTTATTATTTTATGTAATCTCAAGTTAAATATTTACTTATATTAAATAATCTATTTTTTTACAATAATTTATGCGTAATATCCTTAGTATTAAATGTCATACTTTATTATTTATAAATATTTATATAATATCACTAGTCATGTATAGAAAAATATGCAATTACATGAGAATTTAAATATGAATAATTTTATCATTTGACATTTTTTTTAAATTCGCATAAAATCAATCATCACTTTCATTCTCGAAGTGAGGGAATACTTGTAAGTATATCCTACTTCAATCTAAAAATAAGAAACATTGGGAAGCATAGATATAATAATCAGGTTTGATGAGGTTGCGTTTATTTGGGTCGGAAGCCCGGAACTAACATGTTTGACAATCGGTTGTCACATGTACTATTTCAACAGCCATAATCTATATCGTTGATCGCAATATTGGATGACACGGATTGAAATGGATTTCCCCCTGCCGCTACAGGCTGTAGCGACATGATAAATTACTCATTTGCCCCTCATTTGCTCATGTGCTACACTGTCTACTGCTACAAGTTATGGCGATTGTGACGCCCCCAAAATAGGTATACATCACCTATTCCGAGTCGTCAAATACATGGTACAGAATACAAATACAATCTTAATATACAACAAGAGAGCTGTGAGTTTTAATACAATTATTGTCTTCTAGACAATATCCACTCTCAGAATAAGTCCTCATTACATTTATTGTCACACTATTTAACAGAATAGTGAGAACTACTAATACTATCATCACGGACCGTCACTCCGCTTCCCCGATTAGTCCCGATTCGTTCTCATTTCACGAAGAGAACAAAGAAAGAAAGGGTGAGCTCAACTAACCCGAAGAAATATTATGACTAAGATAATGCGTAATAAATTATCATTAGTCTTCAACATGTTAAACCGAAAAAATACAATAGACATCAAGTTTAAGCTGCAATGGAACATGCAATCCATAAAAAGAGTCAAGTAGAGAATAAAATCTACTATCTTTTATGATTTAAAAGGTTTTCATCACTTTTATCGGCGAGACTCGACAAATAAATAATCCACATCATCCCCGCACTATGGCCAAGGATATTCATTAGGGTCCCGACCACAAATTATCCATGCACTACGGGCCAAGGATATTCGTGTATTCCTCAATGGTCATGATCATGCCAACAACTGTCCATCAATGCACTACGGGCCAATGAGGACTTTTACCACATCATTTGTAACATTACGGTCATGATTACACCAAATAATCCCTGGTCATAATCATACCAAGTCCATCTATGCACTACAGGCTACAGATGACTTTCAACAAAATATAAACATGGGGATGATGACAATGATATAAGAATTCAATAAAACAAGTTCAAGAATTAATTTATCCAAGAACTAATAACGTCCAAATTGTCAACATGATACTTCTTTGTAAAGTAAAATTTAAGAATGGTCTGAAGAATATTTTCATAAAAGGATACTGGATGAAACGTAAATATCAAGGATATTCCACTAATTTCATTGAGTATAGAAGTCAAAACTTTAATCAACTGAGTATAATAAAGAATGGAATAACAACAGAAATCACCATGCATACGGTGCTTGCGATAGGACGAGTTATTCCAATGAATACAAAATAACGAGAACGGTCGGTGAAAATTACGCACCAAGCGGGATGTTCCAATGAGAATATTAAAAGACGGAACCGGTCCCAGGCGTAAACACTACGATGTGATATTCCAAATGAATAATAAAGAAGGAACTAAGTCCCATGTAAACGCACGTATACATGATATTTTAACGTAATAATAAAGACTTTTAACCGGGTAACACACGCATGGGATATTCCAATGAATATTAAAGAATGGAATAACGAGAAGAATTTCACCAAGTATAGGGTAGCTTCACGTATCTGAGTTATTCCAACGAGAATAATAAAGAATGGAATAACGAAGTTCTCTTCATGAATACAAAAGAAATAATACCCTTACCTTTGAAAGAAAAGAGTACTAGATATAGGAGTAGTGAAGTAGCAGAATACTTTTCTTCTTTCTCTTTATAGTTTTCTCTCTCTAGAGTTTCAGTGAATTCGTAAGAAATAATGAAGGAATGAGCTTCTATTTATAGGAGAATGGAAGGATACTATTTGAAAAATTTAATCACGGACGCGCATAATTTTGGACGAAACAATTTGAAGAATCACAGACAGCGAAACAAATTTTCCTCAGTCGTCCAATTTTCAAAAATATTAATATAATATTCAATAAAATATAATATATTCTATTTTTCATAAAAAAAACAAAACTTATAAAATATATATATATATATATATATATATATATATATATATTTATAACCTTTGCCTTACGGCAAAGGCTTACTAAATCTTCCACTAAATTTGCTTCCAATTTCCTCCACCAACACCCACTCATATGTCATTTTCAACATGTGGGCTCTCACCTTTTATAAATATATACTGAACAACTTCTACCGATTTTTGAAAATGGGTAAATGGGGGTCCATAAAATAAGCAAAATTTACAACAACTTCTTCATAAAAAAAAAATCCTCTCAATATTTTTAACAACATTTATCATCATTATTATAATTCACAATATTAATCGACCAGGTCGTTCCTAGGAAAGAGTGGGCTTTCCAATAAGGATTTTTCCCTATTGGCGCGCAATTAGGTGACCAAACCTCTCCTTGGCAGAACTCATAGACATCGTTAATATTGCAAATAATAATATTAATAACTCTGTCATCTCAATTATTGATTTAATAATATATAAAATATCGACAATAATTGAATCAAATAACGTGAGATACTATGCAACAATTCTTGGAAAAAAACTGAGTGACTTCTCACGTAAGCATTAATAATCAATCCGTGTGCTACTATGCAACCACGCGTATTACTTTACTTTACTACCGAGTAGTTCAACAAGATTAACGATAAAACTTCCGCTGTTATTTTCATAAAAATATTTTTGTCATTTTCTTCATCCGACAATAATTCCGTTGTGGGATCCACCAATAATTGCGCCGTTGTACGAATATTCCCTGCTAAAACGAATATTCCCCGACCAATCGAATATAATATAACAACTTGCGTACTTTGCAGAATTTATAAATACTACCCACAACTATAACATTATATCAAATTTATTCCCTAATATTCAAAAATGATATTTATAGAAAATTCATCTTTATTCATAAAAGTTGAAGTCTTACAGTGATAATTTAGTTAACTAACAAATTAGAATGGTTGAGTGGTAGATTAATTGTGGCAGTCCCAAATCCGGGTCCTAATCGCCGCGGATTCGATACAATCATTTTACAACTGTTTGCGGAAGATATAAACATAAATTGTTTATACATTACATTACACACTATTCCCCAAGGTCGAGTAACCTTTACTTAAACACAAATCATAAGCTATCTAACACATAACAATACTATTCTTCAACCATACTTTTACAAATTAGCTGTACATTCTATCCCAAGCTGAACTTGGCATCATCCTTTTCCTGTAACTGGCCGTATTCACCTTATCTGCAATGTTTTATCATGATATAGCAAGGGTGAGCATGAAAGTTGCCCAACAAGTTTAAAAACAATGCAAAGATATATCATGATGGAAAGAGTTTGAATAATAAGCTGACTATCCTTCACAATGTATTTGTGAATTAGCATGAACAAAGTTTTGACTGAACAAGTATTTAACAGGAATAACAATATATCTGAACCAACTGGTAATGAAGGTGATCAGCCTTTCATACCCGACTTATACATACAAGATGTACAGAGTACAATTTATAAGCATATCTGTCTGAAACCACTCTTAAAAGAGTTTAAGTAAAAAGAACTTGAAAAACTTGCTCAACCGGCTTGATTCTTAGTAACGCAATATAATAAGCTTCTCCTCGAAGACCTAATATTAATAATATAGATCTCCAATATTAGAATAATATCATCACCGTTATAAAATAACTTAAACACATAATCCTATCGATCTATCTGACATATAAAACCTATAATAGATCTTTGGTTAGTCATAACATATAGTTAAGTATTAGACATTAGTTTTAAGTCTTAATATTATTATTATACTTTGATATTCTTTTAATCACATCATAACTTGTACTTATAAGTTATTCATTTTATATGTTATCCTAGTAAATTAGATAACATCTTAGTAAACCGAAATACCATTTCAATAAGACGGATTTTATTTCAAAGATCCAAAATCACTATTCTTTTCACAAAAATACCAAATCAACTTATTATTTTTTTATCCTTTGGTCAAACATATATACATGTATTTCATACATAAAAATATTTTTCCGTAATTTTTCAATTTCTTTTACTATTTTTCAAAAATCATAAATAGTGCGTGACTTAAGAAAATTAGCTACCTCGTGCTTAACTCCAGAGATGCCCATCTTTTGACATAACCTTATATATGTTAACGTGATGCTCCATTTTAAATTTCGTGGCAATCGGAGTTGTAGAACTCCGTTTATAGCAATTTCCGTCGGAAAATCACAAAAATTGAAATGGTCATAACTTGGTCGTTTTAAGCCGAAATTAGCTCATTTTTGGACACGAGCTACATATTACCATATATTTTCATTTCCCAAAAGCCTGTAATTTTTCTCATTAACTAAATGTCCAAAACAGCCCTCGAAAAATTTTGGCCAGAAACTTTTTGCACTTTGGCAGTTTTGGAGTCCTTCACCAAAACTTAAATAAAACGAAATCTGTAACTCCGATTAATGATCCGTCAATTTTGTTGGATTCGTATCTTTCCGAACTACAGTTTTCATATATCACAATCCATATTTGGATATGTTTAGCTCCCGGAATTTAGCCCGGAAGTGACTGTTCCAAAACTGTCCTTTTCACAGTTTTCTTAACTTTGTGTAGTTTGGGAGAAATCTCATAACTCCCTCCTCCGATGTCGGATTTAGTCCGTTTTGGAGTCTATGGAAAGCTTATTGAGTGTACTATAACATATCACAAGTCCAGAATTTTTAGAGCACTCTAACAAATCCGAAATTTCTGTTTTAGGGCAGCAGTCCACTAACTCATTTAAAACAAAAAAACTGTTTTGGTTATTCTTCTTTGTTCAAGCCTATCAACCCTATAAATGGCAAGATCTAACCATAAAATATCATTTATCATGTAGATCTTCCTCATATGGATCATAAGTTCAACACTTGATGAAAAACAACCATCACAAAACACATAAACTAACTAGAGTTTTTAGTTTAGGAAATTTTATACCTTTGATTCCAACCAAAATCAACACCCAATATTGTTAGATCTAAACATGATACACTCATATATACATAGATATAAGGTTTTAAACCTCAAGATCTCAACTTCAAGTTGTCAAAAATCAAATCCAAAACACAAAGGAAATTTAGCCTATACAAGTAGAAATTTTTGTTATACCTTAGCTTGATTTCCTTTCTCCTCCTTCTTTCTTCCTTCCATGGATGGATCTTGGTTTCATGAGAGTCAAAATCTCCCTCCTCTTCACCATGAAGTGGCCAAACTCCTCTCTCTCTCTCTCCTCTCTCTCTTTTCCTCTTAGCAACTTGGATGGATAAAAGAGATGAAATAGAAAAATTAAGATAACTTTACTTTAGTAGACTTGATATAAATGTACAGAGGATGCTAATTTGATGGGATTTAGTGTCTCCCACAATCACTAATAGCCAACCACATCTCAACTTATTTCAATCAAGGAGAAAATAAAAGATTCCCTCAAAAATGTCTAGCCATCCCATCATAAAAAATAATCCCCTCACATGCATTTGTCTCTTCTTTATTCCCCATAATTCACGGTCCAATTGATCTTCCTTCATAAATCCTTGCAACAATAATAGGATAAAATGGACATTTCCACATTATTAATTGATTTCTTTTTAATTCTTATTTAGTATACCAAATGTCCAATATGTCCCTCCTTAATTGGGCTTAAATTTGGGCCACCATTTCCATCTTTTGGGCTATCAATAAATAATATATTGGACTTAAAATTTAATTCTTTGAGCCATGTAAATTAACATAGTCAAATTCTTTTCTATCTTACCCAACCCTAAATATTTAATTAGGATATCCAATCTAAATATTTAATTAGAGTATCATTCCAAATAATTAGAATTTAAATCATCACTCTACTACAATAAATTCTATAACCCAATTAAGCATATTTTAATTAAGTTATAAAATTAAAATCTTGAGATAATAAAATATATCTCTTAACTTAATATAATTTTAATATTATTACTATTCTCCCACAAGTAGGCTTAGTTTGGGCCATTAATTAATCCCATTGAGCTAGCCATTTTACTTGTGTTACCTACTAACAAAAAAACTAACTTGGGCTTCCACCCAAAATTTAATTGGGTCATTATAATACTTGTCCCATACATAATATATTGGGCTAGATTAAATAATTAATTGCCCTTAATCACTTTATCTACAAGTCCCATGCTTAATTAATTAATTGGGCTTATTTAGATGATATAACATCATTAGTCCATTAAATCTACTCCTCTTGGACTCTATTCAAATTAATTGGGCTCTAACCTTATTATAGTCCATTATTTTTAATTCTATTCCATTCTACCCTTATCTTTAAATTAGGGTTTACATCTCTCACTCTAGAAAATAAATTCCTTACTCATGCCCTTTTAATTTCATAAACCAAATTATACTTGGTTATAAAATTAATTATTGGAGATATATAAAATAAATCTCTTAATGTCAAATATATACATTTATATACTAATATTCTCCCATATTATAACCTCTCAAAGTTATTTAATCACCACACCTAATATATATATTAGGTTACATAACTTAATTCTTACTCCACCCTTATATACAAAATAAATGTATTCACATTATATAATGTATATTTATTTACTCATATCCATAATTCACATAATCATAACATATTTCACTTCTCACATTAATTTTGACTTTTCTCCATAAAAGTTAACTGTTGATTTTGACCAAAAGTCAATCTTTACACATTTTGTGCTTACTGTCCATTCTGACTAAACTCAACGTTTTGGACGCAATCGAGCAGTCCATGCTTCAAAATTCTATCTCTAACTCAAATTTTGATTTTTAAATTACTCCATTCTCAAGATTAAATCGTATTAACTAACGACTTTATACTTATTCAAATTCTTATTTGCCAATCAAGGCCAACACTCAAGCTATGTTAATTACTAACATAGTTTTAATCTTGATCATTATATCATTAACTTAATTCATCATTCTTCTTGCTTAAATATATATAGCACATTACTAAGTATATATATATATTTCTATACATATACTCATCTTCGTTTAACCTCATAGCATCTCTTCATGTGAAATCTTATCTCCAATAATAAAATTTCCATATGTACTTATATAACATTTCTTAGACTATTCAGTTCACATCGAATTTACAGGTATCGTAATACCTTATTCTTGATATTCCTTCAAGTACATATTAATTCATTTCTAGGGTTTTGGAATTTTGTAACCCATATTTTCTCTATTCTCATTCGAATATCAAACCATATAGGTTTTTCTTGAAAATTTTAAATAAATTCTCAAATTCTCATCTAGGTTTTATTCTTTAACCTTTATTCTAATCATTCAAGATTTTAGAAACTTTTCGAGTTGTCACATTAATGGCCTAATGACCCATAGGTCTTAGGTTCGAAACCTAGCTATGATATTTTTGCTTCTTGTGTTATATTTTTTGTGTATTAGATAAATTCTATTACCATATTTATATATATATATATACCCATCTTAAATCTCCACATTAAACTAAAATATATATAAATTAACTATGAATATTTATATAACGTAATTATGAATATTTTAATATATATATCTATATATATATATATATATCTAAATATTCATATAAATATTTATAAACAAATATTCATATAAATTTATCTTTAAAATTTATAAATAAATATTTATTTATAAATTTATAAATATTTCATCTAAATTTATAAAATTTAGATATGAATATTTTTTATAAATATTTATATAAATACTTTAAAGTATGTGTTTTATGATTGATCTTTGTAGAGGAGAATTTTTGTGGAACTTCCTTAATTCCCCACTAGAAACCTTAAACATATTCTTTACAAACAAGAGATTGATGATAATGATCCAGAAAACTGCTTGGTGTCATACTGTCAATAACAAAACCACACGCCCAACGTTTCTCAACAGAAAGAGCATAACTAATTGCGTGATAATAATAACTAATTGCGTAAATGTACATAACTACTTGCGTGATAATAATAATAATAATAATAATAATAATAATAATAATAATAATAATAATAACAATTACAAGAATACTACTACTACTACTACTACTAATAATAATAATTATTATTATTATTATAGTACTAATAATAATAAAATAACAACAACAACAACAACAATAATAATAATAATAATAATACTACTACTACTACTACTACTAATAATAATAATAATAAAATAACAATATATTATTATTATTATTAGTATTATTATTATTATGATGACTTTTATTATTATTATTATTATTATTATTATTATTATTATTATTATTATTATTATTCTACTACTATTATTGTTATTATTATTATTATTAGTACTATTATTATTATTATTTTGTTATTATTATTATTATTATTATTATTATTATTATTATTATTATTATTACTACTACTACTGTTATTGTTATTATTATTATTATTAGTATTATTATTATTATGAATATTATTATTATTATTATTATTATTAGTAGTAGTAGTACTATTATTATTATTACTACTACTACTACTACTACTACTACTACTACTACTACTACTACTACTACTATTATTATTATTATTATTATTATTAGTACTATTATTATTATTATCTTAATTTAAGGCAACATGTTAATAATCGTTGTAAAGGTTGTATAAAATATGCAAATCTAAAATAAAAATTATTGCCAATGAATGTGGTCCATATTAGGCAAATCGAAATATAGCAACAACAAAACTTTCGTTGCCTACGATGAGGAGAAATCAAGTGGTTAGAAATTTTGCAACGAATTTTTAACGAATTTTGTTTCCAAATTTTACAACTACTTATGAATTTCGTTGCAAAAAGTGAAAGCCTGACTCAATCTGCAACGAAGGACAAGTTTCGTTGCTAAACATACACTTTTAGCAACGAATTGTAAAGTCGTTGCCTGAAAAATCGTTGTTAAAGCCCCATTTTTAGCAACAAAAAGAATTTTTGTTGCCCACGATGACGGGAAATCAAGTGGCCGAAAATTTTGCAACGAATTTCTAACAAAAAATTTTCCCGCCAATGAATTAGCAACGAAATTTTGAAATGACTTATGAATTTCGTTGCAAAAAGTGAAAGCCTGACACAATCTGCAACGAAGGACAAATTTTGTTGCTAAACATATACTTTTAGCAACGACTTATAAAGTCGTTGCCCAAAAAATCATTGCTAAAGGCCCATTTTTTTGTAGTGTTAAGTGAAAACCCTAAATTAATATTTTGGAATCCTAATTTCTATATTAGGTAACCCTAATTAGTAATTATAAAACCTAATTGCTAGTCAGAAACCCTAATTACTAAGTTTAGCAAGCTTAATTATAATTAGTAAATTATTAAACCTAATTTGTGGTTCAAGTAATTAGGAAACCTAAACAAACTACTTTGAAGGCTTAGATCTCGTTGGTATGATGTTGTTTTGCCATGTTTGTTGTTGGATCATGTAGTCTTATACTAGCACTACAAGATCGACCAACATCTAGCCCAAAAACAACATGATCGAGTGTTTAATGTTTGGTCAAAGTAGCCAACTTGATCATCAATTATGGATTTTTGGGTTTCATCAAGAGCATGAAAGAACACACTATATAATGACGGTTACATCGCAGCTATATGAAATTTCTTCAATGACACTTTATTTATAAAATTATTATTTTTAAAATAATTATAGAAAAATAGTTTTTAATTATAAAAATACAAAATAAATTATTAAAAATTATTTTAAATTCCAAAAATTATATTTTAATAATTTTTAATATATATCATAAATATTTAATATTTTTGAAATATTAAAAGGTATTTAATTTATTTAATTATAATATTAAATAAATTATGGAAAAATAAATTAATGATTTAAAAATAATAAAAAAATTATTTAAGTATTTTAAGTTATTAAATATAACTTTTAATATTTAAAGGTAGATTTCATTAATAATTTAATATTAATGATATTAAATTTCTTTAATGATTATATTAAATAAATAGTTTAAAATGATTTTATTAATTTAAAAATCATTTAAAAAGGGTATAAATGAATTAAAAATATTTTAAGTTATACTTAATGACTTTTAATATTTTAAGGAATAGTACATTAATATTTTAATATTAATGGTAAGTATTTAAAAATAATTTTAAATGTTTTAAAAATCATTTAAAGGGTAATATTAATATTTTAAAATATTTTGAGTTATTATAAATAACTTTAATATTTTGCAATGGTTTCATTAATAGTTTAATATTAATTAAATGTTAATGATAATAGAATTTTAATATTTAAATCATTTATTAATGATTCCGATGTTTAAAAATTCATGATAAATTATAATAAATATTTAAAAATTATTATAAGGCCATGAAAAATAATATGACTGATATTTAAGCTATTTAAATAGATATTGAACAGCAGGATAGAGTCTTAGACTCGGTAATTACCCGATAAAGTCGTCGGTACATCGACATGCTTCAGAAATTGATCTGGACTTATAAAATTTGTCTGATAAGTGTTTATTTATGATTCAATGGTTGCTAAACTTATGTGACAATGTGATTAGGTAATGTGCTGACTGCAATAAACAGTATTATGGGTTAAGATATATTATTCTAATCAGTAAAATGATCTTATTAATGATAGGTTTATATATATAAGATAAAACTAAGTTGTGTAAGCAGCAGATCAGACAAGTATCTAACCCTTTACATTTACTTTATGCAATGGACATGCATAAGATATTATCTGAATTATTCTTTTTAAATGTTCAAATATTTCAACCTTTGTATATACTTATGCAATGATTCTGTATAAGTAAATTATTAAATTATAATATGTTGTACAAGTTCCTTAATTCTGTTATTGTAGATCAAGATATATATTCTGTTCGTTAATTTCTAATCATGGTTATACAAGTGTCCTCACTTGGATAATCATTATATTTTATCACATGTTGATATATACTTATCGGTGCCCAATATGTATACATTGAATTGAAAGCCGTCTAAGCTATTTGATCCGTCTAGACACAAATTTTAAATTGTTGTTGAACAGGATAAAACTTTATTATTATCCAACCGAATTGTTTTGGTTCGGATTCTAGACTGGTATGAACATCCCAAATATAGGAAACTTTTATGCGCCTAAGGCGGATATGCTGGACGAAAATATCATCATTGAATGTAGTATTGATCGTCTGAGGCATAACCAATGATCACCCCGTGCGTTCGTAAGTTATGACGGTTTACAAATGAAGTTCTGTTTAACCTTTTCGAAAATAGAAAATAATGTTCATAGTCTGTCGACTGATCCTCGTTTATAGTCAGTACGTAGTTTCAAAAATTTGAAATCGATATGATATGTTGTTTATTATTGGTTTAGTTTACTTCACAACTGTTGGTTCGTTGTAGAAGTATCGTTCAAAGAAAACATTTAATTCGTTCAGCTATCTGTTATTGTTGTTATTACTTGCTGGGCACTCAAATGCTCATCCTTGCTTAATTTAAATGTTTTCAGCTAAGTGTGAACAACCTGAAGGCTCTGCTAAGAACAAAGGGAAAGGAAAGGTTGCTGAATGAATTTATATGCTATCATATATAATAGTTTGACTTTATGATAATGATGATAAATATTATTATTATCATGTAACGAATGTTTAAAGGTTACGTACTTGGGATCGAAAAACTCTTATAATATGTAAATTAAATTTGATAATCTATATTATTGTTATTATTATTATCATTATTTCGCTCATAGAAATGGTATCGTGAAGCACCGAGTTCGGGTTTTAAGTACCTGGATTTGGGGGCGTCACAGATGTTATGGACCCATGATGTAACATTATAGATCACTAAATAACATCCCTTAGCACGTATCTAAACAACAAATCACATCAATAACATAAATCTTAAGGATTTACATAAATTTAGGGTTTATACCTTTTATGCTCAAACTTGATTTCTGATCTTTTGAATCCACTACTAGAAAAACAAGATTATGTGACGGAACTTTGTGATAGTTTTTAAAAACAATCACAAAAGATAGTAATTTGTGATGGACTTTTTAAGCAATCACAAAATAATAGTATATATGATGGCTCTTAATGATGACTAATCTTGCCATCAATGTATTATAATTGTGATGGTCATGTCAATCACACTAATTTTTGTACACAAAATAAATTTTCTGTTTGTGACTCACTAAGTCATCACTTATAGATGTACCTTTTCGTGATTGCATTTAAGCTATCACTAATATTTTAATGTAAGAAATAATCAAAACAATATTTTATGACAGTCATGATAATCATTAAAAAGATAAATTTTTGTGACGACTTTTATTTGCAATTACAACATAAGGTATTTTGTGATGGAATTTTCAAGCCATCACAAAATAATAAAATATGTGATGGCTCTTAGTGATGACTAATTTTACCATCATTATAGAGTATTTGTGACTACCATTGCAATCACCAAATCTTATGTGGAAGTAATTTTGTTTAGTAAGTCAACTCACATATGTTTCCTTTTATATTTTATTTTAAAATTATAATCATGATATGGGCTTTAGTGTAGTGGTAATACTCATTATTTAGTTTGCAAATGGGGGAGGGTTCGAATCCTACAAGTATCATTTGATACAATTAATATAGATACAATTAATACGGTGAAATAAAATTATACGTAAATAGATATTCACGTTCTTACATTTGATCCCTAAAGTCTTATTTTTTTGTAATGACTTTGACAATCACAATAGATTACGTGTTAATGTGATTGTATTAATCATCACAAAAGCACTACGCGTTTACGTGATTGCCAAAACCATCACGTAAAACCTTTCATGATGGGCGTATACAAGACGACCATTGTGAAGCTTAAAGCCATCATGTAAATTTTTCGTGATGGATTTCCTACTTTTTGTGATGGTTTTTGGCCATCACAAATGACTATTTTTTTAGTAGTGATCTGATCTAGGAGAGTTAGGTGGTGTACTTGGCTTAACTTTATGTCTTAGTTCCTCTCAAATTTTGAAAATTATAGAGAGAGAAAGTGTTGGCTAAAATGAGAAGTAAAGTAAGATATTTTCTTACTTTTAAATCTTTTAATCTTTGATTCATTGAATGTATTTGTTGCTAGGTGGCACATGTGTCTGATCTAGGGAATATAAAACACATTGTATTAATAGGCTTGGTGACTCACTAAGATTTGCAATATCTTTTACTTAAAAACATAAGTAAAGGGCATTTTAGTCATTTTGCATCTACTAAGGGTATTTTGGTAATTTCCCCTACAATTTGAAGGGTAATTTGGTCTTTTCACATATATCTCATAAATCTTACCCCTTAAGGTTTTATACTTAGCTTTTGAGCTCCCAAATTAGGGTTTTGAGATTCCCGATTAGGGTTTTGGATTCCCGAAATTGAAATTAGGATTTCCAAAACTAGAATTAGGGTTTCTAACCAATTGTTAGGGTTTACTAACTAAACCTTGACATTCCTAACATAACCTTAGGGTTTGTCAATCTTACAGCTTATCTAATCAACAATTGACCCTTAACCACAAACTGTACATACATAATTACAATACACAAAATCATATAAGTTCTTCACAAAATTTTTAAAGCCATGTAAATTCTTCACAGAATTCTTATTCAATATTCTATTTCCCAGTATAGGTCTTATTATTGAATCTTTATTTAATAAATTAAGATTTTTATTAATCGTCTAAATTCTTGGGTTGTCACATGCAGTGCTTCAACACTTCTGTTTGCCTTGACTTGCATTTGGAACTGATAACTTGTTTGAATGCTCTGGCCCTCCTGAATTTCAAGACTCATCTGATTGGTCATGCCGAGCTCTCTTTCTCCTTGTGATCTCCCATTCACATATCATTAATGGTCTGACCCATGCTTAATCTTCTTTTTCTATTCTTTATAAGTTGGCCAATATCTTTGTATAAACCGTAATAGTTCCTTCTTCTCATTTGGCAAGCACTACAATCATAGTTATACCTAAGATTGTCATCTTTTGTTTATCTTGACAGCTATTGAATTATTGACTCCCTTTTTTCTGTCACATTATCTGAAGTCTTCTTATTGTTGCTTGTGAAAGACTTCCCTTGAATGGCTTCACTTCTCAATCAGGATGCTGATTGAATTGGTGCTTCGATCTCTTGTTTGCTTGCAAGCCATTTAGTGAGTGCTCTCTGGCTTCCTTAATATAGATTGCATCTTTAAAGTTTTGACCAAAGGCAACATTCTTTGGTTTCTTTGGAAGTAATCATGTGTTGAGAATCGTGTTATCACTACGATTCTTTCTTGGCGTTGTGAGAACTGGTGACTTTGTCGAAGACTTTATTTTGAAAACTACTATCTAGCTTTGGTTCTGTAAACACTTCGACTCCGAGAGCAGATTATACAATAGACTACGATTTCTACCTCTGTTATGATCAGTAGACTCTACGACTTCAAGTGTGGTCTACGATTCTTGACTTGACTCGGCAGGTGCTTGGACCAACTCTATTATTCTGAGTGAGGCCCTCCAAAGAAGACTACGATTATGTAGAAACTTTCTCGATACTCTATGATTCTGCCTTGGCTTCTGCAATCCCTCGGGTGGCTCGACAGACTATGATTATGTCTTAATAGTCTCTGAGTTCCTTGTCTCTCCTGGAAGACTTCACGATTCATAGTTAAGTCTACGATTCTAGCATGACAGGCTCTCAGCAGACATCTTTTCCGATTCTGAGTGCAGACTATGATTCTGCTTTACTTTCTTGGCAGGTTAGCATGTCTTTTGCAGAGCTCTACGATTAGACATGTCTATCTATTACATTCATTTACAGAATAGATCAACCTAATAACTCTGATCTTTTCTTGTATACATTCATTTATAAGATGATAAAAATTAAGCATGGATCAACCTAAAAATTTTGACCATATCAATCTATGTCCTTGTCCATATCATCTATCATGTTTTAAGGACTTTACAACTTTTATCAATGCAAACATATCTGCATATTCATTCATTTACTTCATCATCTTCATCATCAAATTATACGAATAAAGGAATACCATTCACATGCATATTCCTAACAAATTCTTTTATTAATAAATGAGTAAGATTGTTACAAAGTATATGCTTTATCATCAAACATGATTGGCCTTTGTTCATTCTACTTTCAATCTCCGACATGCACTAAAGAAAATCGCCATGGTATCTTATACTTTTTTTCTCTAAGTGGCGATCATCCTGTTGTTGGATAAGCTTTAGTTAATGTATATGTAATATTGTTCTTGAGAGTCCACTAATATAAGCATGCACATATAGAATATTATATTCTACCCAAATTGATTATGGAATTTATTCAAGTTTGGTTCACTAGAGTCACCAAGTGAACCAAAAGGTCAAACCTAGGGTGAAGAAACAAATTTAAATATAATAATTACATTTAAACCCGGCTTTATTACGAACGGGTCTTCAAGCGCTCCTTACTCCTTGATCTCCAATTGTTCAAAATTAATTCTAATTATTCCTATTACAAAAACTATTTATAATAAATAAAAATCTTGATCAACAGTCAAGGGCAAGTACATAGGAGAGAGATAGATTTTTCATCAAGAAAAACTAGAGAAAACGATGTACGTAGACCTTATTTAATAAAACTCATACATTCATGCATCCAACTAAACTAAAATTCAATCACATTAGTTAATAGCCCATAATCAACCCCATTTATTATCATACATATCAACGTATGCATCAATAAATAACATTCATCTCATGAATAATAAATATTTAATATATACATCGATATCGATTTAATGGGCAAATATTAGTTATCATAAAATTCAATTTTGAATTAAAATAAACTCCTTTATTTTAATAAAATTTAAATAAAAAAAATTTCTTTCTTTTAATTTATAAATTTTTTTTTTGAAAAAAACAACATATGTGGAATCCAATTCCTTATCAAAATAAACTCCTTTATTTTGATTAATATGAAATCTTATTTCATATCTAAATAAACTCATTTATTTAAGGAAATATGGAATTCCTTTTCCTAATCACAAATAAACTCATTTATTTTTTAGGAAACATAGAATTTAATTTCAACTCCAATTAGTCATCATAGAATCCAATTCCAACTCTAATTAGTTTGCATTAAATTAAATTCTAATTAAAATAAATAACTTTAGTTTAATCTAATTCCAAATAAAAATAAACTACTTTATTTAAATTTAGAATTACTGAAAAAATATTGAATCCAATTTTTAATTTAAAATAAACCTTTTATTTTAATTAGAAATCGAATAATAAAAGAATAAAATTTATTTAATATTCTAGGTACCGACGCTGCAGCACCTCTAAAGAACTAGCTTTTGGCGTTGTTGGGCCGGGTCACCCATTTTTTAAAAATTCTGATCCGGTGCTACAATGTCTATATTACACTGTGATCTGGCTGCAGCGCCGAGCCTTCATTTTGAAACCCGGATCGGTGCTGCGGCGACAATTTGAAGAATTAGTTTTACCAGTTCGTGAATTATGCAGTTTTTCTCCAAAAATATGATTCTTTTTTAATAATTATACATAAAATATTTTTCTAAACACATATCAACATACATATCGAATCTGAACAATTAATAACTCACATAAAGGTTTAGCTCCAGTACCACTGTTAAATTTGTAATATTCGTATACACAATCAAAGTAGCCGAAACATGGTAAAAACAGAATTTAAAATTTTACAAACCATATATCCGGATCATACATTATGCATAATTATTAATTAGATGAAAAAGATGGAGATCATATTCATACCCTTGTGAAAACTAGCTTCCACATGTAAGAGTTCACCTCCAATTCCTTTTCACGTTCAACTTGAATCCCCTGAGTTTGGTTCCTTCCTTTGATCAACGTTAGCCACCTAAGTGTTTGGCCTGTAGAGGTGATCCACCAAGGAAGAACAAGTATTCAAGAAGATAAGTGTTTGACAAAACCCTACATTCTATCTCGATAGAATTATGTGTACTCTCCCAACTCTTGAAATTGTCATTAACTCCAAATCAAAATAAGACTCATCTTATTTATAGATGTAGGCAACCCTCTTTAACAATTTAGGAATAGGGTTTTATTTTAATTAATTAAACTACTTTAATTAATTAGGTTTCTTAATCTTATTAGGAATAATTAATTAAACTCTTTTAATTGATTAGCCTCCTAATCTTATTAAGAAAATATGAGAGTTCCTTTTATTAATAAATTCCCAAACTCCTTTAGGAATTAAATAATAATAATAATAATAATAATAATAATAATAATAATAATAATAATAATAATAAGACTCCTCTTATTAATTAATATTTAGTATTTTTAAAATATTAAATAATAAATATTAATTTATTTAATTTATTCTATCAACATAAATTAAATTAAATACACTTAACTTATTATTACGATTATGTCATTTGCTTATTAAATAAATATTCTTCCTTTTATGGTGTGACCCTTTAGTTTCTCCATATTAAACCGGTTGTGAATAAATCAATTAGAACAATCGTAATCTTATTTTAACAAATACATTAACTATTTAATTAATTTAAATAAATAACATTTATTCTACAATAAGGACCTTAGCGATCAACGACTTTCCAGATAATATAGATTTCAACATTAATCATAAAAAAATCTTTGAGTAAATAGTTACCGTACAATTCAATCCTTCCACCATACAATGTCCCAATTAAATGTAAGACATGGAATTATTTTCAAGTTTTATTTTATTTAGTTATATATATTTCGATTCTAAAATACCACTCCAAATAATGAAAATTAGAAACTCCTTTCTAATTTCATTCTGCCTTGGACAAGGACTATTGAGTTGTCATTTATCGAATCACATAGGACATTCTCTTCTTTTACTAGAAGCGGTATACTCTTTGTTTATCATTCATTATCTCCATGCACAACTTATTATACCCGAGCATACCCTTTGATATACCCTAAGGGTCTTAAGGGACATGTCAAAGTATAACTCATCATACACAAGATACTATGATGATCTCAAGTCTAAGGATCACTTGTACTACTATCACTACAAGAATCCTTATTGACAGACAAGTAAAACTCCATTAGGTATTCCTTAGCGAGTCATGTTCGGTGAACTTATTCTCCAATAAGCACTTACATACTTGCTTTAGTGTTTTCATCATGAGATCAATTATCCTCATCTAATGAGCAAGCAACGTTTGTACCAATCTATCTGGATTCAGAAATCATCTTTTTAGTAATCCAATGATTGGGAACAATTTTAGTTTATGAGCTATCTAAGAATTTAGATCTCATTAGCATGATCATCATCATGATTCTAAAAGCATTGCTCAAAACTATGGGTTTATCATATATTATAAAACAGCACTATGTAGATAAATTAAAAGTATTTAATTAAACAATTCTTTTATTATTAAATGAATAAGATTATTACAAAGTATATGTTTTATATTCAAACATGATTGGCTTGTGTGCATACTACTTTCATAAAAAGAATTAAATACGGTCGGATCATATTCGAGAATGAAAGTCATATAGATAGATCTGAAACCCTATAATTTAAGATTTTCACTATCACGAGGTCTTAAATTCGATCTCTTGGGATGAACCCCAAGAAGTTATTTTTAAGATCCGATGTTTACATATACATTGGTTTATGCAGTTGATATTACATTTAAAAGAAAAAATGTTCATTGTGGGAATCTAGTCGAGATTCGATAGTGGGATCTAAACCCCAGGATTCCATGGCCACCATTAAAAACTTAAAAAAATTCATAATAATCAATTTTCGCTATAATATAATCTATTAGTTAGAATCCCTTATACGTATGAATCAGATCCTCTTCACCATTAGATATAGATCTAAGGCTTTACGGAACCCGATATTGATTTATAATGTTTGAAATGACTAGATCTGACCAAGATCTATATCAGTTTAGCATGGGGGTTCAAGCTTTGATGCTCCAGAACCTCTAAGAAGCTAGATCCAACTAAATCTAGGTAGATCTAGTGCTTAAAATAATTTCTAACTGTGTATATACAATATATAACTAATTTGAATGGATAAATACGTAAATCTAACTACCCAAACACAATAGATGTGTTGCACAATAGATTTATCTATTAATTTACATTATGAAGCAATGAATCTAACAGTTTTAACTATATAAATAGTAAATTGCGCAAAATACCGCTTATTTCATCTTAGGGATGAAGAACAAGCTTGTGATTGCCGTGGATCGATACTACAATGCAGTGGGAGTAATATCTAGTGTATATATGAATTTTTTGGTACATTATATGAGTTAGTATGATTAGACCCGAGCTCTCCCTCTAAAATCCAAGCTTTTGATGCAAATTATTTAACTCTCTAAATCATACATGGGACTCCATCTCCGGCTGCTATTGTATCTTGGATTGTCATATTGAAAGTCCTTGCGGTTGGTTTATTTGGTGGAGTTAGACCAGTTATTGCTAACGTTCTACTACTTTTCCCTATATTTGCATTTCCCCCATCGGCTCTCCTTTTCGAACAATCCCTCACCATGTGATCTGTTAATCCACAAATAAAACACCCACTATTCTTTCTTGGATTGGGGCAGTTAGGAGAGATGTGTCCCTCCTGCCAGCATTTAAAGCGCACAAATTTCCCTTTCAGACACTCACCTGAGTGATTTTTTGCACAAATTCCACACTACTCAACTTGCTTCTTCATACCTCCTTGCCTATTTTCGGTATTTCTAAAATTGTTCCATTTCCTTTTCCCACTTCCACTTCTTCCTTCATCTTTAACAGATCCCTAGACCTTTACCTTATTCTTCATTTACTTATTGTAGAGGCTCATGACCTCACTTCCTCCTTCGGCTATGATAGCCTTTTCCAACAACGATCCAAAAGTATTAATCTGCAACACCACCACCTTATGGTAGAGCCAAGATTTTAGGCCATACTCAAACCTTCTTGCCTTCCTTGCTTCCGTATCCACTTTGTGTGGAACAAATCTAGTTTACTCATTAAATTTTGTGTCGTATTCCGAAATTGTCATACTTTCCTGCTTCAACTCTAAAAATCTAACCTCCATCCTAGCCTGCATACTAGACGAGAAGTAATTCTCAAAGAACAGTTCCTTGAACCTGGTCCATGTCACCTCTCATTCTCCATCCCTAGTTTGATTTGCGTCCCACCAGAAAATCACCACCCCTTTCATCATATAGGTAGCAAAAGCCGTCTTTTGCTCCTTCGCTACCCTAGCAATAACAAAAGCCTTCTCCATCTCCTTTACTCAAGTTTGGGCTTCTATATGGTCAGTTACCCCTCTAAATTCTGGTGGTCCTGCCTTGAAGTCTTTGAAATTCACCAATCGACGTTTGTCTAATTTCTTGCTGTTGGTGTTCCATTCTGCATAGCTTGAGCTAGCATATTAACAAAATTATGAATTGGGTCTGCTTGACCTTCTGCATTGTTAACTGATTCTTCTGCTCTTTGGTTTCGGTTTCGTCTTCTTGGCGACATTATCTAGTTAAAGAAAACCTCAAATTATTCTTTATTATTTTACATTTTATGCCTCATCGTATAAGTGTTAACATGTAATGTGGCACCCTCAAAATAGGTATACATCACCCATTCTGAGTCGCCAAATACATGGTACATAAATTAAATACAAACTTCATTTATACAATACGACAAAAACGTAGCTGAGAGTTTTAACACTAATATTGTCTCGTAGACAATATTCAAACTCAAATAGAGTCCTCAATACATTTATTATCACACTATTTTATAAAATAGTGACGACTACTATAGCCACCATCTTGGACCATCACTCCGTTCCACGACTAGTTCCGGCTATGTTCTCATTTCTTGAAGAGAATAATGAAAGCAAAAGGGTGAGCTCAACTAGCCCAGCAAGAAATATTATGACTAAAATAATGTAGAATAAGTTATCGTTAGCCTTCAACAGTGTTAAACTAATAGAATATAATAAACAACAAGTTTAACTGCATCGGAACAAACAATACATTAGAAGAGTCAAGTAGAGCATGATACTACTATCATATATGATTTAAAATTTTATCATCAATTTTATCTCTGAGACTCAGCTTAATAAATAATCCACATCACTGAATTATCCATGCATTACGGGCCAAGGATATTAATTAGTATCACATCCATGAATTATTCATGCACTACGAGCCAATGATATTCATGTTATCTCTAATGGTCATGATCATGCCAAAAATTGTCCATCAATGCACTACGGGCCAATGAGGACTTTTAACACATCATTTTGTAACATTACAGGTCATGATTATACCGAATAATCCTTGATCATAATCATACCAATCAGCAGTCCATCTATGCACTATGGGCCAACGATTAGTTTCATCACAATATAAGCATGAGAATGATGACAATGATATAAGAATTCAATTAAATGAGATCAAGGATAAATTTTAAATATTTATAATTCAATTTATCCATAATTCAATAATGTCTAAATTGTCAACATGATAGTACCCCATGAATAGTACTTCAGGAATTGTACCCCGTGAATAGTACACTGACTTGAAAATATTAAAAATTATCAAGAATGTTCAGAATAATATTTCCGTGAAAAGATACTAGATGAAATGCAATTTTCAAGGATATTCTATTAATTTCAAGGAGTATCGAAGCAATACTTTAACAAAATCAGTGTAGAATTCGGAATATGAAATGAAATAATATTACTTACATACTACAGAGTATGGAAGAAAATATTATTTTTTAGGAATATTGAAAAAAAATAATACCCCTTACCTTAAAAGGAGAGTATTTCTGACCGGTAGGACAGGGATATTGTTGAAGAAAACTTGCATTGTTTTCTACACTCAAAGCTTCCTTAAACTCTAAAAAAGTACGCTCAATATTATAGAAGCAGAATTCCCTTATTCTGGTGTGATTTTCAATTCTAAACTAAGCATCCTATTTATAGGAGAATGGAAGGATACTATTTAGAAATAATCATGGGTGAACAGTTTTAGAAAACTCACGGGCGCGAATTCGCTGGCTGAAATTTTCTGATTTACTATGCAAACACTATACAAACACTATGCATAATAAAATACAATATATTCTATTTTTCATAAATTTTTTTTAAATAATATATAATAATATATAATAATAATAATAGTATTAATAATCAACTCCCTCCTGACCAAGTAACTCCCCCCCCCGTGAACTTGATAATATATATATATATATATATATATATATATATATATATATATAAAAACAAAACCGAGATAACTTTCTACTTACAATTTTGAAAAATGGGAAAGTGGGGGGTCCATATAATAAACAAAATTTACAACAAATACATCATAAAAATCCCCTATATTTATCTCAATTCACTTGGCTTCACAAAACACATTTTTAATAACATTCATCATTAATATTATAACTTACAATATTAACAACCAGATCATTCCTAGGAAAGAGGGGGCTTTCCGATAAAGACTTCTCCTTATTGGTGCGCAATTAGGTGACCAAACCCCTTTCCTCGACAGAACTTTCTAGACATTGTCAATAATACAAATAATAATATGAATAACTTGTCATCTCAATTATTGATTTAATAATATAAAATATTATGACAATAATTGAATCAATAACGTGAGATATTATGCAACAATTACTGTGGAAATAATTGAATAAAACTGAGTGACTTCTCGCGTAAGCATCAATATTCAAAGATACTATACAATACCGTGTGCTACTATGCAACCACGCGTAGTACTGTACTTTTACCACCAGATATTTCAACAATTAATGGTAAAACTTTTGCCGTTATTTTTATAAAAAGTTATTTCTGTTGTTTTCTAACTCCGACAGTAATTTCGTTGTGGGGTCCACCAATAATTGTGCCGTCATACGAATATTCCCTGATAAAACGAATATTTTATGACAACTTGCTTACTCTTTAAAAATTTTAAATACTACCAACAACTATAACATTATATCAAATCCACACCTTATTTTTCAAAAAGATATTTTGAGAAAATTAAATCTTTATTCATAAAAGTTGGGGTCTTACATGTAACATGTAATTTCAAACTCAAACAATCATGTACTCAAAATGTTAGATTTTGAAAAAAATTGGTTTACTATATTAACCAGTTATTAGATAGACACTTACTATCTTAATATAAAACTTATTTCCTTAATCAAACATATATTCATATTCATTCAACTAATTCATAATACTTTACATCGTATAACACATATTGCTATAAACATCCGCTATCTTTTTGTGACAACAAAAGTCGGGAATCGCTGCTACAACTTATACAGAAGTTGAGAGTATTACATTACACACATATATATATCATATACACATCATCTACCATACATATTTGTATACTATTGATCCTACTTATTTCCTACACCCTCCCTTGATCGTGGATAACTTTTGTCTGGTGACCTACCAACCCACATATAAAACATACACCTTGCTTTGGATTAGGACAATGAGGAGAGATATGTCCCTCATGTCCGCAATTGTAGCATAAACTTTCCCCTTTCTTGCATACGCCTTCATGTTTCCTTTTACAGTTTGTACACTTTTTTATTCTTTTAAAGTTCCTTTGGTTCTAATCAAAATTTTCTATATCATGATCAGTCATCCTTCTTTTCCCCTTTTGGCTTGGAGTTGTACACGATATGTTGTGTTTGGCTCTTATCTAATCAATTTGGATTTTCAGTTTATCTTGTTCTTCTATTATTTCGTTTAACTCCTTTTACAATTGACTATTTAATAGTCTTTCAATTTCCCATAGCCTTTCCAGAGAAGAAACCTTATTCTTTAAATTCTGCACTTCAGTTGATGCATGGTCAGCTCCAACTTCCGTGTCTGAATCACTATCTGTCATTACCACCGTCACTGGTTCCAGTACTATGTTTTCCAATATGATCACCTCATCAGGGTTGCTTTCAATGTGAACCTCTATTTCAGCTATTGACTTAGATATTGGCTCGGTTGGAGTGATTTGCTCCTTCTTCACGATATAAGAGTATCATAATCCTTTTCCGTCAAACATCTATACATAAATTATGTACATATTATATACACACATCAATTAATAGTTTCATATAAGTTATTTTTATTTTATTTTACAATTAATTTATTTAATTCATCTCATTTAAACTCTATTTGAGTTACTTGTTTTTTTTTCAACGCTTCTATATTGCCTAAGGTATTCTCACCTAAAGTTTTTAACCTAAAGCTTTGATATCATGTTGTGACGCCCCCAAATCTGAGTACTTGAAACTCGTACTTGGTGCTTCACGATACCATTCATTAAACTAATTGATATATTAATTAACTAAAAATATTACATCAAAGTTGTCTACTTCCCAGTTACGGTAACCTTTAAGTAATTCATTATATGATAAATAATAAATTATCATAATATATAAATCCAGTTATTACAAATAACACCTAATTGAAGGTCCAATAATAATCTAGAAGGGGGGTTGAATAGATTATTACAGGTTAAAAATTATATTAGGCCTTTTTGAATTTTTGAATAATTAATTTACAGTGTTAGAAATTAGTATGCAAGATAGTAAAAATTCAATCACACAATGCACAGAGATTTATGTGGTTCACAACATACACCCCTGGTATGTTGCTACGTCCAGTCTCAAGTTTCTATTTGGAACTTGAGATCCTATTACTATCAGTAATAAATACTCCTTCAACATGCGGAGAAGTCTTTACAAAGTTTTATAGACAAACTTCCAACTCTTCACAACTACATATCTTGGACAGCAAGCTCCCAGCTCCCTCCTCAAGCTTAGTTGTACTTTCTATTGAGTTCAATTCTATTCTATAGTTTGGTCTTAAAACAATAGCCTCTTCCTCACCTCACAAGTTCACTAGAGACTCAACTCTCAGCTGACCTCTCTACGACACTGGTCTTGGTCGAAGGCACACAAATACATAAAATAAACTAACTCTACCATTTTCTTTTTACAGAGAATTTTACAACAATTTGCTTCTAAAATAAGAAGATAATATTTAATTAGGATTTACAAAAAGACTACCCTTTAATTATACAAAAGAGGATTTTATGTCACTACCATATACAAAAAGATCTAATGATCTACTAACACTGCCTTACGACATTCTCATGTTTCTGATTTGCTAAAATTGAAACAATAGCTCGACTAATAGTATGTCGAGTCTGCCCTGACTCAATAAAATAACAAGCAATTTTTAGCTTGAAATCCTCGTGAGCACAGTCATGGATGTAGGACATCCGTGCTATTTTCTGGTCTTTTTCAACCAGTTTCTTTCGAAGCTCTACGAGCTCTTCCTTATAATCCCTAGCTTTATCCGTCATTAGCATTTTCTCATTGTGCGCTGACTCAAAATCTGCCTTCGCAGATTCCTTCGCCTCATATAGGGCGATAATCTCCTCGTTCTGTGTCTGCACCATCATGCGCAGATGCACATTCCTATCAAGCACGGCCAGGTACAATGATCTCTTTTCATCTGGAGGTATTGACTCCTGAGTAGGTACCACCGTATTAATCGATGTTACCTCCATATACTCCTCCACATATATCATCATATTCAGATATGATGCTATTCCCATTGTTTCCTTGGAGTAATCCTCCTCGGAAATGTACTCCTCTGGATCAGAATCTTCTAGAACAACTATCGGTACCTCCGCCACTGGCATATGTACTATCTCCACTCGGTTCACTGACTCTTCACTCACCACGTGAATGTCTCTATACATCAAGCTATCGCTTGACATCTACAATAACACATAACATGTTGGTTAGTACATAATACACAATAGTATAAGCACAAATCACATTTAATTTATTTAGGATTAATTTCCATCTTTTAAATCTTTCGGTACTGAGTTTTCTCAATACCTTATTAACTCATTCGACTCGAATTTGCTATCTTCAGACTTTACCTTCCTTACGAGGTTATTAGCCTAAGGTTCTTCCCCCCTTAAGTTTTATAACCTAATACTATGATACCAACCTGTGACGCCCCCAAATCCGGGTATCTTCCAACCCGACAGATGGTGCTACACGGTACTCATAATTATACAATAATTCCATTGAAAACACAACATAATGGATAATTAACTATCTTCTTATTCCAATCAAAGTGAAATCCTTTCCCAAGTTCATAAACCAATTACATCATTCGATGTTCGTAATGTATAATATATACAATCATACTATTCTATTACAAGATGTTTAACTAGCCTTCTTAGCCTTGCCTTTATCTCTCTTAGAATTCTCAGTACGCTCGGCTTTAACTGCAATCATATAATTCACGCAAGAAGTGAGCATAACAAGCTCAGCAAGTCTAACAAAGAATAATATCAATACCACATTCGTGAATTATATGACAATCTTCCATAACTGAACAAATAATCAAGAAGTATTATGAAACATTAATACTTAACAATTCATAACATCAATTCCCAAAGTATATAATAGTTTAGGAATTCTGAACTGGTCGAAAGACCATGAACAATATCTTTTTGTTTTCATACTTGAAAAGGACATCACAACACTAAAGCTGTACATCTGACATTTTTTACGAGCACTTCTAGGTGATCAGCCTATAGTACTCTATGTTGATCAACATTCATCCGTTAAACGTATTTACGTTTAAGTTTTGGCAAACTCACGTGCCCATCGAATTATCGATGAAAAATACTTTTGTTTGTTCATAGACAAACTTACCTTTGAATCCGTACCAAATACTTGGCATAGGATAGCGTTATCATTTCTATATAGAAAGATATATATATATATATATATATATATATATATATATATAAATCAATCTATCTCTTACGAATAGTCTAGCTGAGTTAAAACTGGCATCAACCCTTTCTTTAAAATCATTCATGCAACTCATTATAATGAATCACAGAAAACTCGACTAACACGAAGGTTAGACAAGCTTTTAAGACAACTTGCCTTCAAGCGTCTTCGAATAATTTATTCGACTGTTCTCAGCCTTTATAGAATCTACATGATATGTTCACATAGCACACTGTAATTAGCTACCAAACAATCAATCACATTGTTTCTACCAACTTCTTTCTCTTCTATGTCTTAGTTGACTTCATTTCATTAATAACATCAATTCGACTTACTACCCTTCATCCCGGCTTGTTAACGATCTTACGTTATTAACCAGACTCTATCATCATTGGTGAAGTACCAATGTCGATTACCGTTCACGGTTTATTTATTAACACTTCGTGTTCTTCGTTACCATACTAACAACTCGCTTCAATTCCTAAGTTCATCACCATGTACACTAGTATATACAACATAGGAATAGTTTTAGTATGTTCATTTAGTATATAAACTTATCTTATATTGGTTTTAAAACAAATGAAATCAAAACCTAACTTGTCTAACAACTCCCCTATCTTGGCGCCGACGCGGCGTTTTTTCTATGCAACACCGGCGTTAAGACGCCTTTTTCTGATACTAAGCCCTTCGGTCTTTGTCATGCATGAAACTCCTTCGTATGAATGGCGCTGTGGCACCACTCTTTAGTTGGTCATTACACTGTGCATGGTGCTGCGGCGCGGCATAACAAGCCTTTTCTAGCATTGCGGCGCCAGACCTCAGCACCAGAAAAATTTTACAGATAAAAATTTTAGTGAACTTCTTGGCTTCATAACTTCTTCGTTATAAGTCCGATTTGGTCCATTCAAAAGCCTACATCTCCTAAATTACATACTCTACACTTTCATATAAGAATTTTACATTTCCGAATCCGTTAACTCGAAATTCACTTCTATGTTCATTATCAAGTGTTCGTTAAACGCTTTCGAGCGTTCAATACTCGTTTTCTTCGTTTTAAGTCAGAATCCGACGATTCTTGAGTCCACGACTCTTAAATACCCTATCTCACGTGTTGATATTGAAAACCAACATTTCCAAGTCACATGGTAACTTTCGACTACTAATCCGGAATTCCTACGTTTTTGACGTTTAACGTCTATTTTCGTAAAATTCGCCATAACTTCGTTACTAGTGTTCTATATGCCAAATCAAATGGAACAACTCCATTGATCTCATATCTACATCCTAACCAAGTAAGATGCACATATCCTAATAGCGATGGTGTTCAATTTGTCCATCAACAACCATGTTCATTATTCCATAATTCCTACGGTTTAAACTTACGTAAACCTTTATGATTTACATTTATACATGACTTATAGTTGTTTTACTCATTACAAGCCATCCTTATTCCTCCATAAGAGGCATGCTCCACCAATCTATGATTCTTTATAATTAAAGAAATCAAAAGGATGGGAAAACTAATATTAATGGAATATTACCTTTCTGATCTTTGTGTTCTTGTTAAAACCTCTAATGAAAAGCTTTAAAGTGAGATGATTGCTTATGTATAGCTCTTTCTCTCTCTCAATATAAGTTGGACAACTCTTGGAAAACCACCAAATGACCAACATATGCCTTCTATTTATAGGAAACTCAAATGGAGAACATATGGTCTTTCTTCCGCACCTCCTTACTATTCATTACTTTATCACCAAGTAATTTACTTGGTGATCAAGTAGGTCACTTTTCTTGGCCACCAAGTGGCCGGCCCACATGCCCATGGGTCATCCCCATGGGTTGCCCTATGGGTTTTACCCATTCAATGACCCATCGGTTCGATCCACGGTTAGGTTTCTTGGATCGGGCTTAATTAAACTTAACATTGGGCCTTGACTTGGGCTTAAATACATAATTCATTGGGCTTGATTACTCAATTACTTGGGCTTGGTATAATCCAAATCCAATTGGATCATATTAAGTCCTTAAACTATAAATCCAATAACACAAATCGTATTCCACACGTATAATTCACGTATTCTTTTCGTATAATACTCGTACGATAATCGTATTATACTTTGTATTGAATCTTTATACTATACTAGTATACTAAATAGTATCGCACTCGTAACGTACGCATAATCATCGTAATTCATTATACAAATCTCATTTCCTTCTCGGAAACCATTCTTCTCAACCCTTAGGTTTTAAGTCCGCAGGCAAAAACTTCATTTTCCATAAATGAAATATTATTAAATATTCCATTTCGTCTTCATATTCTATCATTACGCATTTCTCAGAATTTCAAACTTAATTCCCGAGCAGAAACGGATGAATAATGCTTTTTACGGGAATTTCTCAAAAAACTTTTATTTTCGTCTTGAAAATTCAAAATAATTAATTCTATCACATAGCTCGAATACTAACCACATCCACACATTCTAGGTCATAGAACGACCTTCACATACCTTACTCTCATAAATAATTAATTAAATTCATTTAATTCACATAATCAAATAAAAATTTAATTCTCATATAAATCCGATTTTCTCGGGCGTTACATTATATGGCAAGATCTGTTATGCGTTCTTGTGCGTGAAGCTATTTATATCGACATATACCAGTGAAGTTACTAAAGAGAAGGTTCTGCTCCTATATGCCATAGTGACGGCTTTTAACATAGATATTGGGGCCATCATCAGCTTTTTGATCTGTCGCTGCTTATGTGGGCCATTTTCAGGAGGATTGTCACACCCCTCACTCATCTGTGGATTGTGTAGATAGTCCGGGGTTCATTGGTCGGTAGATGAGCCTGTGCAGCAGCCTCTCCAGCTACCCGATTCCAGAATGATTGCTAGATATTTAGTATGCGCTGGAGGGGAGTCGCATCCTTGAGGGGTAGGATTTGTATTTCTCGATGCTCTTGAGGAGGAGGAGGAGGAGGCAGAAGATACCTCTGAGGATGACAAATTCAAGAATGATGAGATGCCTAGGGAGGAGGAGGCTGCAAGGGGTAGTCGGTCTACCAAGTACATGTTCAATACCCAGTTTCGCAGCTTGCAGAGTCACATTGATATAAAGGATAGAGAAGAAGATATGAAGGTGAAGAGAGTTGCAGCAAGATAGGATCACATGTTTACCTCAATGAACAATTAACATGCTTCATTAGCTAAGGCATTTCAAAGAATGAATCCAACTATTGTTGACCAATTCCAGTTTTCAGTCCCACAACCATTGCCGCAATATCCACCATCTGACTCTGATGTGGAGGAGTTTTCAGTCCCACAGCCATCGCCTGCTTAGCATGCTACAAGGAAGTCCTCTTATACTTTAATGTCATATTTTCACAATGATGACATTGTGTATGTTAAGTTTGGGGGAGTTTTAGTTATTTTTTTAATGCTTTAGTTTAAGTTCTGTTGAGTATGTTTAGTTTGCACGAGTGTTAGATTTGCATTTAGTTAGTTCATGTCAGTCTATGTTTGCATTCATTTTATTGAATTATTAGTATAATATAGTTCTGTTTGCATAGTTAGTAGTTTAGTATTGTAAATAGTTTTATGTTTATGTGTTTTTGTTAAGTTATCTATAAATTTAAAAATAAAAAATAAAAAAATGGAAAATCTCAAAAATATTAATTAGATTACTGTTTTTGGGTTGCATTTAGTTCATATTTGCATGATTCCATCTGTTAGATGGTTAAAGTCTGTTTGAGACTATGATGAGATTGGAATTGCGTAGACAAGTATAGTATTGACTGTTAAGGCTTTGATGTGATTTCTTATCATGATCTTGTAATAACCCGATATTTTCTATATAATTAAATAAGAAATTTTGCGTATATTTTTTTTTTATTTTAAAGGTGGGAGCATGTATAAGGTAAAGCGTATGTATATATGTGATAAATAAAATTTATTTATTACATGAATAATTTTAAATAATTTTTTAGGAATTATTGATCATTATAAATTATATATATTCTTATAATAAATTAATTTTGTAGTAAAAATATTTTTATTTTTATTTTCCATGAAAATATGATTATATATTATTTAAATAATATATGAAATGATTATTAGGATTATTATAATAATTATTTTATTATATGATTTTGTTCAGATTATTTAAGTTAATTATTCTAACTTAATTAATAAAGGTATATATGAAAGTTATGTCGAATATGGATTCAAAACCCTAATTATGGATTTTGAATAAGGAATGAGAATAATAATATAATATTAATTATATTTTAGTGCAATAAATATGTACTGTATATGTGTATACTGATAATGATTGGTCAATTTTGCTGTAACAGTAAAACCGTAGTATTATTTTGATAAACCCTAATTTAAAACGTAAACCAGGGTTTAAGATTGGTAAGAAACTGTGTTATGTGATAAATGATGTGTATTACAGAATGTAATGCTAATTAGGAAAAACCCTAATTAGTAATTAGAAACCCTAATTGCCAATTTATTTACCCTAATTGCTAAATTAGCAAGCTTAATTATAATTAGTAAATTCTTAAACATAATTTTTAAATTCTGAGTAATTAGAAACCTAAATTAATTTAGAAACCATAATTTACAATTTAAGGAAACTTGTACAGTTTTAGCCCTAATTGGAATCCTACAAAAATTCAATGTATGAAACCTTATGGTTAAACCCTAAGGGTTTGCCAAGTTACGAAAAGGCCATTAAAATTGTATGACAAATGTCCATAATGCCATTTCTCAATTCTTTAATAGCTAACTTGTAGATCTAGCTAAAACTTTAGTTGTTGACTAACTAAAGATCATCCATGTGACTAATATAGATACAAGTTAGCCATTTTTATCAACCAATTCATTGTATCCAAGTTATATATATACAATTAGAGAGAGAAAAGTCATATTCAAGGTCATTTGTTCAAAAAACACACCATCAATCCTCTCTCTTTCCAACCCTACGAAATACACCAATAGATCAGTCTCAAATCAAGTCCATACCACCACCATAACAGATCAAGAAGCCATATTCAAGTATTGTTCAAGTAAGGTATGAACCCTAACCAAGAAATCTGAACTTTGATTCCTTGTTAGATGTTAAGTTTTTATGTTTAAATATGTTGTAGGTAGTGTAAATCACTGATCTGGGTTGCTAGATAGTAGATCCATAACATTTATAAGCTCAAAATCAAGTTTTCAAAAATCTAGAAAAGTTGGAAAATATGGCCCAATAGCCATATGTCAGGGCCCATAGATCTTTACCTGTTAGCTGTTTGTTGTGTTTTATGTTATGGATCTGTTCTATGCAATGTGGACTATGATCTGGAATTGGAAACAGGGTCAGATCATGTCTATATTTCATTTAATAAGCAGTTAGACATGGTTGACTGACCATGACCAAACTAGTTTTCGGGTAACCCAGATTTCCAGAATGGTCTGATAGTCGTTTTGCAAGCCTTTGATCTTGCTACTGTTAAGTGTTTAGGCCATTTTGTTGTTTGGGACTTGTAGACTGACATGTAGACTACACATACATGCCATAAGATCACTTATATCTTACATAGAATCAAAAATATAGTTGGTCAAAGTAGGCTCGACCACCTGTTTTGGTGATTTTCTAGAAAACCCAGAAAAGTGAAGAACAAGATTTCTGACATGGTTTGACCATGCCAGATCTTGCTCATGTGTTGTTGTTATAATGATATGATGTTATAAGATTGTACCCTGACATCTATTCTACAAGATGGAACCACTAGATCCTACAAAGCAAGCCCAAAATACAAACTATAAAGATCGAAAAAAGCCAACACGAACTTTTCTTCATTTTTGGGTAACCAAGAAATGAAGAACAGCTTCTGACATGATTTTTGAGAGCTAATAACTCTCTGATCTGTTGTTGTATTGCCTTGTAACTTGATTCTAGTTGTAGTGTTACACTAATACTACAACATTGACACCATAACCAACCCATATAACAACAAGATCTAGGTTTAAATGGTGGTCAAAGTAGTACCCTTGGTAACTGACTATGAAGATTTAGGTTTCTCAAGAACACTCAAGAACACCTATAGCGACAGTTTTGTCGCTATAGGCACCCTTTAGCGACAATTTCTTTACAAAATTAATATTCTTATTAAATAATTAGAAAAAATAGTTTTTAATTATGAAAAATACATAATAAATTCCTAAAAAATATTTCAAAGCCTAAAAATGGGTTTTTAATAATTTTGAGTATATTTCATAAATAATTAATATTTTTGGAATATTAAAGGTATTTAATTTATTTAATTATAATATTAAATAAATTACTTAAAAGTGATTTTAATACATGAACAATCATTTAAAATATATATATGGTATAAGAAAATATTTTAAGTTATTTTAATGACTTTGAATATTATGTGATGAATTTTATTAATTAATTAATATTAATAGTAATTAATTTATTTAATGAATGTATTAAATAAATTATGAAAAAATAGAAATAATGTTTTAAAAATCATATAAAAATGATTTAAGTGTTATAAAAATATTTTAAGTTATAAAATATAACTTTTAATATTTAAAGGTAAATTTCATTAATAATTTAATATTAATGATATTTGATTTATTTAATAATTATATTAAATAAATAGTTTTAAAATAGTTTTATTAATTTAAAAATCATTTAAAAAGGATATAAATGAATTAAAAATATTTTAAGTTATAATAAATAACTTTTAATATTTTGATGAATAATGTATTAATATTTAAATATTAATGGTAAGTATTTAAAAATGATTTTAATGTTTTAAAAATCATTTAAGGGTAATATTAATACTTTAAAAATATTTTGAGTTATTATAAATAACTTTAATATTTTAGCAATGGTTTCATTAATATTTTAATATTGTTTAAATATTAATGATAATAGAATTATTTAATAATTAAATCATTTAATTATGATTCCGGTGTTTGAAAAATCTTGATAAATTATAATAATTAAATAAAAATTATTATAAGTTATTTAAAAATAATATAATTGATATTTAAATTATCCAGGATAATATTTAGGATATAGAATAGAGTTTAATTAACAATAAACTCGATAATTACCCGATAAAGCCGTCGGTAAACCCAAATGTTTCAAAAATTGATCTGGACTTAGATAATTTGAGTAGATAAGTATTCGTTTGTGATCTAATAACTGATATACATATGTGACACTGTGATTAAGTTATGTGCTGACTGCAAATAGCAGTACTATGTGTTATAGTATGTTATTGTAATTGAATGAATAATCTTATTAATGATAGGTTTTGATATAAAAGATAAAACTAAGTTATGTAAGCAACAGATTAGGCAAGTATCCTACCTTTGCATTTACTTTATGTAATGGACATTAGTAAGAAAGTTTCATAATTATATTATCGTTATGCCAGATTATTAACTCTATTGTTATTGATTATGTATCCATACATTTGTATTCATATAAGTTCTTAAATTATCCAATCATTGTTTATCAATGTAGTACTATTATACAATCCTGATATTTATTCTGTTCGTTAATTTCTAAGCATAATTATACAAGTGACCTCACTTGGATAATTATTGTATTTAATCACATGTTGATACATACTTATTGGTTTCCAGTATGTATACATTGACTTAAGAACCGTCTAAGCTATTTGATTCGGCTAGATACAAACTTAAAAATATTATTGAACATGATAAAACTTTGTTGTATCCAACCGAATTATTTTGGTTCAGATTCCAGACTAAGTATGAACATCCCGAACATGGGAAACTTTTGTGCGCCTAAGGCGGATATGATGAACAAAAATATCTTCCTGGTATATAGTATTGATCAATACAGGGAATAAGGGCTGGTCACCCACGTGCCTGTAAGTTACGAAGGTTTACAAATGAAGTTCTGTTTAACCTTTGCAAAAATTAAAAATAATGTTCATAGTCTGTCGACTGTTCTTCATTAATAGTCAATACGTAGTTTAAAAAATTTGAAATAAAATGGATATGTTGTTTATGGTTGCTTCAGCTTACTTCACAACCATTGATTCGTTGTAGAAGTGCCATTCACAGAAAACATTTACTTCCTTCAACTAACTTTTATTGCTTACTATTACTTGCTGGGCACTCAAATGCTCATTCTTGCTTAATTTAAATGTTTTCAGTTAAGTGTGATCAACCTGAAGGCTCTGCCAAGAACAAGGGAAAAGGAAAGGTTGCAGAATAGGTTCTACATTGTTCTATGTAATATTTAGACTTTATTAAGATAATAATATTTATTATCTATTATGTAATGTAATGTAGTAAATGTTGAGAAAATGGGGATTAGATAACTATGATGTATGTAAATTAAGTTTAATGTTTATATTATTATTATTATTCCACTCAAAGAAATGGTATTGTGAAGAACCGAGTTTGGGTTTCAAGTACCTGAATTTGGGGGAGTCATAGATTTAAATCTCTTTCTATTTGAAACTGGTATAATTAGGATTGCACATTAAGAAACAACTATGTTGACTAATTGAGTTAAAATTGACACGTAATGGAACTTTTAAGAATAATGCTAAGTTGAATGAAGGGAAGTCATGAATAAGTAGTGATGGCTAAGATTAGATATGAACCTAAGTTTGGGGGAAAATTTGAGATATTAAGCTTAAAAATAAAAGAAGAAAGAAAGAAAATTTAATATGAATAAACACTGTGGCTAGTCTAGTTTTGTGGCCTTTGTTACTTGAGTAAGTACGCCCGAGGGGATGTCTCTACACCTAGCGCCCTAAAGCTTGATGCTTAGGGAGTCTTTGGTCGAAAGCTCACTAAGGGGTAGCACTGAAAAACCTAAGAGGACTAGACATTGCACAACCACGAGAAAAATAAAAAGTGAAAAATAGGAAAAAGAGTGAAAAGCCCCCGTATGTGAATAACTAAACCATAAGTATACCATTTTGACCTTTGAATTTGGTAACTGTTTGATTTTAGTCGATTCTTGCTTATTTTTGGATTTCTTAATTTTACGATGTATGCTTTCTTTAAAGAGGTTTATTATATGTTTTATTTAACTTTACTTCAGTTAGCATGGTTGTTGAGCACACACGCACTATATCAGTTATAACAGGTTAAGATTTGGTGATTAATTGAGAAGTTATTAATTTGTCTTGGTATGATGTACTGTCATGTCTATTGTAATTTCTTTGAGGCCATGTGAATAGACTTTCTTCTATTTGATAGCTGGATTCGTAGGCATATAAGTGAGTTACATTTCATTGCATATTGTTGTGCTCGAGGACAAGCATAGTTTAAATTTGGGGGGAATTTGATGAGTGGGTTTCATACCTACGAATCAGTTACTTATTCAGACTTAAATAATGTTTAATCCATCTATTTTAGTATCGTTTTATGTGTTTATGCTTGTTTTGTGTGCATGTTTTATTATGTGTTAGTTAAGGTATGTTGGTGGCAATGTGGTAGGAATCAACATGGAGAAGCAAGGAAATTAATAATTGCAGCTTAGTACCCCGCCAGGGCGGGCATTTTACAAAGGAATTACATCGTCGAGGTGGGGGTACTCGTGTCAAAAACATGATACCCCGCCGAGGGGGTTCTCAAGGCCAATTACCCCCCGGGGTGGGGGTGCACGGATCAGAAGAGGAATTCTAATGCACTTCTACTGCAGCTGTGGTGTGTACTAAACGACTTTGGCTTCGATTGGGACTGCATTGTGGATGGTTATTATTAGTTTTGACCAAGACTTAAGAAAAAGGAATAATCAATTAATCATACACTTATCAATTTCAACTTTGAAGCCCTAGTTTGGAGAAGATTGTGGAAGAGCGGAGCGATAAAGCAAGGATCACAAAGATTGCAGAATTGAGTGATGATAAGGGTGGTTCTATACTATTCTTGTACTTTTAATTCAATTTCTATAATTGGGATGATGTATTCTTTAAGCTATTCAATGTTTAATTCATTCGTTATGAACTAAATTTCTTATTAAGCTTGAAATGGATCTTTAAGTGAAACGATGATTATCATGCTTTCATTTTAGTTCAATAAAGCTATCTTTTAAGTTCATCTATTGTGATTTGTGCATAACTTACGAATTGATTGATCACTGATTTTATGTGGATTTGTATGGATTAGAGAGATGAGATATGAATCTAGACTTAATCATAATAGCATGTGTTCATGATTTTTGCATTTTGATGGAATTCATAATGTATGTTTAGGATAAAGATATACCTAACATCGCATGTAATCATATAAGAACTTGGAATTTAAACCTTCTATAATTATAATTCACATAGAGATATAGTGAATTAGTTAATTAGAGTGTTTGGCTTAATTCTATCAATTGTGGATTTAAGTTAATATGGTGTTAGTGTATTGATGACTAATTCTATTTTCGTATTCTTGATTAATGAACTAAGATACTTGATTAGATTGAAAAGAAGTGTGATAATCTGAGTGAAGCTTAAAGTGAAGTTGTAGGCTTAATTCTCCATTATCTGATTAAAATTTGCAGTAATTAGTTGCATTGATTTGTTTTGATTTCTATTTATTAGTTTTTCATTATTCCCAACCATTAATTCGATTAGTTTAATAAACTTAAATAATACAAAGCTGGTAGTTGTTAGATTAAAATTAATAATTGTTTCTATGGGAACGATACTTGAATTATCATTATATTACTTGTTGATCACGTATACTTGTGTGTCGTGCTTAATTAGATTACACCCAAAAAGTTCCTCACACAATCTCTGCGTTTTGTATTAGTGCCTCGTACAATGTCATCATTTCATACGGTGAGACACGATGTGACGCCCCCAAAATAGGTATACATCACCATGGTACAGAATACAAATACAAACTTAATTATACAACCGTCGTGTAATATACGACAAAACATAACTGAGAGTTTAAACAGAAATGTTGCCTTCTAGACAATATCCACTCTCAAATAGAGTCCTCATTAAATTTATTGTCAAACTATTTTATAGAATAGTGAAGACTACTAATACACCATCTCGGACCATCACTCCATTCCCCGACTAGTCCCGGCTACGTTCTCATTTCCTGAAGAGAACAATGAAAGCAAAAGGATGAGCTCAACTAGCCCAAAGAAGAAATATTATGACTAAGATAATGCGTAATAAATTATCATTAGTCTTCAACAATGTTAAACCGATAAAATACAATAGACATCAAGTTTAATTGCAATGAATAAGCAATCCATTAGAAGAGTTAAGTAGAGCATGATATCTACTATCTTCTATGATTTAAAATGTTTTCATCAATTTTTATCATTTGAGACTCAACAATAAATAAACCACATCATCGAGTCATCCTCGCTTCTACGCCCAAGGATATTCATTAAATCATCAATGGTCATGACTATACCGAATAATCCCTGGTCATAATCATACCAAAAACTGTCCATTAATGCACTACAAGCCACTGAGGACTTTTACCACATCATTTATAACATTACAGGTCGTGATTATACTGAATAATCCCTGGTCGTAATCATACCAAGTCTATCTATGCACGTAAGCCAAAGATGAATTTCATCACAATATAAGCATGAGGATGATGACAATGACATAATAATTTAATAAAACAAGTTCAAGGATAAATTTTAAAGATTTAAAATTTTAGTTTATCCAAAAATCAATAACGTCTAAATTGTCAACATGATACTTCTTTGTGGAGTAAAATTTAAGAATACACAGAAGAATATTCCCATGAAAAGATACTGGATGAAGCGCAAATATCCATGATATTCTACTAATTTCATGGAGTATAGAAGCCAAAACTTTAACCAACTGAATATAATAGAATATATGAAACTGCAAATGGATTTTCACCCGCCATCCCAAATCCAGTGAGATGATCATTTCACAATTTAATAAGGAATGAATACGAAAGAATCATTCACCATGCATGCAGTAATCCACATAGACAAAAGTTATTCCAATGTAATAATAAAGAATGGAATAATAGAAGAATTCACCAGTACATGATGATAGACTGACAAACAAAAGTTATTCCCAATGTAATAATAAAGAATGGAACCAGGTCATGCGTAATCAAGACAAAAGGCGGATATTCCAAATGTAATAATAAAGAATGGAACCAGTCATGCATAATCCGCATACAGATAGGATATTCCAATGTATAATAAAGAATGGAACCAGTCTTGCGTGTCCGCATGCATGTGATATTCCAACAAAATAATAAAGAATGGAATAATAGAAGAATTCACCGTGCATGCGATAGACCGCATGCATGTGTTTTTCCAACAAAATAATAAAGAATGAAATAATGTAAGAATTTTTACCATGTATGCGGTGCTTCAGATGTACAAAGTTATTTCAACATAATAATAAAGAATGGAATAACAACTCTTACGAGTATTGAAAGGAAATAACTCTCTTCATGAATACGAAAGAATAATATCCCTTACCTTAGAAGAAACTAGATATTGGAATAGTGAGGTAGCAGACTTCTCTTCTTCTTTCTCTCTATAATTTCTCTCTATAATAATTACTCTAAAGCTTTAGTGAATTTGTGAGAAATGAAGGAAGAATGAGCTTCTATTTATAGAAAAATATAGTTTCGATAATTGCATGTTTTGGGGCTCGAAATATTACAGTACAATACCTTCAACTTTTCCTTCATTTTTAATTTAGTCCTGCAAGTATTATCAAACTTGCACCACCTCCCCTAATAGTAAATAATGTGAATCAATAGTTATAATCATGTGAAAATATAAATTACAGTATAGTACCTGCATCTATAACTTCATTTTTAACTTAGTAGTGCAAGTATTATCAATCTTGCACCAACTCCCCTAATAGTACAAGAATGTGAATTAATAGTACACACATGTGAACAAATAGTTATAATCATGTGAATTAATAGTAATTAATTGCTCACTTATCCGATTAATTACCCGACTGGTCAGTAAAACTTCTAGACATCAATTAATATCGGAATAAATATCGATTTCCACTAACAATAATAATTCCAACACAATGGAACTATCAAATTCATCTTTAATCATCACAAACTTATTCATCATTAATATTATAACTCACAATATTTAATAACCAGGTCGTTCCCAGGAAAGAGGGCACTTTCCAATAAGGATTTCTCCTTATTGGCGCGCAATTAGATGACCAAACCTCTCCTTGACAGAACTTTTAGATATTGTAAATATTGCAATTTAATAATATAAATAACTTTGTCGTCTCAATTATTGATTTAATAATAGAACATATTATGCGGATGATACTGTGACAATAATCGAATCAATAATATGAGAGATATGATGCAACAATTACAGTAGCAATAATTGAGTATAACTGAGTGACTTCTCACGTAAGCATCAATAACCAATACCGTGTGCTACTATGCAACCACGCATATTACTGTACTTTTACTACTGGGTAGTTCAATAGTTTTAATGGTAACTCTTTCGCCGTTATTTTTATAAAAAGATAACTATGTTGTTTTTTAACTACGACAATACTTCCGTTGTGGGGTCCACCAATGATTGTGCCATCGCACGAATATTCTCTGTTAAAATGAATATTCCCCGACCAATTGAATATTATATAACCACTTGCTTACTTTGCAAAATTTTTAAATATTACCCACAACTATAACATTATATCAAATCCACACCATAATATTTAAAAATATATTTTGAGAAAATTATTCTTTATTCATAAAAGTTGGGGTCTTACAACCTCCCTTCTTATGAAATTTCATCCTCGAAATTAGGGTGCGACCAGATATGTCAAGAAGAGGTGAGGATACCTTGATTTCATTTCGATTCTAACTCCTGGGTCATTTCCTCAACATCGTGATTTCTCTACAAAACTTTGACTTGAGGTATAACTTTAGAGCGTATATTATGATCATTCTTATCCAAGATTTTAACAGGTACCTCTTCATATGTTAAATCTTCCTCTATCTCGTCTGGTTCTAATTCAATAATGTGGTTCGGGTCTTTCACATATTTACGTAACATAGATATGTGGAAAACATTATGAACACGAGAATACTTGGCGATAAGGCGAGTCTATAGGCCACAATTCCTACTCGTTCGAGGATTATAAATGGGCTAATGAATCGAGGATTGAGCTTTCCTCTCTTTCCAAATCTTGTAACTCCTTTCCATGGAACAACACGTAACAACACATGATCTCCAATATTGAATTCCACGTCCTTTCGATGAAGATCAGCATAACTCTTTTGTTGATCTTGTGAGGTTTTTAGACGTTGTCGGATCGTTTGAATCTTTTCCGTAGTCATACGTACCAAATCTGGTCCTAACAATGTTGCTTCACCCACCTCATCCCAGCATATGGAGAACGACACTTTCTTCCATACAACGCCTCAAATGGAGCCATGCCAATACTTGCTTGATAACTATTGTTGTAGGAAAACTCCACCAATGGTAAGAACTTGTCCCAACTTCCCTTGAAGTCAAGGACACAGAGTCTTAATAAATCTTCAAGAGTTTGAATAGTCCTTTCCGACTACCCATCCGTTTGAGGATGATATGCCGAACTAAATCGTAAATCCGTGCCCATAGCTTTTTGCAAACTAACCCAAAATCTTGAAGTGAATCTTGGGTCTCGATCAGAAACTATGGATACTGGCATACAATGCAATCTTACAATCTCGTTTATATACATACTAGCAAGACATTCAAGTGTTTAAGTTTCTCGTATTGGTAAGAAATGAGCAGACTTAGTCAATCTATCAAAAATGACCCAAATTGCATCTATGCCTTGAGAAACCTTGGGAAGACCAGTAACGAAATCCATGGTAATGTGCTCCCACTTCTATTCTAGAATTTCAAGTGGTTGCAATGGACCTTTTGGTACTTGATGCTCTGCCTTGACTCGTTGACAAGTTAGACATCTTGAGATAAACCCCGCTATCTCTCTCTTCATATTGCTCCACCAAAATGTATGTCGAAGATCACGATCTATTTTGGTACTCCCAGGATGGATTGAAAATGGTGTGTTGTGCGCCTCCATCGTGATTTTATACTTCAAGTCAGAATCGTTAGGAACATAAAGTTTGGAGTTGACTCTACATATTCCTTTTTCATCGATTCTTACTTCTGAAATAGTACCTTCTTGCACTTTCTTCCTCATACGCATCAGCTCCTGGTCTATAGCTTGAGCAGCTTTAACTTTATCAATTAAAGTCGGTTCCACTCATATATTCGCCATCATCACATGGGTCCCTGGAGTCTTTAACTCTATTTCCATCCTTTCCAAGTCATACAAAATGGGCCTTTGTGTTGACAATATTGCACTCATACCCGCATATGATCTTCTACTCAATGCATCAGCTACTATGTTCACTTTTTTAGGATGGTATTGGATGGTATGATCATAATCTTTCAACAACTCAAGCCATCGTCATTTCCGCATGTTGAGTTCCTTTTGAGTGAAGAAATATTTGAGGCTTTTATGATCTGTATAGATCTCCACATTCTCTCCATACAAGTAATGCCTCCAAATCTTAAGCGTAAAAACGACTGCTGCCAACTCTAGATCATGAGTAGGATAATTCCTCTCATATTCCTTGAGTTATCGTGAGGCATAGGCTATGAATTTCCCATGTTGCATGAGAACACATCCTAACCCTTTGCCTGAAGCATCACTGTAGATGACAAATCCCTTCGAGCCAGATGGTATTGTCAGAACAGGTGCTGAAATGAGTCTCCTCTTGAGTTCTTGAAAACTCTTTTCATATTCCTCACTCTAACCAAATTTTGTATCTTTTCGAGTCAGCTGAGTTAATGGAGTAGCGATTCAAGAAAATCCTTCCACGAATCTCCGATAATAAGCAAATTAAGTCGAGAAAGCTACGATTTCTATCATCGACTTAGGTTGCTCCCAGCTTTGAATTGCTTCAATCTTTGCCAGGTCAACAGATATTCCATGATTTTATATCACGTGCCCAAGGAAGCAACTTCCTCAAGCCAGAACTCACATTTCTTCAACTTGACATAAAGCTTGTTTTCACGAAGCTTTTGAAGTATCATCCTCAAGTGTTGCTCATGGTCTTCACAGGTTTTGGAGTATACGAGGATATCATCAATAAAGACAACCGCAAAGTGATCCAAATATTCCTTAAATACTCAGTTCATCATGTCCATGAAGGCAGCAGGAGCATTAGTCAATCCAAAAGACATGACTAGGAATTCATAATGCTCGTACCGAGTTTTAAAAGCAGTCTTTGGAATGTCATCAGTTTTAATCTTCAACTGATGATATCTAGAACGAAGACCAATCTTTGAAAAGAATTTGGCTCCTTGCAGCTGGTCAAACAGGTCATCAATGCGAGGCAACGGGTACCTATTTTTGATGGTGACATGATTCAACTCCCGATAATCAATACAAAGTCACATACTTCCATCTTTCTTCTTCAAAAATAGAACAGGAGCACCCCAAGGAGACGTACTAGGACGAATAAAACCGATGTCAAACAATTCCTGTAGTTGGGTTTTTAACTCCTGAAGTTTAATAGGAGGCATTCGATATGGGGCTTTGGAAATGGGTTTTGTACCGGATTCAAGGTCGATACAAAATTCAATTTCACGTTCTGGGGGTAACCCAGAAAGTTCTTCAGGGAATACGTCAGGAAATTTATTAATAATAGAACTACCATTCAAATCTGGCGTATTTTTATTTAAATCTGTGACATGGGCTAAGAAAGCTTGACATCTGTTTTTTAATAAACGAATTGCTTTATGACTTGATATGGCAGTGATTGATTTTAGTGGTTTGGTTGCTTGAATTCGCATAATAGGTTGGTTAGGAATATGAAAGCTAACAACCTTACGAAAACAATTGATTTTAGCATGATGAATAGTTAACCAATCAATCCGTAATATCACATCAAATGCAAGTATTTTCAAGGAAATAAGATCGACAGGTAACGTGCAGTTACCGATTTGAATCAAACAAGACTTATAAACCGTGGATGTAATGAAGGTTTCTCCCAACAGAGTTTCAACAGATAAGTTAAAGTCTAATTTCTCTGGAGTCAAATTTAAACGTTGAGCGCAAGTAGGAGAAATAAAAGAATGGGTAGAACCGGTATCAAATAAAGTATAAACTTCACTAGAGTTTATGATTAGCTTACCCGTGATCACCTCGTTCGGATTCCTCACTTTTTGGGATGTTATGACAAACGCTCTCCCTTGAACAACTAGTTTTGTCTTGTTTGGGACACCCTTTGATGCCTCCATCCCAGCTGGACTTGACTTTGGTGCACGACAAAATCGGGCTAGGTGACCTTCTTTTCCACAATTGTAACATGCTTTGACCGTGATGCGCTTTGGACTTATGTGTCCTTCCTCCACATTTGTAACATACGACCGGTGGTCGTTCTCCTTCCTTAACAACAGGTGCTAGTGCTGATGTCTTTCCATCATTATTGAATCTCCTCTTCTTGAAATGTCCACTCTTATTGTCATGGACATGATTACCACTGAAGTGATTACCATTTCGCGCATGTTGATTCCTCCACGCTTGTTGTCACCGCTTCGATGATCGCTACCACCGGGTATTATCGACTTGCTTACCGCTTCTCTCTTGGTTGGTTTAACTCATTATCGCGCTCCAATAACTGAGCCCTATTCACAACATTAGAATACAAACACAGTTTATGAGAGATAAGGTATTGACGTATCTCGGGTTTCAAACCTCTTAGAAACATCCGCGTCATTCTCTCCTCATTATCAACCAAGTGGGAAGCAAACCGAGACAACTCGGCAAACTTAACTTCGTACTATGCCACGGTCATATTGTTTTGCTCAAGCTTGATGAACTCTACCTCCTTCATGTGACGAATACTTTCAGGAAAGTACTTGTCGTTCAACAGTTCTTGGAACTTCTCCCAAGACATCTTTAGTGCAAAGAAGTTGAGTACGCTTTTGATTCCCACCACCATGTCGCCTCTCGGTCGCAATAACATGAAGGTGGCAAGGGAACCTTTTGCTCCTCTGAGCATCCCAAGACATCAAATATCTTGTTGATCTGCTTTATCCACGTCTCCACTTTAAGTGGTTCTGGCTCTCCAAAAAACTCTGGTGGTCCAAGCTCCTTGAACTGTTTAGCGGTGACCGTCCGAGAGTTATCAGTGTTTCCACCTGCATTTTGGACAAGAGACGCCTTCGCCTGATGTTTCATGAATTGCATAAAACCTCTGAACATCCCATCGTTCATCATTTAATCATTGTTGTTTACTTGAGGATTATTGTCTTCCTGTTGCACATTATCCTGGGTATTAATATGTGGTGACTCAATGGTCTCATGTGCTTCATTGCTTATCTCAACATTCTCGGATGCCATTTTCAAATACTTCCACAAAACAAGGGTTAATTATCATATCACATATTATCCCTATACTCTGACCGACCAATTAAATACCAAATAAACTTAGGTAGGTCATACTAGAGAAGGAATTCCCCGTCTCTCCCCTCTTAGTTCTTGTCTCACATCTCAGCCAGGGATCATATCCCTAAGCTTTGATACCAACTGTGACGCCCCCAAAATAGGTATACATCACCCATCTTGAGTCGCCAAATACATGGTACAGAATACAAATACAAACTTAAATATACAACCATCGTGTAATATACGACAAAACATAACTGGGAGTTTTAACAAGAATTTTGCCTTCTAGACAATATCCACTCTCAAATAGTCCTCATTACATTTATTGTCACACTATTTTATACAAACTTAAATATACAACCGTCATGTATTTGTGATGCAAGTTCCTGACTTTATCAGCCTCGAAGGAACTAGTTCATTATACACTCTCTGTACCAGGCTCTTCATCTAAAGTACCAAGAGATTGTGCATGCTTGGGGTTTCGAGGCATTCTTATCCATCCTCCCCCGTCGTTGTCCCTGGGGTTACCTCAGGGCATTGTCTTAGCGCTGGTTTCACCAGAATCAGTCTCTCCATTTGCTAGATTACGAGGTGATGATTGTGACTGCCCCAAAATAGGTATACATCACCCATCTTGAGTCACCAAATACATGGTACAGAATACAAATACAAACTTAAATATACAACCGTCGTGTAATATACGACAAAACATAACTGAGAGTTTAGACAAGAATGTTGCCTTCTAGACAATATCCACTCTCAAATAGAGTCCTCATTACATTTATTGTCACACTATTTTATAGAATAGTGAGGACTACTAATACACCATCTCGGACCATCACTCCGTTCCCCAACTAGTCCCGACTACGTTCTCATTTCCTGAAGAGAACAATGAAACCAAAAGGCTTAGCTCAACTAGCCCAGTAAGAAATATTATGACTAAGATAATGCAGAATAAATTATCATTAGTCTTCAACAATGTTAAACTGATAAAATACAATAGACATCAAGTTTAACTACAACGGAATAAGCAATCCATTAGAAGAGTCAAGTAGAGCATAATATCTACTATCTTCTATGATTTAAATTATTTTCATCAATTTTTATCGCTGAGACTCAGCTTAATAAATAAACCACATCATCGAGTCATCCCTGCATTACGGGCCAAGAATATTCATTAAATCATCAATGATCATGACTATACCGAATAATCCCTGGTCATAATCATACCAAAAATTGTCCATCAATGCACTACAGGCCACTTAGGACTTTTACCACATCATTTATAACATTACAAGTCTTGATTATACCGAATAATCCCTAGTCATAATCATACCAAGTCCATCTATGCACGTAAGCCAAAGATGACTTTCATCACAATATAAGCATGAGGATGATGACAATGACATAATAATTCAATAAAACAAGTTCAAGGATAAATTTTAAAGATTTAAAATTTTAGTTTATCCAGAAATCAATAACGTCTAAATTGTCAACATGATACTTCTTTGTGGAGTAAAATTCAAGAATGCTTAGAAGAATATTTCCATAAAAAGATACTGGATGAAACACAAATATTCAAGACATTCTACTAATTTCATGGAGTATATAAGCCAAAACTTTAACCAACTGAGTATAATAGAATATGAAACTGCAAATGGATTTTCGCCCGCCATGCGGTAATCCACGTAAACAAATCATTTCCACAATTTAATAAGGAATGAATACGAAGGATCATTCACCATGCATGCGGTAATCCACATAAACAGGTTATTCCAACAGAATAATAAAGAATGGAATAATAGAAGAATTCACCAGGCATGTGATAGACCGCACAGACAGGATATTTCAACAGAATAATAAAGAATGGAACCAGGTCATGCGTAATCCGCATGCATACGATATTCCAAAGTAATAATAAAGAATGGAACCAGTCATGCGTAATCACACAAAACAAGGTATTCCAATGTAATAATAAAGAATGGAACTGTGTCATGCGTAATCCGCATGCATGTGATATTCCAATAGAATAATAAAGAATGGAACCAGTCATGCGTAATTACTGCACGCATGTGATATTCCAAATGTAATAATAAAGAATGGAACTAGGTCATGCGTAATCCGTATGCATGGGATGTTCCAACAAAATAATAAAGAATGGAACCAGTCATACGTAATCCGCATGCATGTGATATTCCAACAAAATAATAAAGAATGGAATAACAACCCGAATTCACCGGGCATGCGATAGATCGCATGATAGGGTTATTCCAATGTAATAATAATGAATGAAATAATGTAAGAATTTCACCATGTATGTATGCGGATTGCATGTACGAGTTATTCCAACATAATAATAAAGAATGGAATAACAACTCCTACGAGTATTGAAAGAAAATAACTCTCTTCATGAATACGAAAGAATAATACGCCTTACCTTAGAAGAAACTGAATATTGGAATATTGAGGTAGCAGACTTCTCTTTTTCTTTCTCTCTATAATTTCTCTCTATAATAATTGCTCTAAAGATTTAGTGAATTGGTGAGAAATGAAGGAAGAATGAGCTTCTATTTATAGGAAAATATAATTTCGATAATTGCACATTTTGGGGTTCGAAATATTACAGTACAATACCCTCAACTTTTCTTTCATTTTTAATTTAGTCCTGCAAGTATTATCAAACTTGCACCACCTCCCCTAATATTAAATAATGTGAATCAATAGTTCAATCATGTGAATCAATAGTTATAATCATGTGAAAATACAAATTACGGTATAGTACCTCCATCTATACCTCCATTTTTAACTTTGTCATGCAAGTATTATCAATCTTGCACTAACTCCCCTAATAGTACAAGAATGTGAATCAATGGTACACACATGTGAACAAATAGTTATAATCATGTGAATTAATAGCAATTAATTGCTCATTTATCCAATTAATTACCCGACTAGTCAGTAAAACTTCTAGACATCAATTAATATCGGAATAAATGTCGATTTCCACTAACACTAATAATTCCAACACAATACAACTATCAACTTCATCTTTAATCAACACGAACTTATTCATCATTAATATTATAACTCACAATATTTAACAACCAGGTCGTTTCTAGGAAAGTGGGGGCTTTCCGATAAGGATTTCTCCTTATTGGCGCGTAATTAGATGACCAAACATCTTCTTGACAGAACTTCTAGACATTGTAAATATTGCAATTTAATAATATAAATAACTTTGCCGTCTCAATTATTGATTTAATAATATAACATATTATGCAGATGATACTGTGACAATAATCGAATCAATAATATGAGAGATATGATGCAGCAATTACTATAGCAATAATTGAGTATAACTGAGTGAATTTTCACGTAAGCATCAATAACCAATACCGTGTGCTACTATGCAACCATGCGTATTACTGTACTTTTACTACCGGGTAGTTCAACAGTTTTAACGGTAACACTTCCGCGTTGTTTTTATAAAAAGATAACTATGTCATTTTCTAACTACGACAATACTTCCGTTAGGGGTCCACTTAATGATTGTGCTTGGTCGCATCTAATATTCTTTGTTAAAACGAATATTCCCAGGCAATCGAATATTATATAACCACTTGCTTACTTTTGCAAAATTTTTTTAAATATTACCCACAACTATAACATTATATCAAATCCACACCATAATATTCAAAAATATATTTCGAGAAAATTATTTTTTATTCATAAAGTTGGGGTCTTACACACGATGTATGTCAATGTGTATTGTGTGATTCCTGCACCAGGAGGGAAACCCGTCGGTGTTTGATTACTAGACTCAATGGAGAATAATCACGCGAGGCTCAGGAACGGCACCACATAGATCCGCTCTTATTTAATGATCAGATTAATTACCAATCTATAAATTGTGATGATCTGGGGACCTTCATGCGGAAAAGCCGCGAGAGTAGCCTCAGATAGGTCAGCCTCTGATAAGACAAACGCGAAGGGGAGTCTCTTCATGATTTTCCCTTTTAATTCCATGTAAATTTCGATTCAATGTAAATTACGATTCCATGTAAATATAAAGAAAAGAAAAAGAAAAATGTAAATATACATTCCATTCCCTATCAAAACTTGTCATGTTATCTTGACATCAAAATAATTGATATCTATTTTGTAGGAAAACATTAAAAAAATCCCTAAAACAGACACATTGCATATCATGCAGACTATTAGTGTTTACCAAGACTAAACTACATAATCTTTTTGTAGGGAAGCAGTTGGTCTTGTTACTCGATCAAAGTCTAAAAAGGCACTATGCCAATCTTTAGACATGGCTGCAAGTGCCCAACCTGAAACTACATCTATTTCTCGAGAGGAGTTTGAGGGACTAAGAAAACAGATAGTCGAATTTTCTATCTTTTTGAAAGAACAGAACAAAAAAGAATCGGGGTCAACAAATACCCACTTAAACATAAACCTCTGCACAAGGAGGAAGCGAGGACACTGACAAGAAAGAAGAGGAAGCACATATACTTGAACCTCAAATCCATTAAAAATTCAACAAAACCCCTGAATTCACTAATCTTAAAGAAGATCGAGAAATTGGTGATATTCGAAAGAAAGTTCAACAAATGGAAGAAACCATCCAGTCAATCAAAGGGACTGGAGCGTATGTGAGTGTGACTTACTCAGACCTCTGTATCTTTCAAGGGGCCCACTATCCAGACAAGTTTAAAGCTCCAGATTTTGAGAAATATAACGGATTAGGAGATCCTTACACTCATTTAAAAGTGTTCATATGAGAACTCAGATCTTATGTTGAAGATGAGAAACTAAGGATGCAGTTATTTCAAAAGAGTCTGACTAGAGAGGCCAGAGCCTGGTATGCCAGACTTGATAATTCCAAAATTCATATCTGGGAAGAACTAGCCCATGTTTTTCTAAACCGATACAGCTTCCAATCACAAATGGCTCCAGATAGATATCAAATTACCAAGGTGAAGAAGCAAAATAGTGAATCTTTCCGTGAATATGCGCAAATGTAGCGACGTCTGGCTGCTCAAGTCAGCCCGTCAATGACAAAAACTAAGATGGTAATGACCTTCATCGACATATAAGAAGCTTCGTTATATGAGAGAGTCCTAGTAGGCACATGAAAATCATTCTCATAAATGATTAAACACGGAGAAATGGCTGAAATGGGGTTGAAGTTTGGAATGATTAAAGACCTTACTACTTTAGAAGCCGTGGCTGAGCACATTCAAGTTGGAAATTATGGGAATAAACCTTGGAGTGTTCATAAAAAGAAAGAAGATGATGTATCCTTGGTACTGCAAGGACAAAATCAAAGAGGAAATCAAAACTAGCCCATCCAAAGGAAAACTTATTCCCCTTTTCAAGCATCTGCACAATCCTTCAAATCCTCCATTGCAAAAAGTTGGAGAGGTCAAACATCGAAGAGTTTTCACACCCTTAGGGGATTCATTAGAAAATTTACTAAATCTTCTGACAGCACAAAAGAAGATTGTCCAACTCCTTCCCCCAGCTAATTCGAGTGGGAGGAATTTTGACACAAAGAAGAAATGTGCTTATCATTCTGAAGCTCTGGAACATGATACCCAAGATTATTGGTCTCTAAAGTATAAAATCCAAGATCTAATAGACAGTGGGGAGATTGTGGTGACAACACAAGAATAACCACATGTTCAAGATAATCCTCTACCTCAACACAATAAAGATAACGTCAATATGATCAGTATGGGAAGTGGAGAAGGTTCTAAATACCTCCAGTATGTAGGGGACTCCTCCCAAGTAAATAAGGATAGCTCTGGCAACTGGGAGTATCCAGAAAGTCAGTTTTTGATAGAACAAGAAATAAAGTCTATCAAAGAACATATTGGTCAACTGGCAGAACTGATGGTACATCAACAACAAATAACTCGATAGCTGATCAATCAAGGACAAAAAAATCTCCTCTCCATCATAATAAAGGATAAACAATGATTCTAATAGAATTAAACTTGGGAAGAAAATTTTGCAAAGAAAACAAGATCTCAGACTCGTCAAGAGTGTGCAGATAAGAGAAAATTCACTCTTTTGGGTCAACCGATGGAGGAGATCCTACAGATGTTAGTCAATAAAAGGAAGATTACAGAATTGTTGCCTCTAATAAATCCCCATTCCAAGAGATTTGATGCTATCAAGACATGCCAATATCACTCCAATACTCCTGGTCATAGTATAGAAAGTTGTTGGGCACTCCGTCACCTGATCCAAAATATGATTGACTGCGGTGACCTACAAATGGTAAACAGTGGTGTCAACGTCAGGATTTTTATTTGTCCCTTTATGTTCTTGTCTTTTGGTGTTCTCATGTTAGGTGAGATTTGTTTAAAAATACAAGTTTGAAAAGGTCTGACATGTATAAGTCGACGATTTGACTATACGAGTCGCTAGTTGGTAGTTTTAAATAGTTGCACCAACTCAATCGAGAAAAGGTTTGCACAAAGACCTAGTGATGTGGCACTATTTAACTGGTCTGCAAAATCAAAATTCGTTATGGTCCGGGGGCTTGATTAAGCAGAGGGAAGGTGTTAGGCACCCCCCGACTTCCGTGATAACACGGTTACCACCACTTTCCAATTTAAACTTTTATCTGAATGTGTGTTTGTGTGTTAGGTCTATGAGCAGTTATTTAGAAGTAGTGCTATGCCTCATTTGCACCTTTATACAAACGGTTTGACTTTTGTATAAAAGTTCAATTTTAACAAGATATGGCAGTGATGTTTTGTAAAACAGGTTTTTCAAACCCTTGTGCTCAATAGTAATTGAGGCCTTTGATACTTCCGTTTTATTAAGTGTTCAGCTTGATTGCTTTTATTATCTTCGAGATGTAAAGCATCTTCGAGAAAATATGATACATAGCAGTGTCGAACTCCTTGTGGGTATGAGAGCCGTATAACAAAATTTAGACACCGTGAATAATTTACAAGCTAGTGGCAGCTAAAAATGTCCATCACGGGAACCAAATCTAGATTCAAGAACTGAATCTATGACCACATGATTCCTAGGCTCACATGATAAAGAAATATGTACATAGGCTAAAATAAGAACTAGATTTGAATAAATCTAAACTATTTCATCTTCATCGGTTCCAGTTTAGTCACCATAAATCGGTTAAATTGAGAAATAGCCAGATTGAGACAAATCTAGCCCGCAGAAAAAGCTAGAAAACAAATTAGATTTGAGTACATCTAAGCATTCCAGCTTCAACGGTTCCAGTTTAGTCACCATGAATCGGTTAAAGTGAGAAATAGCCAGATTTAGGCAAATCTAACCCATGAAGCTTACAAAATGCGATATATATATATATATATATATATATATATATATATATATGAACAATCAATCACCACTTAAGTGAAATCCAGGCAGGACTTGAAATGTAAATATATATATAAAAGTAATAAACTCCAGGCAGGACTTGAAATGTAAATATATATATAAAAGTAATAAAAGCCACGAAGTGAACTCTAGGCCAAATGAAATGTAAATATATATATATATATATATATATATATATATATATATATATATATATATATATATATATATATATATAGTGGTAAACGCTCCGAATAAAATGGGCAGAGTTTTCTCGCTTTTTTTTTCTTTTAAAATAGCTAGCCCAAGACCTCTATTTATAGAACTGATGGTCGCGAGTCTACTTGTAGTAGCCACAGGTCTACTTGCTGCTACCCGGGTTTCCTCGAGCTATGCAGGTCTCGTCGTCTCAAAGTACATGTACTTGTGCAATGCACTGTTCGCTCGAACCTTCATAACTTTCAATTCGGGCATCTAATTGAAGTGTGTTATACCTTTCTGGAATGCTGTTGTCGAGAGCTACACAATGACACGGGATAAGAGCTTGCACGAAGCTGGGAAGGTGGGTCCATGACAAGATTTTCATGTCTTCAAATTCTATCAGGTGTGTTGTCTTGTGTAGTAGTCACTCAGGATTTTGAGCTATGGTTCTTGTGAAACACTTTTTTATGAAATGTGGGTTGAAATAATGTTGAGATGACATGAATGTTGTATCAAGGTGGCAAAATGACGGTTTTTCCTTTCACCAGGGTTATCTCTGGCTCTGTGCTGATGTAGCAGTCGTTGCTCAAGGTTATCTCTGAGATTAGGCTGTTGTGAGTACTGAATGTCCTCAAGGTTATCTCTGAGGTGTGCTTGACCTTTAGGGGTTATCTTCGGGGTTAGAAATGAGTGCCTCGGGGATGTCTCCGAGGTCAGAACTGATTTCTCTAGGAGTTAGAATGGATTTTTCTAGGGTTATCTCAGGAATTGGAACTGCATCCCTCGGGGTTATCTCTGAGGTAGGAACTGAATCTCCTGGGGTTTGTCTCTGGGATTGCAAATGAGTATCTCAGGGTTGTCTCTGAGATTGAAAACTGTGTATCCTAGGGTTGAGATGATTTAACTCCCTGGGTTATCTCTGAAAGACGATTTTACCCTCCGACAAAGTTAGTAATAGGAATGCAAAATTTTAAGTGTCTACATATGCCCCTCTTTATCATATTCATGCAATGTAATGGCATGCGTAGGATAAAGAACAATAAACACTTAAAATGTGACAAGATAATCATGATGCAATGTAATGCATCATGATTCAAATGTTATGTTGAGTGCATGATGGGATGGAGGCTGCTTCATGAATGAGACCAGATGATTTTGACATTGGGGTTATCATTAAAGTCCTTAACCCTCAATGCAGTCTTTCCTCCGTAGATGTTCTTCTCATGCGCGAGAGACTTTTGGGGAATTGTGCTTTAATTAATGAGGATTTGTATAACATATTCCATCACCAGTCCTCCCCGATGAGGAAGGTTTTCCCTGGTTTTTATCGCCAGGTCCTTCCGATGTTTTATTGGAGTTACTACCAACAGTTTGTGATGTCAGGGTTGCCTGACCCTCATTGAAATGTTCTTCAATGGTTAAAATCATCGGACCACCTTCGATGCTTCGTTGGGTTTAACTGCCAACGGCTAATAATGTCAAGGCTGTTTGACCTTCGCTTAAATGTGCTTCTATGGCTAACATCATCGGATCACCTCCAATGCTTCGCTAGATTTAATTTCCAACGGTTGCTAACATCAAGGATGCTTGACCTTTTTTCTGAAAAGTGCTTTAATGGCTAACATCATCGGACCACCTTCGATGCTTTGTTGGATTTAATTCCCAACGGCTGATAACGTTAAGACTGCTTGACCTTCGCTCAAATGTGCTTCAACGGCTAACATCATTGGACCACCTTCGATGTTTCGCTGGATTTAATTGCCAATGACTGATAACGTCAACGGTACTTGACCTTCGCTGAAATGTTCTTCAATGGATGAAGTTGTATGAAATCCCCGCTTGGGATGGATTTTTGATGAAATTTATGGTTGCAATTAGAATTACAACCTTAAGTCGATGGCATTGGAACTTTGTGAGGTATTGTCAAAGATAACCTATAACGGCTGTGATCATCGGCTTTGTAAACCCTGTGTTCAGGTGAATACCAATGAGTGATATGTAGACCCACAATTTGGTCTCTGAAAATAAGGATTTCAGGCTTTTCCACTTAATTGTGTAACATCTTTTTTCCTGATTTAACTTTTCAGCTTGTGGGACCTCCTTTACAACTCAAATTGGATCAAGCCGGAGGGGGTGGGGACCACCTGGGATAGACGCGGTGGACCTGCGATAGCCACAAGTAGACCTGTTGCCATTCGTGGGTCTATTTCAGGCAGCTTTCCCTTTCACAAGTCATTTTCACTTGACGTCACATAGAGAATCCAAGATTTCTTCTTTAGAACTACTGAGTTCGGGATGTTTTCTGCAAGATTCATCACTATACAAGTGTTTTGCACTCTTCTGGTAACATTTGCATGTCTTCTTTTCCAGTTTTGTCCGTTGGAAAGTAAGTTATCACATGAAATGCTTTTGAACACATAGTAGTGATTATGTATGCTTATATGATTTGATAAAAAAAATTCAACACATTAAATGTTAGTATTTAATCATGCTGAACGTATTGATGTGAAATTTTTTGACTTTTGAAGCAGTCAAATTGGAACATTTTTTCTGCTATTTCTTATCCTATTTGAGGATAAATGAGCAAAGGTTGTAAAACAAAGTAATCTTGGTAATTAGACTACCCTTATGGATTATGACTTTGACACTTTTCATGTATATAGGATGTTTATGGCTATGAGTTGGTGTGCTACTGAATGGCCACCTAGTCGTGCCTATACGTATGTGGATAGTGCTTTTTACAAAGGAGACTCTAGCGAATTTTTTCCATGAGTCTAAGCATTAAATAGACATGCATTTTTAACTCTACTTTAGGCGTATGTTAATGTAATTAATGAATGCATATAGACATAAAATGCATTTGAAAAACTCTAGGTTAGAATTTACCACACCCTTTTTGAGGTGATTTGGAGACTTGTGTCCAGATTTATGGATCCAGACCAGTCGAGCAGCTGCCGTAGAACCTCTTCAAGTGTGAGGAAGAGAGCTTCTGATGTGTCTTGGCCTTGCCCAGCCCAACAGCCTCGTTGGTTGACGGAGTTAGTGATTCATCCTATCTAGGTTGAGGTTTCGGATGTTGAGGACGAGGATGAGGATGTACTAGTTACGGCTCCCGCTCCTGCTTCTTCTATTCCCCGTGGGGAGTTACCAACCATAAATGTTACGATTCAGAGCTTCTGGATGATTTGAGTCGCCACCCCTCGATCTACTTGCATGCGAATGAGGTAAAACTATGTTTGATGTTCCTTTTTCCTATTAATGAGGAGCAAGGGTTCTGATGTTGATTTGAATTTGTGATGCAGGTTTCTGAATCAGCCTCGAAGGAAATAGTTCAGTATACACTCTCTGTACCAGGCTCTTCACCTAGAGTACTAAGAGATTGTGTATGCTTGGAGTTTTGAGGCATTCTTTTCTATCTTCCCCCGTCATTGTCCCTGGGGTTACCTCAGGGCATTGTCTTAGTGCTGGTTTCACCAGACTCAGTCTCTCCATTTGCTGGATTGTGAGGTGATGATTGTGACTCCCCCAAAATAGGTATACATCACCCATCTTGAGTCACCAAATACATGGTACAGAATACAAATACAAACTTAATTATACAACCATCGTGTAATATAAGACAAAATATAACTGAGAGTTTAACACAGGAATGTTACCTTCTAGACAATATCCACTCTTAAATAGAGTCCTCATTACATTTATTGTCATACTATTTTATAAAATAGTGAGGACTACTAATACACCATCTCAGACCATCACTCCGTTCCCTGACTAGTCCCGGCTACGTTCTCATTTCCTGAAGAGAACAATGAAAGCAAATGGGTGAGCTTAACTAGCCCAATAAGAAATATTATGACTAAGATAATGCAGAATAAATTATCATTAGTCTTCAACAATGTTAAACTGATAAAATACAATAGACATCAAGTTTAACTATAGCGAAATAAGCAATCCATTAGAAGAGTTAATTAGAGCATGATATCTACTATCTTCTATGATTTAAAATGTTTCCATCAATTTTTATCACTGAGACTCGGCTTAATAAATAAACCACATCATCGAGTCATCCCTGCTCTACGGGCCAAGGATATTCATTAAATCATCAATGGTTATGACTATACCGAATAATCCCTGGTCATAATCATGCCAAAAACTGTCCATCAATGCACTACAAGCCACTGAGGACTTTTACCACATCATTTATAACATTACAGGTCATGATTATACCGAATAATCCCTGGTCGTAATCATACCATGTCTATCTATGCACGTAAGCCAAAGATGACTTTCATCACAATATAAGCATGAGGATGATGACAATGACATAATAATTTAATAAAACAAGTTCAAGGATAAATTTTAAAGATTTAAAATTTTAGTTTATCCAAAAATCAATAACGTCTAAATTGTCAACATGATACTTCTTTGTGGAGTAAAATTCAAGAATGCTTAGAAGAATATTCCCATGAAAAGATACTGGATGAGGCGCAAATATCCAGGATATTCTACTAATTAAATGGAGTATAGAAGCCAAAACTTTAACCAACTAAGTATAATTGTAAGATCTCGAATTTTACGAAATAAAAGTATTCAATTTTTATAATTATTATTCTATTTAGTAGATGGTTAAATTGATAAAAGTACAATAATACACGTGGTTGCATAGTAGCACACGGTATTGATTATTGATGCTTACGTAAGAAGTCAATCAGTTATACTCAATTATTGCTACAGTAATTGCTGCATCATATCTCTCATATTATTGATTCAATTATTGTCACAATATCATCTGTATAATATGTTATATTATTAAATCAATAATTGAGACGACAAAGTTATTAATATTATTAATTACAATATTGACAATGTCTAGAAGTTCTATCAAGGAGAGATTTGGTCACCTAATTGCGCGCCAATAAGGAGAAATCCTTATCGGAAAGCCCCCTCTTTCCTGGGAACGACCTGGTTGTTAAATATTGTGAGTTATAATATTAATGATGAATGTTATTAAAAATCGAATTTGAGTTCGGAGTTGAATTTTGAGACACGGACGTGATATTTGAGTCCGGAATGATGAAATTAGTAGAAATATCATAAACACAATATTTGTCGGGGTTGATTTGGTCAAAAAAATCAATAGTTGACTTTTTCAAAAAAAAGTCAAATATTGAAATTTCAAAAATGAAATTTTTGAGAAAAATATTTCCATTGTGTTGGGATTATTAGTGTTAGTGGAAATCAACATTTATTTCGATAATAATTGATGTCTGGAGGTTATATTGACCAATCGGGTAATTAATCGAACAAATGAGCAATTAATTGCTATTAATTCACATGATTATAACTATTTGTTCACATGTGTGTACTATTGATTTACATTCATGCACTATTAGGGGAGTTAGTGCAAGATTGATAATACTTGCATGACTAAGTTAAAAATAGAGGTATAGATGGAGGTACTATACTGTATTTCGTATTTTCACATGATTATAACTATTGATTCACATGATTGAACTATTGATTCACATTATTTACTATTAGGGGAGGTGGTGCAGGTTTGATAATACTTGCAGGACTAAATTAAAAATGAAAAAAAGAGGAAGGTATTATACTGTAATATTTCGAGCCCCAAAACGTGCAATTATCGAAACTATATTTTTCTATAAATAGAAACTCATTCTTCTTTTATTTCTCTCCAATTCACTAAAGCTTTAGAGCAATTATTATAGAGAGAAAGAAGAAGAGAAGTCTGCTACCTCACTATTCTAATATCCAGTTTCTTCTAAGGTAAGGGATATTGTTATTATAGTAAGGGGTATTATTTCTTTCGTATTTATGAAGAGATCTATTGTTATTCCATTCCATATTATTCTGTTGGAATAACCTGTATACGCGGACTACCGTATACATGGTGAAATTCTTATGTTATTCCATTCTTTATTATTCTGTTGGAATATCCCGTCTGTGCGGATTATGCATGACTTGGTTCCATTCTTTATTGTTCTATTGGAATATCCTGTCTGTGCGGATTACGCATGACCTGGTTCCATTTTTTATTATTCTGTTTGGAATAACCTGTGTGTGCGGTCTATCACATGCATGGTGAATTCTTCTGTTATTCCATTCTATATTATTATGTTGGAATAACCTGTCTATGTGGATTACCGCATGCATAGTGAATGAATCTTTGTATTCATTCCTTATTAAATTGTGGAAATAATCTGTCTACGTGGATTACCGCATGGCGGGTGAAAATCCATTTGCTGTTTCGTAATTTTTCTGACCCTCAAAAATTCTAGAAAAATTTAAAATGATAATTTGATGAGTTTTCTAGATTGTGTCCAAAAATGACGATTTTTGGATGTATAGATTAGGAGTTATGAATTTTATGGAAAAAAAATATTTTAAAAGTAAACCCTTATAACTCCTTATGGTAACTCCAAAATTGGTGAAATGTTTATTGGGAGTACATGTATATAACCAAAGTATACCCTGCAAATTTCAGAATTTTTGGACAAAAATACAATTTATGATAAATGCCTAAATATTCGGCAGTTTTGGCCATATGAAAAATAGTAAATTAATTTTAAAAATTTCAAGAAAAATATATGTTCAATATGGGACTATATTCTCGCTAAATCCTTAAAAGAAATATTTTTGACCGATTTCAGATTTTTCATGAAAATGAACTAGTTATGAGTAAATGAATTAAATATGTTATGTGAAGTAACAAAATTGGAAAAGAGGATTTTATGGCTTGGGGAATCCTATATAGGGTATATCAGATTTTGATTAGGGATTTGATCATTGGTGATGAAATCTTATGAGTATGACATTTTTGATTGATTAAATGCATTATTTGGTAAAGTGTAAACAATTGAAATAAATTGTTTATAAATTTAAGAAGTGATTAAAATATTGTTATAATATTAATAATATTAGACTATGAGTTTATTAAGTGATTGATAATATATGGATAAATTTAAAGTCTTTAATATTTATCCTTATTTTCGTTTGATTAATGCTTATATCATTGTCATCATCCTCGTGCTTATATTGTGATGAAAGTTATCTTTGGCTTACGTGCAAAGATGGACTTTTGATTATTGATTTTACAGTTGTATATCTTTGGCTTACGTGCAAAGATGGACTGTTGATTATTGGTTTTATAGTTGTATATCTTTGGCTTACGTGCAAAGATGGACTGATGATTATTGGTTTTATAGTTGTATATCGTTGGCTTACGTGCAAAGATGGACCGTTGATTATTTGTTTTATAGTTGTATATCTTTGACTTACGTGCAAAGATGGACTGATGATTATTGGTTTTATAGTTGTATATCTTTGGCTTACTTACATTGATGGACAATTGTTGGTATGATTATAACCAGGGATTATTCGGTATAACCATGACCATTGTTGAAAACATGAATATCCTTGGCCCGTAGTGCATGGATAATTTGTGGTCGTAATACTAATGAATATCCTTGGCCGTAGAGCAGGGATGATTCGATGCTGTGGATTAATTATTAAGCTGAGTATCAGCGATAACATATTGATTATACACTTTTAATTCGTAGAAGATAGTAGATATCATGCTCTACTTGACTCTTTTATAATACAGTTGTATGTCTTTGGCCTGTAGAGAAAAGATGAATTGTTAATGAATATCTTTGGCCTATAGTGCAAAGATGAATTTATTAGTATGATTATGAACAAGAATTTTGATTTGGTATAACCATGATTTTTGATGTTTCAGGTAAAGACAGGTGATGAAAATTATCTTCATCATGGGTGCGAAGAGGAATTTAGAATCACAATTATGATTATGAGTTATTCAAATGATTGTGGACAGGAATTGGTGATTGATGTTACATGGATAAAACATTGTTGGTGGACTTTTAACATGGAGAAGATAATTGATCTGATGGTCTATTTAACCTTTCTAATGGATTGCTCATTCCGCTGCAATTATGGTTGAAAAGTTTTATTATCTACCATATGTTCTAAATCCCTGATTTATTACTGATAAAGGCTATTGATGATGTAAATTATCTTTAGTCATGATATTCTCTACTGGGCTAGTTGTGCTCACCCTTTTTGCTTCATAATTCCTTTCAGGTAATAAGAGTGTAGCTGGGTCGAGCGGGGGTAACAGGAGAATAGAACGGTGGTTTATAGCTGTTGAGGTTTTCCATAAATAGTATGAAAATAATTTTATTGAGAACTTTAGATAAGTGTGCAGTATTGTATGTGTCATTTGATATTTAATTTCGGTGAACCGAATTGGGTGAGGTGAACCCAACTTTGGAAGGGTGTTTTGCCACTATCATACAAGATGTCTAATGACATACTACCTCGTGTTATCACAAGACAGGGTTGTGCACCACTTGCTGAGTATATCTACGAGCACTACCTATATAATCTTGGAGTTTATTTGAAATATAATTCTCACTTGGAGACAACGGAGATAATTATATGTCAAGAAATGACTCACCATTGGAAAGAAGATGATAGCAATCTTCTTGTTTTTCTTTGGGGACTATTGGGTCAACCAAGGATAATTCTATGGACATATGATATCTATCATAACCTAGACGCATGGCCTCCCATGTACGAAGGTTTACTTGAGCACTTCCTAAAGATTTTAATTTCTAAAACAGTTATTGACTGTACTTTTATGTAAGGTACCATTGTAAGGTTGTGGTCAAGGCACTGTGAGAGTTACATACATTTGTATTAAAACTCACAGTTTAATTGTGGTCGTATTCTGCACGACAGTTCAACAGTTGTATAAATGAAGTTTGTATTTGATTTTTCTAGTATGATATCTGGTGACTCAGAATAGGTCGTGTGGACTTATTTTGGGGGTGTCACAAATGGTATCAGAGCTTGGGGATATGGTCGCTGGCGGAGATATTAGTCTAGAACTAGGAGGGGAGAGACAAGTAATATACTTCGATAGGGTGTGACTTACCTAAGCTGAATGTGACAACCGAGATTTTGTAATTTAATTTTTAATATTTATTGAATTGAATAAATATTTTTCGATGAATTAATTATTAGATTAAATAATTAATTGATGAAGTTGTGATAGATTAATTTAATTATATGTGTTATATGTATTAAATTAATGTGGAGAATTTTATTATTCGAAGTATGTGATTATGTGAGCTTATTGTATTAAAAGAAATATTTAATAAGCTTAATGTTATTTTTAATTAATTTAATTATTAATTAGAGATTTAATAATTTGATATTATTATTAAATGAGAAATTTAATTATGTGACTGTGAATTAATGAGAAATTATTAAATTTTATTTAAAATAAATTAAATAAGATATTGATTTATTTCATAAAGGAGTGTGATATTATTTAAACTATATGATAAGGTTTTATTAAATTAAATGATTTTTGAAACCTTTTATTTCTAGCCAAACATGGCTTTAGTGGAAGTTGAGGGCAGTTAACCCATGACTGGATAACTGACCACAACGCGTCAATTTCTTCCTTTATTTATTATACGCTTTCTCTTTTTCTGTCATTATTTGCCTAAGTCTAGAATAGCATAACATAGAGGAGAAAGAGAGAGAGAGAGTTTGAAAGTTTAGAGATTGTTAAGAGATTAGGAGAATTAAGAAGAATTTGAGAAAGGTTTCATCTCCTATTAAATACATTCTATGCTTTGGGTAAAATTCTTCAACCCAAATTCCTTTTTACGTCATTTAGTTTTATATAATATGGCTCTCCGATTTCTGTAAAATTCTCTGTGGTTGGAAAATGTATTGACTATGTGGTTATATAAGTGATTTTATGTCATGGTAGCATGTTTAATAGGTATTTTATATGATACTATATCATCAGTTTTATAAAATTTCACAGTACATGATTATAGAGTATGTTATATGGCCATATATGGCCCTTATAATGTAATTTTAATATGTCAACCATAAATTTTCTATAAAATTTCCACTTATATGTGATTATGCATGCTAAAACAAACAAAACGAAATTTGAATGGTTGGATTTGGTTTTATAACGAATCCGTGGCGTTGAATTTTAGGAATTTATGTTCTACACTTCAAGAACATCAGGAACAGTACAATTTGCATAATTTAATTATGTGATTATGTGTTTTAATGGGTTAAAATCACTCTACAAGTGTTGGATAATGATTATGTATGATTTCTAACATGTGGGTATGTGTAATTGGTGAAATTAATGATTATGTAGTGTTTATTTATTTGAATTACATGTTCTTCGCGAATCGGAAATTGAGTGCTGGAGTGTCGCCACATGCCACCTCCTAGTTCATTTCCCTTCTGCGATAAGTATCGTGTCGGTACGCCTATGCAGTAAAATATGACATGAGACCAATCTACAAAAGTGGTATACAGCCACCACTTAGCGTAATGTCCGGAAATGCAATTTTTTCAATGTTCAAGTATAGAAATGTGTTAGTAACTTAGTCTAATAAATATAAAAACTTGTTAGACATATAATGAAGTGTTAGAATAAATTATTAACATGTCCATAACACAATTACGTGTAAATTGAATGATCAAATGCATAGTTAGCTTATTGTCGTGAAGTCTTATTTTTTTTTTTTGGCAATATGTGTAGTAATTGACTAAGTATAGTCATGAACTCAATTTAGACAAAGAATAAACTTGTGATGTTTATTATGTGATAATTGATTGGTATTGTGAACATGAATGATATGTAGGATTTTAATCAAAGAACGAGTTTTATTAACGTGTAATCTACGCACGAGGCAAGTTTCCTAACCCTACTTGTTATCATTATAAGTTGATAATTTCACTGTTCTATATCGAGCAAATTCTCACTACTATTGATTAAGTCTGTTTTGTATATTAAAGCTTATTAATCCTTCAAGCATGATGCTGTTATACAATACTTATTCTATTGTATACTTTTGAGATTTTATCCAATTTAATTATCAGTTATTTTTAAACCTTGTTAGACTAGCGAACCCTTATTGATTCGACTAGTCCATAGTTGATGAGCATTCTAAATTTCAGAACCCTTAATGAATTATCCAAACCAAACTTCCTTTGGTGCGGACTCTAATGTCAAACTGAGATGAACAACCCTGTATAGGGGATTACTTATGCGTTAGCGTTAAGATATTGTGCACAATATGGTACTAATGGATGTTCCCCCTAAGTACGAGAAAAAGAGTCCATAGTCTTATGACTGTTAAAGGTTTCAAGTATAAACACTTGACAACCTAGGACATAGTTCAAGGTCTTATGACCCTCAGAAGTTCTTTTGATTCTTGTTATTCATTCTTGATTCAAAAGTTGAGCTTTTATATCAGAAGTTGTTAATTCATTCGCATGTTATTATTAGTCATTTGTTATATTGTTATACTTGTGGGCAATTGTGCTCACTCTTGCGTAATAATAACATTGCAGTTAAGAAAGAAAGAGCAGACGAACCTTCCACTAGTAAGGGCAAGGGTAAGATTAGCAAGTAATGAACACTGTTTTATTATTGTGGTTATGTAATGATGATTAGAATTGATGTTACTTAAGACTTATTTGTTTATGTTTTCCGCACAGATGTTTTAAGGTTAGAGTAACCTGGGATTTATTTATTATGCAAATTGATGTAACCCCATAAGGGAGGTTTATTATTTATTCTATCTATTGCATGGTTTGCATTTATTTATGGGTAGATAGATAGATGATGTTTAGATAGAAGTGAACACCAAATCCAAAGGGAAATGGAAGTACCGGATTTGGGGGTGTCACTGAGTTGGTATCAAAGTCATGAGGTTATGAACCTTAGGTGGGGAACAACCTTAGGTAGTAGCCTTGTGAGGAGATTGAGAACATAGTGGTGGTAAACTCTTATCGAGTTATAAGAAATGAATTTCTAAATTCATTGAAGATAATAAAAGACTTTATGTGCTTATGTGTTAATCTATGTGTTCGTTAACGCGGATTAGTAACTAAAACTTAAAATTTTGTTGTCAGGATGTCGGATGTTGGAGGAGCTAGTCAAGCTGGGGAGGAGGAACCCCGAGTACCTATAGAGGAGGAGCCCCAAGACATTCATGTCGTCAGGGAACAACTGGTACAGAGAGAGCCATCTCCAATGATCACTGTTGTTGGTCAGGAGCATGAGCCTGAGACTGATCCAGAGGAGGATCCTGAGGAAGAAGAGGAAGAAGAGGAGTTTCCACCGAACTCCATTGATGCTGAGATGTATGATGCACTTTATGATCATAACATAGAGTTGCAGGATACTGTTCGGGATCTGACTGAGTGGGCGGTTAGTCAGCAGATTACTATTGAGCAGAGGGATAGGGAGATTGTGACTCTTCACACACGTTTAGGAAATGTGGAGTGGGATCTGGTTCACGAGAAGGGTCAAACCGAGGATAAGTCCACAGAAATAGAAAAGTTGAAGAAGGATCTGAAAGAGAGCTCAGAAAGGCTTGCCACAACAGAGGAAGGCTGGGTAAGAGAGTCACGTCGTGCTGATCTTGCAGAAGATGATCGCCGTGCGAAGAAGGCTAAACTTGAGGAGACGTACTCTACACTACTAAATGCAATGGATGCGGTCCAAGATCTAGTTAGGAAGTATCTAATCCAGTTTGAGGATCTACCATCATATATGCTAGATAGCAGAACGATATCTCGCATGATGGAAGAGGAACGTAGCAAGGCTATTCAAATACTTAATGATGCGGTGATAGTATTAGTTTAATAATGTGAAAACTATTTGGTAGTTAATGATGTAAATTCCGATGTGTTTATAAACAAAGGAATATTTTGATGTTTTAAATCCCGTAGATTCTTTATCTCTGGATAGTGGATGTAAATAGCAGTGATGCTATCTATTGATGTTAAAACTTTTAAATTAAATGAGAATATCAGAGTTTATTTGAATTGATATGTTAAGTGAGTTATGATTAAATGTTTTAGTTAAGTCTTAAATGTTTAAGAGATTGAATAAAGACCTAATAAGCGTATATTTTTAACAGAAATATATCGCCTAGAAGAAGACAAAACCATCAGAAAGCACAAGAAGAACCAATGAACAACACTGACGCCAATGCTAATCTTGTTCAGCAGTTGGTGAACCTTTTGGCTGGGGCAATTAATAATCAACCACAAGCTCCATCAAATACCTCGTTTAAGGAATTTAAGGTGGTGGGACCACCAGAGTTTAAGGGTTCCATAAACCCAATTGAAGCTCAGACTTGGGTGATGGAGATGGAGAAGGTGTTCGACGTCGCTCGAGTAAGAGAAGATCAGAAGACCGCGTATGCAACGTTTATGCTGAAGTCCGAAGCCAGTTATTGGTGGCAGGCAAACAAAGTGAGAGGAGGTGAAGGTGTAATATCCTGGGAAAGATTCAAAGAAATGTTCTTCGAAATGTACTTTCTGACCAGTTCACAAAATCAGATGAAAGTACAGTTTTTAGAGTTGAAACAGGGAAGTATGTCAGTAGCTGATTACGCGGAAAGGTTTAACGAGTTGGCTAGGTTCGCCACATACCAAGTGCACACCGATGAGAGGAAGGCAAGACGATTTAAGCAGGGACTGAAGCCCTGGTTGTATAGCAAAGTGTCAATGTTCCAATTGAACACTTTTGCTGGAGTACTAGAGAAGGCTATACTTGCTGAAGGTGGAAGCGATGCGATAACTAAGTACAATCAGGATCAGAAGAAGAAGAAAAGTGAGAATGAAGGTAACAACAAAACTGGTGGGAGTAGCACTGGGGGTAATCACAATCAGAAGAGGAAGTGGTCTAAAATTAAATACCGGAAGTCAACAGGGGAAGCGCGAAGAAGAAGATCAAACCGTGCCCAACCTGCGGAAAACTCATCTGGGAGTTTGCATGAAAGGGAAGCGAGTGTGATACAATTGTGGTCAGGAAGGCCACATAGCACCAAACTGTTCGAACCCAAAGAAGGGTGCCTGCTTTACATGTGGCTCAAAGGACCATCTTGCAAGAAATTGTCCTAAGAAGGGATCGTGAAGGATGAGTTCAGGAGGAAACAAAGGAAATACTGGTGGAAGCACTCGACCATTCAGTAGGACCAACCGCAACCAATCGGTAAATGACGGAACATTCAACATGACAATCAGACATAGTGCGGGTCTCGCGATGTGGTGTCGGTATCATTCCGATCAATAAAATTAATGCTTATGTATTATTTGATTAAAAGCTACTTGCTCATTTATATCCGATGACTTTGCTAAGAACTTAGAATTGTTTAAGGACGAGTTAGAATACCCCATGAACATAGAAATTGCGAATAGAGAAATAATCCCTGTTAAGTATATGCACAAGAACTGTAGAGTAGATATTAAGGGTAATATCATGAATGTTGATCTTATCCCTATTCCACTCGGAGAATTCGACGTTATTTTGGGTATGGATTGGCTATCCAATTATGGGGTGGTAATTTACTGCCAGAAGAAGCGTATTAATCTTATGACTTTGTCAAAGGTTGTGTTTTATGGTAGCAAGTCGTCTAGACAAGCGAGTTGTCTAACGATGGTGCAGGCCAGGAGATTGTTAAGTCAAGGCTGTGTAGGATATCTAGCTTACATAGTCGATAGTCAGAAAGAGAATCCGAAAATAGATGAGATACCAGTGGTGAGAGATTTTGCAGACCTATTTTCGGATGATTTGCCAAGACTTCTTCTAGATAGAGCAGTTGAGTTTGTAATCGATTTGGCACAAGGAACGGCTCCAATATCGAAGGCACCGTACCGAATGGCACCGGTAGAGATGAAGGAACTAATGGTCCAACTACAAGAATTACTGGACAAGAAGTATATCCAACCAAGCGTATCACCGTGGGGAACGCCGGTTTTATTTGTGAAGAAGAAGGATGGAACAATGAGACTCTGTATAGACTACAAAGAACTGAATAAGGTCACGATTAAGAATAGGTATCCATTACAGCGAATCGACGACTTGTTCGATCAGTTGAAGGGAGCAAGATACTTTTCAAAGATAGATTTGAGGAGTGGTTATCATCAACTGAAGGTGAGACCAGAGGATGTACCGAAGATAACATTTAGAACACGATACGGTCACTATGAATTTTTGGTAATGTCATTTGGTCTAACAAATGCTCCTGCAGCATTTATGGGCTTAATAAATGGAGTTTTCAAACCGTTTTTGGACAAATTCTTAGTGGTATTCATCGACGAAGTTTTGGTGTATTTGAAAACCAAGGAAGAACACGAAGAACATTTGAAGATGACATTAGAGGTATTGAGACGGCAGAAGTTGTATGCCATGTTTTCGAAATATGAATTCTGGATTGAAAGGGTACAATTTGTTGAACATGTGATCGATAGGGATGGAATTTCGATGGATCCCTCCAAAGTCGAAGCTGTGATTAACTGGGATCAGCCAAAGACGCCGTCGGAAGTAAAAAGTTTTCTTGGATTGGCAGGTTATTACAGAAGATTTATTCAGGATTTTTCCAATATCGCAACTCCATTGACGAATTTGACTAGAAAATCAGTGAAATTTGTTTGGACGGAGAATTGTGAGGAAAGCTTTCAAGAATTAAAGAAGAGGTTGAGTACAACACCTGTGTTATCTCTTCTAGATGACACAGGAAATTTTGTGATTTATAGTGATGCATCACATAAAGGACTTGGCTGTGTGCTTATGCAAAACGGCAGAGTCATTGCGTATGCGTCACGACAACTGAAAGATTATGAGAAGGGGTATCTGACCCATGACTTGGAGTTAGCTGCAGTGGTTTTCGCTTTAAAAATATGGAGGCACTATCTTTACGGGGAGAAGTGTGAAATATATACAGATCACAAGAGTTTGACATATATTTTTACACAGAAAGACTTGAACATGCGTCACAGAAGGTGGTTGGAATTAATTAAGGACTATGATTGTGAGATTCTATACCATCTGGGTAAGGCAAATGTAGTGGCCGACGCCCTAAGTAGAAAAGGTCGGGAGAAATTGATGATGTTGACCGCTCAGGGGGAGCTAATTTTAGCAATGGAAAAGCTAGAATTGGAAGTGAAGTATACTATAGAGATCGACGAGAAGCTGTTCCAGATGCAAGCTGGTACAACTTTACTGGATAAAGTTAAGGAGGCTCAACTTCAGGACGAAGAATGTGAGAAAGTGAAGAAGAAGATATCTGAAGGGACTGAACCGAGATTCAAAATAGACAGTGAGGGACTAGTAAGATTTGAGAGCAGAATTTGGGTACCGCTAGTACCAGAGATTAAGGAAGAAATTTTGAGCGAGGCTCACAACTCAAGATATTCGATTCACCCAGGTAGTACCAAGATGTACCAAGATCTTCGACAACATTTTTGGTGGCCAAATTTGAAACGAGAAGTTACAGAATGTGTTGCCAAATGCCTGACATGTCAGATAGTTAAAGCAGAACATCAGAGGCCGAGTGGGTTACTACAACCGTTAGAGATCCCAGAATGGAAATGGGAACATATTACGATGGATTTCATGGTTGGCCTACCGACAACTCAGAAAGGGTACGACGCAGTATGGGTTATTGTTGATCGACTGACAAAATCCGCACACTTCCTTCCGATCAAAATCAGATTCAACTTAGACTAGTTGACAAGGTTATATGTGAACGAGATAGTTTCAAGGCATGGAGTTCCGATGTCAATTGTTTCTGATAGAGATCCGCATTTTACGTCGAACTTCTGGAAAAGTCTACAAGCATGCATGGGAACACAGTTGCGAATGAGTATGACATATCACCCTCAGACAAATGGACAGAGTGAAAGAACAATTCAGACATTGGAAGATATGTTAAGAGCTTGTATAATGGACTTTAAAGGAAGTTGGGATGATCATCTACCGCTTGTAGAATTCGGCTATAACAACAGTTACCACGCTAGTATTGGCATGCCACCATATGCAGCACTATACGGCAGAAAGTGCAGAACTCCACTATACTGGGACGAAGTTGGCGAAAGACAATTACTAAGCCCAAAATTGGTACAACAAACAGTAGAAATAGTCAAAGTGATCCGAGCGAGATTGACAGCAGCTCAAGATAGACAGAAGAAATACGCCGATCCATACCGTAAGAATGTTGAGTTCGAGTCGGGTAGTTATGTGTTTTTAAACGTCTCTCCCTAGAAGGGAAAGATCAGATTTGGAAAGAAAGGGAAATTAAGCCCAAGATTCATTGGACCCTTTGAAGTTCTACGAAGGATCGGAGAAGTTGCTTATGAGGTAGTCTTACCTCCAACACTAGAGAATGTCCACAACATTTTCCATGTCTCAGTCCTACGACCCTACAAACCCGATTACAAGCACGTGATTGAATATGAACCCTTACACTTCGACAAAGACTTATCTTACGAAGAAATTCCTATTTAAATTGTCGACCACAAAGAACAAATTCTGAGAAATAAAGTAATACTTTCTGTTAAGGTAATTTGGAGAAACCACAATGCTGAAGAAGCTACGTGGGAACTTGAAGAGAATATGATAAAAAATTATCCTCATTTATTTACTTAGATTATTATAAAGCGATTAGGGGACAGTAATCTTTGTAAGGGGGGGAGAATGTAATGGGATGAATTGTTGAGTTGTGATTCTGAGGACAGAATCCTTTTAAGAGGGGAAAGATGTGACAACCGAGATTTTGTAATTTAATTTTTAATATTTATTGGATTGAATAAATATTTTTCGATGAATTAATTATTAGATTAAATAATTAATTGATGAAGTTGTGGTAGATTAATTTAATTATATGTGTTATATGTATTAAATTAATGTGGAGAATTTTATTATTCAAGTATGTGATTATGTGAGCTTATCAGTATTAAAAGAAATATTTAATAAGCTTAATGTTATTTTTAATTAATTTAATTATTAATTAGAGATTTAATAATTTGATATTATTATTAAATGAGAAATTTAATTATGTGATTATGTGAATTAATGAGAAATTATTATATTTTATTTAAAATAAATTAAATAAGATATTAATTTATTTTATAAAGGAGTGTGACATTATTTAAACTATGATAAGGCTTTATTAAATTAAATGATTTTTGAAACCTTTTATTTCTAGCGAAACATGGCCTTTGTGGAAGTTGAGGGCAGTTAACCCATAACTGGATAACTGACCACAACGCGTCAATTTCTTCCTTTATTTATTATACGCTTTCTCTTTTTCTGTCATTATTTGCCTAAGTCTAGAATAGCATAACATAGAGGAGAAAGAGAGAGAGAGAGTTTGAAAGTTTAGAGATTGTTAAGAGATTAGGAGAATTAAGAAGAATTTGAGAAAGGTTTCATCTCCTATTAAATACATTCTATGCTTTGGGTAAAATTCTTCAACCCAAATTCCTTTTTACGTCATTTAGTTTTATATAATATGGCTCTCCGATTTCTGTAAAATTCTCTGTGGTTGGAAAATGTATTGACTATGTGGTTATATAAGTGATTTTATGTCATGGTAGCATGTTTAATATGTATTTTATATGATACTATATCATCAGTTTTATAAAATTTCACAGTACATGATTATAGAGTATGTTATATGGCCATATGGCCCTTATACGTAATTTTAATATGTCAACCATAAATTTTCTATAAAATTTCCACTTATATGTGATTATGCATGCTAAAACAAACAAAACGAAATTTGAATGGTTGGATTTGGTTTTATAACGAATCCGTGGCGTTGAATTTTAGGAATTTATGTTCTACACTTCAAGAACATCAGGAACAGTACAATTTGCATAATTTAATTATGTGATTATGTGTTTTAATGGGTTAAAATCACTCTACAAGTGTTGGGTAATGATTATGTATGATTTCTAACATTTGGGTATGTGTAATTGGTGAAATTAATGATTATGTAGTGTTTATTTCGCTGAATTCTGTGTTCTTCGCGAACTGGAAATTCAGAGTCTGGAGTGTCATGTACGCCCACCTCCTAGTTCATTTCCCGCCTCTGCGGCTGCCATCAAATGTCGGTCGCCAAGACTCAAGACCCGATAAAAGTGTGGTATGGCCTGACACTTAGCGTAATGTCCGTAAATGCAATTTTTTCAATGTTCAAGTATAGAAATGTGTTAGTAACTTAGTCTAATAAATATAAAAACTTGTTAGACATATAATGAAGTGTTAGAATAAATTATTAACATGTCCATAACACAATTACGTGTAAATTGAATGATCAAATGCATAGTTAGCTTATTGTCGTGAAGTCTTATTTTTTTTTTTGGCAATATGTGTAGTAATTGACTAAGTATAGTCATGAACTCAATTTAGATAAAGAATAAACTTGTGATGTTTATTACGTGATAATTGATTGGTATTGTGAACATGAATGATATGTAGGATTTTAATCAAAGAACGAGTTTTATTAACGTGTAATCTACGCACGAGGCAAGTTTCCTAACCCTACTTGTTATCATTATAAGTTGATAATTTCACTGTTCTATATCGAGCAAATTCTCATTACTATTGATTAAGTCTGTTTTGTATATTAAAGCTTATTAATCCTTCAAGCATGATGCTGTTATACAATACTTATTCTATTGTATACTTTTGAGATTTTATCCAATTTAATTATCGCTTATTTTAAACCTTGTTAGACTAGCGAACCCTTATTGATTCGACTAGTCCATAGTTGATGAGCATTCTAAATTTCAGAACCCTTGATGAATTATCCAAACCAAACTTCCTTTGGTGCGGACTCTAATGTCAAACTGAGATGAACAACCCTGTATAGGGGATTACTTATGCGTTAGCATTAAGATATTGTGCACAATATGGTACTAATGGATGTTCCCCCTAAGTACGAGAAAAAGAGTCCATAGTCTTATGACTGTTAGGTTTCAAGTATAAACACTTGACAACCTAGGACATAGTTCAAGGTCTTATGACCCTCAGAAGTTCTTTTGATTCTTGTTATTCATTATTGATTCAAAAGTTGAGCTTTTATATCAGAAGTTGTTAATTTATTCACATGTTATTATTAGTCATTTGTTATATTGTTATACTTGTGGGCAATCGTGCTCACTCTTGCGTAATAATAACATTGCAGTTAAGAACGAAAGAGCAGACGAACCTTCCACTAGTAAGGGCAAGGGAAAGGGCAAGATTAGCAAGTAATGAAGACTGTTTTATTATTGTGGTTGTGTAATGATGATTAGAATTGATGTTACTTAAGACTTATTTGTTTATGTTTTCCGCACAGATGTTTTAAGGTTAGAGTAACCTGGGATTTATTTATTATGCAGTTGATGTAACCCCATAAGGGAGGTTTATTATTTATTCTATCTATTGCATGGTTTGCATTTATTTATGGGTAGATAGATAGATGATGTTTGTACAGTGAACACCAAATCCTGTGGAAATTGAAGTACCAAATTTGGGGGTGTCATACTGAAATTATTTATTTGATAAGTTGATAAATAGTGATCTGTCAATTAACCTTTGTTTTGAAGATATATTCTAGAATGATATCTGAAATACATGAGATGAGCAATGGAAAAATCATGATACAGAGGAAATAACCGGGAAGGTACAACCCAAAAAGAAAGCAAGGTTTTCTCATCTCTTCGAACTACCAGGTACGTATATTTTGAGGGCGAAATTTCATAAGGAGGGGAGATTGTAAGACCCCAAATTTTACAAAATGATAGTGTTCAAATTTTATAATTATTATTCTATTTAGTAGATGGTTAAATTGATAAAAGTACAGTAATATGCGTGGTTGCATAGTAACACACGGTATTGATTATTGATGCTTAAGTAAGAAGTCACTCAGTTATACTCAAATATTACTACAGTAATTGCTGCATCATATCTCTCATATTATTGATTCAATTATTGTCACAGTATCATCTGTATAATATGTTATATTATTAAATCAATAATTGAGACGACAAAGTTATTCATATTATTAATTACAATATTGAAAATGTCTAGAAGTTCTGTCAAGGAGAGGTTTGGTCACCTAATTGCGCGCCAATAAAGAGAAATCCTTATCGGAAAGCCCTCTCTTTCCTGGGAACGACATGGTTGTTAAATATTGTGAGTTATAATATAAATGATGAATGTTATTAAAAATAAATTTGAGTTCGCGGACGTGATATTTGAGTTCGGAACGATGAAATTAGTATAAATAGACTTTAAACACAAAATTTGTCGGGGTTGACTTTTTGGTCAAAAAAGTTAACAGTTGACTTTGTTGAAAAAAAATCAAACTTCAAAATTTCAAAAATGCAATTTTTGAGAAAAATATTTCCGTTGTGTTGGGATTATTAGTGTTAGTGGAAATCGATATTTATTTCGATAATAATTGATGTCTGGAGGTTATATTGACCAATCGGGTAATTAATCGAATAAATGAGCAATTAATTGCTATTAATTCACATGATTATAACTATTTATTCGCATGTGTGTAGTATTGATTCACATTCATGTACTATTAGGGGAGTTGGTGCAAGATTGATAATACTTACATGACTAAGTTAAAAATGGAGGTATAGATGGAGGTACTATAATGTAATTCATATTTTCACATGATTACAACTATTGATTCACATGATTGAACTATTGATTCACATTATTTACTATTAGGGGAGGTGGTGCAAGTTTGATAATACTTGCAAGACTAAATTAAAAATGAAGAAAGAGAGGAATGTATTATACTGTAATATTTCGAGCCCCAAAACGTGCAATTATCGAAACTATATTTTCCTTTAAATAGAAGCTCATTCTTCCTTCATTTCTCACTAATTCACTAAAGCTTTAGAGAAATTATTATAGAGAGAAAGAAGAAGAGAAGTCTACTACCTCACTATTCCAATATCCAGTTTCTTCTAAGGTAAGGGATATTGTTATTATAGTAAGGGGTATTATTTCTTTTGTATTCATGAAGAGAGCTATTATTATTCCATTTCTTATTATTCTGTTGGAATAACCTATATACGCGGAATACCGTATATATGGTAAAATTCTTCTGTTATTCCATTCTTTATTATTATGTTCGAATATCCTGTCTGTGCGGATTACGCATGACCTGGTTCAATTCTTTATTATTCTATTGGAATAACCTGTCTATGCGGTTTATCGCATGACTGGTGAATTCTGTTGTTATTCCATTCTTTATTATTACATTGGAATATTCTTTCTCATAAGGATTACGCATGACACAGTTCCATTCTTTATTGTTCATTGGAATATCCTCATGCATGCGGATTACGCATGACCTGGTTCCATTCTTTATTATTCTGTTGGAATAACCTGTCTATGTAGATTACCGCATGCATGGTGAATGATCCTTTGTATTCATTACTTATTAAATTGTGAAAATAATCTGTCTACGTGGATTACCGCATGGCGGGTAAAAATCCATTTGCAGTTTCTTAATTTTTCTGACCCTAAAAAATTCAGGAAAAATTTGAAATGATAATTTGATGAGTTTTCTAGATTGTGTCCAAAAATGGCGATTTTTGGATGTACAGATTAGGAGTTATGAATTTTATGGAAAAAGACTATTTTAAAAGTAAACCCTTATAACTCCTTGTGGTTAACTCCAAAATTGGTGAAATTTTTATCGGGAGTACATGTATATAACAGAAGTATACCTGTAAATTTTGGACAAAAGTACAATTTATGAAAAATGTCTAAATATTCGGCAGTTATGGCTATATGAAAAATAGTAAATGAATTGTAAAAATTTCGAGAAAAATATATGTTCAATATGGGACTATATTATGCTAAATCCCAGAAAAGAAATTTTTTTAGGACTGATTTGGTATTTTTCATGAAAATGAACTAGTTATGAGTAAATGAATTAAATATGTTATGTGAAGTAACAAAATTGGAAAAGAGGATTTTATGGCTTGGGAATCCTATAGAGGGTATATGCAGATTTTTGATGAAGGATTTGATCATTGGTGATGAAATCTTATGAGTATGGCATTTTTGAATGATTAAATGCATTATTAGGTAAAGTGTAAACAATTGAAATAAATTGTTTATAAGTTTAAGAAATGATTAAAATATTGTTATAATATTAATAATATTAGATTATGAGTTTATTAAGTGATTTATAATATATGGATAAATTTAAAGTCTTTAATATTTATCCTTATTTTCGTTTGATTAATGCTTATATCATTGTCATCATTCTCATGCTTATATTGTGATGAAAGTTATTTTTGGCTTACGTGCAAAGATGGACTGTTGATGATTGATTTTACAATTGTATATCTTTGGCTTACGTGCAAAGATGGACTGTTGATTATTGGTTTTATAGTTGTATATCTTTGGCTTACGTTCAAAGATGGACCGTTGATTATTTATTTTATAGTTGTATATCTTTGGCTTACGTAAAAAGATGGGACCGATGATTATTGATGTTAGGTTTGTAATATTCATGAACGCAATCAAATTGCACAAATAAGCTAAAAACGGAAAAAATTAGAGTTTTAAAATTTTACAAACCATATACCCGATCATCCTTTATGCACAATTATTAATTAAACGAAAAGATAAAGAACAAGAATCATACCCTTGAAGATTCGAGCTTCCTCGTGTACAAGTTCACCTCCAAATCCTTTTCGCTGCTCAACTTGAATCCACCGGTTTTGTTCCTTCCTTCGATCAACGTTAGCCACCCAAGTGTTTGGCCTCTCTAGAGGTGATCCACCAAGGAAGAAGAAAGATTCAAGAAGATGGGTATTTGGCAAAACCCTAGTTTTTCTATCTCTCATAGAAAAGGTGTATACTCTCCCAACTATTGGAATTACGTATTCTATGAAAAAGTCAACAACAACAACACCTCACACCCATAATAAGACTCTCTCTTATTTATAGATGTGGGCAACCTCCTTAACAATTAAGAAATTGAGTTTTATTTTAATTAATTAAATTCCTTTAATTAATTAAGCTCCTAATCTTATTAGGAATAATTAATTAAACTTTTTAATTAATTAGCCTCCTAATCTTATTAGAATATATGAGAGTACTTTTTATTAATTAATTCCCAAACTCCTTTAGAAAATAATAATAATAATAATAATAATAATAATAATAATAAGACTCTCTTATTAATTTATATTTAATATTTCCAAAATATTAAATAATAATATTAAGCTATTTAATTTATTCTATCACCATAGATTAAATTAAATATACTTAACTTATTATTACGATTATGCCATTAACTTCTTAAATAATTATTCTTCCTTTTATGGTGTGACCCTTTAGGTTCTCCATATTAAACCTATTGAATAAATCAATTAGAATAATTTAATCTTATTTAAATAAATAAATTAAACTATTAATTTATTTAAATAAATAATATTTATTCTACAATAGGATAAGCCTCCCTAAATGATCAACGACTTTCCAGATAATATAGATTTCAACATTAATCATAAAAGAACCTTTCGAGTAAATAGTTACCGATAATTCAATCCTTCCACCATACAATGTCCCAATTAAATATAAGACATGGAATTACCATCAAGTCTTATTTTATTTAATTATATGTATTTCACTCTTAAATGCACAACTCCAAATAATGCAAATTAGAAACTCCTTTCTAATTTCATTCTCGCTTTGCCAAGGACTACATCGGGTTGTCATTTATCGAATCACATAGACATTTCTCTTTTTTACTAGAAGTGGTAGATTCTTTATCGATCATACATTATCTCCATGTACAACTTATTATACCCAAGCATACCCTTTGATATACCCTAAGGGTCTTAAGGAATAAGTCAAAGTATAACTCATCATACACAAGATACTATGATGATCTCAAGTCCAAGGATCACTTGTACTACTATCACTACAGAATTCCTATCGACAGCAAAGTAAAACTCCATTAGGTATTCCTTAGCGAGCCAATGCTCAAAGAACTTATTCTCTAATAAGCACCTACATACTTGCTTTTAGTGTTCCACACAAATGATCATGAGATCAATCATCCTCATCCAATGAGCAAGCAACGATGTACCAATCTATCCGGATTCACTAATCCCCAATTTAGTAATCCAACGATTGGGAACTATTTTAGTTTTAAGCTTTCTAAGAATTTAGATCTCATTAGAATGATCATCATCATTATTCTAAAAGCATTGCTTAAAACTATGGGTTTATCACATATTATAAAACAAAGATCATGTAGATAATTAAAAGCCTTTAATAAATTAATACTTTTTTATTAATAAATGAATAAGATTGTTACAAAGTATATGCTTTATCATCAAACATGATCGGCTTGTGTGCATACTACTTTCAATCTCCCACTTGCACTAAAGCCAATCGCCATGGTATCTCATACCTTCTTCTTCTCTAAGTGACGATTATCCCGCCGTTGGATAAGCTTTTAGTTAATGGATATGTAATGTTGTTCTTGAGAGTCCACTATCTCTATAGTGATTTCCCATCTTTCAATGATTCTTATAATCAAATGAAAGTGCCACAACACATGTTTAGATCCAAGATGAGACTTAGAACTATTCCTAGTTCTCAGAATGAACTTTTCATCCAAACAATCAACTTGCAGCTTCATTTTATAGCTATATACTTTGTCTTTATCACTAAACCAAAGAACTCTTTTTGTCGTTTGGAAACCTTTCCAATTCATCGCACCACCGCTCAAGGTAACGCTTTACCTTAAAGTGGATTTTCTGTCGCCTTGTCTCTGCTCTGAAAAACTTGAGTCTCATAGCCCTCTAGTTTTAATTTAGACCCACCATAAATATGATCACATCCTTAGTGCCGCTTAAGTACTTTAAGATGTTTTTCACCGCCTCACAAAGAACTTCTCCGTATTATGACCGATCAACATCGTGTCTCATATATTTCATTGCATACATGATAGTTACTCATGCGATCTCTCTTTTTGAGTCTATATGGGACTATTAAGAGAGATACACCCATGGCTCATCAACATGAGACATCTCTTGAGTTTGCCATGCTAAACGACTTTTAGCATCAAATGAATATACGCTCCTCGGGTTAAGTCGAGCATCCTTTTAAATCTATCTATATAGATTTGTATCCCCAATTAAGATACTCTTCCCAAATCATTCATGGAGGAATGTTTAGACAACTTTATCTTTACCGATTGTAGCATTAGTATGTCATTCCTTATCCGTAGTATATCAACATATAATACTAGGAATGTCACGACGCCCCCAATCGAATTCTTTTTACACACACTAGGTTCATTCTTGTTTTTGATAAAATCAAACTCTTTTGATTGTCTCATCAAAACGAATGTTCCATATTTGAGAAGCTTGCTTCAATCCATTTCTCCGAGTGTCTACAACTCTTACCTCATCGTATGTAATCGATCATCATCTTCTATGATGTGTACCTCATCATCATCATCATCATCTATGATGAATCCATACCTCCTGTATCTTCTTCAGACTATTCCGCATTTATGATTCGGCCAGGTACAATAGGTCTATCTACAAGTTCCTCTTATTCGACTTATAAGTTTTGTGGTTCTTGAACTCTTCAAGATCTATTATCCTCCCACTAGCCCCTTCAATGATAAACACCTTTATCTTAGAAGGTAAGCATGTTTTCAAAACAAACACCTTTTGCTAAGTAGGATTATAGAACATATACCCTAAACTTACTTTAGATGTCCCACAAATCAGACTTTTGTCAAATCTTGTCCCAAGCTTATCCTTTGAAACCTTTTTCACATAAGTTGACAACCCTTATCTTAACATACTTAAGATTAGAATCCTCCCCGTCCATAACTTTTATATGAGTCTTGGGGGCTGATTTTGAGGTTACCTTTTTCAGTAGATATGCAAATATTTCTAGGATATTACCCTAGAAGGATACCGAATGCTCAGAAAATCATTATGGACCGCACTATGTCCAACAAGGTACGATTTTTCCTTTTTCATACATCAATCAATTATCACAGATCGAGGCGCCCATTATGAGAAAAACCATTTGAGATGATCTAGAAACTTATTGCACAAGTATTTATTCCTCGATCTAATCAAAGAATCTTAATACTTTGCCAATTTGTTTCACTTCAAATTTTTTGACCTTTCAAATAATTCACACTTGTTTTTCAAAAATACACACATTCAACTCTTTGAATGATCATCTCCTTTTCTTATACTAGTTTGTTCAATTTGCAAAATATATTTTTCACGTAAGTCAAGTATACAAAATCCATTAAGTAATATTCCAGTTCTATACAAAACATTATTATTATAAATAGAACAACAATTGTTCTTAAATATAATACCAAAGATTTCATTGTCCAACAATAAAATGGAAATAATGTTTCTAACAAGAACCGAATACAATAACAACTTATCGACTTAATAGATTTGCCCGTAGGGCATTGCTAAACTATAAGTTTCTATGGCTAATGTAAAGAACCTTTGCTTCATTTTTCCACACATAGATTACTTATCTTTGTTTAGCTTTCTACTTCGCTTGGTCCCTTCATAAATCTATATTTATGATAACCAAAGTCTCAGATCCAATACCCAAGTAGAACTCTCGACTTAAAGAAAAATTTATTTTAAATCATGAACAAAATTGTATTTGTAACCAAAACTTCACTAAGCTTCTTCCGTTTAGCCTCTCTACAAGATGCTTCTCGCAGCTTTTTTTTCAAAGGTCCAGTGCTTATTGCAAAGGGAAGCAAACCCTTTGCTATCCGTATCGCTTTTGTTCTTATTATCCTTTTTTTTTGCCTTTCTATTTACCTTCTTTGAATCGCTCTTCTTTTCGTAGATCCTTTGGCCCCTACCAAGAAGACATGGTCTTTCTTGGTTGAAAAGTGACTCTCAACATTTTTCAACATGTTAAGCAAATCAAATGAGGTCGATATCTAGCTTGTTCATATGAAAAATTCACAACAATTGTGAAAGGAGTCCGGAGTGAGTGCAAGATCAAATCTTGCTCAACTCTCCATCCATGACAAAACCCGTTGTCCTAATTGATCAATCAAATTGATTATGTTAAGGACTTTTATCTGCATCAGAGTGTCATCTGGTCATTCTAGATCTAAGAGCTCCTTAGATATCCGATATCTATCAGTCCTACTTTCCTCACCATCAACTACTTGATGTGCAGAATATATAGTAGAGCATCCATAGTTTCATGTCGACGTCAAGCTCAAGCTCATGGATGCGAGCATGATGCATCGAGCCAATCAGGCATCATCATCTTGCCACTTTCTAAAAGTAGCAATCTCTTCCTCGAGGCATTGTCTCAACCATTGCAGGATAGGCGATATTAAGACATAAAGATAGCTTTTCACCATGAGAACTATTTCTCAAATTCCTTAACCAATCCATTTAATTCTATCCCCATTAATTAAAGATCTAATATGCTTCACAAAGGATAGTAATTTAGACATTGTAAAATTCTCAGAAATGAATTTGTAATTAACAACATTTTAGCATACATTCTTTTATTAATTACCAAAATAAATTAGGTCTTGTTTTAAATTGGTATCTCCCACTATTTTCTTCAAACTATATTACCTCAATATATATAGTTCGGCAAAATCTAATTAAAGATATGCTAGTGAGAATAAGGATCCCATTTCAAATGTATATAGCCTCATGGTGACACAACAAACTATATATAAATAAATAGGTAGACAACTCTTGTCAATTACATCAACTATGCAACTCCTTGTATTTTTGCCTCTTAGATCATAATGGTCAAGTGTGTGCACATCCAACTAAAAATGATCCAAGTTAAGTCCAACCTAGCACTCCATATATTCAAAAAGAAAAATATTGTCCTTGTGGTGACACAACAAAACAAAACAATATTGTTCAATTTTCTTTATAAGCATCAAATGTGATAAAATTAACATCTTAAATAATTAATATAAGTTTCTTGTGGTGACACAACAAACTTATATTAAATATTTAATACTCTATTATTTTATCATGCTAGAAGGCTTAATGCTCGATATTCCAAATATCTTTGAACGCTTAGACTTAATATAAAAAAATTTGAGGGGTTTGTTATTAATTTGTCTCATCTTGTTTAGCGCATTTATACATATATATATATATATATATATATATATATATATAATATATATATATATATATATATATATATATATATATATATATATATATATATATATATATATATATATATATATATATATATATATATATATAGAATACTATATTCTACCCTTGATTGATTATGACTTTTTATTCTAGTTTGTCTCACTAGAGCCACCAAGTGAACCAAAAGGTCAAACCCTAGGGGTGCAAGAATTAATATTTAAATATAACTATTACATTTAAACCCTGCCCATTACAAACGGGTCTTCAAGCGCCCTCGCTTCCTTGATCTCCAATTCTTCAAAATTAATTCTAACTATTCCTATTACAAAACTATTTAAA